>OZ022241.1:37124422-37289422 GCA_963978895.1 Erpobdella octoculata
AAAATAATTATTCACTGTTACTGAACAAGAATTTAGTCGACCATTAAAATAAGTGTTTTTATTGTTAATAAACAAAGCTTAAAAGTTGAAAGTAATTTTTTAGCAAATCTTTTGTAGTATATTTTGTAAAAATTTTCTTGGTATTAATAAAAATTTAAATTTTCAAGAGAAAATTTGGAGAGAAGTTAGAAGCAAAAGATTATCAAACTTCAGACTAACTACAAGATATGTAAATGTTGGAAAATCATCATCATGCATTGGTGTTTGTTTTGCATTCAGTTGTGATTCGTTTAATATCAATCGCGTGAAGAAGATATGTGAAATCAACCAGCACATCAATGGATACGAAAGAACCAATCTGCTGAGTGATTCCAACTGGTCCTTCTGGACTGCTGTTCACGTTTAGACGATTCTACCAACAGTACGATTTATCTGTTAACTTTTATTGAACTGTACTAAATTGTTGCTAATTGCTTGAGAAAGAACCAACATTATAAGATTTTAATTATACATAACCTAAATAATGATACTACCTTTACTATTAATATGTAAATACTCACACGCTTCAAGTGCTGATGTTTTGTTAAAACCTTTAACCTGGGCATACTTATAAATGGCTGTTGGAATTTTTTAAAAGTTATGTATTGCAACTTTGAATTTTTAGATTAAAAAACGGTGGTGGTAAACAATAAACCTCTGCCTAAGAATTCTCAAAAATGACTTTAATTTTGTTTTATTTGAAAAAAGCTCCCGCAACTAATGAAGTGTTGTAATACAAAATGTTTCCCCTGTTTACAAATCATTTGTTACAAATACTGTCGACATAGCGTATAGTAATTTATCAGAAAGATTTCAAGTATAGGAATTACTGTTAATGAAATTTTGTTGAAATATTTGTCATATTTGCAAGTGTTAAATATTTTCTCCATCAACATGACAGCTGGCTCGCAGACAAAATTTGAGCGAGAAGCTTCAAGCACTGCTCGTTCTTTTATCCCACTGGATGGGTGGAAACACATTTTAAAGCTTTAGGACGGTTTAATTTTAAAAATAGCAGCATGCAGCTGATTGTATGAGTCTTTTGTATAGCGCTGTTTTGAAAAACATACCGTTGACCATGTAGTTGCAATGAAGTCACAAATATTTTTGAACTGATTTCTCAATTTCGGAAAAGGAAAAAAATGTAATAAATGCAAAGTTTTTTTTTGTGAATTCCACCTAGCACTAAAAAAAAAACTTATGCAATTTCAACTGAAGCATTGTTTTTTTTTCTAGCAAAAATTACAAGCTTCACAGAGTCTCAAACAAAAGAGAACTGAATCTGTGCCTCCGTCCTATGTTTTGGCATCGTTCGACCAGAATAACTGTTTCATAAATTTTTATTATTTGCTATAGTTTTTTAAGGTGATTGCAAATCTGTTGGGAACATGGTTTTCATCCGTGATTTTTTATCTGAAGACGTTTCTCACCATTTAATAATTTTTTGCACGTTCTTCTCATGAGACGTTAGTTCCTAGAGATTTCGATTTTTTCCCTCCTACAACCTTTTATTTTTGGGAAAATAATAATAACCACTGAAAAATATTGCCAGCAGTGTTTCATATAGACCATTTGACTTTGAGAGGAAATTTAAAAATTAGTGGAGGGCAGGAGCATCATTTCAGCATAAAGCTGAAAAGGCCAATACTTTAAAACCCACACATTAAGACATTTCCTAGACATTTTTTCCTCCCATAATAGCACATGACGGATTAAGTGGGAGCAGTTGTAGATATTTTCCACATTCTTATACACTTTTCATGGGGTAAATACTATACAAAGAAAGTAAGAGAGAAAAAACTGAATCGAGAAAAAATTTTCCCAGTAACAAACGTTGAGTGCAAAAAGTTTGGGACAAAAGTCGAAGTACCAGATTTTCCCAAGAACAAACTCATTCTCGGAATTGAGTTTTTGGTAAAAAATTAGAAGCAAACCCTGGAGACTTACGTTTACAGAAGCAAAAAACCTGGAGCAAACTTTTTCAAAGGCAAACCACTGAGGACAAAAATCAGAAGTAAAAAACCGGTAACAAAAAATCAGGGACGAAAAATCAAAGGTACAAAACCGGGGCAAAAAACTGTAAGCAAATTTTACCAAAGGTGAAAAACTAAGAGCAAAAACCGGGGGCGAAAAAATAGGGCAAAAAGACAGGGCGAAAACCGGGGGCAAAAAACTGGGGGCAAACTTTCCCAGGGGCGAAAAGCGCGGGAGCAAACTATCCCGCGGGCGAAAAACCGGGGCGAATCTTCCCGGGGCAAAAAAATAGGGCAAAAAGACGGGGCGAAAACCGGGCGCATTGAAACTTGGAAGGTAACCAACATTCATAATCTTGGCTGCCAAGATATCTATGTCATGCGTGAGAGCGTTTACACGTGCATTTTTTCTAATTTCAGGCGACATTGACATTTGGCGCCAGCGAAATTTGCCTGTTTAAACGCGCTTTAATTGTTCAAGAATTGCTGAGTTGTTACAATGGCTAAAACTAAAAATTTGTTTAAAATTATTTGAATAAATTGGTAAATCGCAAGTAAAAATCTAATGTGTTTTTTAAAAGTCCAATTCTGAATAACAGTATTGTACATGCATTTGTTTTTATCAGTTCAGACTAAGCAGAAGATGCAATACAATTGGGCTAACAGTTGAGATAAGAAACAAATGATTTTCTAAACTAGCTAAACATTTTTCATTTTTCAATATTTTTTATTTCTTTAGTTTTCGTTCCAGATTAAAATCAGTGCTGAACGCAATTGTCTGACAACAATAAATTTAGTTTTGTCTGTCCATGTTCTGCTTGCTCGACTGAACAAAATGTTTCTATTTATTATAATTTGCGCCAAGTGGTATTAGACGTTTATTGACTCTCCACCCGTTGTTAGTAAATAAATCAATAGATCAAATATAGCGTCCGGGTAACAAAACACAGAATATTAGGAAAATCCATTAATTTTGCTTTAAAAAAATTAACATTACGACGGAATATTGAATCCTGAACAGTCTTAGTATCTTATGAAACTAGTATTTTTCCTTCAGCAATTGCATTCATTGTTACTGCAAATTTCTGAACAGTTTAAATTCATTTTTTAAATTTTGTCAATTTTCTCTAAATGAAGAAAATTTCTTTGTAAGCTGTACTGCTTTGTTTAATAATATAAATATTACAAAATAGCCATACCCAGGCAAACGTTGCTGTGGCAAAATTTGACTAAATGCTCTCAATGGTCCAGCAGATGGATTCGCAATAGAAGACTAGTAAATGTTTTTTGCTTATAAAACGTGAAACAACGTGCCGAATTTTTTTAAATAAATAGAAACTTTTTTTCTTAATATGGACTATGTTGCTTTCAAATTTTAAAGCTATTGATCTGAAACCTTCGGAGATCATTGCCGTAAAACAAACGGTTACATTTTATTTAAATGAATATGTAACTGACAAAATGTTTTTGTGAGGAAAAAGTGAGGGCGCACGATGTTGGTCCCCTATAAATCCGCCACTGGCTACAACTAACCTTCTTCTCTGGTCTTCAGGTTTGTGGAGAAAAAAGTGTATAAGGTTGTGAATTTAAAAAAAGTATCTACGACTGCCCTATTCCCCGGCTATTAATTTTATTCTATTTTGGAATCTTGCGGGTTTAAAAAAATGTTGCTCCCTAAGGTTTGCTGAAATGACGCCGCCTCATTCTAATGCACCTATTTTAGAAGTATCTCAACTACTTCAACAAAAAATACAATGTTTCCACAGGAGAAAAAATTATTATCAAAACAGGCTATTGAAAAAGTGCATTCATTCAAGAAATACCAAAACAATTTTCTTGACCGTACACGAAAACAAACAATTTATCAATCACATGTCAAGCAAATCTATAAAAACAAATAATGTTTCACAATATACTTGCCTGAGAACATCAAATCACGACAGGACACAAATATCGTTTTAAATTACTAAAGCAATCTAATTAGAACGCAGCGGTACAATTTGTTCCCATTTTTTTGAACATGTCAATTTGGATAAAAAAAATCTGTTAAACTGCTTGAACTAATTTGGTTTTATTAGTTTATAAATTAAATCTGTACAAATTGAAACGTTAGCAATTAAAACGTTTTACAAAAACATGAAGTTTACATTTACATTTCTGGTTTTTTTTAATGTTTTTGGTAAGTTTTGGTATCATTAAAACAGTAATGAAATATTTCTATAATAACTAATTGTTTATCTATGTATCAAGCAGCATCAAATTTTAACATTTAAAACACTTTTGTTGAAATTTAGTAACTTTGAGAAGCATAGTCAGGGGGTGGTCTGGGATTACTCTGCAAAAAATTCTGCCAACCGGCATTTTATGGCCAACAAATATTTTCTATTTCTTGCAGATCAGCAGCATGGTTTCATTTATCATTTTGGGGAGTCGATCATCCAATCAAATAAAACCAACATAGCTCTCTTCAAACCTGCATATCAAAGTTCAAATTACTATTTGTCAGTGTGTGGTTATCTGAAAGCTGAATTAGCTGTTGATGGAAACAGCAATGGAATTATTGGGTCATGTCACTGCGCAACCAACAGCGACCTCTCTACTGATAACAGCTGGCTAGTAATTGATCTGAAAATGTTCTATAAAATTGACTACTTAGTGATTTATGGCAGAAATGATTGCGGATGTAAGTTTTCTGTATTTTCTTGCTCTGTTATTTAAAAATTAAAATTTTAATTAAAAATCGAAACATTTGAACAAACAAAGTTGTTTTCTGTTACAGAACTTTTTAAAACCTATAATTTTCAGAAGGACGACATTGCCACATTATTATTCTCTTTAACTGAATGTTTTAGTTCGGTCTATTTTTACAAACACAAAAATCGTCAATACAAACGGTATCTGTATGATCGCACATAAGACTTTCACACATAGGACAATCCCACATAGATGTTCGCTCATAGGTCTGTTGATCATAGGGTTAGGGTTAGCATTAGGGTTACGGTTAGGGTTAGGATTAGGGTTGGGGTTGGGGTTTGGGTTAAGGTTAGGGTTAGGGTAAGGGTTAAGGTTAGGGTTAGGGTTAGGGCTAGGGTTAGGGTTATCTTATGAGTTCTAGTCCTGCATTTTTTTAAAACACCATGTGCGATCGTCCTATGTGCGATTGTCCTTTGAATCACAATCCTACGTGCAGAAAGCCTATGTGCTATAGTTCTATAACCAATACAAGCTATTATTATAAACATTAAAACATATCAAGGCATAATTAATAAAACAACAAGTAGATAAACTTTAGTATTCTTTGTTAATTTTAATAAATGGTAAACAAACTTAAATTACGTTTTAAATGTCAATCAAAATTGTTATTTAGGTAGTAATCGATTGGATAATTTTTACGCTGGACTGACCAACACGGATCCAAATGTTACAGCTCCTATCATTGGTCAATATCCTCGCTGCGGACAATATAGTGGTTCTCTTGATAAAACTGCCAGAGGTGTTCTCAAATGTAATTACAACCTACCACGTGGAAGATTTCTGGTTGTTCAAGTAAACTGAAAAATAATTATTAAATATTATGTTGTGTTTGACATAAAATAACCAGCAATTGTAGCTGATATGGTTAAATGTTTTGTTATTTGTGAGTTAGTGTTACACATTTTATAGTGGTACTTATATTGATCTATATGTGTGCGATTTACAACTTAAATTTGTTTCAGTTTTAAGAAAACGTTTATTTACATTGTTTAAAAAATTCTAGAATGGTCATTTTTGTACTTTATTTTACCATTCTGTGACTTCTTGTAATTATTGTATATCAAATTTATTTTAAATGTCTCACCTGCAGGGGCATCTTCAACCAAGATTTATCTCTTTGGATGCTCCCTTTGTGCACTAACATTTTTTCTGATTTGTTGTTTGTATTTATTTTGGATTTTATAAATTTTTTCGTTATAAAATAATGTTTTGTGATGCCCAATAACCAAATTCAATAAAAAATCTATGAGGCTAGCTCAACTATGTGTTTTTTAATGTCATCATCAGAGATCTCCAACTGCAGGTGATGGGCGTTATGCAACTATTTGCGAACTTGAAGTTTATCCTGTTGCTCCTGGCAAGGAAAATGGTGAGTATTACGTTGTTAATTAACCATCGTAATGTGATATCTTTTATAAATCTATTTAAAAAAATCGGAAAAAAATGGAGAACAAGATTAAATCAATAAAATGCACGTTTTATTCATTTTTATTAATAAATGACCAATGGTGTTTTAAATGTCGGAAGAAAAATCTAAAGAGTTGAAATAAACAATTTTGTATTAAATATTTAAATAAGTGTTATAGAAATAATAATAATAATAATAATAATAATAATAATAATAATAATAATAATAATAATAATAATAATAATAATAATAATAATAATAATAATAATAATAATAATAATAATAATAATAATAATAATAATAATAATAATAATAATAATAATAATAATAATAATAATAATAATAATAATAATAATAATAATAATAATAATAATAATAATAATAATAATAATAATAATAATAATAATAATAATAATAATAATAATAATAATAATAATAATAATAACGAATTTTTACAAATTAAATTTTCAAGAGAGAGTTTGGAAGAAAGTTATAAACAAGAGATTAGCAAACTTCAGCATAACTACAAGATATTTAAATGCCGGAACATCATCATGCATAGGTGTTTGTTTTGCATTTAGTTGTGATTCGTTTAATATCAATCGTGTGAAGAAGATATGTGAGATCAACCAGCACATCAATGGATACGAAAGAACCAATCTGCTGAGTGATTCCAACTGGTCCTTCTGGACTGCTGTTCACGTTTAGACGATTCTATCAGCTGTTAACTTTTATTGGATTGTATTAACTTTTATTGGATTGTATTAACTTTTATTTAACCAGCAAAGTAAACGTTTTGATCAGTTTAAAACAAATTGTTTAGAATAGTTTGTATATATATATATATATATATATATATATATATATATATATATATATATATATATATATATATATATATATATATATATAATTTGAACGTATTTCGGCGTAATGTTTTCTTTTAGGCATGCTCTGTTAAAAATGATAGACCACTTTGCGTTGATACGTTTTTTCGCCAAGCTTTCAAAATCTCTTGAATTCATGATAACTCCGCTTTTTAAATAGATTTATTAAAAACGAGGGCTGACCGATCGGTTTCGCAGAAAAGCATCTTCGGAGCCCTTTAAATTACAAAGTTAAAATGTATTTACTATAATGCGAAAATAGAATGAAACTATAAAACGACGAGAATAAACATTAATGAAAACTGTGTAATTACCGGTTATCTAAATCGTGCTTACAACTACTCTGACAATTGGAACGACTTTGATGCTGAACTCAAAAGAATAAAAGCTCTCCTTATTAACAACAATTTCTCAAATACAATGGTCGACGAAACTATAAAAAAGTTCGTCGCTGGAAAAGTTAATAACTCAGCAACCACAGAGCAATCTAAGAGGTCATTCCTTCCCATCTTCTATCGTGCTCAAATGCACGACAACTACAAACAGGATGAAAAAGTAATAAGAAATATAATCTATGACAACGTTAAAGTTTCCAATCCTTCATCCGATGAGTTAAAACTGCACATCTACTACAAAAACTTGAAAACCCATAACCTGGTTCTGAGAAATAGCCCTATTAACGGCGGCGTTTTGCAGAGAAAAAACGTCGTCTACAAGTTTACTTGCCCATATGCTCACAATAATCTTGAAACCTACATCGGCCACACTCGGACAACACTCTCTCGCCGTCTGACGATGCACACACAGGGTGGGAGTCTACACGCGCATTTTATCAAATTCCACGGCTCTAAACCAAACCAAAAAATGCTTCGCGACAACACCGAGGTTGTCTCTTACGACCCTGATCCTAATCGTCTCAAAATTAAAGAGGCGTTGATGATCTCTCAGCAACGACCTAGCATAAATATCCATGACGACAAGTTCGGACGTACCTTGCTGCTACATTGTGGTGCAGACGGCGGCTGTGCTAACGTCTATCCCGTCACTCATAACTCCGCAAGTGAAACGACTTCGCGTGCGGATGAGCCACGCCATACTTCGAATGTGTGCGCTCACTCTCATGTTTCAAAAGTCGGTGGTGAGGTGGTTTCTACTTCCTGTGGCGACAGACCAGTCGACCCTGTAATCACCACTTGCCTTCCGTCTGCCGACGTTCTTGGCAGCATCGACCAAGATCTGGCCGTATGCAGCGAAGACAATTCCGCTTCTTGTAGTGACCAAGAAGTTGACACTCCAATTACCGTTAGCCATCAGACTACAGATGTTCTTAATGAAGTTAAAGAAGTTCAGATGGCCACCGGCGAAAACAACTCCGTTTCTTTTGACGACCCAGAAGAAGACACTCTAATCGCCATTTGTCCTCTGACTCCGACAACCGATGTTCTTAGCAATGTTCATCTGGTTTCATCGGCGAGCGGTGAGGACAAGTTTATTTCTCGTGGCAACCAAGGAGTCGGCCCTCTTACTCCTGCTCACCTTCCGATCGCCGACGTCGTCGGCAATGATGGCCAGGGCCTGTGTCCCGTCCATGGATCCCCATCACGTGATAACTCCAGTCTGGAAAGTGTGCGTGGCCGCGACGTTGGTGACTCGTCGGATGACCGTCTTCCGGTGGAGTCCGTGTCTTCTTTCCAGCTATTTGCTCGACTCGTCAACAACGTTAATATAACAATACGACGCGGTAGACGTACCTAGCCTGATTGCGCGCACCTGACAACAATTACCTAGCGCATAGTTGCGTAAATACCTGCGCTGCGGCCACTATCGCCATGTTTTCGTTTTGTTTACAATTATTTTCCGCTTCGGTTTTTACTAATCTTGTACGTTAGTTACCTACCTTTTATATCTTGTTTTCCACTTTCCATACGTTGTTTTTCTATTTCAGTTTTCATTAATGTTTATTCTCGTCGTTTTATAGTTTCATTCTATTTTCGCATTATAGTAAATACATTTTAACTTCGTAATTTAAAGGGCTCCGAAGATGCTTTTCTGCGAAACCGATCGGTCAGCCCTCGTTTTTAATAAATCTATTTAAAAAGCGGAGTTATCATGAATTCAAGAGATTTTGAAAGCTTGGCGAAAAAACGTATCAACGCAAAGTGGTCTATCATTTTTAACAGAGCATGCCTAAAAGAATATATATATATATATATATATATATATATATATATAACTAAAAAGCTATGCTGGAATAATCTAAACAAAAATTAGCAAGGGGATGACGTTTAAAAAGTTTTGACTGCGTACCTCAAACCATAAAGGGTGAGCTAATTATAGGGTTACAGCAAAGGTTAAGTCTATAGTAACGACTAAAAAAATTTAAAAAATGCAAGAAAGAGAAACGTCGAAAAAAAGAAACAACGAAAACAAATGTAAAAAAAACCTGGGCAACGCCGGGTAACTCTGCTAGTATTATAAATAACTTGAAGTATGATAAAATTTATGTAGTGTCCGCATTAATAAAATAACAAAAAAGTATGAATAATATTAACTGAAGTTATTCCGTAGTCGATTAGTTTACTTGTTCTCAGCTTCGGTTTATATAAATCTACAATATAGTAGGTAAAAACTTTCTGATTGGATTCAACTTTGGAGGAAAATTTTACCGATGAAACAAAGATTCCAGGGGTTAGGAAAAAAATTAGATAATCTCAGCAAGGACTCAATTGAAGGACTCAAGGAAAATCAAAAGACAACCAAGGAGTGGTCTAGTTTGTTCAAAGAAAATCAGTTGATGAAAAAAGAGTGGTCAAGCCTAATTAAAGAAAATGTGGAGGTTCTGAAAACAGATGTTGAGGCGGTACAGAGGACTGTGGTGAGTAAAATTGATGTTAACAATGAAAGATTGAAAAGACAAAATAATATTGTGGTTTACAATATGCCTGAGGATGATGATGGTTCAAAAGTCAAGGACAGGGAAACAGTTCTAAAATTATTAAGAGAAGTTACAGACAAAGAAATGGATAATGACATTTTGGAAGTTTTCAGATTGGGAAGGAAAATCGAATCTGCCAGAAAAAACAGACCATTACTAGTCAAGTTTGTGAACCAAAGCACACAGAATATTGTGCTAGAAAATAGTTTTAGACTGAGGAAAAGTGAAGATTTCAAAATGATAATTCTAAATCAGGATCTTGCAAAAGAGGACAGAGAAGAGTGTAAAAAGTTATTGGAGAATAAAAAGAATGAAGTTGGCCTTAGAGATGATGTAAAAAATTGGGTATTCAGAATAAGAGGGAGACCTGGAAGTTTTAGTGTTTTAACTTTCAGGAAGAAAAATTTATAAAAATGAGCAGTTCAAGCCATAAAGTTAGAAGAAGCAGCATTTATGTTTGCTACACCAATGCAGATTGTCTTTGTAATAAGTTTATGGAGTTGCAGGTATTCTTGGAGTCTGTTTGTCCTAGTCCAGATATAATAATTATAACAGAAATTAATCCAAAAAATTTTAAAGTATCTCAACAGTTGTCTGAATTTGGTTTGGATGGCTATCAGGTGATAACTTCAGGTTTTTTCAAAGTGGGTCACAGAGGTATAATGATGTTCTTCAGAGATAATCTTGCAGTTGTGGAGGTGTGCATGATTTCACCTTTCGAAGAGAAGCTGTGTGCAAAGTTGATTATTGAAAGTAAAGCTTTTAACATTCTGTCGGTTTATAGAAGCCCAAACAGCTCTGATGATAATGATAATAAGCTTGTTTGTTTATTGAAAGAGTTTGCTGCACTAAAAGATGATCATCTAGTTTTGGGAGATTTCAATTTTCCCAATATCAATTGGGAGTTAAGAATGTGCTTGGGATCAAAAGAAAAAATTGAAAACAGATTTCTAAAGTTTATTGATGATAAATTTTGGATTCAACATATATCAGAACCTACGAGAACAAGAGAAGGACAAACACCTCATATCTTGGATTTGATTCTAACTTCTAAAGAGAACATAGCAAATATCGAATATTTTTCACCTCTGGGTGGCAGTGATCATTCAGTTATCGGGTTCAGTGTTGATTTAGAAATGTTAACTTGTGGGGCAAGGCGCAGGTTATGTTACGATCTTGGTGATTTTCAAGGATTGAACGAATCTCTGGCCGGTGTTATGTCTGCAAGGGAGAAGGGTAACTTTTCTTTGGAATCAGAGTGGACGTTTTTTCGCAACACATTGAATGATCTTACTGCGATGTTTGTTCCGACAAAAGGTGCTGGGAAGAAACGACATTTTCGTATGTCATCTGAGCTGTTGAAGCTTATTCGACTGAAACATCACCTATGGAAGCGGATATATAAATATGGAGAAATTGAAAAACTTTTGTTGTTTAGGAAAATTAGAGATAAAGTAAAGAATGACACAAAACAGTTGAACATTGAGTCTTAAGACAGAATTGCAGAAAGTTACAATGATAACCCAAAATGCTTCTGGAACTATGTGAGGAAAAAAACTAGAACTCGAGATAAAGTTGGAGTTTTGGACACCGATAGTGGAGATTTGCACGAAAACATTGATAAAGCAAATGCTTTTGCCAAATATTTTTCTTCAGTTTATGTAACAGATGGGGATTTTTGTGGAGAAGGGTTTTGTTGTCCAGGTGTACCTGTGGGTGGCATGCAGGAACTGAAAATAGATGCCTGTGTTGTGTACATATAGCTGAAAGAATTAAACAAAAGCAAATCTGCCGGACCGGATGGGATTCATCCGAGAGTTTTGTGGGAAACCAGAGAATCAATTTTCGAATATCTAAGCTACATGTTCGAAAAGTCCATAGAGTCTGGAGAAGTGGTCAACGATTGGAGAACAGGCGACGTGGTCCCCATATATAAAAAGGGTAGCAAAAGTAAAGTAGAGAATTATAGACCAATTAACTTGACTTCTGTCTGTTGCAAAATCCTGGAGTCGATTGTTAAAGACCACATCATGAGTTACTTTTTGCAGAACAATTTATTTACTCGTTGTCAGTATGGTTTTCTCCCTGCAAGATCTACGACTTTGCAGCTCTTGAAGTTTCTGGATAAACTGACAGAGGCTATCGATTTAAATAAGGTTGTTGATGTCTTATACACAGATCTGGAAAAGGCTTTCGATAAAATCTCACACAGCAGGCTTCTATATAAATTGGAGCAATATGGGGTTCATAAAAAACTGCTTAGTTGGATCGAAAACAATCTAAAAGGAAGAACCTTTAAAGTCAAAATAAACGATGATACTTCAATGCTACTGCCGGTTTCCAGCGGGGTTCCTCAGGGAAGTGTTTTGGGGCCTTTACTGTTTATTGTCTATATTAATGATATACAGTTGGCATGTGAGGACTTTTTTCTATTCGCTGATGACGCAAAGTTTTACCGGGTTATTGAAGGCACTGACGATGTTTCCAAACTGCAAGCAAACATTAACAAAGCAATGGAATGGTTTTGTAGATGGAGAATGAGTGTTAACTTGAATAAATGTTGTCTATTGAGAGTGGGGAGAAAAAAAAACAAGAAGTAGCCTACAAACTGTTGGATATAGCAGGAGTGAGTCATGAAATACCTATAACAAATAGTGTTTCAGATCTTGGCGTTGTGATTGATGCGGGACTGCAGTTCAAGGAGCACATTGAAAAAAGAGTAAATAAAGCCAACAGCTTGCTGGGTGTAATTGCAAGAAATTTCAAATATTTATCTGAGAGTGCATTTGTGTGCCTTTATAAATCTCTGGTTAGATCTCAGTTGGAATATGCGACCCCGGTCTGGAATCCATATAGGCAAGGCTTAATAAAAGCAATAGAGAAAGTCCAAAGAAGGGCAACAAGACTGGTCCTGTCATGTAAAGGTCTGAGCTACGTAGAAAGACTAAAGAAACTGAAACTGCATTCGTTGGTGTATAGAAGGAGACGGGCAGACCTAATCTTACTCTATGATATGATGTCTGGTCGATTGCGGGAGGAGCATTGCCCTGCTGTGCAACTCTATAGAGAAGTAAGAACGAGGGGACACGACTTCAAGTTGACCACTACGTTATCACATAAAGACTGCAGAAAGTTCTTCTTCAGCAATAGAGTCGTAGCTGACTGGAACAGTCTGCCGGGAGAAGTTGTAGAAGCGACAAACATTTCTATGTTTAAATCTTTGATAGATAATTATTATGGCGATTTGGTTTTTAACTGCTGATGTTTTCAGTTTTGCTCAGAACTTAGAATAGGTAGAATTTGGACTGTTTTTGTTTGTATTGTCTTTGTTTAATGTATTTCATTTTTCGGCGAAAGGCTTGCCCGTGCTGAGTTTCAAATAAAAAAAAAAAAAAGATTCGCTTTTCCGCTACTGAAATAATGGAGAGCTAAGCATTTTCTTAATGCAGTAATTTTACTGCTTGAAGTATGAATACATGTATAATATGGAGGCAGTGATAATAAAACTAAGTCAGATTTATATAAACTTCAAAACCATTATTAAGCATTGTACAATGGGTCGGAGGTGTCAGGAAAAAACCCCTGGATGCTGATCTAAAACTTCAATGCCCCGTACGTCTGTGACATCGGCGAAAGACAGGTATGGAATAGCTTGGCCATGCAGGATCTCAGGTACTATCGTTGCATTCTTGTACTCGATCCGTTGCCGAATTCGAAACCAGTGGAGATCTTTAAGTGATGTTAAGTGATCATATTTCCAAGGTTTCAACTTGTTTTGGCGCTGTGTTTGAGTATTGCAGTTCAAATTGGATAAAATGCCTGCCAAAATTTATTTTCCGCAATTGGTCTTTCAGAAAACCAGGGTAGTTATGGGGATTCTCCGGGCGTCTATTGAGAGTGTAGGGCGATGTTTCGAATCCTTCTGAGAGAAGCATAGCAGGAACGAGCAGTGTTGTTGATGGGACTGGCTATAGAGCAATCTGAATTCAGCCAGACCCCTAGATTACGAGTACATCGTGTCAATAGGATAAGGTCAGAGCGGATTCAAACTGTCTTGGTAGGGAGCGTAAAGGAACGTTGGGAGGACAAACACCACACCACTTCGATTTTGTTGGCGCCTAAAAAAAAGCGGCTACCCAAAAACCAGTAATAGACGCCGTCCACGCATTCTATGACTTTTATAAAAGAAATAAAGATAAAAAAGCTGATATAAGCTAGTTCACTTACAAAATAAAACAATTTTAATTATAAACGATTGAATTTAAAAAATAAGCTCATAAAACACTTTGATTTTGCATTAATTTGATTGTGTTGCACTATTAGAACAACAATAATAACATAATTTAAAAGTTGTATTACGTTTAATAGCGTGCCCGATTAAGACAAACGCAAAAACAAAACTGTTAGTATTTTATTTGTTAACAAAGCTTATTTATTTAGATGAGATAGCATACCAAAATTAGATAGCACACGTTTTAAAAATTCTGGAATAAATAATTTCTCACAATAAGCTTGCATGGCAACGCCCAATCACAACATGATACAAATATCGTTTCAAATTACTCGAGAAAACTTAATAGAAAGCGACGATTCAAAACTTTAAATTATTTTGAAAACACCAATAATGTTAAATATTTAGTTGCCTATGCTTTTGAAGTGATTTTCTTTTTTCTTTAGTTTATATGAAGTTTATATATAGATTTTTATATTTTTTCAATGCTTTTAGTAAGTTTTATATCAGTAGAACCATTTATAAACGTTTTATAATAATAACTTTTTTTCAAATTTAAAAATACAATTTACTGCAACTGAGTTAATAATTATGAAAAATTATCCACATTGCAATCGAATCATAAATATAAAATCAATTAAGCAGTTTCAGTTTCAGTTTTGCAGGTACGTTAGTTTAATCCTGTTAAGAAACAAAACCATTTTCTCATATTTAATTAATTTTCTAATTGTATCAATTATTAAATTTTTATCATATTTACTTTTAAAATAACAATTCGATCATGCCTATTGCACAACATGCATTGATGTTTCCATTTTACTGTCGATTACTTGTTAAAATGAAGTTGACTTGAACAATATTTTGTATTTCTATCAGATCAACAGCATACAAACATGTTGTTGATCTGAAAGAAATACAGATGTATATATAATATATATATATATATATATATATATATATATATATATATATATATATATATATATATATATATATATATATATATATATATATATATATATATATATATATATATATATATATATATATAATGACATGCATTTATATATATCTTGCGGCATCAAATTCAAACATTTGAAACACTTTCGTTAAAATTTGGTAAACTTGAAAAAAATGGTCAGGGGGTGGTCTGGGATTACTTTGCAAAACATCTGCCAACTATTGCAACGGGGTCCTGGCTAGTCTACCGCAGTTCAAAATCAACAAGCTGCAATCTGTTCTTCGAGCAGCTGCCCATCTCGCGCTGCGATTGCCTGGCTCGGCCAGCGTCTCGAGTCTGACGTGGACTCGGCGTCATTGGCTTTCTTTTCTTCAGAGAACTTGTTTTAAACTTTGCCATGGCTCCTGTCTATTTTCAGGAATTGTGTGTCCCGGTCTCTCTGCTCTCGGGTCGGTCTCATCTTTAATCGGCGGCGGCCGGCGATCTAGATGTCCCTGTGACGATTGGCTGGTCCTGTAGCCTGAAATGGCCTTACAACTTTTTTTAAAGATGCACGGTGTCCTTCAACGTCTTTCGAGAACGGCTTAAAACTGAATTGTTCTTGTCCGTTTAACTGTGCAGTGCGCTTTTGTGACTTTTATTTTTAAAAAGTGCTCTATAAAAACCTGAAAAATAATTAATAATCTGGTAAGGTGATGCATTCCCCAATTGCCCTGTGGATCCGTCCCTGCAATTATCAGTAATTGCTTGATAGCGTGACAATGCACCCAGACAAAAACGACGAACACATAAAAGAGCACCCAATCAATCACAAGTCGAATAATTGATACACAAAATCTTTCCCAATAGACGTGACTGTGACTGCGTCAAATTACAACCTGATACAAATATCCTATTAGCTTACTCGAGAAAACTGAGCAGAAACAATGGTTTAACGTTTAGATTATTTGGAAATTATTAATAACTAGAGATAGCGCTAAAGGTGTGCACGGTAGTGGGGACAGCGGGAATACCGCGGATTTTGCGGTAATTCCGCGGAAATGGGGACGAATGATGCGGGGATACCACGGTAATGGGGATGACGTTGCGGGAATACCGCGGGGATGGGGACTAGTTTTTGCGGTAAATGTGTAAAATCCAATCAAATCTTAAATGGAAATCGCACGTTGGTTTAAGCACTTATATCGACTTTTATTTATTCATGGATTTAAATAAATAAATAAACTGTATTGAGTCATATTAAGGTGTAATTATAATTCTATATATCGACACTTAAGTTATAGTTGGGTTGAAATGATGTACTGAAAAATACAGGATGTACAGGATTGATTAAAAAATGGAATAAAAAGTGCGGGGATAGATGGAGATGGGAATGAAAAGCTGAAAGACTGCGGGGATGGTTGGGGATGCTATCATAGGGCGTCAAAAAACTGATTTTTTAAATTTCATTATATATTGTTTTGCGATTGCAGCGCTAATTTTTTTTTATCTTTGGGATTGAAGTTGTACAATTGCGTAATCACTTTTATTACACGCTTGCGCGCACTAATTTTTATCAACTACTGACCACCGCGGCCACCACGCTATGCAAAATTCTTAACATACATACTCTTTCGCTTTTCCAGTTTGTTAATATACCTATAAGACTTTTTAAATATAGACAGAGAAAGGACTTACTAAAGATTTATTCATTATTTTCCAATAAACTACAAAATCATTCCAAAGAACCCCGTATACGATTTAGCAATATTATAAAAATTGACGTCAGAAGTGAATTATAAAAATGGTTTCGAAAGCATTGGTTGAGCTCTTGATGAGTGAATTGAAAGATGAACTGGAGAAACGTAACATAAGTGATAAGGGTAAAAAGGGCGAAATTAGGGAATGCCTCATAGCAGCGTTAGTAAATGATGGATATGGGCCTGATGTCTTCAAGCTGACGATGACGAGTATGAGTTTGATATTGACATAAAAGCTCTAGTTAACCAGAAAAAGCTGGAAAAGAAATTGTGAGAGCAAGAAGAACAACAAGGCAAAGAGAACAAGGCAGCACAGTGGAGAACAGTAGAAGAATTGATTTTTGACGGTCATGTTGACCCTCAAAACAAAGTAGCAGCAGCCGGTGTGGCGTTGCTGTCAAAAACCACACAACAAAAGAAGAAAATGGTACTGTTTCTGGCAGTGGTTAGCCTGAGTGTGGTCTGAATGAGACGACTGTTAAAAGTTTTGTCGCAGAGATGGCTAAGGCAGTGGTGGACACTGTTCTGGACCAGCGCGTTGCTGTTAAAGAAAATAATGTGATTTGCTGCGGCGAAACCCAGTTTGAACTGCAGTCTACCAGCTGTGTTTTAGAGTATGTGACAGATGATGGCCGGACAAACTGCACGGATCAGGTGAGGCACAAAAAAAACAGAGAAGGAAGAATTAATCTAGTTTTGTGGTGGGGCGCAGCCAGACTTTGACATGTAGCTAAGTGTTGCTGGACTCCGACAGATTTTGGGGAGGTCGTCGGATCCGTCGGAGAGGTTTTAGGGGATTTCTTGATTAAGGTTGCGAGAGATGTTCTTGTTGCATAAAAAGGTTTGGACAGTTTTGTGTTTGGTCGTGGTGGCTTGAGTGAGGTGTGTGGCAATGACGCCTGTGGTGCGGCGTCTGGACAGGGTGTTTTACAGTTTTTGCATGGCGGGCTATCTTTGCTGGGTGATCATGAGTTCCAGGACATTGGAGGTAGGGTTGGTCTTAGAGAAAAATGATTTTGGAAAAATTGCAGCGGAGCTCCAGGTGATGTCTGCTGATCGGAGCACCCATGTGAGTGCTGCTGCCACGGATGAGTCAACAAATGAGATGGTTGCGCCAGATGTGGCGGAACAGTTTGAAAGTAATTCTACGGATGCTATTGGGACTGAGACTCAGAGCGCTTTGACTAAAGATTTTGTGTTTTGGTGGTGGCTTTCGGGAGTGAATGAAACTAAAGATTGTGAGAGTTCAGTATTGAAGAAAATCCTGTGTTTGGAGGCTTGAAGAGCGGTGGAAGGTCGAAAACTTACTGTGTTGTGCAGTTGCGGCTTCGGTTGCGTGGAGCCGTCGGTAGCCTGGTGCGGGAACACTGTGATCGACAGTAGTGTGTGAGGAGATTGGGATGTAGCAATTTGACGTGGTATTCAAGCTCACAACGCTGAATCGGAAGACAACACAGGGTCCAGTGAGACTGTAAGAGACTGCGTCAAACAGTCAAAAGAATTAACCATGTTGTTTGCGAATTGCGGTCAAGGCCACGAGTGAAGATGAAGGTATTTTGTGTTCGTGGCCCTACCGCATTTTTCAGAGGCGAGTATGCTGCACAAATGCTTGCACAATTAAACGTGGAAACGACAAATCATGACCCGACACAAATACCGTTTTAAATAACTTGATAGACGTAGAAAGAAACGGTAACACCTTTTAGATTATTTTGATCATGCCAATAGGTATAATAAGTGTTGCTGCTAACGTATTTGAGCTGATTTTGTTTTGGTACTTCAAATACTAGAACTGTACAGACTGAAAAATAATTAACTGACTTTTTTTTTTTAAAGAACATGAAGTTTATATATACTTTTCTAGTTTTTTTCCACGTTTTTGGTAAGATTTTCTATTATTAAAACAATTATAAAATAATTTTATATAATATATCAAAATAAATGAATCTATCATTCTGTATCAAATTTAAACAAAAAACAGTTTTATTAAAATTTGGTAAATTCGAGGAGCATGGTCAGGGGGTGGTCTGGTATAACTCTGCAAAACAATTTCTAAAAAATCAAGACAAAGCTAGCTGAGTAACCCAGCTTTTTATAATTTTGAAAATTTGAGAATGAAAATAACAGATTTTTTTTCTGAATTTATAATAACAACAAATTTAACAACTTTTTAATAAGATGATAAGTATAATATCAATTTAATAAAAACTGTTGTTGTAAGAAAATCATTTCAATCGTGTGGCGGCCCAAACCGGACTTTTCCAGTTTTAATGATGTTTATTAAGTCTTTTACAAGTTTGAAGACTTGCTGATTGTGAAGTACTGCATATTTCGACGATTTCTTTCCGATGTGTTAACCTGTATGGAAAATATAAAAAATTCGGATTCTCATGCATTGAAAACAGTTCAAATATTTTTTATGTACTTGCACGGAAAATCAAGCCATTTGTATCTTCCGTGAATTTAGGAGCTCTTTTCCGTGCGGAAGATAACAATAAGCACTCAGTTACGCCTGAAACAAAACATATTTTTTTATCTTATTTTGACTTATTATATTTGTATTCAAACAAAAACAATATTTTTTATCTCCTGCAGATCAGCAGCATGGTTTCATTTATCATTTCGGGGAGTCAATCATCCCATCAAATAAAACCAACATAGCTCTCTTTAAACCTGCATATCAAAGGTCAAATTACTATATTTCAATGTGTGGTTATCTGACAGCTGAATTAGCTGTTGACGGAAATAACAATGGCAATATTGAGTCATGTCACTGCGCAACCAATAACGACATCACTACTGATAATAGCTGGCTAATAATTGATCTGCAAACGTTCTATAAAATTGACTACTTAGTGATCTACGGCAGAAATGATTGCGCATGTAAGTTTTTTATAGTTTTTTGCTCTATGTTTCTTGCTCTGTGAAATTTTAATTAAGAATAACAACATTTCGCAAAATGTTACATTTTTACATTTATTGAGCAAGGGGAATTTTATCACAAAACTAAAATTTTCATAGACGGGCGTCGTAGATTTTTAGATATAGGACGTTAAGTGCGTTTGGAAAACATTGATATACATAATATTTTGTTTTAGAAAAATCGTATTTTATTATGCCGTTTCGAACATTTTATTTTCGGACCAAGACGTTAAAAAATTATTGTTAGTTAAATTGTTGCTAATGGCTTGAAGCTGGCCATGATGACAATTCTGAAAAATCAAAACTACAATCAAATCGTTTGAACAAACAAACTAAGTAATTTTCTGTTACATAACTTTTTAAAACTTTTAATTTTCAGAATAACGACATTGCGACAATAATGTTCTCTTTTACTAAAAATTTTTAGTTACGGTCTATTTTTACAGACACAAAAAAAACGACAAAACAAACTATTATATAAACATAAAAAATATCCTGGCCAAATTAGTAAACCAACAAGAAGAAACATTTTAGTATTTTTTGTTAATTTGAATAAACAGTGAATAAATTGAAAATACTTTTAAAATGTCAATCAAACTTGATATTTAGGTAATGATCGATTGGATAATTTTTACGCTGGACTGACCAACACAAATCCGAATGCTACAGCTCCTATCCTCGCTGCGGACAATATAATGGTCCTCTCGATAAAACTGCCAGAGGTGTTCTCAAATGTAATTACAACCTACCACGTGGAAGATTTCTGGTTATTCAAGTAAATTGATAAATTACTATTGAATATGTTGTACAGTGACGGATACAGGGAGGGAGTTCTGTGGGTCTGGAACCCCATTTCGTTTTAAAATATTTTTAGTTATTTAGTACTTCACAAGCAATTACAATGTCAAAAAACAAATGCTTAGCGGCTTCATTAAAGCTATGGTAGAGAATAACAATTGTCATAAACGTAATGTTTTTTCATTTTTTATTTTGAGTTGGTTTCATCTGTCTACGTTGATCTAAAATTAACTGACTGTCATACCCAAAGTACATCTAAGTCTTAGACACAGTTATTCTGTTATATTTGCTTATAGCACTGTTATTTAATCTGTACACAATAAATAAAAATCAAACTTAAGTGTCTTGATATTTTGCTGCGAAAATTGGTGAACCTTTTATATATATATATACTAGCAGTGCCCGTAGCGGCTTCGCTCGCATGAAATTAGAGAGTTTGAACCGTGCATCCATAGTAGAGATCATTTTTTTAGGTCTCGGCTCGGCCCGTCGACAAATTAGCCTAGCCCGTTTTAAAAACCCAAACTCCTGGCCCAGCACAGCCCGTCTGAATTAGGCCCGGCCCATTTTTACAGGCCTAGAAGTTCTATATACTTGATGAAAAACTTCGGCCCGTCCCACCTTGACCTCAGGTTTGGCCCGGCCAAACCGAAGACCCTAAAATCACTAAAATATCTATATACTTGGTGAAAAGCCTCAGCCCGTCCCACTTTGATTTAAGGTTTGGCCTGGCCCGTGTGAAGACTCTAAAATAAAGGCTTGGCCCGGCCGATGATAAACTGGACTTAGCTACTTTTAACCGGCACAAAACTTCAAAATACTAATTTTTACATTTGTAGCACTTACAGTTTGTGACTAGCAGTTATTTTGAAATCAAATAACCCTTATTTCCACCCCACATTTGAGGTCCTGGAAACCAAATTTTCAAAAAATGCTAAAACACGTATTTCATTATTTTTGGAGTAGAAACTAAATACTAATTTTTACTTCTGTAGCATTAACAGTTTTTGAGTAGCAGCTACTTTAAAAACCAAATAACCCAAAAAATGATGAAACACGTATATCTTTTTTTTTTGAGTAGATACTAAGTATTAAATTTTGCATCTGTGGCAATTACAGTTGTTGAGTAGCAGTTACTTTAAAAACCAAATAACCCTATTTTCCACCCCACATTTGAAGTCCTGGAAACCAAATTTTCAAAAAATTGTGAAACTTGTATATCATTATTTTTAGAGTAGAAACTAAATTCTAATTTTTACTTTTGTAACATTAACAGTTTTTGAGTAGAAGCTACTTTAAAAACCAAATAACCCAATTTTCCAACCCACATTTGAGGTCCGGGAAACCAAATTTGTAAAAAATGGTGAAACACGTATATCTTTATTTTTAGAAAAGAAACTAAATAATAATTTTTACATCTGTGGTATTTACTGTTTTTGAGTAGCAGTTACTATAAAAGACAATTAGCCCTATTTTCCACCCTACATTTGAAGTCCTGGAAACCAAATTTTCAAAAAATGCTAAAACACGTATTTCATTATTTTTGGAGTAGAAACTAAATACTGATTTTTACTCCTGTAGCATTAACAGTTTTTGAGTAGAAGCTACTTTAAAAACCAAATAACCCAATTTTGCAACCCACATTTGAGGTCCGGGAAACCGAATTTTCAAAAAATGGTGAAATACCTATCTTTTTATTTTTCAAAAAGAATCTATATACCAAATTTCAAAATCTCCTCATTTTTGGTTTTCGAGATATACATTGTTTTAGAAAAAAGTTTGTTTTCCAGTTTTTTCCCCTCAGGAGCAAAATTTTCAAAAATCCTTTCTTAGCGGATGTTTACGCTATAAAAGTAATATAAGTTCCAAATTTCACGTTCCTAGGATGAGGCGTTTGAGCTCGGCGTTGATTATCAGTCAGTCAGTCAGTCAGTCAGTCAGTCAGTCAGTCAGTCAGTCAGTCAGTCAGTCAGTCAGTCAGGACATGTTCTTTTATATATATAGATAAAAGCATATCTTGACTGACTGGCTGACTGACTGATAATCAACGCCGAGCTAAAACACCTTATCCTAGAAACAAAAATTCGGTACTTATAACACTTTTATAGCGTAAGATCTCAATAAGAAAAAGTTTTTGAAAACTTTGCCGCTAAGGAAATTGAACTTTTTTTTACAAAAAGCGCATATCTCTAAAATTAAAAATAAAAACGTGAAATAAAGTACTTAGATTTTACTTAAAAACAAAGATAAACGTGTTTTACAATTTTTAATAGTTTAGCTTCCGGGACCTCAAATGTATTATTGGAAAAAAAATTGTTTGCTTAAAAACTCAGAAACTAAAAATGTCAAAGTGTTGAAATTAATTGTCTATATTTGTCTTAAAAAATAAAAAGATATGTGCTTTACCATTTTTCGAAATTTTGGTTTCCGGGAGCTCAAACGTGGGTGGAAAGTAAAGTTCTTTTTTTTAAATAATTGCCACTCAAAAAGTGAAAATACAATATTTGTGAAAAATAATATTTAGATACTAATTGAAAAATAAGGCTATACGTGTTTTATCAAATCTTGATAATTTGGCTACCGGGAATCAAATGTGGGATGAGAAAAAGGATTATTTGCTTAAAAACCCAAACGCTGAAATAGTGAAAATGTTAAAGTTAATTATTAAGATTTTTAGAGAAATAATAAAATACGTGTTTTATTATTTTTGTGCTTTTTAAAACTGGCTAGGTCCTGTTCAGCACAGACAAGGATGGCCTCGATTTTTGTGCCAATGAAACAAGCCTGGAATTTTGTGTCCATAAACTGGGTCGGGCTTGACATTTTGTGCTTATAAAACAGCCTGGGTCCAGGGGCATCATTTGGGAGAAAGAAACTGGAAAGGTGTTTGTTTTCCCCCCATAAATGTCTAAACAAATTGTTTGATATATGATAAATAAAGAAGAAAAAGTACCTCCTCAACCCAACTACCACCTCAGGGGTATAAAGTTTAAAAAGTTTTTAAAAATTTACCTACAAGCTACCCACCAGTCATAAACTATTTTTAAAAGACAAAAATGTATAGTTTAATCCGATCTTAAGATTTTTTAGTAAAATCGTATAAGAAATTATTATGATTAAAAGTATTCCTTATATGCTATTGTTAGTGGCTTTACACAGATACTTTTTCTGTAATGGATATGATTTTGGCTTTATTATGATCTATCATGTACTGTACAAAACTTGAATCCAAACAAGTAAAGGAAAAACCAGTTTTTCAACATAAACTTTGATTTCAAATACACTCGATTTAGAAATACGAAAGATGTTCAAATTAGGTTTTTTTTAATTGAATCATGTTTTGTCATCCAATATAAAATTATGCTTAAAGTTTCAGCTTCGTAGCTAGTCAAAAAGCTGGTTAAATTTTACTTGCAAGATTTGCGTACAGAGAAAGATACACATACACAAACACACAAACAAACAGAACAGAGATTGTAACCTAAATAAAAGTTTGTAAAAAGGTTAAAAAACTAAACTAAATATATTATTTGGCTAATAACTGTTGCAGAAATTTAATTTTTGAATGACTAAATCATAACATAAAAATCTGAGGCAATAATGAAAACAAATTTTCTACTCAACCAGTTTTGTTTTTTTTTGACCACTTCTTTAGATATTCCTGTATCCGCCCCTGTTTTATTGTGGGATTAAATAATCAACAGGGGTAGCTGATATGGGGAGAAAGTTTTATTATTTGTGAGTTAAAGATATTTATGTAATTAAGGTAATCAAGTTTCTATATTTGTGAGGCTTAAAATTGAAATAATTTTGAGCTTTACAAAAATTTAATTTACACTGTCGAAGCAGTTCTAGGGTTTTTTTTTTCAAATTCATGTCACTAGCCTAATTACGTGTTTTTGTTTTTAATTTTATCATCAGAGATCTCCAATTGCAGGTGATGGGGGTCATACAGCTATTTGCGAACTTGAAGCTTATCCTGTTTCTTTAGGCATCGAAAATGGCGAGTATTACGTTATTAATTAACCGTCGTACTCTGATATATTTTATAAATGTATATATACTATCATAATATTGATAACTGTATTAGGGTTCTTTATAAAATGATGCAAAATTATTAAAACTTAGCGTCTTAATAACTGCAATTAAAATTAATTTCAGTTGAAGCACTTGTGCAGCTTAAATAAAATTTTCTACCAACCAATTTTGTTTTAGTTAAAACACTTGCAAAGCCTAAATAAAATAATATCAACCATGTCCAGTTAACATATAGGAAAACTCTTTCAATATAAAAATGCCTGTTTGTTTGTCTTTTATGGAAATCCAAGCAGCTGGACCAATTTTAACAAGGAGATATAACTCAAAGTGTAGAAGGTCATAGGGTATTATTAAATTAAAAATTTTGTTTAAATTTTTTATGATTAAAAATCTTTCCAGATCAAAAGTGCCTATTTACAAACACCAAAAGTTATTGCGTAATGAAATTCAAATTTAGTTTACGCAACAAAGTTTGAAGGCTTAAAGCAACTTTTAGCAAATATATTTTACGTTTAATTGGGTAAAAAAAGTTAGGAGATGGTTAAAGAAAGAAAATGAGCGCAAGCGGGAACGGAAACGGGAGAGCGAGAAAACAAAACAGCAAACGGGAACGGGAGAACAAACGGGAACTGGAGAATGAAGAGAACGCGAACGGGAAAAAAACAAAACCGGTACGGAAGAACAAGCGGGAATAAGAGAGCAAGCGGGGGCGGGAACGAAAAAACGACCGGGAACGGGTGAGCGAGTGGAAACGGGAAAATGACCGAAAAGGGGTAAACGACAGTGAACGGAAACTACCGGGATCGAAAAAGCGATCGGGAACGGGAAAGCAAGCGGGTAAGGAAACGGAAGCAAGAGAAAAAAACGATAAAAAAACTTCTAAAAACCCAGGCAATTCCGGGTAAACCCGCTAATCTTTTTATCAAAAACGAAAAAAAACGGGAAACTAGATACAATCATTATGATTGAATTTAGCACTACAAATCTTATCGTTTTATTCATTTTATGAATAAATGGACAGTGGTACTGTAAATCCCAATAGTCAAATCTTAGAAATTGATTTAAACGGTTTTTTCATGAAATCTTTAAATATATTTTTTGGAAAAAATTATAATAATCAATGTTTAAATATTAAATTTTTAAGAGAGAGTTTGGAAGGAAGTTAAGAACAAAAGATTAGCAAACTTCAACGTAACTACGAGATATGTAAATGGAGGAATATCATCATGCATTGGTATTTGTTTTGCATTTAGTTGTGATTCATTTAATATCAATCGTGTGAAGAAGATATGTGAGATCAACCAGCACATCAATGGATACGAAAGAACCAGTCTGCTGAGTGATTTCAACTGGTCCTTCTGGACTGCTGTTCACGTTTAGACGATTCTAACAGCAGGGACGAATTATCTGTCAACTTTTATTAAACTCTAGTTAAGTTTTAAATTTTTTATAATAACTTCACCATCGGTCTTGCTTGCTTGCTTACTTGCTTAGTTGCTTGATTGCTTAAATGTTTGCAAGCCTTGAAAGTGAAAATTAACAAACTTTTGGTCATTCAATCAAGTTGAAATATAAAATATAGGCTTGCTGTTCATGACAATGCATTCTATTAAAGTTTAAAATATTTTTGAAAAAAATATCAATTGACATTTTTTGTATTTTTTGTTTTAGAACAAAAACAAATGAAATTAAATTTAAAAAAATGTTTTCATATATGAATTCAAAATTATTCGTCTTAAAAAACAAACTTGCAATAATTGAAAAACCGGTATTTTAAATCCCAATGTCATTTCTTAATGTCACAAAAGAACTTCATGTCGTTTCACAGAACCATAGGCAGCCATTTATAAGTGTCTACCCTTGTAGACGCTGGCGACACCGGCACAAACAACTCTGTGGAATCTTGGCCCAAAAGCCTTTAGTCAAATGTTGGAAGCCACCATCCAAATTCATAAAGTTTTGTTGATTTTATCAAACGTGAACAAGCTTTTCAATAAGTCATTATCACACAATCAATACCCGGGCACACTCTTCAACCTGGAAAAAACTGTATTCACAAATGACTTCACTGTTGGGCTTGATTATGAAAATTGCATCTCATAAGACTATCTGCGTGGCATTGCAAGCAATTTACATTTTCAAAAAGAGACAAATTTTGTTCAAACGCTATGTTATTTTATACTTGTAAAAATAAAATTCATTGTTTTGTAGTTGTAGTTCTTATTATATTATATATCATAAAAAAGTTTTTTTTTTCAAATAATGTTTAGTTCAATTACAAAATTACTGCAGATTTGTAAAAAACAAAGTTTTTTACGTTTTCCTTGTTAAAGCCTTTATATTAACTTCACTGTGTTTGTTTGTTTGCTTCTTTGAGTTATACGTTGGGACCTTTTGTCACTTAAAAAACTAACTTTCCGTTATTCAATAAAGTTGAAATATAATAGGTTTATTTGTCGTCGGGGACTTTACATTCTATTTAATCTGTAAATTGATTGAACAAAATTTGAATAAGATATATAATAAATTAAAAGTTACAAATTTTCTGTAAAGAAATGGATCGTCAATTTTTAGTTTATTTAAAGAACCGCAATATTTATTTTTGTAATTTGGAAATTTATAATAAAAACTTTGTTTTTTTTTACTATATTGATTCGAATGTTTCTTACATGTTCAATCTTCACATACTTCACATATCCAGTATTTTGGTATTACAAACTTTTATTTAGGTTACAATCTCTGTTTGTGTGTGTGTGTTTTTGTATGTGTATGTGTGTCTTTCTTTGTACGCAAATCTTGCAAGTAAAATTTAGCCAGCTTTTTGACTAGCTAGGAAGCTGAAACTTTCAGCATAGCTTTATATTGGATGACAATACATGATTTAATTAAAAAAAAACCTAATTTGAAAGTCTTTCGTAATTCTAAATCAAGTGTATTTAAAGTCAAAGTTTTTGTTGAAAAACTCGTTTTTCCTTTATATGTTTTTCCAATGAACTTTCTGCAAAACCATTTCAAGCTCATCCGGAGTAAATGACTTCAACATTTTTGGCCCTTCAACAAAGACAGTGAGACTAAAAAATCAATCTTAAAGGCAGGGAAATACAAATAATAGCAAACAGATTTATTTATATCTAACAACGTCTCATTATTTGCATTTAAACTCTCTAAAGTGACTAGTATGCAGGTTTATTTTTCTATTGGAAACAAATGTCAAAATTGTGCTATTTACTCTTGAGATGGAAAAAACACGAGCCCGTCCTTTCTTCTGTTCGAAACACGTGCTGGCAGCCGAAAACGCTATGCTGGTTAATAGATGCAAAAAAATATGATGTCGGAATTAGGACACCATAGTATTTTTTATTATTTTTATTAATTATGTCAATTGGTTACGTAAATTTTGTAGGAAAATATTGAGAAAAAAACACTTGTCAAAGAACGCCTTATAATAGCAGTTTGTTGCTTGCCAACGTAAACAACACACAAAATAGACTATTTATAAACTCATGCATCAAAATGTATCCATATACGTTGGCTGCTTTATTAGCTCACATTGCTACAAAGTTAACAGTTTACATTGCTACAAGATCTTAGGTTGAAGAAAACAATTGAATTTGAAGAAATGCCTCTTTCCTCAATCTTCTATATTTTAGCGCTTGTTTGTAAGTCTATTTGATTTATTATTTTTCTTATTAAATAAATTTGTTTAATCAAAGCAAATACATTGTTTCAATGATAAACGTAAAAATGACCATTAAATATATTTGATAAAAGTTATAATTGGTTTTAAATTTATTATAATCTCTCGTAATCCCTAAGTGTGTAAAGAAACAACTTTTATGAATGCATTGTTATCAAAATTTTTACTTTGATAAATAAATAATATAAGTGTAAAGCTGCTCTATAATTCCGCTCTCATCTGATGGCATATCTTTTCAATATATATAGCGTTTGGAGGAACAGGAGTGTTTCGTTGCGTTGCGTCACGTTAATCAATATAAAAGATATTTTGTTTAACTTAAGAGTTAAGAAAATTATACGACTGAAAATTTCGTAAAAATTTCTATCTGATGGTATAGTTTTATTCGTGTTTTGGTAGATATTTTTTAAGATATTAGTAGATATTAGGAGTACTACTTGATGAGCACCTCACTCTAAAAAATCATATTAATTGTTTTACTTCTAAAGTTGCTAAAAATTGTGGAGTTTTATCTAGATTGCGTCAATATGTTAATGTGAATATTTCTTTAATGTTGTATTATTCTCTCATTTACCCTTACTTGTCTTACTGCAATATTGTCTGGGCATCGAACTATCGGACACGTTTGAAGCCTCTACGCTTTTTGCAGAAAAGAATAGTTCGCATCATTTTTCACTTATCATCTTGTAAATCAAAAATGATTGAAAATAACATACTTTAAATTAATTTTTTTCTCACTGGTATTTTTATGTATAAATATGAAAATCTTATGTTGCCGTCCTCATTCGATAATTTATTCATAAAATCTTCTAATGTACATTCTCACGAATTGCGTTCTGTTAATTGTTTTCGAGTCGATTTCGCCCGCACTAACTACTAAATGTTCTGGTCCTCGCATATATACAAGTATACAGATCTCAGCCTCTTCATTGGAAAGTATCTCATTATTTAAAAAGTCTTTAAGAACATATCTACTATTATTACACTCATAATTAAAAAAAATAATATATGTATGTGTGTATATATGTCAACATATGTATTTCTAATTGCGTATTCAGTTGATATATTTTGTTATATGCATTCCTCAGCTCAGATCCCGTTTGCGAAATTTGGGTTTTTTTTCAAAGTTATAAGTCACCCAGTTAGTGGGAATTATTTGCCTTCGGATGTAACTTTTGAGCAAATCACTTTGATTTATTTCTAATTGCATTCATGTTTTAGTTTCTGTTCAATAAACTTCCTAAAAAACTAGCTTTTAATCAAACTTAAAGAAAATCTACTTGTCCTTATGTATTAACTTTTTATTTATGTCCTATTTATTTCCATATTTTCCTTTGCTTTTACCTTTTATTCGCATTTCGTGTGTAGCCTCGTTCTTGTTGACTTGATATTTTAACAGAAGCCTCAGTGCTTCTCATAATCTTTCTTAATATTTTTTACGCACTGTAAAAATTAGAAGAATAAAGAAAGAAAAAAGTTTTAAAATTATGTTTTTGTAGTAAACCTTAATCTGAAATAGTTTTACCTAGCATGCGTCTGTTTCAATTTTATTTAAATTAAAGACATTTCATGTAATCAACATCTTCCATTGTTTTAATAAGTCCATTTTGATTTATAAGAGAATGTTTTATTGGCTTATATTGTGAAGAAAATGTTTGGACAGTCTTTAAGCTGAATCTCGAGTAACAAAACAGCGCATCATTTAAAAATGAGATCATGATTTTGAAAAATACTTTGAAAAATCAGATAAAATTTCTAATCACCGTAATATTGTGTGCGGGCGAGTATAGTCTAATGTCGAAAAAAATTTAAAGTGTGGGCCATTATAAATATTAATTTATTGTGGTTAAAAACACTGCGATCAGAATTTCAAGTAGGACTTCACCTCTTTTCAATTTTTTTATAATAGTTTAATGTCCTTATACCTTGTATTTTTAGACATGGGAAAAGAAGGGATAAGGGTATGGATGGGAATGAGTCTAATAGTTCTCTCTCGGTCAAAAGTTCAACTTCTGAATGCTTGAACGCACTTTTAGAAAGTCGATCAGCAGCCTCGTTTCAGGCAATGCCCACGTGACTAGGACTAGAAACCCAGATAACAGTTATTTCTCTACCTTCACGTAAAATCGAGTCAAATAACGCTAAGGTTGAAGTAACTAATGAGGACTTGTTTGCGTTAACGCTATTTTTAAGAGCAAGAACAGAACTGTAGGAGTCCGTGAACAGCGCAAACTTGGCTGGACCGTCACTCAACTTCTCTTTTGGTTGCTGTCAGTTCGGCTGTAAAGATCAAAACATCGTCCGTGACTCTTAAGCTCAACCGATAACTAGATCTTGGGACAAACCCCCCAAATGCGACTCTGCTTCCAATCTTGGAGGCAATGGGGTACACCCGGGTGTGATCCCGGTATGTATCCAAAGGTTCCAGCGCTCTCGGTCAGAGCGTTGGGTCTTCTTTTACTAACCCGACAAGCCCTTTGTCAAATTAAGGAGGGTTGTATCTCCACTTTGGCATCGCAGGAGTTGCCACCTCAAAATCGCACAAAGAACAAACTTCTAACTACTTCCGCAATTTTTTTATATAGCCCTACATTATGCAGAAGCTCACGTGATCCTTTGACACCACCACGTGACTGTTTTACACACAAAAGTTAACAATCGCAATTATAGCCTTATATTAAAACCACAGCAACAAAATATATATAATTCACTGTCCAAACAGTTAATTCGTCTCGATATTCGATACACTAAAAAGTTTCACAATCGCGACAATACAAATGGCCAGAAAATGGCAAAAACAACAATGTATCAAAAATAGTTACGTTAATTAATGAAACTAACGAGTCAATAGCATCACAGATCGAAAGCTTACGTTAGCACGCGCCAACCTTTCAAGCAAGTGTGCTTAAACAAGTTACATTTTAAGCTATAGCTTATTCGATTCTCATTAGAAATCTATAATATTAAGTCCGTGTAAAGGCCTGCACAATATCTACAAAAAGAATAAAAAAATCTTTATCGGAAACGTAATAGAAAAGACGCTATAACTCGAAGCACACCTAAATTGAGCAAGTTTAATTATTCAAACAAGCAGACGCTACCCTTCTAGTTGGCGTTTTTTGTCGCGATCTCTCTCTCTCTATTCCGCGCAATACAATTGTTCAATTCAATCGACAATGGAGACAACCGTGACAATGTGCCATAGCTAACATGTGTGTTTCGTTGCTGCTGTCTTGTTAAACCTTTGTTTTTAGATGTTGCAGCTAGTCGGTTACAAAATCCATGTACACACTACTTTGTGTCATTTTCACTCTTACATTTCCTACATGGAAAAAAATTACAGGCATCTATAGAATACTCAAGCCAACCACATTGCATGTACCATTTTTTGTTAAGCTGCTGCTTTGGATATGTCTGCAGAAAAATTTGATTTGGCTCATCAACCCCAAATCACATGTTAATAAGCTAGCATCTCCAGCAGACAGTGGCACTGTAGTTTTGGCTTATGGTGCAGTGGCATAAGCTTGAGGGTGAGCTGGAGCTGATTTAGATATTATTGGTAATTTTTTAGACCTGAAAGAAGAAAAACCTTGAGAAAAAGCAAAATATAACAAACATTGCTTGAGCCTCATATCTGGGAATGGGCTTAGAATTCTTGAAAGACTCATTATTATCTTGAAATTATATAAAAAATTGAAGTATTTAAAATTGTATCAATCATATTTCAGATCAGTTTGATGATAAAAAAAATTTCAAACCAGATTTTTTTTTTATTTTAAATAAAACGTACAAGAAACGGAGATTTTTAAAAGTTTTTCAAGTATTATTATTTTTTCTTTTTTTGGAAAATGTAATGTTTTGCAATTGCTTCAAATTTATTGACATTAAAAAAATATTTCAATAAATTTATATATTTTACTTTCATCTCTTTATTTTCCTTAAGTTATAAATAATAATTTACGAAGTATTTTTTAACAACCAATTGGAATAAGGCAAATTTTCCTCATAATAATATTCTGTTAACAAGTGAAGCAAAAAACAAAGTTTTTTAAAAACACAATTTTATATTTTTACACTATTCAAGTGATCATTTGTCATCCTCTGGACGTTGATGTTGTCCAATCGATCCGAAAATTATATATGTTACATAAACAACGAGCATATTAGCATAGATAATAAATAGTTCGACAAAAATATCACAAATAATTATTTAATTAAATTTTGACCAATCGATCAGAAAATTTGAAAGAATGCATTGTTCATCAGTTTGGAGATATGTTTAAATTTTCAAGTCTATAGCTCATCGGGAAGTAAGTTTAAAATCGATTTCAAATTTTGACGACAGACAGACAGAAAAGTCAAGTTAAGTAAAAGTGTGTAAACAACGACTTTATGAGGGTGTATCGACAATCGTGACTTTATTAACTCAATTTGGAAAGTCGATAAACTTGTAAAAGAGTCGATCAACTCGCGAAGTAATCGATCAACTCGCGAAGTAATCGATCAACTTGCGAAGTAATCGATCAACTCGCGAAGGAGTCGACTTTCCAAGTTGAGTCGATAAAATCACAATTGTCGATAAGCCTATATATTTCTTTAAAAAACGCCATGCCTTCTTTGTTTTCAAATTTTTTATCAGACAAAATCAGCAATTCAAATCATATTTTAATCACAGATAAATACAAAATGATCATGCATATAATCCAGACGGCCATAAAGAGAATGACAACAACAAAATCAACAAATTTCAGAGTAAGAGGGTGCAAACGAAAAAATGGAAAAAAGGTAAAACAAGTAAATTAAAAACGAATTTTTAAAACCAATGCTCTTATATGTAATTAAAACACAAATTTTGCAATCAATTTTTTTTATATTACTCTTTTATTTTATATTAAAGTCGAAATATCTTAATTATATCGAAATTAATTAAAATTAACTAAATTAATTGACTTATTGTAAAACTAATAATTGAATATTGCATTGTCTTCTATTTTGAGCATGTATGCAAAATTTGAAAAAAATCTATTATCAGGAAGTGACTCAAAAATTGATTGCAAGATTTGAAACAGACAGAGAAACAGACAGACAGAGAAACAGACAGACAGAGAAACAGAGACGACGAGTTAATAAAAGCATTAGTAAAAAAGAGTAGAATTGCAAGAATAACTGGTTTCATTCAAATATTGAAGAAAGAAAAATGAATGAAAGTAAAAGAACATCTAGGATCAGGTCAAGTTTTCAAGTTGTTGAACATAATTTATAATTATATATAAGATTTGTATACCAGCCCATAATTTTATAAGTGTATGTGAAAATCAATGTCCTTAAAATTTAATTATCTATGGGAATGTTATGTTAGTAACTTTCATCCGCGCGCGTGTGTGTGTAAGTGTGTTAGTGTGTGTGGCGATATATTAAACAGATATAAAAGATAATAGTCTTCCGGACACGAATCATTAATTGACAACTATACATGAGCGTTTCGATGTAGACGACTGTGACAACGAATTGTTGTCGCAGTCGTCTACATCGGAACGCTCATGGATAGTTGTCAACTAATGACTCGTGTCTGAAAGCTTATTATTTTTTGTTTCTGTTTAATAACTCATTTTTAGTGATAATACATCAACTGTTAAGAAAACATAATTGAAATTAAAAAAATAGTTTTTTTATGAGCTTGTATTCAAAAATGCAACAAATGTTTACACATACACACACACAAACACACACACACAATTATATATATATATATATATATATATATATATATATATATATATATATATATATATATATATATATATATATATATATTCTTTTCTGCATTCCTGAAGAAAAACTGCTCTTACCTTAAATGAAACGACTTTTCCATGACGCGCTCTACTGGTCGAAACTGATGAATAAGTCCGAAATTAAACAAACTATTGTAATTCATAATTATAAATTATCTTTATTTATATTACTGCCATAGCGTTTCGGAAGAAAAATCTTCATTATCAAGGCTAGTGAAATATGTAAACACAACCCAGAACAAAAAGCAGAGAAATTAAAAGAAAAGAAAATGTTGCTCAAATAATTCGCAGACCGAAAGGAGAAAACGAAATTAAACTTATAAATAAATAAATAAAATAAATAACAAATCAAACGAATCAAACATAAAAGAGAGAAATAATATATGGATATATATATATATATATATATAAACAATTTCAAATCATCTATATATAGTAAATTACTAATAGGTTCATTATTGCATTTCTACCCCAATTTAGTGTTATTGAGTAGGTTCGATAATGCTGCAACACTTGCCACAGCCACACAAAACAACAACGGCGACAGTAAAAGATCTTGGAATATACCTCTCTTTATAGAAATTACATCCGTTTTGATATATCCATTTTCATAGATCAACATTATAACTGTTTTCCAATTTAAAATTGTTCTTTCAACAAAATTAATAATAATAATATTAACTTTATATATTTCTAGTACTTGGATCAACCACGTGTGTGGTATACTATCAAATGCTTTTTTATAATCTATCTAAGCGATATTAGGATCATTTTTAAATTTTCTTTCTTGTTTTTTAATCATTTTACTAATTAATTATTGATCTTTACAACCTTGACTCTTTCTTTTGCATCCTTTCCTTTCTTCTGGCAACATATTATTTTTCTCAAATCGAACATATATTCTTTGAGAAATTGCTGCTGTTAAAATTTTATACATTGCTGGTAAACATGTTATTGGTCTGTACTTTTTTGGCTCTGATGTTTCTTGTGATTTTGGTTGTAGGAATGTAATCCAAGTGTCATCAATTTAGGCATTTTGTCTTGCTCAAGTATTACTTCATTGCAAACTGCTTTCAGGTGATTATGCATGACTACCAAATATTTGAACCAAAAATTATGTACCCTACCTACCCCTGTAGCCTTCCAACTATGAGATCTTTTAATTACATTCTGAAATTCATCAATTGAGAGATCCTGCCAAGCATCTCTTCATTTTTTATCCACTCTGCATTATCATTATGTTTTACTGCTTTTTCTAGTATGTCTTTCCAGAACCTTTTTATTTTTTTCTGTATACTGAAAATACAAAATCATTTTATAGAAAAATGAATAACAAACGTATAGTAATCAATCAAACACCAGATGCAGAAAAAAATAAAATAAAATAAGCCTGGATTACATTCCTACAACCAAAATCACATGAACTTGAGAATGAAATAATACTGATGAAATTGATCACTTCTTTTCATATATTGTCTCAATATTTGTGCCTTTGTTTGAATCCTCAGTATTATTTCATTCTCAAGTTCATCAACTTGGTTCAAATACATTCCATTTCTTTTTAACAATATTTCTATCATGGTTTGATTTTCTGTGTTTTTCTTCCCTTTTCTAAAATTCTTTATCAATGTTAAATGTTTCCTAAGAGTATCTATTTTCTGTTTTATTTTTTCCTTCCATTCTGGTATCTCTGCATGATATTTGTTATTTTTTAAGCACATTTATTCCCCTGCAATAACTGCTGCAGTTGAATACATTATTTCATTAACTCATGTTATAATTATTATTATTATTATTATTATTATTATTATTATTATTATTATTATTATTATTATTATTATTATTATTATTATTATTATTATTATTATTATTATTATTATTATTATTATTATTATTATTATTATTATTATTATTATTATTATTATTATTATTATTATTATTATTATTATTATTATTATTATTATTATTAATATTATTATTATTATTATTATTATTATTATTATTATTATTATTATTATTATTATTATTATTATTATTATTATTATTATTATTATTATTATTATTATTATTATTATTATTATTATTATTATTATTATTATTATTATTATTATTATTATTATTATTATTATTATTATTATTATTATTATTATTATTATTATTATTATTATTATTATTATTATTATTATTATTATTATTATTATTATTATTATTATTATTATTATTATTATTATTATTATTATTATTATTATTATTAATATTATTATTATTATTATTATTATTATTATTATTATTATTATCATGTCTCTAGAAATACATGCATGACGTTTTTATTTTTATTATCAATTATTTTTTATAACATGAACAATATTTTTATTTTAATCAGATCAGCAACATGGCTTCATTTATCATTACGGAGAGTCGATCATCAAGTCAAATAAAACCAACATAGCTCTCTTAAAACCTGCATATCAAAGATCAAGTTTCTATTGGTCAGCGTGTGGTGGTTATCTAAAAGCTGAATTAGCTGTTGATGGTATAAGCAATACAGATTTTAACCAATGTCACTGTGCAATGAACTATGATTTTTCTACTGATAACAGCTGGCTAATAATTGACCTGCAAAGTCTATATAAAATTGATTTCTTGGTGATATATGGCAGAGGTGATTTGCCATGTAAGTTTTTACTGTTTTTGCTTCTTGTTTTTTTAAACTTGAACTCTATATAAAATTGTTTTTTGCAAAACGGCAAGACCATGGTAGTCGTGCGAGAGACAATTTGATTAAAGCATCAATCATCGGAGCCGGGTGATGATAGATTTGAAGCAGAATAAATTGTGATCGTAAAAAACACTGATACACATGGCATATTGATTAGTTAACTAAACGCGTCTTATTATTGGGCGCCGCTTTGACAGTTTTTATAAGAACAAAACGTGGAAACATTATTTTTTCACCCTCACAGGCCCATCAAAGAGATTGCTAAATGAAACCCTCTCAAGGTTGTGTAAAAATGTCATTACGATCGGATGATTCGTGTAGCAATGCATAAAAAACATACATACAGACATAATCTCATATTTACATATATAGAAAATGAGATTATGTCTGTCTGTCTGTGTGTCTGTGTGTCCTTTATGCATTGCTACACGATTCATCCAATCGTAATGAAATGTACACACAACCTTGAGAATCAATAGAAAAAGCTTTCTCTGCAAAAAATTGAAATTGATCAAAAAGTGGGCGGGAAAGGAAGAACGAGCGGAAACGGAAACGGGAGAGCGAGCGGGAGTTATAGAATGAGCGCGAGTGGGAACGGGAAAGCAGGCGGAGCGAGGAAAAAAAGGAAAAAAAGCAAAAAGTAAGAAGGATCAGGAGAACGAGCGGAAAAGTGACAAGAACGAGAAAGCGACCGGGATCGGGAAAGCAAGCAAAAAAGGAAACGCGTGCAAAGCGAAAAACTATAAAAAGAACTTTTACAAACCACGGGCAATGCCGGATACCCCGCTAGTTAACAATGAACAAATATCCAGGCAAAATTATTAAAAAAACACGCCGTAAAATTTTAATTTTCTTCATTAATTCTGATAAATGGTGAACAAATTAAAATTATATTTGTAATGTAAATCAAACTTGATATGTAGGGAGTAAGCGATTGGATGATTTTTACGCTGGACTGACCAACACAAATCCGAATGTTACAGCTCCTATCATTGGTCAATATCCTCGCTGCGGACAATATAATGGTTCTCTCGATAAAACTGCAGGAGGTGTTCTCAAATGTAATTACAACCTACCACGTGGAAGATTTCTGGTTATTCAAGTAAACTGAAAAATGATTATTGAACATGTTGTAAAGGGGCGGATACATCAAGAGAGTTCAGGGATCCGGACCCTCCCCTTTTAACACACTTTTAATAAACTTGACTTCTCTATCTGTTTGTCCTATCAAGTAACCTCATATATATATATATATATATATATATATATATATATATATATATATATATATATATATATATATATATATATATATATATATATATATATATATATATATATATATATATATATATATATATATATATATATATATATATATATATATATATATATATATATATTTATTTATATATATAAATATATATATATATATATATATATATATATATATATATATATATATATATATATATATATATATATATATATATATATATTCTTTTTATTTTCTAATTTTTAGTTTTTATTTTTCATAAATTGTTGTAGTGGATGTGTTATTCGCAATCAACGTTGCGCTGAAACAAACAAACAAATTACAAAAAAAACAACGTTTATGTGCTTATTCGCACTCGACGTTGCGATAAAACAAACAAACAAACAAATTACAAACAAACAACATTGCACATTAATATAAGCGTTGTAAAAATAGAGTTCTATTTTTCTCAAAAAAACTTCCACTCGGAAACTGAATATATTAGCATTTAGGTACTAAATTTCTACTACTTAGAAAATAAATTTACACATGTTTTACCAATTTTTTAATAGTTTGGCTTTAAGGACCTTAGATGTAGGGTGGAGAAAAAGATTATTTGCTGAAAAACTCAATAACTGAAAAGAAAAAAAAAACAATAAAATTCAGTATTTAGGATTTTTTAATAATAAATTACGTGTTTCATTATTTAAAAAAAATAGTTTCCAAGCTTTGAGGTTTTGTGACCGTTAAACCTGGCTGAGTCCAGTTCATCACGGACCAGGCGGTTCTCAACTTTTGTGTTTATGAAACGGGTTAGTTGGGGCCTAAAAAAAAGCCAAATCTAGAAAAGTTTATTTATAAAATAAGCCAGACCAATTCTAAAAAAATCCCATGATAGCTATGTGGAAAAAAGGACGTCCCGGACTGGACCAGTGCAAAATTTTAAGGTCTTAGACGGGCCGGGTCAAAGTGGAACGGGCTAAAATTTTCAGCCAGGTATGTATATTACAGTAGCCCACGTCACTCACTTAATGATTCTGTCACGCTTACGTAATTAGTCGTATAGCTACTATATTATCGAAGATATTTCTAATAGTATTCAGTAGTTATTAAATACAATTTTTTTTATCATTGATATATATATATATATATATATATATATATATATATATATATATATATATATATATATATATATATATATATATATATAATATAGTAGCCCCCATCACTCACTCACTCACTCACTCACTTACTGATTCTGTCACGCTTACGTAATTAGTCGTATAGCTACAATATTATCGAAGATATTTCTATTAGTATTCAGTAGTTATTAAATACAATTTTTTTGTCATTAATATATATATATATATATATATATATATATATATATATATATATATATATATATATATATATATATATATATATATATGTGGATTTTAATAATTGACAAATAAAGTAATATATAACGTAACGAAGCAATTAACTTCAACGAAACTCAATTCGATCAACATGATTGTGGTGAATTTGATGTTTTATGTACTTCATGTCGATCATGAAATTTTGCTGCAGAGCAACCATCAGATGGACTATTCATTTCATGTTGTCGAAAAGGCAAAGTAATGTTGCCAAAATCAATTGACATTCACGGTAATACACTTGAATATCCCGATTTTCTTAAAAACCTCATGTCAGACACGGCCAATCCAGATAGACAAAATTTTCGACAACATATTCGATCATACAACAGCGCAGTTTTTTTCGCTTCCATGGGCGCAAACATTTTAGATTTGCTTATATATACAAAAAAATTTTTATGGTTATCAAATGTCATTTTGTTTTTGTTGACTATTTTTATAATAACGGGCGCCGTATTTTAAAACTTCCGTCATTTTTGACGGGCTATCTCTAGTATAGAAATATTAAGCCTGTTAAAGCGGACCTGGCCCAAATTATTCGGTCTGGAATTTTTGCTTATGAAACGGGCTGGGCCAAATTGTCGATGGGACGTAAGAAATCGGTCCGTGCAGTACTGTACCATGATCTACTATGAAGCGATCTACTATGTGGTTCAAATTCTCTAATTACAATCGAACAAGGCCGCGACGGCACTGCTAGTTTTTCTGTATTTGTGAGACCTACAATTTAAACTGTTTTGAGTTTAGAACATGTAGAGGAAAAAACGAATTTATCAAAACAAACTTTTATTTCAATCTAGCGGGGTTACCCGGCGTTGCCCGGGGTTTTTTTAGAGGTTTTTCTAATGTTTGTCTCTCTCGCTCCCGTTTCCTTCTCCACTTTCCCGTTTTCGTCGCGTTCCCGGTCGCTTTTCCGCTCTCGGTCGTTTTCCAGCTCCCGTTCGCTTTCCCGCTCAGAGGTTTTGTTATCGATTTTCTCTCTTGCTCGCGTTTCCTTCCTAGCTTGCTCTCCCGATTCCAGTCGCTTTCCGCGTTCCCGGTCGCTTTCCGCGTTCCCGGTCGCTTTCCCGTTCCCGGTCGCTTTTCAGTTCCCGGTCGCTTTTCCGTTCCCGGTCGCTTTCCCGTTCCCGGTCGCTTTCCCGTTCCCGGTCGCTTTCCCGTTCCCGGTCGCTTTCCCGTTCCCGCTCAGGCTTGCTCTCCCGTTCCCGGTCATGCTTGCTCTCCCATTCCCGGTCACGGTTGCTCTCCCGTTCACGCTCATTTTTTCTTTTCCATTCTGTCATAACTTCTGTTAGCCTATAAAACGTAAAATAGATTTGCTAAGACTATATATATATATATATGAATGTTTGTGGGTTAGTTTGTCTATTATAGAATCGAGAAAGCGACCCGGAACGGACAGCGAGCGGGAACGGAAAAGCAAGCGTGAGCGGGAATGGGAGAGCAAACGTGAGCGGGAAAGCGACCGGGAGTGGTAAAGCGACCGGGAGCGGGAAAGCGACCGGCAGCGGGAAAACGACCAAAAACGGGAAAGCGAACGAGAGTGGGAAAGCAGGTGGGAAAGGAAACGGGAGAGAAAGAGACAAACATTAAAAAAACCTCTAAAAAACCCGGGCAACGCCGGGTATCTCCGCTAGTACATACATAAACACACACACAGACACACATACATGCACATACACATACATACATACACACATACATACGCACATACATATATATATAGTTCCCGCTCGCTCACCCGCTCCGCTCCGCTCATTTTGTGACGGATTTCAAATTTTTTTTTTATATTTGACTTCCCTTGACTCTCAAGGTTGTGTGAAAATTTCATTACGATCGGATGAATGGTGTAGCAATGCATTAAGGACATTAACATATATACATATATACATCTATATATATAAAAGGCAACGTATGTTCATTAATAACGCCAAAACCAATGAAGGGATTTGCACGAAATTTTACATAATAAACATTTACCACCTAACAAATAATCTCATTTATTTAAAAAAATTGTTTTGAATGTTTTTAGAAAATTAATTTTTAGAAATATTTTATCTATGCAATTTTAGAAAATTAATTTTTAGAAATATTTTATCTATGCAATTATATCGCGGCTTAACGAGCTTAGGGTTGCTTTCGACTTCTGTTCCGTCGTTGTTGGTTGTCGCGATTTCTCAAAATCAAAAGTGAGTATTATTTTACTTATATCAATTATATCAATATATCAAAAGTAATATATAATATACTATGTACTATACTATTATTTTTTTAATTACTGTATATCGTTCAAATGTTTTAGAAAATTAATTTTTTTAAATATTTTCGCTATTGTATCAGAGCTATGTTTTGTTTACATTCGCTGTTTATCGTCTCGGTTTCTCGAAATCAAAGTAATTTAAAAACTTAGGCTACTATTCTTATATTATTTACTTAGGCTACTATTTTTATATTATTTAATTGTTAATTATTGTTGTGTATATATTAAATTGTAAATTATTTCGGTCGTTGTATGTCAGGCTATCATTATCGCTCTACCAGTCTAACCACTCTAACCTCTAACAGATATTATTTTGTGCTACTTTTAGTCTAACAGATATTATTTTGTGCTTACAGACAAGAAAATTGAAAAATTTATTGTGAGTGAGTATATCAATATAACTATTAATGTATTTTAAGTATAATAGTATAACTATTAATGCACCTTATGGAAAAACAAAAAACATTGTGTATCAGAAAGCTTTGCAATAAAATGACTGTATGTGTTTGTTGTATTTCTTTTAATTAAAAATCAAAAGTATCTGCATAAATGTTTCAATAGATGCAAAGATGCCCGGGCAAACGAGCGGTTAAGGAAACGGGAGCCAGAGAGAAAAACGATAAAAAAACCTTTAAATTCCCCGGGCAACGCCGGGTAACTCAGCTAGTATATACATATATACAAACATTCATTTTTATATATATAGATAAACTCGATTTAGAATTATGGAAGATATTCAAATTACGTTTTTCGGTTTGTGAGTAAATACCTCTAAATTTATTGTAAAAATTCTTGTTTTTGCAACATTGTTTTAGCAATCGTAACATAAACAAATAAATAAAGAAACATAAATAAATAAATCATGACGTCATGAAGTTTGTGCGATCTTCAGATTTAATAATAATTTATTAAAATATGTCAAAATTAGCTGAATAATGTAATGTTTTCCAATATAAAGCTATGCTGAAAGTTTCAGCTTCCTAGCTAGTCAAAAAGCTGGTTAAATTTTACATGCTAGATTTGCGTACACAGAAAGCGACCAACAAAAAACAAACAAACAGAGATTGCAAGTTGAATAAAAGTGTGTAAAACAGTTTATTTGCACTGTTCAAGGAGTTCTAGGATGCTCTTTTTTAAATTTATTAAACTGGCTTAATTATGGTTTTTTTTCAATTTTATTATCAGAGATCTCCAACTGCAGGTGATGGGGTTTTTGCAGCTGTTTGTGAAGTCGAAGCTTATCCTGTTGCTCCTGGCATGGAAAATGGTGAGAATTAAGTTGTTAATAAACCGTCGTACTTTGATATCTTTTATAAATCTTTATATATGCAAATGATTGTTTGTTGGTTTGTTTGCCTGTCATTTATGGAAATCCAAACCACTTGTTTAACTTTCAACCATGCTATTCTTTTTACAAAAATTGGAGAAAAATTAAAGACAATCTATCTATATATTCTACTAGAGATAACCCGTCAAAAATGACGGATTTTTTTAAATATCATTTTTAATTATTTTTAGATTGCGTCCCAAGGACGGATGTTTTAAAATTACGATGTACTTTGGATACATTTTATAAAAAAAATAGTCAACAAAACCAAAATGACATTTGATAACCATAAAATTTTTTTGTTTATATATATAAATAAATTTAATGAAACTTTTTATTGTGTTTACATTTTCAATTTACTAAAGTATTTCATATTAATTCAAAGGATGTGAAAATTAAAGAGTGCAATAATTAGTGATTAGAGAATTTCAGTAAACACGACATTTCTTGTGAAGTGACGGCCATCGTTGAGAAGTGGTCCTTGCTTCTTTGATTTTTTAAATCTCATTATATAATATTTTTAGATTGCAGCGCCACTTCTTTTGATCTTTAGGACTGAGAGTGTATATAGGTACAATTGCATAACTTTTATTACACGCCTGTGCGCAATAAATTCTTTCGTGCACATCGATATCAATTACGTAAGCGTGACAGAATCAGTGAGTGAGTGAGTGAGTGAGTGAGTGAGTGAGTGAGTGACGTGGGCTACTATAATATATATACATATATATATATATATATATATATATATATATATATATATATATATATATATATATATATATATAATTGACAAACTTCGTTTGTCTGTAACCATAGATACATATCTCTGTAACCAGTAGTGCATTCCTGGGGGTTCGCAGGGGTTCGCGCGAACCCCCGGATGTGATTGCTATTGTCTCTTGTGTAGACTAGTCACTATTCCCAAAACTTTGCTCTTGATTGTCCGAAAATTATGGACGCCCGAAAGTTGGGAGAAATTTGCTTCTCGCCTTATCCCTATGCTTTCTCTTAATTGATCGTCCATTGAACATTTGTAATGCAATTCCCAATGTAACAAGCTGGTTGAGGAACCATAACTCGGCAGATGATACCAAGGTGAAAAAATCCAACTTGAAGGAATATTGTGAAAATCAAGTTGCTATTTTAAAGTATTTTTGATGATTTGATTACTTAATAATAATATGCATGAATATATGAAATTTCAGAATTCTAGTTTATGTAAATAATTTTGTTTTGTTTTTTTCATTAGGAAACAAAATAAAAGTGAATATGAACAATAAATTGTTTTTTCCTGATATTTTAATATTCATCAGCTAGTGTGCTACTGTACCAAGTAATATTTTAATAGGAATAATAATATATGCTTGTCGTCCGACAGGCTTTGAAGCTAGTAAATAAATAATATGTTTGGCTTTAGCGCTCTTAAAATGACTACAAAGTTTACCGTTTTATTAATTCGTATGAAAAAAGGAAAAATGGTGTTTTAGATATCGGTAGTCAAATCTCAGAAATTTATATAAACAATTTTTTAATTGAATCCTAAAATAAATTTTGTGTAAATAATAATAAAAAAAGAATTTTTAAATATTGAATTTTCAAGAGAGAATTTGGAAGAAAGTTAGAAATAAAAGATTAGTAAACTTCAACATAACTACAAGATATGTGGATGCAGGAAAATCATCATCATGTATTGGTGTTTGTTTTGAATTTAGTTGTGATTCGTTTAATACCAATCGTGTGAAGAAGATATGTGAGATCAACCAGCACATCAAAGGATACGAAAGAACCAGTGTGCTGAGTGATTCCAACTGGTCCTTCTGGACTGCTGTTCACGTTTAGACGATTCTAACAGCAGGGACAAATTATCTGTCAACGTTAATTAAACTCTAGTTAATTTTTAAATTCCTTATATTAACTTCACCACCGGTCTTGCTCCCTTGCTTGCTTAAATGTTTGCAAACCTTGAAAGTGAAAATTAACTAATTTCCCGTTATTCAATCAAACTGAATTTTGAAATATTGGCTTGTTTATCGTGACAATGCATTTTTAAAAATTTTTTAAATTTTCAAAACAAAAACAAATCAAATACATTTAAGTAAGTGTTTTTATATATAAATTGAAGTAAATGTCGTTTTAAAAGAAACATTTGCAATAATTAAAAACCCGGAGAATTTTTCATATTCTTCATGGTAACTTTACCGCTGGTCTTGCTTGCTTACTTGAATGTTTGCAACCCTTGAAAGTGAAAATTAACTATCTTCCTGTCATCCAATCAAGCTGAAATTTAAAAAATAGCTTTTTTCTGACAATGCATTTTTTAGGGTTTGAACATTTTCTGAAAACATTTTTATAATTAAAAGTTGTTTTTTTTTATTTTAAAACAAATCAAATACAATTAAATAAATATTTGCATATATAAATTGAAAAAATGTCGTTAAAATAACATTTGCAATAATTGAAAAACCGGCGAATCTTGAATTATAAGGAATTTGTGAAAAATACTCGTTTTTACGGCTCACTTGTTGATTAATAGTTTAAGAAGAAACAATATTATCAAGCTTACATTTTTTATAACTTGAATTGAATAAAGAAAAATTCCTAAAATGTTTGCACGCATTAAATAATAAAAAAATAATTATTGTTGATAGAAGATTAAAAAAAATTCACAAGACCTAAAAACCAAAAAAATATAAAAATGTAAAACAAAACACATTCATAAAAATATATTGGTGTAAACACGTTTCTAAAAATTTTGATCAACGTTGATATAAAAATTACAAAAGTCTTCGTTTTATATCAATAGGGCTGACGCATTAAATTGCTTAGCTCTCCACTGTTTTATAAATACTTATAATTTAACAAGTGAACAAAAACAAAGTTTTTTTTAAAACACACTTTTATATTTTTACTACATAAACACCAAACCTATTAGCATAGACAATAAATAGTTCGACGAAATTATCACGAATAATTATTTAATTAAATTTTTTCTAATCAATCCGAAAATTTGATTGAATGTTTTGTTAATCAGTTCGGAGATATATTTAAATTTTTAAGTCTCTAGCTCATCGGAAAGTTAGTTTAAAATCGATTGCAAATTTTAACTACAGATCAACAGACAAAGAAATCAAGTTAAATAAAAATGTGTAAAAATAATTTAACTTTTAGAATTTAAAAAATACCGATAAAATATTGAAATCACATAATTTTGGTTAATAATATTTGTGGGAGACTTGAATAAGTGAAAATAATGTACTATTTAGACTGTTGGAGATTTGAAAACTTTAATTGAAATATCAAGCATAAGGACCGCTGACAAAACAGTAGTAAAACAGAATTAGAAAATCGAACACGCTTTGAAAGCTAAAAATTTTTATTTAATTGTAGAAATGTTAAAAAACTTTATTTTACTAAACACGACAGTTAACATGATTATTTAAAACGTATGTACAGAAACAAACTATTCCAATGTATGATAAATAAAATAAGAAAACAATGGTGACATCGTAAAATTGTCAGTGGAAAATATAAAAAAGAAGGACAAGCAATGAAAAAAAGTTACAAAGCAAAAACTAACCATAATAACAAAGAAAATCAAAAGCAAAGCAATCGACAATAAGTCAAGAAAAAAACAAGTTTTTCAACACATACTTTTGCGATATTCAAAATAACGATCGGAACATAAATAAATCTTAACGTCATGAATATTACGCGATCTTTTTCTATTTTTTTCTAAATTGTGTGTATTGGTTTATCAACATATCTTGAATTTAAGTGAATAATGTATTGTCATCCAATATAAAGGTTTGCTGAAAGTTTCAACTTCCTAGCTAATTAAAAAGCTGGTAAAACTTTACTTGCAAGATATAAAGCTAGGCTGAAAGTTTTAGCTTCTTAGCTAGTCATAAAGCTGGTTAAGTTTTACTTGCAAAATTTACGTACAGAAAAAAACACAAACAAATAAACAGAAGTAGTAAGTTGAATAACAGTATGTGATAAAAAATAAAGTTAACAAAGAATACCGTTCAGTAATGAAAGAATAAAAACAAGAAGACGCGAAAAAAACAACTGCCAAGAAGCGCCAAGCCAAAATCAATCAAAATCAATTATTAACAAAAATTTCCACCTACGAAATAAATAATCAAAGCAAATAAAATAACCGCCCCAGCATTAATTTTGTGCCAAAAATTTTATGCAAAAAACGAGATTAGACTCATACTTACCACTACTACTACAACGATGAATACAATGTTTCATGAATAAAAAAATGTTTTGTCAAAACAAGCTATTGAAAGACGTGTATTTATTCAAATAAAATCAAACAATTATACAGAAATTACACGAAAACAAACAATTTATCGGCCACATGCTAAAAAATCTATAAAATAAAATAATCACAATATACTTGCCTGACAACATCAAATCATGACATGACACAAATATCGTTTTAAATGACTCGAGCACTCCAACTAGAACGCGGCGGTTCAATTTGTTAGATGAGTTTGAATATGCTAATTTGAATAAGAAGAAGTGTTGTGGCTAATATGTTTGAGCTGTACAGATTGAAAATAAATTACCTGAAACTTTTTACAAGAACATGAAGTTTACATTTACATTTCTAGTTTTGTTCCATGTTATTGGTAAGTTTTGGTATTAATAATTTTACAGTAACCTATTATCTCATCTAAAAAATATATGTATGTATCTACGGCATCAAATTCAAACATTTGAATTACTTTTTTGGAATTTGGTAAACTTGAGGAGCATGGTCAGGTTTGGGTTTGTGTCTACTCTGCTGCATACAAGTCTGTTTAAAAATATTTTATGGTTAAACAAATGAGGCAAAGCTGAGTACCCCAGAAAGTTTTATAGTTTTGAAGAGTTGAAAGTAAAAGTTATTGCAATCTTTTTCTGAGTTTACAATTATAAATTTATTGAAGTTGCAATAAAATACTGAATAAAAGATCAATCTAATAAATTTAGTTGGTCTAAGAACATAACTTTAGTCGTTTGAAACAAAATTTCTTACTAAACTACTTAATCACTTCTTATATTCATCAGCGTTCAAAATAATTTGTTTTATATGGCTTGCATAAATTTAATTACTAAAAATTTAAATAAATGAATTATAACAATTGTTGAAATTTTTAGAAAAACCTTTTTTTAAGTAAGAAAATGTGAATTAAATTTACAATTATAGTGAGCAAACGTTTTAGTTTTAATATGTATCAATTGTAAAATAACTTTTCAATAGCTCCTGAAACAAAACAAGGAATACATGTTTTCTCTTGTTTTTAATAATTATTGAAATGGGTGTTGACACGAGCATTATTTTTTATTTTAATCAGATCAGCAATATGGCTTCATTTATCATTATGGAGAGTCGATCAACAAATCAAATAAAACCAACATAGCTCTTTTTAAACCTGCATACCAAAGATCAAATTACTATTTGTCACCGTGTGGTTGTCTGAAAGCTGAATTAGCCGTTGATGGAAATAACAATGGAGATGTTTGGCAATGTCACTGCTCAATCAACTACGATATCTCTACTGATAATAGCTGGCTAATAATTGATCTGCAAACGTTTTATAAAATTGATTACTTGGTGGTTTATAGCAGAAGCGAGTGCAAATGTTAGTTTTTTAGTTTGTTTCTTTTTTTTGTCATCTGAAACCAAAATTTTAAATATAAAGATGAATTCCTTAAAATTTTGTTACCATGGTTGTCCGTCGCGGGGCAACTTGACAAAAAACAGCCATCTTCAAAACCTGGCAGAAATGTCTACACTGTACATTAAATGGCCTGATCAGCGCTATAAAAACCATAATTTTTGGGGATAACAATAAAATTACCTTTGGGGAAACTTTTTATCTCTCTTAATATTGTTTTTTGTTGAAGTCAGAAAGGCTAATTTTTTATTTCAAGTTTGAGATGATATTGTAGATAACAGCAAAATGATCAAGAAAATGAATTAAACTAATATTAATGCAAACAAACAACTGTTTTGTTTTAACTACTAAAAACATCGGAGCTGCAATCTTTGTTTCAAAATCTTTTTTGCTGGATAACAATTGACAAGCAGCAACGAGGACCGGGGGATGAGTATTGAGGAGATCGTTAAAAATCAACTTCGGTCTGCTTTAAAAAACTTTTTTAATAACAGTTTATAATATTTTTCACCAGATGTTTTAAAACTAGAATGGCTGTTTAGGAAAAACATAAGTAATTCCTGTCGAGGAACAGAATTTGATCTTTTTAACTGTTCCCTCCACCTTTTTCCAGGCTTGGGAATAGATTGTCAGAGCAAGGCGGAGTTGCTATGAAATAGAATTTATTATTATTTTTATCTGTTCTAGATATTAAAAGTGACATTGTAATTAAACATTCAAATTAGCATAGTCTCCTTAGTGATGGAAATTAAACAAATTAAATAGAAAACCAACGCCATCTTGTTTCTGAGACTGGGTGATAGGTAACCTGTACCAGAATAAATTGTGTGCGTAAAATGCTGATACAAAAACACGTTACTTTGAGAATTTTATTTTAGACAAAAGCGTAATAACATTATTGCTTTAAGTTTTATTTTTGATCGCAATGATGTGAATTCAAGTGAATTAAAATTTTAAGCAAAAACCATTGAATGAACAAACTTTTGAATTTTGGTAAGAAGATCTTCATACATTAATGTTCTCTTTTATGGTTTAAAAATTTGTTTTCCAAATAAAAAATTAGTTCATGTTTACAAGGTTTAGAATTATTTGTTTCTATAAACAATGTTAACAAACGGAAAATATTATTTAAGACAAGTTATTAAAAAACCGCTAAACAGAAATACTTAAGTATTTCCATAAATTTTGATAATTTGTAAAAAAATTTATATTTATATCATTCAATTTTGATGTCTAGGTGACCATCGATTGGATGATTTTTACGCTGGACTGACCAACACAAATCCGAATGTTACAGCACCTATCATTGGCCAATATCCTCGCTGCGGACAATATAATGGTTCTCTCGATAAAATTGTCAGAGGTGTTCTCAAATGTAATTACAACCTACCAAGTGGAAGATTTCTTGTTCTTCAAGTACATGGAAAATTGTTTTTTCAATGTGGTTCAACCAATAAGGGGAGCAAATGTGACTAAATGTAGTGGTATAAAAATTTATATCAACCGATGAAACAGTGTCTCTCTATTTTTTTTAATTTTAAGAAACACTTAATTGTTTCGTTTTTTAATTTTCCAAACAGAGATCTCCTACTGCATCTGATGGGTCTTATACAGCAGTTTGTGAACTTGAAGCTTATCCTGTTGCTCTAGGCATGGAAAATGGTTTGTAATTGCTTTTGTGACTGTTTTTTATTTAAAGCAATTGATAATAAAAATATTGATTAAAATTTCTAGTTTTAAAAAACGGAGTAGGAGATATAAACACCAACTAATTAGATTTAGCGTTATTTAGATCATTACATAATTTTAAATTGTGATATTTCATTCTCCAACTGAAATTATCAAGATATTTCCAGTTTTTTCAGTTTACTTTTTTAAATAAGTTCTAGCCTTATTGTTGTTGTTAAACATGTCACTATTGTTAAAACTTAGAACATCCATTAAAGATTGTATGCAGTATAAAGTTCAAAATGACAGTAATAGTTTTAAAAAATCTAAAAGATTAAAATTTAGTTGTTCAATATTGATAATATCAAACATTTTGCACATACAAAATATTGGTTTTAAAACTAAATTATTTTGTTACTTTCAAATACATTTTCAAAATTAAATGTTTTTTATTATTTTATTTCTGAATAATGTAAAATTGTTTTCTAATAGAAGTAACGCAAAATTCAATCTATCTTATGATTAGATGCAAAAATATTTATTTTCTTAGAATATAAAATAACTTGAAAATTTAATACATTGCATTTACTTACCTTAGAATAAGCCGACATTCAAAGTAGAAAATTATTTTTGCAGTTTACTGATGATGAATTTATTTAATTGCACTGAAAACTAAAATTAATGCAAATTACCAGTATTTGTTGTATTTGCTGATACTTTTTTTATTAGTAGTAAATATTTGAAGAATTTTTTATCAATCAATGGACAATTGTATTTCGTATGTCAATTGACAAATTTAAACGACTGATGTATGCTTATACTGAATATTTATTTTTTAGTAAATTTTGTTAAACAAATAATAATAATAATAATAATGATAATATTTAAAATTTTCAAGAAAGAGTTTGGAGAGAAATTAGAAACAAAAGATTAGCAAACTTCAGCATAACTACAAGATATTTAAATGCCGGAACATCATCATGCATTGGTATTTGTTTTGCATTTAGTTGTGATTCGTTTAATATCAATCGTATGAAGAAGATATGTGAGATCAACCAACACATCAATGGATACGAAAGAACCAATCTGCTGAGTGATTCCAACTGGTCCTTCTGGACTGCTGTTCACGTTTAGACGATTATATCAGCAAGACGATTTAACTGTCAAGTTTTGTTGAATTGTACTCAATTGCATTTAATGGTTGAAATAAAAACATTGTCATCAAATTTTAATTATATATAACTTAAATAATGCAGTAAAAAATTAAACAAATCTAATTATTGTTGACTGATGTTTTGAAAAACACGGAGTTAATAAAAATTAGAAAAACACGTTCTTTATAGCAGATTGGTGTGCGCATGTTTCAAAATCGTGGTCAAACCTCATATAAAAAAAAAACAGATTACACTTGGTTCCCAGCTTTTTTCATATTAGTTTGGTGTTTGAAGGTTTAAAAACAAATCAAGTTCAAAGGTCGACCCAGTTTTTGAGCTTTTTATGTGTTGGTTATTGGCAGCCAGGTTAGACACATAACGGGTATGGGCATGGGCACACTTATGGTTGGCTAGTAAAATTGTGTGAACACACATGCACTAGGGTAATGACTATTTTCAAATTTAAAAGCTTATTGTAATAAACGATATACTTTTGTCTTTAATTCTCTTGTTCTCCTTTATTAGTTTCTTTTTAAAAATAAAGTTTTTTTTTAAATTTTTTTACAAATGTTGAAAATTAAAAATCGTTTGTTTCTGCTCTACCTAATTTAATGCCAATCCTTCGTAAGTCTGGTTTTCAATCTTCCTCTCGTATTTCCGTTTGTATCCTTATTGTTAAGCATTTATTTGCTGTTCTTCTTATTCTGGTCCCTTTTTCTGAAACTCTCCTTCTGCATCTCTTAATAACTCTACCTCACTCATTGTTTTCCGTCGTGGACTGAAAACAGTCCTGTTTGATCAGTTCGTGACTGAGCGTTATTTCCGCATTTCAAAGAAGCGGGTTCAAGCTCGCCCTGATGAAAACCAGCGGAATTCCGTGTGGAAAAGCAAAACAGTGTGTTCACTTTCCAAATCTTCACTAAAAAACATAGAGATGCGGTGGTTGAGAGCACGGCCCCTAATCCAATTGATGATTTTACAGAAGTGTCTAGAATTTTTTCAACTTTGGAGACAATGTTTTTGTTGGCAAAGCATGACGATGAAGAAAATAATGGATTACTTGTAAGTGTGGTATATCCTTTTTCACCAGTGCAGAAAATCCAGATTTTTCCCCAAGCATTGCTGCAGCACTGTCAGTGCACGCAGAGCCAATAGCTTGGATATCTAAAGAATTATTGGCAAAAAGTCTTTCACATCTTTTTCTTTTGTGGTTGATTTCAGATTTTGACAAAACAGAAAATCTTTTTTTACAGTACCATCATTTACATACTTAACCAGTGCAATGAGTTGTCTACAATTTGAGACATCAGTTGATTCATCCAACTGGAGAAGGATCTTCAGGAAACTAGGTCTGACACTGTCTTTTTACTGTGCGGGTTAAGTTTCGCAACCCCTGATATGTTATCTCGCACCCCCGGGGATGCGAGCACCACTGGCTGGGAACCCCTGAGGTAAGCAATTGAATCAGTGGTTTATTTGACGTTTTTATCTAATTTGCATTCTTCTAAAACGTTCAATTTGCACTCTTTCACATCTTCATCCGATGACTCATACTTAGTTGTTCTTCACCAATTACATTATTTTAAATATCTACCAGCCTAATAGTTTTCAGATGGTTATTTTTATGTATAAATATGAAAATAGTACCACCTACGTTTATAAATTAAATTTAAAACCACTTTGCACCGTCTTTGTCTGTATTTAAAACATGTTATAGATCTTATTTATTGAACATTCACACATAGGCAGCCCCTTCTAAAAAGAAAAAACTCATTTGGGACTGACCTTGGAACAACCGAATGCCTTATTATATTATTACATTATTAGTGGTTTGAACAATTTATCATTTGATTTGATTTTTATCTGCTTGTTTTGTTTAGGATTTTTACTAAATAAAGAACTTCCTAAACGTCAAAAAAGAGTTAGTTTTGGTACAACCTAATTAAGATACCATATAGTATTAACTATTATTTATAATAACTATGCCAATTCCCTAAGTAAATTCTGTATGAAAATATTTAAAAAAATACTTGTTAAAAAACGCCTTATAATAGCAATTTGCTGCTTGCCAACGTATACAACACACACCATAAACTATTTATAAACTAATGTGACAAGATGGGTTCATTTACGTGGCTCTTTTATTAACTCACGTTGCTGCAAAGTTAACGGTTTACATTTCTACAAGATCTTAGTTTTAAGGACATAAATGAATTTACAAAAATGATTGTTTCCTCAATCTTCTATATTTTAGTGCTTGTTTGTAAGTCTGTTAAATTTGATATTCTTTCTTATTAAATAAATTTGTTTAATTAAAGCCAATATTTTTTTAATGCAAAACTTGAAAAATCGGTTAGATAAATGTTATAATTGATTTAAAATATTATTATAAGCACATATTTGTAATCCCTTAGTGGTTAAACAAGCAATCTTTTTGAATTAATTATTATCAAACGTTTTATTTTGATAAATAAATAATATGGTTTTAAAATTATAATTTTGAAATAAACCTTATTTTAAAATAGTTTATCAGCATGCGAAAATTTCAAGTTTATTTAAATTAACAACAATTTATGTATTTAATATCTTTTATTAAAATAATCTTATGAAAAATAATCTTCAATTTGACCTAGCAGGTCAGGTTTTCAAGTTGTTAAACATAATTTATATTTATATTTATATATGTGGTTTGTGTCCAAGCCCATAATTTTATATCTATAAGTGAAAGTCATATTCATAGGATTTAAATATCTATGTGAGTGTTATGTTAGTTACTTTAGTGGGCGCGTGTGTGTGTTAGTGTGTATATGTGTGTGTGTTTCTGTGTGTGACGAGTTCACCTGTTGTTACAGTCGTCTACATCGGAACGGTCATGTATGGTTGGCATCTAATGACTCGTGTCGAAAAACCTATTATCTTTTATTTCTGTTTAATATATCAGTTTTTGTGAAAAATAACTAAATGTTATGAAAACATTATTGAAATTAAAATAAAATTCAAGATAAAAGTGATGGAGAGAAAACCCCAGTAAGAATTGTGTTCCCAGGAGAGGAAGAGATATTGAAACCAGACATAAACGGAACCCCTCGGGTTACGGAAAATGAGGATGGAGAGAATAGAAAAGGAGACCATGTTTCGAGCCATATGGATAATGAAGCCAATCCGGAGGAGTTGACACACATTCCAACAGGAATAGAACCGGAGGCAAGACCTAAACGTTATTGCAACCCTCCAAAACGTATAGTACTGGACCCCAGTAGAAAATCATATGATTTTCTATAAAGAGAGGGAGGTGTATATATATATATATATATATATATATATATAACCTGTTGCCACTTTTTGGGGACGTTCATGGAAGAGATTTGATTATAATGCATTCCTGACTGATTTACGTTTGAGTGAACTTTGTCATAATCCAGAAAATTTCGATCATCATTCAACTGATGAACTTTTCCAGTGCTATTCATCTACTCTATCAAAGCTTCTCGATAATCACGCTCCGTTTACATTAATCAAAAGAAAACCTCGAAATCTACTAACGCCATGGTTTGATAGTGAATGCCGGGCATTTAAGCGGTCCACGAGACGACTTGAACGGATTTATCGTCGGCATCACACAACGGCGAGTAAATCTATATGGATTGACGGCCTGCGGACCATGCGATATTTGTTCCAGAAAAAAGAGCATGAATACTGGGAAGCCAGGATTGCCGCTAATCAGAAAGCTCCAAAAAAACTCTGGAGTAACTTGTCAACACTTCTTGGTAAAGAAAAGTCCTCATCTAATGTGAGCTCTTGTATTACTCCAGACCAGTTTGTGAGGTTTTTTCAAGACAAGGTAGAGCAAGTTAGAACACATACAGCGCTTGCAAAGCCACCATCTATACTTTTGACCAGCATGTTGTTCATGGATGAATTCCAACCAGTCACGGCTGATGAGATAATAAAATTGATAATGGCTGCTCCGAACAAATATTGTTCACTGGATCCATCCCCTACTTGGATTATCAAAAAATGTTGTGTCCACATTGCATCTTTTGTCGCTTTGATGTGCACTCGATCTCTACAAGAAGGATATTTTCCTGCTAGTCAGAAGTCAGCACTTGTCACTCCGCTTATTAAATAAGACGGACTTGACCATGCTGACATGAAGAGCTATCGACCAGTCTCTAACCTGACTTTTATGTCAAAACTGGTAGAGCGGATTGTTGCTAAACGATTGAATGTACATCTAGGTGTTTCTGGCAGTCTCCCATCGAGCCAATCTGCGTATCGCCAGTTTTACTCTACAGAATCTGCACTACTCAAAGTAGTGAATGATCTGGCAGTTGCTACTGATAGTGGTAAGGTGTCGCTACTGAGTCTCTTAGATCTGAGTGCCGCATTTGATACTGTTGACCATGGAATCCTTATTGAGAGACTTGAAAAAACTCATGGCATCTGTGGAGTTGTCTTAAAATGGATTATTTCATATTTAACTAACCGCACGCAACGGGTTAGTGTGGGTGGGAACTTGTCATTGTCCGTGTCGCTTAGTAGTGGAGTACCCCAGGGATCAGTCTTGGACCCACTACTCTTTATATTGTACACCACTGATTTACTTGAAATTATTCATCGTTCTGGACTCGAGGGACACTGCTATGCCGACGACACCCAAACATATATTCACTGCTCTGTTGATGATGCGGAGAATGTTCACCTTCGCTTATTGCCCTGCATAGAGAACATTGAACAGTGGATGGCTTCTAATTGTCTAAAACTGAATGGCGATAAAACTGAATTAATCTGGATAGGTGCAAGATCAAATTTGCAACAGAGTAAAGCAAAAGCCTTGTTAGTTGCAGGGGCTTTGGTTGCCCTCACAGATATTGTTCGAAACCTAGGTGTTTATGTCGATTCTGAGCTTTCCATGAAAGATCATATATCTAAACTGTCAAAAACCTGTTTTTTCCAACTACGACAACTTAGAACCATACGAAGGTCTCTGACAAGTGAAGCAACACGTCTCCTGCTGCATTCGTTTGTTGTAAGTAGACTTGACTACTGCAACTCTCTATTTACAGGCTTACCTCTTAGTGCTGTTGGAAAGATTCAACGTATTCAAAATGCAGCTGCTCGTCTTTTTGGTGGACTAAAAAAACATGATCACGTGACTGCAATAATGAAAACTGAACTCCGGTGGCTGCGTATCTCTGAGCGAATTACTTTCAAAATTGGGACTTTAGTCTACAAGGCGCTCCATGGCGAAGCCCCCTCATATTTGCAAGAGCTGTGTGTCACTGTGTCTGATAACAATTCTTACTTATCTCGTCACAGATCTGCTAGTCGTGGTGATCTAGTTGTTCCCATAACTCGAACAAAAACTTACGGCAGTCGAGCCTTCAGTATAGCAGGACCGGCAACATGGAACATGTTGCCTGCCAGCATCCGAGAAGCCACTACATTGAGTTTATTCAAGGCCGAGCTAAAGACATTTCTGTTTGCGAAATCCTATCCAAATTGATGATCAGAGAGAAATTATTTCATTTTTCCTGACATGCTGATTTTTGTGTTTTATATTATTTTTTGCTTTATTTTTATTGTTTTGTTTTGTTGTTTTTATTGTAAAAGGAGCCCTGAGGTGTTAAACAAAAGGGCGCTTGAAATCCAAATAAACAAACTTAAACTCAAACTTATATATATATATATATATATATATATATATATAAGTTTTATTCTATTTCCTATTTAGTTAATTCATAAAAACAAAGCAAATATAAATTCATTAATAATTAACAAAAGATCTAATAAGTATTTAGCAACCACAATAGTTAGATTATAATTATTATCATTTAATTAGAATAATAAAGATATAACAGAAACCTGCTAGTAAAGTATCAACGGTTTGAAACAAATTTGCAAAAAAAACTGTTAGCCAGCACTAAACTATTCAAGTGCGGGAGTATCGTATTCCATTGTAAACAACAAGGCGACAAGAGCCACAAAAGACCACAAATAGCAACCAGAAAATAAATATATAACAAGTAAATTAAAAACAGATTTTTAAAACCCAATGCTTTTATATGTAATTAAAACACAAATTTTGCAATCAATTTTTTCTTATATTACTCTTTTATTTTATATTAAAGTCGAAATATCTTAATTATATTGAAATATCGAAATTAATTAAAATTAACTAAATTAATTTACTTATTGTAAAACTAATAATTGAATATTGCATTGTCTTCTATTTTGAGCATGTATGCAAAATTTGAAAAAAATCTATCATCAGGAAGTGACTCAAAAATTGATTGCAAGATTTGAAACAGACAGAGAAACAAACAGACAGACAGAGAAACAAACAGACAGACAGAGAAACAAACAGAGACGACGAGTTAATAAAAGCATTGGTAAAAACTAAAAGATCCGTAGATTATTTCAAAGTTTTTTTTAAATTTTCTATTTATTTATTTATTAGAACTCAAACAGAGAGACACAAAGGGCCAATAAAATTGTTCAAACAAATCACAATCCGTATAACAAAAGAAACAAGACAAAATAAATTGTCCGAGGTGACATAGCGTGCCTAAAAAAAGAATGATTTTCAGTTATAATTATTATATCTGGACTATTAAAAACAGATTTCAAGGATACTTGTAGCTTTACAAACTTATTACAAAGACAATCTGCATTGATGTACCAAACAGAAATGCAGCTCCTTCTCAATTTATGGCTTAAATTGCTCATTTTTGTAAAAACAAATTTCTGAAAGTTAAAATACTGAAACTTCCAAGCCTTCCTCTTAATCTGAATACCCAATTTTTACATCATTTCTGACGCCAACTTCATTTTTCTTATTCTCCAACAACTTTTTACAATCTTCTCTGTCCTCTTTTGAGAGATCCTGATTTAAAATTACCATTTTGAAATCCACAGTGTTTCTCAATCTGAAACTATTTTCTAGCAAAATATTCTGTGTTCTTTAAATCACAAACCTGACTAGTAATGGTCTGGTTTTATGGCAGATTTCGTTTTTCTCCCCAATATGAAAACTTCCAAAACGTCATTATCCAACGGTTTCTCTGTAATTTCTCTTAATAATCTTAGAACTGTTACCTTGTTTTTGACCTTTGAACCATCATCATCCTCAGGCATATTGTAAACCTCAATATTATTTTGCTTTTCAATCTCTCATTGTTTACATCAATTTAACTCACCACAGTCCTCTGGACTGCCTCAACATCTGTTTTCAGAACCTTCACATTTTTTTATTCACTCTTTGTTCATCAATTAATTTACATTGAACAAGCTAGACTACTCCTTGGGTACCCATTGATTTTTCTTGAGTCCTTCAATTAAGTTCTTGTTGAGATCTTCCAATTTTTTCCTAATATCTGGAGATATCCTTTCTGATCCTATAAAGTTTCAGCTAATTTGTTGTTTTTGGTTAGAATTTTCTTAACTGCTCAAAGATCCTTTGCTATACCCATTAACTGGTCTTCTTTCTGCTCATCCACTTTTATTGCATGGATTAAACTCTTCACGCACTCCTCGTTTGTATCAGCAGATGCCATCCGTTCCTGACCAACCTCCTTTCTACCTTTTTGCCCAGGCATTTTACCGAAACCAACTTCTGATTGATTACCAACAATACTTTTTAACAAGTAAAAATATAAAATAATTTTTTTTAATGCTTTTATTTGCCTCTTTATCTAAATCAACAAACTAAAATTTTTGAATCTAAATCAACCGTTACGCTCAATCTTGGTAATTATTTTGGACCTCTGGCGACTTATAAATAAACACCCGTTCTGTTTAATTATTTTGGACATATGGCGACCTATACATAAACAACTTAATTAATTTGATTTGATTTTGCGTCTTAAAACACATGGTGTAAAAGACTATAAACTATAATAAAAAAAAAAATTGATTTGATTTGAATAATTTTAGTTGATTTAAGGCCTCATTCTTGTCGGAAACATTAAGTTCATGTATTGTCATCCAGAATAAAGCTTTCCTGAAAATTTTATGGTTCTAGGTGGTTGAAAAATGGGTGAATTTTTGTTTCTAAGATTTGATCCGCACAGACAAACAAACAAGCAAAAACAGAGAAAAAATGAAGTTAAATAAAAGCATTTAAAAATACTTTTATAATCTACTAAATATAGCCCGTCATAAATGACGGATTTTTTTAAATTTTATAAATTATTTTTCGATTGTACCGTCACCCATGGAACCCTGCATAATAACTATACAGGTTCCATATGCCACCTCTTTTGATTTTTAGGACTGACAGTGTAAAATTGCGTAATAACTTTTATAACACGCCTGTGCGCACTAATTTTAGCTGCTGAGTATAATGACCAGCGCTGCCGCCGCGTTATGCGAAATTGTTAAGATACAGACGCATGCGTGCAATAAATTCTTACACTCACATCCATAACGTCTATACGACTAATTACGTAAACGTGACAGAATCAGTGAGTGAGTGACGTGATCTACTATAATATAGATTATTTTGTTAAGAAACGAAATTTTATAGATAAATAGAACAACCCACGAAACTATACGAATTATTCGACGTAGCGACTGTTTTGTTCACGGGTATACGGCAAATAAGTTGATATTTTTCTTATGTCGTTAATTGCTTGATAGCGTGACCAACTTAATACAAACGCACAAACATAAAATTGTTAGTATATTATTTGTTAAAACGGTTTATCTATTTAGAAAAGAAAGCACACAAAAATTAGATAGCACACCTGTTAAAATTCTTGAAAAATATTATCTCACAATAGTCTTGCATGGCAACGTCCAATCACGACATGATACAAATATCGTTTCAAATTACTCGAGAAAACTTAATAGAAAGCGACGGTTAAAAATTTTGAAAATACCAATATTGTTAACATATATCGTTGCTTAGGTTTTTGAGCTGATTTTGATTTGTAAGTTTATACGTTACAGTTACACAAGTTCAAAACTGATTAACCTAATTTTTGTTACAAAACATGAAATTTATTATCAAATTTCTAATTTTTTTCAATGCCGTTGGTGAGTTTTTTATTAATATAAAAAGCTTATAAACACTTTTATAACAATAACCCAAGAAATAAACTAAAAAACTACTGCACTTTGTTCTAAATAAAAAATTTAAAAAAATCTTTGTTGATATTGCAGTGAAATGGTGCATAAAATACAAGTTCAATAAAGTTAATTACTACAAAAAAACATTATTTTAATCGTGTGAAGGAAAAAGCTTTTTTATCATTAAATCAATTTTTAGTCTACTCAACCTTCACTTTTTTAGCCGATAGGAGTCGATTATATCATTTGTGTTGACATGAGTATAGAATTTGAAAACAAATTGAAAAAAGTTAAATTAATAAAAAGTAATAGTGAGAAAATGTTCAAACTGTAATCGTAATAAATTTTTAAACAAGCTATTCAATCACGCTTCTAGAAATAAATGCAATGATGTTTTTATTTTTAATATTGTTGTAATATCGTTGAATCGTATACCGGGTTTGCTGGAATGGTTTTGCAGTTTATTGGAAAATAATAAATAAAGCTTTGATAAGTCTTTCTATGCCTACTAATATAATGTTCTAAATCCTGTTAAGTCGATCAAGCGGAAACAGATTATACAATCAGTGATATTACTTTATTACCCCCTTCCTAATTCTGTTCGTCTCGAACAGCCTAGTCGCTTTTGAGAAATGCGACTAGGCCACGAGCACAAAATACCTTCATCTTCACTCGTGCCTTGTCCGCAATTCGCAACAACATGGTCAAGTCTCTCGACTGTTTGACGCAGTTTCTTCCATTCCCTCTGGAGCCTGTGTGATCTTCCGATTCGGCGTTGTGGGCTTGAACACCTCGTCAAATCGCTACATTCCAATCTCCTCACACACGACTGTCGATCACAGCGAGCTCACACCAAGCCACTGACGGCTCCACGCAACCAAAGCCGCAATTGCACGCCACTGTCAGTTTCTGACTTTTCACCGCTCCTTAAGCCCCGAAACACAGGATTGTCGTCAGTGCCGAACTGTCCAACCCTCCCAAGCTCCAGCTCCACTCCCGCAAGCCACCACCAAAACACAAAATCTTTAACCAACCCGCTCTGGGCCTCAGTTTCACTAGCATCCATAGAAGCACACTCAGACTGTTCTGCAACATCCGGGGCAGCAATATTTTTAGCCGACTCACTTACACTGGTGTTCCGACACAAAACTGAACCACTTCTCTTTTCACTGTCCTCCTCATGACCCACCAGGCCTGTGCGGTCTATAGGGCCGTCATTTGTCACATGCACTGAGACACAGCTGGTGGACTTCAGTTCAAACTGGGTTTCCTAGTAGCAGCCCATATTTTCTTCACCAGCAACACGCTGGTCCAGAACCGTGTCCACCCCTGTCTCAGCCGTCCCTGCGACCAAACTCTTAACAGTCGTACCGTTCAAATCACACTCAGGCAAACCAATGCCATTCTTGTTGTTGTTGTTTTCTGACTGCAACGTTACACCGGCCTCTGTTATTTTGTTTTCAGGATCGACCTGACAGCCAAGAATTAATCCATCTTCTGTTTTCCCCTGTGCTGCCATGTTTTCTCTCGCTTGTTGTTTTTCTTGTTCCAGCAATTTTCTTTTTAACTCTCTCCAATTGACCACAGCTTCTTCGTCAATATCGAATTGATATTTATAGTCCTCAGGCCCATAACCTTCATTCACTAACGCGGCTAGAATGCGTTCCCCAAGTTCGTCTTTTTTATCTGTATCGCTTAGGTTACGTTTCACCAGTTCGTCTCTCAACTCACTTGTCAAAAGCTCACCCAATGCTTTCAAAAACATTCTTTTAAATATTTCTAGACACCAATGTTGTAATATTGTCGAATTGTATACCGGGTTCGCTAGAATGGTTTTGTAGTTTATTGGAAAATAATAAATGAAACTTTGATAAATTTTTCTATGTCTACTCATATAATGTTTTAAGTCCTGTAAAGTCGATCAAGCGGAAACAGATTATACAATCAGCGATATTACTTTAATATCTATTATTTGTTATAACAGGACCAATGTTTTCTATTTTATTCAGATCAGCAACATAGCTTTATTTATCATTACGGAAAGTCTATCATCAAGTCAAATAAAACGAATAAAGCTCTGTTCAAACCTGCGTATCAAAGAACAACTTTCTATTGGACACCGTGTGGTTATCTGAAAGCTGAATTAGCTGTTGATGGAAATAGCAACGGAGATGTTTGGCAATGTCACTGCTCAATCAACAACGACCTCTCTACTGATAACAGCTGGCTAATAATTGACTTGCAAGGTCTATATAAAATTGATTACTTGGTTATCTATGGCAGAAGTGATTGGCCATGTAAGTTTTTTACAGTTTTCTGTTTCTTGTTATTTTATATTTGAACCTATCAGGGTGCCCAGCGTTGCCAGGGGTTTTTAGAGGTTTTTCTATCGTTTTTCTCTGTCGCTCCCATTTCCTTCCCTGCTTGTTCTCCCGCTCTTGGTTGCATTCCCATTCCCGTTTTCTCTCTCGTTCTCGGTAACTTTTGCATCAGAACCGAGTGATGAGAGATTTGAAGCAGAATAATTTCTGAGAGTAAAAAACACTGATACACATGGTATATTAATTAACTAAACGCGTTTTATTAATATGCGATGCTTTGACAATGTTTAAAAGACAAACACGTTGAAAAATTATTGTTTCAAGCTTACAGGCAGATCCAGGAAATTGCTTAATAAAACTTAAAATTTGTGTTTTAGTTTTTAATAGTTTTGTTTAGAGTTGTTATGCAACCTGTTGTACAATATCTCGAATTTAGTATTCAGTAGAATAAAAAAAATTGAACTTGAACATTTTATCTACCAAATAACTGGGTTGCACAGTGTTGAACGGGATTTTTGCTTATCTCTTTTTTTTAATAGTTTTTCTCTTTTGTTCTTTTCTTCTTTTTTGTCATTTTTTATATTTTCTGTACTTTTCCCAATTTATCTGTAACAATATAATCACACGCAGTCTCTCTTTTTCCATCATTCGACGGAGTCAGGTCATCAGACACTGTTTGGCAGGGAATTGATTTTTAGCTGTAGTATTGAATACTAGGATTGTTTCAATTAAACAGATATTGAAAAACAAAAATACCATTTTTTAGAGACATGTTTTTTTTTTATGTCAGCTGGTCAACGTTTTTTGGAGTGACAAAACGAGACTCTTCCATTTGTTAACCTTTGAATAAAATTGGTTCTAAACAAACTCAAATATTATTTCCAAAATTTGATTTTATATCTTTAAGATTGGTTTAGCAGTTGAGCTTATTTTGGAAAATGGTTTGCTTTTCCAAACCTGGTCTGGTTCATAAAATAGTTCTAAAATTGAATTAAATTTTTTGGTTGTAATCTTTTTCTGGATTATCCGCACAAGCATTTTTTTTAATTTTAAGAATAGTTAGCATTTTGCCGGTTGTTCATGCCAGTTCTAATGTACTGAAGAAAACTCAGGTGTTTTCTTTTATCCGCAATGACTCTTTTGTTTTCAGGACAACCTTCGCTTTTGTAATAGCATATTCAGATGTTTTGTGTGAAACTCTACAGGGTCCTGCTGATAAACACAGACAGATTTTAAGTTTTTGCAGAGACGTCAAGAACTCGTAAAACAAAATTGCTACTAAAAAACAATGGCGTCTGCTTTCGTTATTCCAGATATTTGTGCATGAATTAGGTGTTGATGAAAATGGCAATAGAATTATTGGCTCATGTCACTGCGCAATTAAAAACGATTTTTCTACTGATAACAGCTGGCTAGTAATTGACTGCAAATTTTCTATAAAATTGACTAATTATTAATTGTTAAATATGGCAGAAATGATTGCGGATGCATGTTTTTTGTTGTGTGTTTTTTAAAACTTGAAATTTGAATTAAAAATAAAAATATTTCGTGAAAGTTTATTTATCGAGCAAAAGAAATTTTAGCACAAAACTACCATTGTGAGAGACGAGTGGCACAGTTGCCACTAACCTGAAGTGTCATTAGGAATCATATACAATAAGATTTTTCAATCGTACGGAATGTCCTCATTATCTTGATTGATGATGCTCCTATAATCTGTGCAATAGATTATGGCTGGTTTTTAAATGGTGGTAACATATTTCTTGTTAAAGGTCTTAAACCAATTCCAGAAAACATGCTGATTTTGTGCAAATGTGGTGGTAAATGTGACACCAACCGGTGTTTCTGTGCAAAAGGAGAACTTTTATGTGTTATATATTGTCTCACATTACATTCAGTCACAGATTGTCACAACAAATAATTTATAGGCATTACATCTGCAAATGAAGTGCTTCTGGTGAAGTCGTACCAGTTTCTTACTGATGTCAAAACATTATTAAACATGTTTTATTATTATTACCTTCACTGGTGACTTATAACAAACAATTTATCATGTCATTGTTCTTCTCATTGTCAAAGTATAAATTATACTTCATTAACAACATTTTCTCAGTTTTCGGCGGCCATGTTTTATTTTGTCGGCCATATAAAATTTTATTTGTCTCATAATTATCATAAACGAAATGATATCTTTAAAAAAATTGTGTACACCAATTAAGTATATTAATGTTGTCTGATTTTTTTAATTTTTTTTATAATTATCGGTTGCTATTTTGAAAATTCAAGATGGCGGACTTATGCCACATTTTTGGTAATTTCACCTAGTGCCGCTTTACAACTATATGAGTCTGCTACTCGAAATAGCATTCAAACTCCGTCCTTTACAAAGTGTATGCAGGTCTGTAGTACAAGTCCTGGACTAGGAGAGCAAGCGGGAGCGGAAAAGCGACCGGTAGCGGGAGAGCAAGCGGGGAAAAAGAGAACTAGAGTGAAAAACAATAGAAAAACCTCTAAAAACCCCGTACATCGCAAGTATGCCAACAATTAACAATAGAAATATATCTAGGCAAAATTATTAAAACAACAAGCAGACAACTTTTAGTATTTTTCGTTAAATTTGATAAATGATGAAAATATTAAAATTATGTTTAAAACATATGTAGGGAGAAGTCGCTTGGATGATTTTTACGCTGGACTGACCAACACAAATCCGAATGTTACAGCTCCTATCATTGGTAAATATCCTCGCTGCGGACAATATAATGGTCCTCTCGATAAAACTGACAAAGGTGTTCTCAAATGTAATTACAACCTACCACGTGGAAGATTTCTGGTTATTCAAGTAAGCTGAAAATGATTATTGAATATGTTGTACATGGGCGGATACGGCGAGAGAGTTCTGAGAGTCCGTCACCGATTTTGTTGTATATACTGAAATTATTTAGCCCTTTACAACAGTTACATAGTCCAAAAACCTAGTCTTAGCATTTTGTTCAGGAGCAGTGGTTTTCAAACTTATTTCTTGAACTGCCCACTTTTAAAATCAATTTATTTCTAGCGTTCCCTCCAATAACTTTGCATGTAAAAATGTGAAAGTAGTTATCCGTTTAAGTAAATCAATAAATATTTAAAATTGTATTTTGACAAAGAAGACCTGAAGGCAAAAGATGGATTGGTAGGATTTTCAAAAAATTTGTATTTAATATAAATAGCGGCATACTGTAGTTCTTCTTTTGTGCTTCTGACATAGTTATGTTTTCACAAAAAAAACAAAAGCTTGCTTTAATTAATAACGTAAGTGAACTTGCTAAAAATTGTGTACAATAACGCAGTAACAAAAATAAAAGATTAAAAACAGAAGTTTATTTTTAAAATAGTGATGTGTAATTCAACAATATTATAAAAGCATAGAAACGTTTTTTTTGTAACTGATCCAAAAATATGTTTTTTTTGATCCAACAAAAAATGCTCAATACATAGATACGAAAACTCAAACCGCTCTCAAACTTCAAATTGTTTCAAAACCCCTTAGAAGGAACTCAGCGCCCACAAGGGGGCGTTATCTCCCCTTTGAAAAACATTGGTATAGAGTAACAATTGTCACAAGCGTCATGTCTCTTAATTTTAAATTTTTAGTTGGTTTTATCTGTCTGTATTAATCTGAAATCACCTCACTGTCCTACTCAAAATACGTCTACGTCTCAGAAAAAAGTTATTCTTTAATACGTGCTTATGATACTGTTATTCAACTTACACAATATGAATCAAATCTAACTTAAGTTTATTGATATTTTACTATGAAATTTGATGAGCCATCTATGTATGTATATATATATATATATATATATATATATATATATATATATATATATATATATATATATATATATATATATATATATATATATATATATATATATATATATATATATATATATATATATATATATATATATATAAACATGTCTTGACTGACTTAATGCATGATACTAAACCCTCTTTCGCAGTCGGCACTTGATGCTTGAAACGTTCCGCACAGACCAAGTAATAAAGAAATCTCAAAGAACTCTTTTTTTATTAAATTACTTTTTAATTATTCGTCAAAAGTGTTCACCAAACCTTTGAGATATTGGGATTCTAATTTTTTTTATTTTATCCTGAGCCATCTGAAATGCTTCTATTGTTGAGAAAAAATTTTTTTGAAGAAATTTGCACATTGCACAACTATGTGAGTTCACCAAGAAGATTATTCAATATGAACAATGCAACATTCAGCTTTGTTTAGTTTATCTAGAAAATATTTATGTACAGAGTCATTGTCTTCACTAACTTTTTCTTCACAATATTCTTTTAATACATTGTAGTTTTTTACCAATGCATTTATTGCAAAATGCTTTGAAAGCCATCTGACTTCATTAATTAGTTTAAAAGAAACAATATCGCAGTCTGGAACTTTAGCAATATCTTCCAACTTTGCTTTCCTTGCAGAAAATCTGCTGAAAATGTTATATATCGTACGAATTAATATTTCTAATTCCTTCATGAATAGAACTTGTTTCCATCCATCATCAATTCCCAAATCCTCTTGATGAACTACAGTGTTGCTATGTTAAGTGTGGTGAATAGTTTGATGAAGAGTCGCTGCAACTCTTTTTTTTACAGAGCATCACTGCTGCGCCATCTGATCCGAACATTACTATTTATTTTTATTTAAATTATTATTTTTATAAAATTGTTTTAGAACGGCAACTACAGACTGATTATCACAAGCGGTTAACCTTACAATACCAGCAAAAATAGTTTTATATTCAGTTTCTTCTAATTTTCTAAGCTGTTTAGACACTGATACATCGGTACTTTCATCAGTTATGAATGTATGGAATGATGAATTTTTTATATCATCAATAAATTTACTTTTAATAATTGAATTGATGCACTCAATAAATTTAAATGAATAGTTTTTCCTTTTCCAATTTTCTGGAATCTTCACATATTTATTTATATGATTATAGATTTACAGATTTGACAATATGGATGAATTTAGTTTTACACCAAGCAAAACATTATCAATTAAGATTTTTACCTCGTCAGGAGTGGATCTATTTTTTCAGATAGTTCCAGTCACTCATTTTGATCTTTATGAGTTTCACTTAAAAACATCCTATGTGGTGAAGAATTCAAGTTATTTAATTTTTCAATTGAGTCTAGATGACATTTTTGATTGACATGACGTTTGAGATAATCATTTTTCTATTCAGTCCATTTCTTCCCCAAACTCCAATCAATGTCCACTCCGGCTTTCTGACTAATTTTACAAATAATATTTTTTTATCACAAAATTTGAATACTTCTCCCAGTTTCACGTCCTTGCTGCCACGTGAACTTGTGTTATGAACAGAAAAATCATTCAGCCATATCTTTTTAAAATTATATGGCTTTTTATTAGAAGGAGATACAATTGGTAAACGATAATAAAAATTGAAATTTACGACCACGACGGGAACATATATATAGAATAGTATATAGGATGAGCCTATCTTTTAAGATGGCTCTGTTTACGTAAGGCACGTATACCTAGAAACATAGAATGATGAACTATACGCGACAAAAATATTAATAACTACATTAAAGGAATTGATTGAAAAAAAAATTATTTAAATAGTAAAAAATTTCAAAATTTATAAAAATTTACCAAATTAATTTAAAAAAAAACCTTAAAATAAGTTTCGTTTGTTTAGTTTTGTTACATTTATTTGTCTAAATATAGCGCTACCGGTAGTATTTAGTTTGCATTATGCGGTAGTTTATTGAATTAAATAAATGATTTACTAGACGAATAAAAAAAAAATTATAATTATTTTTCCAAGTGAAAACTTTCTAGCGCACCAATAGAACGGCATTTTTAGGCAATTCAATGGTGAAAGTGGAAAGACCAATGAAGATAGAAATAGATTGTAGATCACGTGAGATTGACTCCTCTGTTGATTTCTTCAATCCATTTACTTTTACAAAAGACTCTAAATCGTTTCTTCGTATACAGATCGATAATTAGTTTATCTCCTATATACTTATTCTATATATATGGACGGGAACTGCGTGAAAACACAAAGATAAAACGGAAATGTAAACATACATTACATTTTAGCGGCAGGAAACGTATCGGAATTTAACCGTTGTATTAAGCTAAATTGTTTTAAATTTAAATTTTTAAGAATATTTTTTCTGACTTGAGAAAATGTTTTGACTGCATATTTTAAAAAAGTGTGCGCTACCGGGTAAAAATGTGTGCGCTAACGGAACTTAGAGGGAACATTGATACATTCATACATACATACATACATACATACATACATACATACATACATACATACATACATACATACATACATACATACATACATACATACATACATACATACATACATACATACATACATACATACATACATACATACATACATACATACATACATACATACATACATACATACATACATACATACATACATACATACATACATACATACATACATACATACATACATACATACATACATACATACATACATACATACATACATACATACATACATACATACATACATACATACATACATACATACATACATACATACATACATACATGCAAGTCAGAAAAAATATTCTTAAAAATTTAAATTTAAAACAATGCATACATACATACGTACATACATACATACATACATACATACATACATACATACATACATACATACATACATACATACATACATACATACATACATACATACATACATACATACATACATACATACATACATACATACATACATACATACATACATACATACATACATACATACATACATACTTACTTACATACATACATACATACATACATACATACATACATACATACATACATACATACATACATACATACATACATACATACATACATACATACATACATACATACATACATACATACATACATACATACATACATACATACATACATACATACATACATACATACATACATACATACATACATACATACACACACACACACACACACACACACACACACACACACACACACACACACACACACACACACACACACACACACACACACACACACACACACACACACACACACACACACACACACACACACACACACATACATACATACATACATACATACATACATACATACATACATACATACATACATACATACATACATACATACATACATACATACATACATACATACATACATACATACATACATACATACATACATACATACATACATACATACATACATACATACATACATACATACATACATACATACATACATACATACATACATACATACATACATACATACATACATACATACATACATACATACATACATACATACATACATACATACATACATACATACATACATACATACATACATACATACATACATACATACATACATAATGTCTATTTTGGCCAATGCGTTCTGTCAAAAGCCTAGTAATAAAGTGTCTAAATAAACAATAGGTGATATTATTTTGTTATTTGTGAGTTAATGTTATTTATTTAATTGTGGTAACCATATTTTTTTTATTTGTGAGACCTATAATTTAAATTGTTTTGAGTTTAAAAAAAGTTTATTTAAACTGTTGAAGCATTGGTTTTTTTTAAATTTATGTAGTTAGCTTAATTATGTGTTTTATTTTCAATTTCATCAGAGATCTATAAGTTCATGTGATGGGAGTTATACAGGTATTTGTGAACTTGAAGCTTATCCTGTTGCTCCAGGTATGGAAAATGGTGAGTATTACGTTGCCATTGTTATGATTTAATTTTATTTAATTATGATAACTAATAAAATAATCAATATATGAGAATACTGTAAAGAACGAAACAACTACAACGAGTGACCAAATATCCATAAATATTGCTGTGACAACCATGATGATGATAATAATGACTGGAGAGATTGTGGTCACCAAACATAGACATACTAACAAAAACAATATTTAATAAAACATAGAGATGTTATATCTCCTTCTTAAGATTTGACAGGAGGTTTTGACTGCTTTCCTGATCTGGTTATTTGACGTCTGTTTTGGTCTGGCTGTGTTCTGGAAAGTTATCAACTGTTGAGGTCACTGGTACTCGAGCAGACTCTTTTGTGGAAGTAAGATGATGACAGTTTCTTCTTAGTTTTCCACTTGTCAATACTTGTCATGCATCTGTTCAGAACACATACGATTCTACCTGTCCTGGTATCTACTGCCTTCGGTGACAAATCCTAACTGTTTCTCCAAGTTGCAATTCTTGGACGCTGCTTTTTTGTAAGTTTTAAAATTATTTTTGCCATGGATTACTCGTGGAATCAGTTGTGATTGATGAATTGGTAACATGATTCAAAGAAATTTGTTTTTCAAGAGCCGGACTGTGCTGAAATTATTTCCCGTGATTAGAATATTTCGATATTGCGAAAGACCAAGATGAAGATCTTTTCTTCCATCGAGAGATTTTTTGAAAAACTTTTTTACCGTTTGAATTACACTTTTTGCTTGGGCATTGCTTTGGAAATAGTTGGGACTAGACGTGATAATTCTGAAATTCCATTGTGATGAAAATTCTTACATGGCGTAGCTTGAACAAGGCATGTTGTCAACAACATCAATTTCTGGGATGTCGTGCGTGCAAAAACATTTTTGAACTGATTGATCACATTGTAGTGCTGATTTTCCTTTTAATGCTGATACTTCAGAAAATTAGGAAAAGTAGTCCACTATGATCAGGTAATCTTTACCTAGTAGTGTAAATATATCAACCCTACTTTTTGCCATGGGCGATCTGGAGTCGGGTGTGATATCAAGAACTCTTTTTGTTGACTGTTTCTATATTTATTACAAATACTGAACCTTTGAACAATGTTTTCAATGTCGCATGACATGTTTGGCCAAAAAGAGCTGCTCTTGCCATTGCTTTCCTTTCCTTAATGCCAAGATGACCTTCATGGATACCTCTCAGCTTGTCAGACTTTAATGATGATAGAATGATGATCTTATCCTGGTAAAACAAATGTCCATCGGCTTCATAGATATCTGAAAGAAGACTACTATATCTTTTTAATTGTTTTGCAAGATTCTCATTTAATTGTGTATCACAAATACCCAAAGCTTGACGGAGTTTGGATCACGTTCAGTTGCTTCACAAAAACGTCTAACATGTTCAGACGTACAGGAGCAACATGGAGAATGGTGTGCATTCTGACATCGATATCTTCTTTAACCCAAGGTGTCGGCTACCAACATTAGTTTACCTGGCTTGTAGATCACTTTAAGATTAAATGTTAGCAGTCTAATTAGCATTCTTTAAAGACAAAGAAGGGTTGCTGTTATTGGTTTCTAAAAAATTGTTTTCAATAAACGATGATCGCCTTTGGATGACTATTATTTAACAGTAAATATATTTGTAAAACTCTTTGCATGTAAAAACTATTTCTAACAACTCTTTTTTTATCTGCGCATATCTTGCCTCGGCATCTTTGATAGCTCTTGAGTGCCTTGAAGCGTAAGCTATCGGTTGTCCTCCAAAACCCGATAATGAAACATCAGTTTAAATTGTGATATGCTTTAAGGATCGAAATTTACGTAGAGCTTTAGGAATCGAATCTTTAAAAAATTAAAACGCTTTTTAATGTTGTGCTGCCCATTTTCATGTCAAGTTGTCTTTCATCAGCATCCTTTGTGGTTCTGTAAGTGCTGAAAACGTTGGAATAAACATAGAAAAGTAAGTCATCGTACCCAGAAAGCGATGTAGTTCTTTTTTATTTTCCGGCTCTTTCAGCTTGACGATTGCTTAATCTTTGTCTGAGTCTGGACTCACTTCGTGTTCTGACATAATAGCTAAGCAGATAGACCTTACTACCCTTCAAAAACGCATATAGCCTATAATATCAAAACTTTAGTAAAACAAATTATAAAAATTAATGTGCCTGCAACGTTTTTTGTTGTATATGAGTTATATAATCATTATTTTATACTTTTTAGGACGCAAGAAAAACGCTGTTTTTAAAAATGTATTTTTTATGATGTAGGAGTTTTAAATAATTTTTTGTAATTTGCTAATGACAACAAAATTTTTAGGTCAAGAGTGGTTATCTATAAACAACAAAAATTATTGCGTAATAAAATTCAAATTTAGTTTGCGTAACAACGTTCGAAGGTTTTAAGCAACAATCAGCCAGTCTATTTTACGTTTTATGAGCTAAAAAAAGTTAGATGAGAGTGGAAGAAAAAAAAATTTGCCCGAGCGGTAACGAAAACGGGATAAGGATCAAGAAAGAAAGGGAGAGCGAACGCTCCCGAAAGAGCGTGCTGTAGCGGGAATGGGAGAATGAGCAGGAACGAGAATAGGAAAGCAAGCAAGACTGGAAAGCAAGTATGAGCGGGAACGGAAAAACGATCGGGAACGGGAGAGCAACCAGAAACGGAAAAGCCATCGGAAACAGTGGAGCGACCGGGAACGGAAAAGCGACCAGGAGTGGAAAAACAAGCTGGTAAAGAAAAGGGGCAACTGGGGCGATAGAAGAACACGGAAAAAACTTCTAAAAACCCTGAGCAACGCCTGTAATCCCGCTAATTTTTTTATAAAAATCGGTGGAAAATATTTTGATTTAACGCTCATAAAATAACTACAAAGTTTACCGTTTTATTCATTCTTATGAATAAATAGACAGTCTTATTTGAAACATCACCAGTGAAATCTTAGAAGTTGATATAAACAATGTTTTCATTAAATTTTTAAACAAATTTTGTGGAAATAATAATAATGATGAATGTTTGAATATTGAATTTTTAAGAGAGAGTTTGGAAGAAAGTTATAAATAAAAGATTAGCAAATTTCAACGTAGCTACAAGATATGTGGATGCAGGAACATCATCATCATGCATTGGTATTTGTTTTGCATTCAGTTGTGATTCGTTTAATATCAATCGTATGAAGAAGATATGTGAGATCAACCAGCACATCAATGGATACGAAAGAACCAATCTGCTGAGTGATTCCAACTGGTCCTTCTGGACTGCTGTTCACGTTTAGATGAATCCAACAGCAGGGACGAATTATCTGCAAACTATTAACTATCTTTATCTACTAAACTCTATTTACTTTTTAAATTTCTTTTATTAACTTCTCCGCCGGTCTTGCTTACTTGCTTTCTTGAATGTTTGCAAACCTTGAAAATGAAAATCAAATAACTTCCGTCATTCTTATGAAAATGCATTTTTATTAAAGTTTGAAAATTTTTGGAAAATGTTTTATTAAAAAACAATTATTTTTGTTCTAGAAGAAAAATAAATCAAATAGATTTAAATGAAAGTTTGCATAAATAAATACAAACAAGTAAAGAAAAAAAAACAGTTTTTCAACACAATCTTTTATTTCAAATACACTCAATTTGGAAATTTAAAAGATGTTCAAATTAAGTTTTTTTTAATTAAAAAAACTCACTCACTCACTCACTCACTCACTCACTCACTCACTCACTCACTCACTCACTCACTCACTCACTCACTCACTCACTCACTCACTCACTCACTCACTCACTCACTCACTCACTCACTCACTCACTCACTCATTCACTCACTCACTCACTCACTCACTCACTCACTCACTCACTCACTCACTCACTCACTCACTCACTCACTCACTCACTCACTCACTCACTCACTCACTCACTCACTCACTCACTCACTCACTCACTCACTCACTCACTCACTCACTCACTCACTCACTCACTCACTCACTCACTCACTCACTCACTCACTCACTCACTCACTCACTCACTCACTCACTCACTCACTCACTCACTCACTCACTCACTCACTCACTCACTCACTCACTCACTCACTCACTCACTCACTCACTCACTCACTCACTCACTCACTCACTCACTCACTCACTCACTCACTCACTCACTCACTCACTCACTCACTCAATCACGTGTAGCTTATTGTCGATGGGTGCCTCCATGAACCATCATGTGATTTTGGCCATCAAATCGAACTTCTGGAAGAACTTGTTGATTTATATCTCTAGGGAAACTAAGTGCACATAACATAATATTTTTGTCAAAAAACTACTTAAGTTACGTAGCAGGAGTTCAGTCAAGTTTGTCGTAACAGTTGACAAAAGTTTCAGGTTCCAGACGATTCAATCGTGCAATGCGTGTTGGACAAACGTTTGCTCCCTTGATTTTATAGCTGGCGGAGGCATCTCTGTTTCAGATCCCGAGCTCTCGTCATTCCAGATAGTGATATATATGGGACTCATAGGTTTTAACCGTTGCCATTGATACAGCTTTGAGTTTTTCTCTGTTAGAGGTTATCGTAGTTACTTCCATTGTCTTCATCGCGCTAACTCTTTCACTACAGTTTGTGTCGACAGGAGGTGCAACGTTAATATTAGTCTGAGCCTCTTGTTGAAATAAATCATTGCCAGATGCCATTATAAATAAAACTTCATAAAATTTGAATCGACGTTAGGATGTTAATAAAGTACAGGTTAAAACAAATCATGCGTTTATAGTCATTGAACTAGCAATAAAACTATAAACCGTTAGTAAATCAATTATAACTAATATCATTTTTTTCAGCATATTAAACCCTCCCATCATTTTTGAGACGCTAGTAAATATTAGATATAAAGCATTTAATAAAATGAAACACTTTTTTCATTTAATATGACTACTATTTTAAAAATTACAATGATTTAAAGAGGTGTAAAACCTTTCGAAACGTTAGGCACAAATGGGTTAAAATTAAAAATTGCCCTTTCTCACTTTACGTAACTAATTTAATGCAAATCCCTCTTAAATCTGGTCTTCGATGTTGATCTTTTTCTTTTAATCACTTTCTTATCTTTACTGTTAAGTATTTTTTGCTAAACGCTCTTTTTTGGAACTACTACTTCACTAACTGCTTTCCATCATGGACTGATAACATTTTTATTCAATTAGTTCATGACCAAGCGCTATTGCACGTCACAGAAATAGCACTATACAAATAAATATTGATCAATTGAATCACAAAAACTGAAGCTAAGCATTCTTCTACTAATAATGAATGTTTTCAATTAGTGAAAGCCGGTATTGAAAAAAAGCAGCTACTCAATTGATTATTATTAATGCTTCAATGAATAAGATAAAGGATTGCAAAAAATAATGTAATTATTTATATAGTTCCGGAATTGCTGAGTTCAGTACAAACTGTAAAAATGATTGAAAATGAAGATTTTATTAAAAAATAATTAACCGTAATTGGTTAATCTAAAATAAAAATTGTACAATCCGGGTTTAAATTTCAGTATAATTGTTGGATGTTTGTCTCAAAAATCCAATTCTGAAAAACAGAACTACACATGAATGTGTCTATATCAATCCAGATTAAACAGAACCGGAAATACAATTAGACCATAACTTTAGACAAGAAAAAATTAAATTTAAAATTTGCAAAGGATTTGTTTATTTTGATAAAGCAATTGAGGTAACCAGAAACAACATATTAGAAAAACCCGTCAATTTTGAATTTCTAAGAAACAATATTTACAATAAGACAGAATATTAGATCTCTAGATCTATAAGTATCATCAATTCTGTTTAGAAAAAAAATATAAAGCTTGCCTCTGGGCTCTGAAATGGGGATTAATTGTCAAACGTGTTGTTAATGTCAATTTTTCAACAAGGAATTAAAGTTCAGAACATTACAATTTTGAAACACGTGCGTGTGACAGGTTAATTTGTGTAATCTCATATGAACGAGCTGATCCTTTTTCTTTTCTTCAAATGCGGGTACCTAATGCACCTTCTACTAGACTTGCAACCTAGGTTAGAGCCAAACTTACTACTACAACGAGTAAAACACAGTAAAATAAAATTATCGTCAAAACTTGTTGTTGAAACACGTTTATTCATTCAGATAGAACCAAGAAATTTTACTGTCATTGCGCGAAAACAAACAATTTATTAGCCATATGCTAAAAAATCTATGAAAAAAATAATCACAATATACTTGCCTGACAACAACAAATCATGACATGACACAAATATCGTTTTAAATGACTCGAGCACTCTTAATAGAACGCGTCTGTTCAATTTTTTAGATGACTTTGAATATGCCAATTGGGATAAAAAGTGTTGCGGCAAATATGTTTGAGTTGATTCGGTTTTGGTAATTTATAGATTACAATTGTACAGATTGAAAATAAATTAGCAAAAGCTTTTTACAAGAACATGAAATATACATTTACATTTCTAGGTCTTTTCCATGTTATTGGTAAGTTTTGGTATCATTAAAATAGTTATGAAATAATTTTATAGTAATCTTATTTATTATCTAAAAATAAATGTATGTATCTACGGTATCAAACTCAAACATTTGAATTATTTTTGATGGAATTTGGTAAACTTTAGGAGCATGGTCAGAATTGGGTTTTGCAAACAAGTTTGTTTACAAATATTTTATGTGTAAACAATTGAGGCAAAACTAGTTTTATTGTTTTGAAAGGTTTAAAATAAAAGTTACTGCAATCTTTTTCTGAATATACAATTAAAAAATTGTCAATGTAATAAATTTAGTTGTTGTAAAAACATAATTCGATTATTTCAAAATTTTTTAATTAAATTTATTTATCAGCAGTTAAATTAATTTTTTATACAACTTGTACAAATTAAATTAAAAATTTTTGAAATAATCAAATTATAACAACTGCTGAAACTTTTAGAAAAATCTTTTTTTTAAGTAGGAAAATGTGAATTAAAATTACGTTTATAGTGAGAAAACAATCATGTTTTAATAAATATCAGTTGTAAAATAACTTTTCAATAGCGCCTGAAGCAAAACAAGAAATACATTTTTTCTCTTGTTTTTAATAAATGTTATAATAGGTGTTGACACGAGCATTATTTTTTATTCTAATCAGATCAGCAACTTGGCTTCATTTATCATTATGGAGAGTCGATCAACAAATCAAATAAAACAAACATAGCTCTCTTAAAACCTGCATATCAAAAATCAAATTATTATTTGTCACGGTGTGGTTATCTGAAAGCTGAATTAGCTGTTGACGAAATTAGCAATGGACAAACTGACCAATGTCACTGCGCTATCAACAACGACATTTCAACTGATAACAGTTGGCTAATTGTTGACCTGAAAAGTCTATATAAAATTGATTACTTGGTGGTTTATAGCAGAAGCGAGTGCAATTGTAAGTTTTTTGTTTGTTTTTTTCTGCGTTTTGTCGTTTAAAACAAAAACTTTTAATTTAAGGATGTATTCCTTAAACATTCATTACCATGGTTGTCGGGCAAAAAACAGCCATGTTCAAAACCTGGCAGAGATGTCTATACTGTACATTAAATGACCTAATTAGTGCCAATAAAAACAAATAATTTGGGAGAATGACAAAACAATTACCATTGGAGAAAATGTTTATGTCAGTTAATATTGTTTTTGTTGAAGCCAGAAAAACCAATTTTTCATTTCAAATTTGATATGATATTGTAGATAGCAGTAAAATTTCAGAAAAAAGAAATGAAACTAGTGCCAATCCAAACAAACGAAACTACAATCTTTGTTTCATAATCTTTTTTGTTGGATTACAATTGACAACGGAACGTGCGATGGGTTTTGTGGAAATCAGTAAAAATCGACTTCGATCAGCTATAAATGTTTTTTTAGATAATAGTTTATAACTTTTACACCATCTGTTTTAAGACTCAAATGGCTGTATGTAAGAAACACATAAATACTTCCTTTCGTTGATCATAATTTTATCCTTTTAACTGTTCCATCCTTTTTCCAGGCTTGGACTGGCTTGCCAAAGCATGGTCGAATAGCCTTGAAATATAATTGGTTCTTATTTGGATCTGTTCTAGATGTTAAAAGTGACCTAATGGAAACGTTTGATATGTTTTCACCATTATTACAGTTTCAACAATGATCTTTAGTTATATTGAGATTGTAAATTATACTTTTTTGTGGTCTAGAAGTCTGCTGATTCACGCCACATTAAAGATTGTCAAACTGAATTGAATTGAAAACATTCAAAATAGCAAAATCTCCCTAGTGATGGAAATAAAACAAATTAAATAGAAAACCAACGCCATCATGTTTCTGAGACTGGGGGATAAGTAACTTTTATGAGAATAAATTGTGTGCGTAAAATGCTGATACAAAAACACGTTACTTTGACAATTTTATTTTAGACAAAAGCGTAATAACACTATTGTTTTAAGTTCAATTTTTGATCGCATGAAGTTTGCCATGCTGAGAATTCAGGTGAATAAAAATCTTAAGCAAAAACCATTGCACAAACAAACTTTTAATATTTGGAAGTAAGATCTTCAGACATCGATGTTCTCTTTTATGGTCTACGTGAAATGATACTAAAAATTTGTTTTCTAAATAAACATTTAGTTCATGTCTACATGGTTTAAAATTATTAAACATTTTTTATGAAATATTATATATGACAAGTTATTTAAAAAACCGCTAAACAGAAATACTTTAGTATTTTCCATAAATTTTGATAATTGGTAAAAAACTTAAAATTATATCATTCAATTTTGATGTCTAGGTGACCATCGATTGGATGATTTTTACGCTGGACTGACCAACACAAATCCGAATGTTACAGCACCTATCATTGGCCAATATCCTCGTTGTGGACAATATAATGGTTCTCTCGATAAAATTGTCAGAGGTGTTCTCAAATGTAATTACAACCTACCACGTGGAAGATTTCTGGTTCTTCAAGTACACGGAAAATTGTTTTTTTAATGTGGTTCAACCAATAAGGGTAGCGGATGTGACTAAATGTAGTTTTACAATTTATTTCAACCGGTGAAACAGTGTTTCTGTATTTTTTTTTTAAATTTAATTAACTACCTTAACTGTGGTTTTTTAATTTTTCAAACAGAGATCTCCTACTGCATCTGATGGGTCTTATACAGCAGTTTGTGAATTTGAAGCTTATCCTGTTGCTCTAGGCATGGAAAATGGTTTGCACTTGTTTTAGCCATTCTTCACTCGCTTGTAATAAATAATTAAATATTGAAAAGTTTTAGTATCGGTATCGGAATAGACATCGGCCTCTCTCATAACATGAGTATTGGTATCGGTGCATATCTAATCTGAAGTTAAATTTAATCGTTACTTTAAAAACACTTTCAAAAGTAGCATTTCTTATTATTTTATTTCTGATGAGTGTTTGCTTGTAGTCGCTAGGCAAATAATGTAAAACTGTTTTCTAACAAAAGTAACGCAAAATTCAACCTACTATCTTATGATTAGATGCAATAATACTTATTTTATCAAAAAATTAAATAACTTGACAATTTGATGCGTACTGAGCTAGAAATCAACCGACCATTAAAAATAAAAAATTAGATTTGCAGTTTACCGATGATGAATTAATTTAAATGCACTGAAAAACTAAAATTAATGAAAATTATCAGTGTTTACTGTATTTTTCTTAGACGTTTTTTTAAGTAAGAGAGGTTTGAAAAATTTTTATCAATCAAAGAACAATTGTTATTTAAATATCAATTAACAAATTTAATGAAACCAAATAAACGACTGATGTATGTTTTTACTAATTCATTTTTTATTAAATCTTTTTAAACTAGTAATAATAATAAATGCTAAAATTTAAAATTTTTAAGAAAGAGTTTGGAGAGAAGTTAGAAACAAAAGATTAGCAAACTTCAGCATAACTACAAGATATGTAAATGTTGACAGATCATCATCATGCATTGGTATTTGTTTTGCATTCAGTTGTGATTCGTTTAATATCAATCGCGTGAAGAATATATGTGAAATCAACCAGCACATCAATGGATACGAAAGAACCAATCTGCTGAGTGATTCCAACTGGTCCTTCTGGACTGCTGTTCACGTTTAGACGATTATATCAGCATGACGATTTAACTGTCAAATTTTAAATAAATTGTACTAACTTTTAGTTAACCAGAAGCAGTTACTTATTTATTAGTTATTGATTAAATTATTATTTCTACATTTAATTGATATATAACATGAACAATGATAAAATTCAGATTAGCTCTCCATTAATTAAATGACAATCCGAGTCTAAATATCATATCTTTTACTTTATTTCACATGTCCATTGAAATCTGCAATAAAGCGTGTAACCAAATTTTGACCCACTTCCCTATATGCTGTTATCTGAAATTTGAAACAAGGTCGTATTCTTGATACCTTAACGATATTGAATAAAAACAATACCAATTACACTTCAAATGAGCATACGCAATGTACTTTAACTATTGAAAAAAAGAGAAAAGAAAAAAAATTAAAAGATCTGTAAGAAAACAAAAAAGTGAGAAAAAGATAAAAAGATAAAAAAACGTGAAAGAAACAACGAAAAAAAACCTAAAACCCCGGGCAATATATATATATATATATATATATATATATATATATATATATATATATATATATATATATATATATATATATATATATATATATATATATATATATATATATATATATATATATATATATATATATATATATATATAAATATATATATATATATATATATATATATATATATATATATATATATATAACTGCTTTTTCATCTTTAGAAAGATTGCCATTTTTATAAATTTATTTTCGGATCATCAAAACAAAGAGCTCCAAATGGATTTTGTGTTTATCGTCTGCATTTTCAAATTATTTGGTGAGTTCATTTTGTTTAAAGATCACATAATTTGTTGTTGTTGTTGCTGTATTTTAGGCATTAAACTCTGTGCAATTTGAAATGTTTTATAACTTGAAAATATTAATTTTTATAGAAGTTTGGTTTTCCAAATATTTTATAGTTTTCTAAAGATTGTTTTGTTTATAATAGTTTTTAGTTTTTCACGCCAGGTGTTTAAGAGTAAATTTAGCAGTGTGTAGGAGAGGACGAAATATTTTCTGTCACCGATCATAATTTGAACAACAAATCAAACGTAAACATAAATATAAATATATATTGAGTGTTAGTCGAACCGTGAGAATTGAAAATTTAAGAATTACAATTTTTTTTAAAAACTAGCATTACCTGTCGCGCCTTTGCTCGCTTGAAATTAGAGAATTTGAACCGTGTATCTATAATAGAGTACTGACGGGCGATTTTTACTGTCCGTTCGTTTCATAAGCCAAAATTTCAGGACGGCTAGGCTCTTCTAATTTAAGTCTGGTTCATTTTAACAGGCCTACAGTTTTCATATACTTGGCGAAAAATTTCGGCCCATCCCACTTTGATTTCCGGTTTGGCCTGGCCCGTCTGAAGACACTGAAATCACGGCCTGGCTTTGAGTCTTACATGGAATTTTTAGATTATGTCCGGTTTTTTTTATCGGCAGAAAAATTTGTTATTTACACCAGAACCGGCTGATTTGATGAGCGCAAACGTCAAGGCCATTCCGGTCCGTTATTAACTGGACTTAGCCAGTTTCAACGGCACAAAACTTCAAAGCTTTAAAACTAATTTTTTTTGAAAAATAATAAAACACGCATCTTATTATTTAAAAAAAACCTAAATACTAAATTTTAATGTTTTCACATTTCTAGTTATTGAGTTTTTAATCAAATAATCCGTTTCTTCACCTTACATTTTTAAGCTAAATACAAAACATAAAAAATTGGTAAAACATGTGTACTCAATTACTTTTTTTAAGTGCTCGTAATCGAAACCTTAATACTCGTACTTGTACTCGTTTTCTACTCAGTACTGAGTAGCAGAAATTTGTTGTATAACTCGAGTACCTTTTTCAAGTACTTGTACTCGTACTCGCACCAGAAGTACTCGCAACGTCTCTGCTTTTAATACTTTGTAATTTTTTAATTATTTAATCATCCTAAAATAATAAAAATTGTATTAGGTTGTACTTAATAAATTTTATAAATAATTTTGTTAATAATTTTTGTGTTTGACTCGCAAAAACTTGAGTTGTAATGTTTGAAAAAGTAGACTCCCAGCCAATAGCTGAACTGCTTGAAAACTGTTCTTGCAAATGTTTTTGACTTCACCTGTACATTTGTTATTTTTTAACCCATTAGCGCAGGTGTCTTTTTTTGAGGACGGGCATTTTTGACTTTCAACTAAATAGTTGAATAATTGCTGATGCTAGATTTAAAAACAAAATGCTTGTACCTTGGCTGATTATACAGGAATTTGTTTATTAAAATATATTGATATGTTACCAAGGTAATTTATATTTAAATTAATTATTTTGTATGGCCCTTCAAAAAACGCCATGCGCTAATGGGCTTACACACATTATTAGCTGAAAGAACGCATAAAATGTCTACTACAAAAATTCTAACAAAATAACATTTTGCTTCCATTCTCTTTTATTCTGTGCCGTTCTATCCCGTTAATTTTCACTCCACCAGCTATTGATATTTAAAAACAAGCGATGCACAACCATCTTTTGTTTTTGATGTTTTATCCACTTTCAGATAACTCTAACAAAATATTCGAAGTATAAAATTAAAGAAAAACAGTTGTCCATATTGAAAATTATTCTAACTAAAGAAATTACTACCCCTTCGGCTCCGGTGATGGTGATGATGATGATGATGATGATGATGGTGATGGTGATGCTGTGTGCGTGCTTACGAACGTATGGTTGTTGCGTGTTCGGGGTCACATAGTGGTGGTGGTGGTGATGATTGCATGAATATGATTGGTTTGATTTTCGGCGGGGCGTCTTCAATCAATTAATCGCATTACTGGTAGAAGAAAGAGCTGTAGCGTGTTTTGTGAGTCCTGATTTCGATCCTACTAGATTGTGTCTTGTTGTATAATTGTCTGAGTTTTGTTGAAATTCAGAGTCGTGCTGTTTTTAATAAATAAAATTACCTAAAAGCAACAGTCTCGAATTCTATCTTCCGAGTCTTCTTAAAGTTGTATCAAACTTTGGGTGATAAAATTTACAAATAATGTTGGACAGGACCGACAAACTAGCAAAAACCTCTGACGAACCCCACTGAATACGGTACAGCTGCTGGCCCTCCTTCCTTTCTTATATTCTGCTAATAAACCGATCTTTATTATAAAAACACAAAAGATTAGAATGAATGAGGTGGGATAAAAGAAATGTTTGATCCAATGACATTCTCAAATTAAAACTGGAAAAAAACTTTTATAAATATTACACAAAAGATCGTAAAACTCTACAAAACAATTTTGACTATAATTAGAATTGTTTTTCTATGGTTTTTATTTTATTGTTTTAATAGAGCATTTTCGGTAATTTTTACCCATGAGTCAATTTTATTTCTAAAATTATTTACGTTATTCGAGTAGAAGACGTTTATTTTTTTTAAATGTTAAATGTTTGCAGTTGTATTTGCTTGTGCTGCAAGTAATTAATTGCGCGTCTTGGAAATTGGAAAGCTTAAGAAGCAAACGTCCATGGCGTGCACAGTGCACGTGTCGTAATTATCCCAGCTATTGTTTCCCGATGATCATTTAGTTTGGCAATGAATTGCTAACAAACGTTACTTAAAGAGCGAATAAACAATTAAATAAATACATTATGCCTAAGTACTTCGAACATAGAGTTAAATGATCATTGTTATTGTTTAAATAAGTTGTAACTGTACCTGCAACATCAGATGGCGCAAATCGTTTTCTACCTCTTTATTCGAGTTGCATATAAAACGTTTATTAAGTCTTATTCATTAAATACATGTTTTAAACAACAATTATTGCTGTATTCTGCAGAATGACTTAATAATAAAATTGATAAGTTTTCTTATCTTTTACCAAGACATCTAAGAAGCTGCTGCGATCTCAGTAATGAAGGGCGGATACAAGGGGTCCTGGGGGTCTGGATCCCTACTTTCGTGCAAAAAAATTACGATATTTAGCACTTTACAGGATCTAAACGCTTAGAGACCTAGCTTCAACGTCAATCAATCAATGTGAATATTTATAGAAGGCCTCCAATAAGATCTTTTACATGCCCCACGGAGAAACGATTTAATCCACTGAATTGTTTGATAACATGGGCTATAAAACAGCGAGATTTAGTCGGACCGTGAGGCTCTCACTTTCAAGGCTTTCAATCTACCAAGTTGGCTAACGTAACATGTTACATGTCCAATGCGTATTGATATTTTATTGTAATATTCAATGAATGATTTAGTTGTATTATGTAAATTACATAATTAGATATGTTTAAAGATTTCATTCATCCGCTATAGTTTGTGTCTTACTTTTTTTAGTATGGACCTGGTACAATACAATGCAATAACATTGTTTGGACAAAGCCTAATCAAAACCAAAGTCTTGCTCCAAGACGAGATTTTCAGTGACTATTTTTAATTAAACGGTATTTGAATATCTTACTGTTTTCAACTTCCAAATAATCGACGAAATACTGGTGAAATATGATTGCAATAATCGATGCCTTTAACAATCCTAGTTGCAACATGAAAAACAGCGATCAGCGGGTGGAGAAGTATTGTAGGCAATCCGGCGAGGACCGTGCAGTAGTTAATACTGGACATTAGTAGACATGACAAGGACCTGGGTCCGTAGAAAATGTTTGTTCAGACATCGTTTGACTTGTCTGATACGTCGTATGTGTTAGAAACTAGATTGTGTAAAGGAAGTGATGTGTGTGTTCATAATCAGTGCACATTCTAGGATAACAACAAGGTCCGAAAACATCTCAGCCTGGATGATACTACTGTCTGTGTCCAACTGAATACTGCAATAACTAAGAGAATCAAAAAACTGTCTACCTCGATAGAACCAGATGAGCTCTGTTTTTGATTGGTTGAGTTTTTTGTCACATTGAGTGACATCATGATTTGATCTCCTGCTGATCATGCTTCATTATCGTATATCCTGTATTGTACACATTTTTACTAAAAAATCATAAAATTTAATTAATTCTACTAGTTTGCTAAAAACTGTTACAGAAGTTCAGTTTTTGTATTAATAAACCATGACCAAAGGTATATATTAAAACCTATAAATTTAACACCAAATGTTAAAAAAATATTAACCTTCCCAAAAAATGTTGACTCCCCCTTTCACTAATCCTGTACCCGCCTTTGCAGTACTGCATGGGAAATGTCCCTATTCATTGTTTAGCTAATAAAAGTCTAATGCTGTCCATGTTATATTTCATTTTTATTTGTATTTGTATTTAAAAATAATTTAAATGGGTTACATCAGCTTTAAATAATTCAATAAAAACATTTTGTTAAGTTTAAAATTTTGATAAAACCATAAACTAAACAAAGGCAAGCTTTGAAAAATATTAAGCTTTAAAAACCTCATTGAGAAAAATTAGAAACAGTTAAAATTTGTAGAACATTTTTTGTAGAACTTGTAAATTTTTCAAAATATCTAAATGTTTAATTTTGATTTAAATTTACACATATTTTATTTTTTTAAACTAACTAAAATATTGCTACTTCTAGGTGAAATTCATTCATTAATCAACTTGGCTCTCTTAAAACCGGCTTATCAAAGCACAACTTACCTAGCAAATACGTGTGGTTCTTTGTTAGCTAGTCTGGCTGTAGATGGGAACGAAGACGGATGGGTTTTTAACTGTCACTGTGCTCAGACCAACGATGTCAAAAGCGGACCAAACTGGCTGGCAGTTGATTTACAAGCTGCTTATAAAATTGATTACATTGTTGTGTACAACAGGAACGACTATTCAAACGGTGAACATGTTCTACTTTTTATTTATTTAATCAAAGTTATCAAAGCTCAAAAAGTTGTTCTTAACAAATCTCAAAATGTCAAATTTATTGTTATAAAACAATTTCCTTAAAATTTTAATGTACAGTTAATGTTTAAGTTAAACAGCATTTTTTTATATTATGACTGTTTTTACTACCATTTGAGATTCAATCCGACAGTTTTAATTGATAGATAATGTAACTGTTTCAGCTAATGTGATAAATTAAATTAGAAATTCAATTTTTAAAAGTAGCGTTAATAATTTTAAATTTGATGTTCTTTTTAATTTAAATTTCGATTAAAATGAAACTTTAAAAAAATGTTCCAGAAGGTAAACAGTTAGACAATTTCTACGCCGGATTGTCAAACATTTCTCCATTAATAACTACTCCAGTCATTGGAAACTATCCCCGTTGTGGACAATATAATGGCTCCCTTCAGATAATAATTTCAGGAATCCTTAAATGCAATTATAATTTGCCAGCTGGAAGATTTTTAATTATTCAGGTGCTCTAATGTGTAAAATAATAGAAATTGAAATAAAACTATTATTGTTTTAATATTTGTAATATTTCCATCACAAAGAAATCAATATGGCCAGAAATTTCTGGACCACTTGTTGTTTGCGAAGTAAAAGCTTATTCTGTTTTGCCTGAAAACGAAAACGGTTAGTTTTGATATTAAATACAATAAACTTAAATTTCACCTAATAAATGTGGAATTCAACAATTCCACGTCACCTAACTAACTTTATACAAATCCCTCCTAATTCTGGTCTTCGATCTTCCTCTCTAGGTCATTTTCGTATCTTTACTGTTAAGCATTTTTTTGCTAAACGTTCTTTTTCCTACTGTGGTCCCTTTCTCTGAAACTTTCTTTATGCATCTATTACAAACTCTACATTACTCACAGTTTTCCGTCGTGTACTTACAGCATTTCTGTTTCTATCAGTTGAGATCATAAACTTATAGAAACTATATAAATAAACACGATCGATTGATTCATTGAACAAAAGTTTTTAATATTTTTCATGTTCAAAAAATTAATTAGAAACAAGTAAAGGAAAAAACGAGTTTTTCAACACAAACTTTTATTTCAAATACACTCGATTTAGAAATACGAAAAATGTTTAAATCAGGTTTTTTTATTGAGCCATGTTTTGTCATTCAATGTAAAGCTATGCTGAAAGTTTTAGCTTCCTAGCTAGTCATAAGCTGTTTAAATTTTACTTGCAAGATTTGTGTACAGAGAAAGCCACACACACACAAACAGAGATTGTAACCTAAATAAAAGCTTGTAATAAAAACGCATTAAAGGACTATAAACTATAATAAAAAAAAATTAAAAAAAAATAAAAAAAAATAAAAAAATAATAAAAAATAAAAACGCACAAATCCATATTTATCCCGTTTTTATTGTTCTTCCTTCAATAAAAGAATCAATGTTAAAAATGTGAAATTTAAGGAACATATTTTGGCAAAAACAAAAAAAAAGCTAACATGTTTTTTGGAATTATTGCACAAAATTGTAGACATTTATCTGAAAAATCGTTTGTTTGTCTCAATTGCAATAAGATTATGCTGTGCAAATTACTTAACTGAGACTTAATGCCATGATTGAAAAGGTTCAGAGACGAGCCACTAAATTGGTCATATTTTGTAAGAATTTGAGTTACGCAAAAAAGTTCAAAAAATTGAAGTTCCCATCGTCGGCATAATGCAGAATTAGAGCCGACAAGATTATGACGGCACTAATGCCAAGCCCAGACCAACGGATAAGAAGTCACTCCTGGAAGCTTCTCACTGGCATAAATTACAAAGACTGTCGTAAGCATTTTTTCTTCGATAGAGTGATGAATTATGGAAACAACCTTCCAGAAGAAATAGTTGACGCTCCTGATGTAGCTGTTTTCAAGGCACTGATAGTGGATTGTGTATATAGCTTTTGCGTATTGATTTATGCGTATTTTTTTCGTTTTTGGATTTCGAATCGTGTTTTAGTTGCTTGCTGGCAATGGGCTATTTTACCCGTCCCAAGAATTATAATAAAAAATAAAATCACTAAAATTTTCTTTTTTCGTACATTCTTCGATGATATAGTTTTTATTATTTTTTTGTTATCGAATCTTAAAAATAAAATTGTTCAAATTGAGTCAATTTTTCTTTCAGAATCTTTGTGGCAAAGAATGAAAAGTAGACGACTACTCAATTCAAGTGTGGCCAATAAAACAACTGTAATAGAAGCGATTTCATGCCTTCGTTACTGTTTCAAGTTTCATTGTGATTCGTTCAATTTCAATTCTGTTTATAAACTCTGCGAGATCAACCAGCACCTCAATGGATTTGAGAGAACCAATTTGATGATTGATTTCAACTGGTCATTCTGGACAGCTGTTCACTGCTGAAAACATGAAAACATGACCAAGGGAAATTGATTAAGTATGTGTTCTTAAAAACATTTTAATGTTTTATTCAATTCCCATTTGATGATAAAAACAACAAAAGCCAAAGAAATTTTGAAGGATTTTTTCAAGTTGAACATTTTTAATAAAAAATATTATCAACTTTTCCTTATCACCAGCCTTTACATATGTAACATGATTATATAATTAAATACAAAATCTACATCTATTTGTGTGTTTCACGATAGAAAACAATTTCTGTTCAGCTGTTGTAGTTTGTAATAGTAGTAGTTGAGTTTCAAGTAATTGACTGTACAGTTCTGGGTTTAAACATTTAAGACATTTTTCATTTTCATTTGTTTGCTTTTGTAAATTTATAAGAGTCTGTTCTTTCAATGTATTTATTGCATGCTTTTATTTAACTTTCATTTTTCTGGTTGTCCATGGCATGCCCGTGGACGTTTTAAAGTTTAGAAAATCATTATAAAGTTCAACCACTTCAAAAACGTATAGTTTAATTAAGCAAAATTAGGATTTTTATTTAAAAAAAAAACAAACAATGTTAAAAAATAAATTAAAAAAGCAAAATGACGTCAGAGTAACTATAAACAATGTTATTTTATTGAACATCTTTTGTTGACTTTTACAAAAGATTTCGCTATTAAATTTTTACTGCTGTTTTGAACGCATGTTTTTAATTTTATAATTTATAACTACTTGTTTAATCCATAGATTTTAGTGTGTTTCATGATTTACTTGTTTTTTTCTACATAACTGACGCGTGTGTGTGTGAGTGTAGTTTGTTTACGTCTGTATCTGTCAATAAGACAATTTAGACGGTATGTATGATTGAGTGTTTGGTGACGTGTTTATGTCGGCTTTGAGCAAGGGAGGCCACCGAAAGCACAAGGCTTTCGTGGGCACAAGGCTCGACTCACTCCAGCCCGCCAACTACTGAGGTGCAATAAGTTGGACAAGACTGGCAAATCGACCTCCCCAGCAGCTAGCAATTTAAACCAGCCTCGGATGATCCTCATAGGCTATGGTATCGTTCCGCCGCTTTCCTCCTCGTAGCCTTATTACTGACGCCGCAATTGCTATTGTTATCAAGCAGGCAACATTTGACACCTGAAGGTGCTTGTGACGCTTTTAAGAAGTAGTTTTAGTTTTTTAGAAGTCTTTAATTTTTACTAAATTATTTGAACCAAAACAAAAACGTGTTGACGGATTTTTAACTGCAGTAAATAATAGCAAAAGATTTGATTAAATTGTTTGTTAAACTTCATCTAGAAATGTTAAAGCTGCCCTACCAATTTTTACACTTAAAAACAACTTCTATATCTGTCGGTTCAAAACGCAAATTCACTGTTCAGCTGCGCTTTTTTCTTGAAACAGATTCAATTAACCCAATTTCCTAGAAGTTAAAATAACTATAGCATTCTTAAAATAAAATTAAAATCTATGTGTTCTATTAATGAAAAACAAGTAAGCCATAAAAACCCAGGATTTCAAAAAAATCCCTTATATTTCTGGATTTGCTGGTTTTTCATTTATTGCCAAAAATGTTTTTTAAATGACCTTCTTTGACCTTTAAATTTATATATGTAAACATTTAATATAAATTAATATAAGATATTTAAAAAAATTGATTGTTCACAGTTTTTTAAGTTTGTAGTTAAATGTATTGCGTTCAAGAAGAAAAAACACAGATAAAAAAACGACAATTCTCTGAAATTGACAGACACAACAATATTTATGGTGAATTTTGTTAATTTAAATCTTTTGCCATTGGCGCTGCTTGCTTGAATATTTCGAGACCGTGAAAGTAAAATTTAACAAACTTCCTGTCATGCCATTCAATGGAGCTGAAATCTGATATATATATAGGCATGTTTCTCAAGGCAATAACTTTTTTTCAATTTTTTAAAATAAAAAAATAATTTTTCATTAAAAAATTATATTTTCTATGTGTTGAAACAGTAGCAAATTAAATATAATTATATAAATATTGACATTTATAAATGTAAACAATGCTGTTTAAAAAAATTCATTAAATAAAAAGCTGCATATGCTGAAATATAAGGGATTTGTGAAAAAGGGTTTTTTGCGGTTTAGTTGTTATTTTTTAAGTTTTTTTTTAAATTAATTGAAACTAGATTCAAATAAGTGAATAGATGAAGATAATAAAAAATATATCAAGTAACACACATACAACGCTATTATCACGGCAGTGAAAAAATAATGTAACTAATAACACAATTCAAAAACAAAAACCTGTTTGGATGTTTTTCAACTCATTTATACGTATTTCGATGTGATGAAAACGTGAAAAATAATAAAAAAAAACCCATTACGTCACGTTGTTTTGCAAAACGCACTTGAAGTTGCAAAAAAATCGTTTTTAGAGGTATTTTGAAATATGTATATAAACGTAAAAAAACGATAGGAATTTTTTAGGCGATTTTTGTCATTATAAGCTATTATGTTTTTCCAAAAACATCCAGATAGAATTTTTTTATGTTTTTGTATACGACTCCAAAGTACCTTTAAAAACTACTTTTCTGCAAATTCAAGAGCGTTTTGCAAAACACCTGACGTGCTGAAAAAACTTTAAAGTCATTTTCATAATCAGCACACCCAAAAATATTAAAATCATTCAACATAATCAAAACAGCTTTTGACGCCTACTTATTTTTTGAGCAGTGTTATTTATAAGTTGAAAAACACGCCGCTTTTGAAAATAAATTTTTGGGCACATGTTTGTTATAAAATATCCTTTGATGCAAATTTTTTTTTTGAAATGTTTTATAATAAAAATATATAAAATATCGTTTTGGTATAAAATAAAACGTTTATTGAAGAGAAACGCAAAAAGACAAAGGTGGAACTATGCATGTACTGCTGTCCAGAAAGACCAGTTTGGATCAGATATCAGACTGGTTCTTTCAAATCCGTTGTGGTGCTGATTGATCTCACATAGCTTTTTGCCAGGATTGTGATTGAATGAATCACACTTAGTTTTACGACAAATGCGAACACAAGACATTGGGCGTTTATCAGTAACAGAGACATTATTTATGCTGAAGTTGTTTAGTCTCAAATTACCAATTTTCTTCCAGGCACTTGCTGAAACTAGTCAATTCAGTTATTAGCAAAACTATTTTAATTCTAGAATTTATTATTTTTTATTAAATAAAACAAAACATAGTGGCTGGAATGTAGAGAAATACTCCACCAACCATATTCAAGTCCATACTCTACAGGATAAGCTTCAACTTCACAAACACCCCAGTTCCATTCGTCTCCTGCCCCGGGAAACTTCTGTTTTTGCAAAATAAAAATTGATTTAGCTATGAGAATTTAAAATAAACGTGTTACAGTTTTTTTTAAATTTATTAAATACATAAAACGTCTTAAGACAATGGATAGAAATGTAATAAACCTAAAAAGTAAACTAATAAAAACATATTTGTCTGGTTGTCACTAACTTGTAATAATAATCTTACCTGAAGAATCAGAAATCTTCCAGGTGGCAAGTTATAATTACATTTGAGAACTCCTCTGATAATAACTTGAAGTGAACCATTATATTGTCCACAACGAGGATATTGTCCAATTACAGGTGCACTTATTTGTGGAGAAATATTTGTCAGTCCAGCATAGAAGTTGTCCAGTCGATTTCCAACTCAATAACAGCAAATAAAATAATTTTGTTTTTTTTTAAGATAGTTTATAGTCCTTTACACCAGGTATTTTAAAACAGTTGACAAAAGTATAATACAATTAAATTATAACATCAAGATGATAGCATCACGTTTCTTATCTACCTATATAATCTCCTAGTTTCACTCAATCAGCCTGCAACTCTTGCTGGGATTAAAAACGTTGACGTTTACGTAGTCCATTCGTTTGCAAAAACCCATCCATATGCAAAAACCCATCCCTATGCAAAAACCCATCCCTATGCAAATCCCATTTTTTTGCAAAAAACCCATCTTTATGCAAAAACCCATCCCTATGAACACACCTAGACTTATGCAAAATACAATCTTTATGCAAAAGCCATTCTTATGCGAATACTAGTCTTTACGAAATGAAGAAGAACATAATATGCACACATGCACACGCACATACACATAAATAAACAAGCGATCTAGCAATGGCTATCGACATCTAAACTGTTTAATTAAACCCATCCTTTTTTGCATCATAAGGCTATTTTTTGCATCATAAGGCATCGTACCTACAAGTGCACACGCATATACACATATTGTAAAGATAAACATCTTTGTGGAAGCATACCAGTTGTTAAAAAAACACAGAAGCGCTTGCGCCGACAAAAACCTAGTTTAAGATATAAATCATATAGTTCTTAAAACTTAAACATATTTAACAGTTAAATAAATTAATAGCTGAAAGTGTTTTATTAAATAATTATTTATTAAATTATTATTTAATTTTAAAATTAATATAAGATCGATGATTAATTTAAACAAATCCTACTTGGCGAGGGCATAATTCTGTTGTGCACAACGATGTAATCGATTTTGTAGCTGCTTTCAAGATCAACAACAAGCCAGTGAGGTCCTGTTTGCCCATTGTCGCAAGAACAATGGCATTTCCATAGGTCTCCATCTGAGTATCCATCAACGGCCCAAGCTGCATAAAAAATACCGCAAACACCACCTGCAAAGTTGGAGTACTGATATGCTGGCTTCAAGAGGGCCACGTTGATCTGATATGCCATGGATGTTCTAGAGGTCACATCTTCAAAAACATATTGTTACGATATTGCCAATTCTATAGAGATTCTTAAGAATGGTTTTAAAATTTAATAAACACTAAACTAAATTATATAAGTTTTAATTCGTTTCAATATAAACTTTAATCGGTAGCTATTAGTTAGCTCATGACGGGCTGTGAGCCGTACAATTCCCATACTACCAAGTCAGGATTCGAACTCTTTAAAGTCGAGTGTTGTTTATTACAGACCTCAACAAAAGGGCCTACTAGCCATCGTTTTTTGGCGATGGTTTGGTGGCTCAGATGGTAAAGTCGTTTATATGATGCGAGGTTTTACTTAAAAAAACAAATAACCGTATTTTCCACCCCACATTTGAAGTCCTGGAAACCAAATTTTCAAAAAATGCTAAAACACGTATTTTATTATTTTTGGAGTAGAAATTAAATACTAATTTTTTACTCCTGTAGCATTCACAGTTTTTGAGTAGCAGCTACTTTAAAAACCAAATAACCCAATTTTCCAAACCACATTTGAGGTCCGGGAAACCGAATTTTCAAAAAATGGTAAAACACTTATTTTTTCGTTTTTCAAGAAGAATCCATATACCAAATTTCAAAATCTCCTCATTTTTGGTTTTCGAGATATACATTGTTTTAGAAAAAAGTTTGTTTTTCAGTTTCTTCCCTTCAGGAGCAAAGTTTTTAAAAATCCTTTTTTAGTGGATGCTTACGCAATAAAAGTAATATAAATTCCAAATTTCACGTTTCTAGGATGAGGCGTTTGAGCTCGGCGTTGGTCTTTCTTTTGGCGGATTCAAAGCTTGAACTTTTGCCTCAACTTTATTTCCCAACTTTGAAGTGGCAGACGTGTTTCTTTTCTTGCTTTGATACAGATCCGAGTTAGCCGACGTTTTTCTATAATTTACTCGATCATTTCTCTGTGTGCTGTCGTAGTTAGGAGCGGGTTTCTGTGGATTCCGACCAAAGGTTTCCCTACAACTTCTGGTTAGAAAAATACTAGTCTTGTGACGGTTGGTTCTCAGATTTTACGAACCATCATGAATAAAGAAACGCGAAACCCTATCAAAACTAGACCCAACCAACCACAACCACTGCCCACAAAGCAAGTAAAACCCCTTATCTCCGGACTTAGAGAATTTCTCAATAGGTTCAACCCCACCCATGTAGAAAAACCAGCATCTACAAAAAAACAACACCAGCCCCACTACCAACAAGAACACCAACGCAGAGCCCCACATAAACACGTACCCGCTCTCATGTCCCTAAAGACCACAAACAAAAAACCGACTACAACCACAAACAAAAAACCAACTACAACCCACAAGACACACAAACAACAACATACACACCCCAAAAAACCACTAACACACAGGTCAACACAACATCCGACCCTCACAAGACTCAACACACAAGACTGGAACAACATCAAAACCATCGCCTCTAAACTTGTAGCGTTGTTTAAAACAACTTGTGCCATCCCACATTGGAAGGACGAAAAAGCCTTCTCTAATATACACCAGTCTATCAACCCTACTATGAGGAATGCAAAAACCACGGCAGCCATGAATCTGAACTTGGCAAACTTTCTCACAATTAACAGACAAATCATCCTCCAACACCTACAGGAAACTTCTGATAACCTCAAACTCGACTTTTCAGTATCTCTGGACACACACAAACTAAAAAAAACCCAGCCACATGGAACACCTCAAATCGAGGATAAAATTCCTTATCAAAAACAAAACAGCAGCAGGCAAATGCCTAAGGTGGATGGATAACAACATCCATAACATCATCACCGACAACTCAAGTTTCTCACAACCCAGCAACCCACCCACCCTTTTACCCACACTCTCCCCAACCCCAAGACCCAGCACCCCTAACCCTAGCTCCAACCCAGAATCCCCCCAATTTTTTCCTCCTACCTTCTCCCAAACATCATAACCCACAAAACCCTACACCGTAACAAAAAAAGGAGAACCACCTCCAAACCCTCACCCTCTATCCCTAAGAGATCCAAACCACAAACACCATCATCTGGATCCTCTACCAATTCCTCCGACTCCACCACCCCTCCCTCCACCTCTAACAACCACCTTAGCCCCTCACTAACCCCAGACACCCCACACAGCCCCCGAAGACATGCACCACCTCCCCCTACCACTCCGGACCTTTCATCTCACCTGACAACCCTCCATACTCACAATTATCGTCACCCCTTGCCTACTCCCCCTCACCCTCCTCCTCTCATCATGACTCAGAGGATGAAATCCACATCACACCTTACAATCCCCTTCCTGACCACCTGAAGAAAAAATTCTACCTGAGAGCAACAAACTGCCATCTGGCTATAAGCCATGTAGGATATGTTCATCGTCAGGCCACGGAGAATGAACAAGATAAGGTGTACATCACACCTCCATTCAATCCTTCCAACCCACCAACCGTTATCATACCCCCCATCTTCTACTTCCACAAAAAAATCTCCAAATTGAAGGATGATGTGGTTCTTGACATATTCAAAACCCAGCCGCCCAGCGTATCGCAACTGGTCACCAGTCTTAGCATGCAAGACTTGCACCAGATAACTACCCACTACATACACGAATCACTTAGAAAACATACGTGTGAAGAAACGGCACACTCGTGCCAGGACCTCTTCAAAGCCGTATTGACTAGTCATTTTTTATAGACAGGTTCGAGGGTCCATCTAGCCCCGCACCTTACCAAGATGGATTTCTCAACCTACGCACCTACACCCTAACGGACGTAGAAAAATCAGTGCTCAAAAAAGGTACATCATTCGTCCCCTCCAACACCTTAGCCGACTTCCTACCATCGAGCAGCGGACTCACAAATTAAATTCCCAACTTTTTACCAAAGACTACTTTGCCAGAAACCTATCCTACTCTACCACCCTGAAGTCTGACACTCCCCATTTCGTCAAAAGTAACTGGACCCCAGCTAGGTCAATGGCTTCTAAAGAAACTATTACAACCACTGACAAACTGCTCCAGTTCACTTTTGACGCCATCAAGTCTTTTGAATTCCAGCATCACAACAGGTTAACTATAATATCAGGAGCCAAGTCCAACTTCTCCAAAGAAGAATTGATGGCCCTGAAATCCCTGCAAAACAACCCCAACATCATAATCAGACAAGCTGACAAGAGCAACGTCTTTGTCATAATGATCACATCTGACTACGTCAATGAAGGCCTCCACCAACTTTCTGACAGAAAGTTTTACTCCCCCATTCGTAGCAGCATCCAGGCCCCTAAAAAACTCAAGAATATCCTCCATATAGCCCTAAGCAACAAAATCATCTCCCATAAATTATATTACTTCCTACTTCCGCCTGAGCAGGAAAAAGAAAGAATATTCTATACACTACCCAAAATTCACAAACCAACCAACAAGTGGTTTAATCAAAACCAGCCTCCGGGTCGCCCTATAATATCAGATATAGGGTCACCCGACAATAAAATCAATCAGTTTCTAGACTTTAAACTCGAAGGAATATCCACCCACCTAACCCATATCACCCAAGACTCATAGTCCTTCATTCAATCCCTTCTAAACTTTTCCGCCACGAGAAACCTTACATCAGCCATACTATGCACATTGGATGTTACTTCATTGTACACTAACATGAATAACAGAAGAAGCATTGAAATTGCAACAACTCTCTGGAGCAAAAAGCATAAACTCCCAGGAGAAGCAAAATTTCTCAATTCCCTATTACGTCATTCATTGTCACACAACAACTTCACGTTTTTTAATCATAGTACATTCAGATTAACGGATGCGCCATGGGGAAGGCATTTTCCCCTAAAACTAATAATAATAATAATAAATGTTTTAACTCATCTACAACTTCTGTTAAAAATATGCATGTTAATAGTGCCAATGTTTTTTCAGGTATTTCTTCGTTGAATGAATGTTTTGTACCAGACGTTTGTGTTTCAAAGGTTATAGATAATGTATGTGATTCTTCTTCCAGTCACGTCCTTGAAGTTGGCTGTAATTCCGTTGTTAAAGGCTTTACTAACTGATCTTAATTATTTAGTTATTACTGTTATTATTATAATTATTTTAATTTAAATATTTTTTATGTTGTTACATTTGTATATAATGAATTTAAATTTTATTTAAATTTTATTTAAATTGTATTTTAATTCCTTTCAATTAGTTGTATCTTTTACCATTTAGTCACTGCATTTTATTTTAAAAAGTTAAACGGCTCTGATGATGGCAAAAAATTGCCGAAATAGATCTATTAGCCTATAAGATTATGGAGTTTGTGTTTGGTAATAAATTATTTTTAAACCGATTTAGAGTATTGGAAAAAATTAAAAATAAAATCGATTCAGCCAAGTGCGCCACTTTTTTCAATCGAGTTTGCCTAAAAGAATATATATATATATATATATATATATATATATATATATATATATATATATATATATATATATATATATATATATATATATATATATATATATATATATATTTATTTTTATATATATAAATATTAATATATATACAATATATATACATATATATATATATATATATATATATATATATATATATATATATATATAACGAAAAAGCGACTGTGAGCGAAAAGAGGAGAGAGAGCTGGAGCAGGAAAGCGTAAAAGAGACCGGGAGCGGGAAAGCAGTCGGGAGCGGGAAAGCAAGCGGTGAAGAAAACTGGAGCCAAAGAGAACAATGATAAAAAAATCTAAAATCTCCGGGTAATCTAGCTATTATATATATATATAATATCTTTATTGAAACGCAAAAAAGGAACAAAGAGAAAGACGAGAAAAATAAACTTTAAAGCGTCAAACAACTCAATTAGTGGAGAAGAATATTTTAAATGTATAGGTACACTAATTCATGATAAATCATGGACTTCTATATAATAGCTATTGTATAAAATTCCATGGATGAATAGAAGGTGGTTCATAACAAGTACCATTTCCGTTTTCTAGTTGTTCGTGTCTTTTTATAAAAGTTTGTACAAGATCTGGATCAGTTGATTTTGTTGAATGAATAAATTCCAGGATTTTAGTAGCATCTGGAAGAATACGTTGTGTCAATTTGTAATATTTTTCATATGCTACTATGCTACTGATCAATCGAGTTTTGAAGCAATGGTCATTTTCTCCGAATGATAAGATAATTGAGATCAAGTTGTGATCTGGTGAAAATAACTCTTTCCATAGCAAATCTTTTCGAAAAAACAAAGAATCAGTCAGCGTCTCTATCCACAAATGATTATGTCTAGAATTCAATATTATTTTAATAAATTTTTTTAGCATCCAACATTCTTTGCTTATTTCGGATAATTCACAATACGTTAACATAATATATATGAAAATTTCATCTTCAAATATTGGAGTGTAATAATATAAAAATATATATATGATTTCTGTAAAAATTGAAATGATATTTTTTATATTTGAATGACATTGTTCTTTTACTGCCAGATCGATCAAATCATTCAAATTGTAAATACATTGCCTTAACGTATTAAAGTTTGGAATGTGTTTTACTGATAGCACAATACCATTAAGGGTAGAAAAAGTACTTACATTTCCAGAGCTTCGGCTTAAGCAAACTTCAAATTCGTTAAATTCTAAATCCAAAAAGCGCAATCCTAAATACTGAAAATTTTTTGTGTGGGTCCACGTTAAAGGTTCTTCAAACTCTTTTATACAAGTGTTACTTATATCTAAATAAACTAATTTTGGTAGTTTATCTATCATTTTGTATATCAATTGCAAATTAGCGTTAGTAACATTTTCAAAACAACTGTTTTCACTCATATCAAGACACGTTAAATTAAAGAGACATGATATTGAATCAACCAGTTTTTCTAGTGATTCCTCAGCAGATGTACTTATAGACAGTTTTTCAAGATTACCATAACCGGAAAATTTGCTTATGGTATTCCATGCATGTCTGCAACCAGAAATATTCAAAATATTTAAATTTTCACAAGGAAATTCAATTTTAAGAATATCAATTATATTATATTCGGTATGGTTGAGTGGTCTATTATTACAACCCAAAGAAAGACGAACTAAATTAGGACACAGCCACGCAGACACTGTTTCCAAGTTATTTGTGTAATGTTTCACAATATTTGAACAATTCACATGTAATTCTAAATCTTTCAAATTTTGAGACCAAGTTGGATTTCCGCAAAAATCGCAATACAATTTCATCGATTCACTTTCAAATGAACTTTTTGTAAATGATATAAGAGTAAAATTTCCTCTTTCCATAATAGTTTTCAAGGGCAAATAAAATTTGCCCATATCAACGTCTCTTAGTATTATTTTAGAATAACAGTGGAATTTAAGAAAAAAGGGAATTATATATTCGGGATGTAATTCAATTCCCAATTTCTGACCTCTTGAAATTATTTCTTCAAAAACAAGCGATGAAAGTTTAACAGAATCTTTAACCTTGAAATCAGATTCAGAATCATATTTATCAGGTACAGGGTCGAGAAATATTTCTTTAAAGTTAAATAAGGCAAAATCTGTACATAAATGTTTTAACGATAGCTGTTGATTTAAGCGATTATTCATTTTATAAGTTGCAATAGTTCAAGTTATCAAAATTTTAATTATACGGTCCACTGAGCTTCTTTTAAAACGATAATATGCAATGATAAAAATATAGAACCAGTTATATATATATATATATATATATATATATATATATATATATATATATATATAAATCTCGTGACAAAGTGTTTGAAATTGAACTACTCCAAAACCGATTTTTATGAAATTTTTATGTACATTTGGTAGGTCAGAGGATAGGTCCATGGCTATTAAAAATATTTTTTTTTAATTATTTACAACAGATCAACAACAAGCCAGTGAGGTCCTGTTTGCCCATTGTCGCAAGAACAATGGCATTTCCATAGGTCTCCATCTGAGTATCCATCAACGGCCCAAGCTGCATAAAAAATACCGCAAACACCACCTGCAAAGTTGGAGTACTGATATGCTGGCTTCAAGAGGGCCACGTTGATCTGATGTGCCATGGATGTTCTAGAGGTCACATCTTCAAAAACATATTGTTACGATATTGCCAATTCTATAGAGATTCTTAAGAATGGTTTTAAAATTTAATAAGCACTAAACTAAATTTTATAAGTTTTAATTTGTTTCAATATAAACTTTAATCGGTAGCTATTAGTTAGCTCGTGACGGGCTGTGAGCCGTACAATTCCTATACTACCGAGTCAGGATTCGAACTCTTTAAAGTCGAGTGTTGTTTATTACAGACCTCAACAAAAGGGCCTACTAGCCATCGTTTTTTGGCGATGGTTTGGTGGCTCAGATGGTAAAGTCGTTTATATGATGCGAGGTGGTGTTGCCGATTTGAAAGCCATCGCGAACGGGAGAGCGAGCGGGAACAGGAAAGCGACCGGGAACGAGGAAATATGTGGGAACGGGAGAGCGAGCGAGAACGGAAAAGCAATTGGGAGCGGGAGAGTGAGAAGGAGCAGGAGAGCGAGCGGGATCAAAAAAACTATGGTCGCAAAGTTCAACACAGGTTTCTCCGACCACCAGCTTCTCTGCTGGGAGGTCGCTTTCCCTTGCAAAATTTGTCGCCTACCGTTCTTCGCGTGCGCCAATGGAGGAAACTCGATGTTGAACGGATGGCACAGCTCATTGAATCTTCGTTCTCTGTCGTCCTACTGAGTGGACAGCAGTAGACCTTGATGAAATGGCTGCACAGTATTACACAACTCTCATGGATACTCTCGACACACTTCTTCCGGCCTTTACCACTCGTCTTCACAGACATTCGCGGCCATGGTTTGACGCAGAATGCTGGCCATTGAGACAACGCCTTTTCAGGGAAAAAAGAAAAAGTCAAAATCCCAAAACATCTCCCACTTGAAAACTGAAACAAGAAAATATCTCAGACTCCTGCGTGCAAAACGTAGATACTTCTATAACCTTCGCCTTTCGCAGGAAAAGAATCCTGCAGTCCGCTGGAGGATGATCAGAGAGGTGGCTGGCCCTGCGAGGAGTCGGGTGTCTGCAGCTCCGTCAACCAAAGCTTATTCAAAAAATTTTCTGAAAAACTTCAGAGCATTCGACAATCGACAGCGAATGCACCCCCGCCTGTCTACTCGATTCTAGGACTGTTCATCAAAGGACGATTCATCAAAGGACTGTTCATCAAGGACTATTCATCAAAGGACTATTCACCAAAGGACTATTCATCAAGAGGACGGTTCATCATAAGGACTGTTCATCTAATGTCTATCATCCAGCGGACTATTCATCAAAAAATTTAATAAAGTTGTTTAAGATGTTATTTTCAACCAAAATATGTTGCCAAAATGTAGGGTAATCTATATCAAGTTTACAGTGCTACTCTGCTTGCATCCAAATACTTCATGCTTTATAATAGAACTAGCGAGGTACCTTGCGCTGCCCGGGTTTTTAGAGGTTTTTCGGTCGTTTTTCTCTCTCGCTCCCGTTTCCTTCCCCGCTTGCTCTCATGCTCCCGGTCACTCTCTCTTCCCGCTTGTCTCCCGCTTCCGCTCCCGGTCACAGCACCAGAAAAACTAAATTCGACTGTTTTCGTAAACCATATATGTACACATTTACCAAGGCCACAAACACGTCAAAGCATCACCCATGCCCGCTATGTCAAATCTATCATCGGTCGTTTAACACCAAGGGGCCCCGCTTCAAAGACACTTTTACCTTGAGCAATCAGCAAGTTTGTAGAAGACATGGCTGTAATATACAACAATTTTATTCCTCACATACAGTAAATAAAACAACTAGACAAGAAATAACGTCAAGATCTTAAGATCAAACAAACAAAAGACAATTGAATAAAATTTAAAAAAAAAACTGCCTTCAACTGTTCGTACAAACTGTAAGTATATAGTAGTATATACACACTCAAACAGCCAAATACCATAAACCTCAAAACATCACTAACACCCGGTCTACCACTTCTGCCAAACTTCAAAGAGACAAACACGCTCGCTTTAGCGAGGTCAGGAAAGGTCATTTCAAAGAGACACTTACGCTCGTCGATAAATTAACTAGACTCAGATTTCATGCACACTTCAAATAAAAACTAAATACATTGGAACTCATTTAATTGATATAAAAGACCTATTTTGTTTTTTTAATAAAAGTTGCGGTAGCGAATAGCGCTGAGAACAGCTAAAAAATGTTGCCAATAGTACCGCTCTTAACAACCCTGGTTGCCATCACTATTTTTTTTAAATTACTGATATGTTTGAAATTTATTTTATCAAAGATGAAGAACTGTCTTTTAAAAATACATCAAATTACTTTACGATGAAAATATCTTGGGTATATATTGATAAAGGTTGCTGAGTGGCTTCAAAATTTGATGAAGAGTCCTCTTGATGAATAGTCTTTAGATGAACAGTCCTTATGATGAACCGTCCTCTTGATGAATAGTCCTTTGATGAATAGTCTCTTGATGAATAGTCCCTTGATGAATAGTCCTTGATGAACAGTCCCTTGATGAATCGTCCTTTGATGAAAAGTCCGCATACCGTCTACTCATCCTAAACCAGGCGGTCGAATTCTGTCAATTTGACCCTACCACTTTTGATGAAGTAGCGAAACTGATCCGCGCTTTGCCAAACAAGCAATGTAGCCTGAATCCTATCCCAACTTGGTTCCTTAAAAGGCTACTCCCGGTGTTAGCGTCCTACTTGGTCAGTCTTTTTAACTGCTCACTTGCTACCGGCCCCGTACCTTAATGTTTCAACTCTCTTCTTGAGGATAGAAGGCTGTTTTTCCAGTATTGCTGACTGGACGGCGTCACATCGGCTACTACTAAACTCGGGGAAGACTGAGCTGATGTGGGTTGGATCGGACCATGCGTTGCGTTCAGTGCCGCTCGCATCGCTGCGGCTTGCTGGTGCTGAAATTCGCCCGTCAAAGATATTCAAAAGTTTCGGCGTTTACCTTGACCCAACCTTGTCTATGGGTTCCCACGCCGCTATGCGGTTATGCGGGTTCTCAGGGAAATTAAACCTTTTGTTCCTCGAGAGGTTCTAACAACACTTCTAACTCAGTTGTTATTAACGCGATTGGACTACTGGAATTCTTTGCTAACAAATGTTAACAACAAAACACTGTATACTCTCCAGAAAGTGTTAAACATTGCTGCCAGACTTGTCTTTACGTCGAGTAGGGCTTGTCATGTCACTCCGCTATTGGACAAGCTTCAGTGGTTAAAAATTCCAGAAAGAGTTACTCTCAAAATATCAAATATCATCTTCAAAGCCATGCTCTATGGCTCACCGGAATACATAAGCTCCCTCCTGGTCACTTCAAAAACAATTCAAAGAAAATCATCTCTCCGATCAGCTGATCTTCCCACTCTCATCATCCCCAAATCCCGTCGTCCCACAAAGTTCGGAGACAGATCTTTCCATGTTGCTGGACCAGTAATTTAGAACGTTCTTCCACCGGGAGTCAGAGAACATTCAACCTACAGCAACTTTTCCACATCTTTGAGAACTCACCTCACTCACCTATTCTTTAATATGACAATTTAAACCATAAATATAAAGTTACATTTATCCTTTCTGCGACTGTTTTTGCTTGCTGACTTGGTTGAGTGTTTTTTATAATCTTTTTGTCTGATCTTAAAGCATTTTAAAAATTGGAAAATAATAAAGTTTTATGAAAATAGTCAGCAATATAACAAAACATCCATTTGTCTCAAACTGATTTGTCTCCTCCAAAATACGTGGTCAGGCTATGAATACAAAAAAACCTTCATCTTTACTTTGTGAACGACATGGTCAATTTTTTCTACTGTGCGACTCAGTTCCTTTCAGTTTTGCCGGAACTTATGTAATCTTCCAACCCTGCTTTGGAAATTAATAAACTACGCCAAATCATTTTTTCCAATTTCATTCACACGATTTTTGATCCCAACAAGCTATTGAGCCCGCAACTGTACAGGACACTCGCCTTCTGACGTTCTCAGACCATATAAAATTTAATTACTGCAATTAAAACCATCTAAACAAACTCTTATGTTATACTAAAATAATAATAATCAAACGAGGTTTATGAGCAACTTTTATCTGCCAAACCCTTACATTTCTTTAAATTCCTTCAAGCTTCTTGACTGTTCAGTTTCTATAATTTTGTCAGTTCCATTATTAAAATAACAATCAGCAATATTACAAATGTATCTCTGCATTTTTTTATTTTTCTGTTATACCAGCTGGGTAACCCGGTATTCTCTGGGTTTATTTTTCCGTTCTTTTCTTGCTATTTCTTTTTTTCTCTTTTTTCTATGATGAAATTGATTAATACAATTTATAGTTTTAAAATTACATGTCTAGCGTTATAACGTTCACGATTTTGTCATATGGAAAAATCATTAAGAATAAAAAAATGTGTTTTTTAATTTTTGCAAAAACGCATAATTGTTAGAAATAGGTGATTGTAGCATTGGTTTGACTAACTAAAATTACATAAAGCGATATGTCAGAAAAAATTAAAACCTATGAACCAATCACAATAGACTAGCAAAATATTGAAAAGTTTGTCAGCCATGATATGCGCGCTTCCATTTTCTTACATTTTACGCAATAACTTGTTTAATTCGAAGCCAAAATATATCAATATAAGTTTACGTAATAACCTTCTGAATACCTATCTAACCAGTTAAAAACCATTAACTAAGGTTCAATATGAGCGATTAATAATTCCATGAAACTTCGCTTCTCTAGTCCGCGCGTTCCCGACGCAATCTCTATCTTGTTGGTGCGACGCATATACAAAAGTAATAAAATATAAGAAATGTTCTCTCCAACTCGGTCGATAAAGACAACCGTAACAGTTTGATAGACTTAACTGGTGACAGTCTGATAGATTTAACTGGTGACAGTTTGATAGACTTAACTGGTGGCAGTTTGTTTGTTTTTCCACATTGGCAGGTGACCAACATCAAGGTCACGGAAGATCACACAATGCCAGCTCATCACATCAACGTTTGTTTTAATGATAGCACCATCCAAAAGAGCCACTAAGTCTGATTTTTTTGAAACAATAAAATGAATAATTCCTAAGGAGTTCTACTGAATGTTTTTATGCTCAATTCATTGTCAAAAGAATCGGAATTAAATTAGCAAGTCAAATTAGACCTGCACTCACATTAATAAAGATTCGATCAATATCGCATAGTAGAAGTCGTGGGGTTCGCCATTTGTTCAGTTCAGCCCATTAATTTCTTTATTTAGACAATCTTTGTGGCCGGGCTTCTTTTGAAGCTTTGAAGAAATGAATGAACGGATGGATGGATGGATGGATGGATGGATGGATGGATGGATGGATGGATGGATGGATGGATGGATGGATGGATGGATGGATGGATGGATGGATGGATGGATGGATGGATGGATGGATGGATGGATGGATGGATGGATGGATGGATGGATGGATGGATGGATGGATGGATGGATGGATGGATGGATGGATGGATGGATGGATGGATGGATGGATGGATGGATGGATGGATGGATGGATGGATGGATGGATGGATGGATGGATGGATGGATGGATGGATGGATGGATGGATGGATGGATGGATGGATGGATGGATGGATGGATGGATGGATGGATGGATGGATGGATGGATGGATGGATGGATGGATGGATGGATGGATGGATGGATGGATGGATGGATGGATGGATGGATGGATGGATGGATGGATGGATGGATGGATGGATGGATGGATGGATGGATGGATGGATGGATGGATGGATGGATGGATGGATGGATGGATGGATGGATGGATGGATGGATGGATGGATGGATGGATGGATGGATGGATGGATGGATGGATGGATGGATGGATGGATGGATGGATGGATGGATCGATGGATGGATGGATGGATGGATGGATGGACGAACGAAGGAACGAATGAATGAATGTTTGATGATCTTTTTAAAGGTGGCGTAAGTCCTCAATGGACCTCAAAGCCACCAAACAGGTGCGTTTTTAAAGTTTTTCTGAAACCATCAATTGTGATACGCTTGGAAGGCCAAGAATTTTTTTTTAAATCCATAGTAAATATAGTTTTTGTATACAAAACGTTTTACCAGCAGAGTCTTAAGGAGATGATTAAATAAAAAAAATTTAATTCTTGGTTTTAAAAAAATGTCGAAGGTCACTCGATTCAAAACATTTTCATTCTAAACACAAATATATTTTAAAAATTTTGAATTTATAGCTCAATGATACATTAACAAAATCTTTGAAATACAACCACTATTTGAACTTCAGTAAAATTTAAGGGGTGCAGTTGGATAAATATTTGCCATTGTAATCATTTTATTTTTTTTTCACTGGATGAATTTAAAAAACCTGGTTTGCTTCAAGAAAACAATAAAAATACCAGAATATGACTAAGGTCTTCTCGAACATGTAGTATAGCGTTATCAAAAAGAATGAGGCAATCTAAAATGTTTGGGACATGATTATGGCAATGAAGATAATGATAAAACCAAGTGCGCAATAAAATAAGTTTTGTGGACCTTAACGACAATCGCTGATTAAAAAAGTGGATTCTAAAAATTGAGTAAACGAAACTTATTTATAAAAAAATTATTGGATATTGGAATGTTGTTTTAAATCACTAAACAATCTCTGCTATAAATTATGTAATTTTTTAGATACAGCTCAATGATACAGTATGAAAAGTTGACCACATAAAAATGAAATTTAAAAGAAAACTTAAAAAACTTTAAACAAGTGAAATTCTTTCAGACTTTTGTCAGAGAAAGGGGTAAAACTAAGATGGTATAAAAACATAGAGGTATTAAACATTAAACGCTAAGCGTTTGTCTACTCTATCCTTAATAATTTATCAAGGTTTTCAAACGTGGTTCAATAAAATTGTTGGAATGCACTGCAAGTCATTTTGCTAAAACAAATTTACTAAACAAAAACTACACTGGTTGTGCTGTTAAAAAGATACTGAAAAATTGGTAAGCAAATAATTAGTTTCCAAGTAACAAACTTAATGCAAACAACATTTTGTTTACTATAAATAACTTAAATAATTCAATTTTGAGTGTATTATCAAATCAAATTTATTTAACGCCAATGTCGTAAACGAATCTGAGGTGGGAAATTATTATTATCAAAATAATATAATGAAACTATTTCATTTAGGTATTTGTAAAGCTTAAAGTAGTTTTTTTTTCAGTTCCGAGGAAGGTCAAGAATATGTTTTAAGTTTAATTTCATTTAAATTACATAATAAATTAAAATTTTTTAAATTATTATTTACTTTTAATACCTAATTTGTGTAAGTCTATTTTTTAATCAAATTGGTTTTACAAATTTATATACTAACAAAAACAATAATTCACAATACTCACGATATAGTGTTAAAAAACAGAAAACGGAAAAGACACTCATTTTCTTCCAATCTTGCACTTTCTTCAAATTTTCTTTTTTTTCCCAGACACTTTTTGCTATGTCAACTGTCAACTGTCAACTGAACGTTTGTTTTTTAATGAGCACGCCTTAGCAATTTAATAGAATCTCTTTCTCTACTGCATACTTTTGTAAGTAAGCATTCGTTAGTGTAAGAGCTGAATTTACTTTTGTAATTTAACGCTTGTTGTGCAAATACTTATGCAATATAGTAATAAAATAAATTGTATACACAATACATATGAAAACAGCTATTTGTTTATTTTTCTGCTCTAGAGGTGTATAATTCAAATACAAAATTGCACATCTTGTGCTACCACTATAACCACTCTACTAAATGTTAAAGGCACTATAGCTGTGTTACCCTTGGTTCAAGGACGACCTCCTAATGCATTACCTTTTTTTACCTTATAATAAAATGGTGCTGGATAGGTTACGAAATCAGAACGAGAGTTACCTTCAAATAGGTTTGTCTAAATAGGGATTAAATAAAAATACGCTATGATGAACATTGTAACAGTTAAAATTTTGTGATTTACTAGTTTTTAATTTTTGGCCGGTTGGCTGGCTGGGAAGGTAATATTGTTACGATATTGCTAATCGTATAGAAGCTTCCTAGAATGGTTTTATATATTATTTTATAATAGTAAGCACTAACCAGATTATATCAGTTAATTACTGCAATTAAGGACGGCCTAAATAAAAATATGATGATTTGAGAGTTCTCAAATATTAAATATAACTAGCAAACACAAAGGCAGCACAGACTTGTTATACAACTCTTATATTAACTTTGCCGATTTATGCTTGCTTGTTTGTATCAGGCACAGAAAGTTTGGAAGGAAAAATGTATCCACTTCATGTTGTTCGATCAATTTGAAATTGTGTGTATATAATTGCGTAAAATAAAATGCTTTTTATTACATTTTCAAAATTTTTTTATGGTTCAAAATGGTTCTATTTCTTACCGACTTTCTAGAATAAATTCGGTTCCACAATGTTCGCTAGGTAGCTAATCAATTCTGTAAAACTGTCTGCTCTCTCGACTGTGCTATAAATAAGTTTGGTAAAATGTGAAATGTATTTGATAAAAATTTTGAGGTAATTTGTTTCAAAACATTCCTATATATTTAATCATCACTTATATAGTATATATATATTCAATGTTTTTCTATAAAAAATGAGTTGCAAAGAAATAGTTGTTTTTGTTTTAACTATAATAAAGGATTTTTAATAAACGAAGTTTTTTACGGTCACTTGTTTTGTAACTTTTTTATCTATTTATTTATTTATTGAGTACAACACAATCAAGAAACTTATCAGAACAGAGCGCAGAAACAAAAAACCAAAAGTCAGGTGCTTAAAAGGTTCATCCAAAATGAATTTTTCCCGCCAACTGGACGACCTATAAAAAAATTCAACTTCAAACTTCAAACTAAAAAAAACCAAAACACAATCTTAAGATAAACAAAAACGTACATTTTAAAATCACAAATTCAAGCAGCAGGCGCGACCTCATTTACTTTTTAAAGGGTGTAATACTTACTATTCAACGATGAAATTGACCTAAGAACACTTAAATAGACATTCAGTATTATTTTTGTTGACACTCGTTTGTAGGGGAAAGGAATAACTTTTCCCCTCTTCTTAATCCTGTTTGTTCCAAACATTTTGGTAGCCTCCGAAATTTTCGGCGAGTCGATCAATAGAAAACCTTCATTTTCACTCGCGGTTTTAACCGCAATCTGTGAACGACATGGCCAATTTTTTCAACAATTGGGCGCAGGCTTTTCCAGCCTTTCTGAAGCCTAGTTGATTTTCCAACTTTGCATTGTAGATTGAAAACTCACACCTAATCTTTGTTTCCAAATTTCTTCACACTTGATTGTTGATCACAGCAAGCTCCCGCTCGGTCACTGACATAGACTTATACCATATATCTCGACATGCAATGCAGGCAAATTGAGCGATGCAAATTAAAATGGCCTTTGACCAGGGGCAAGGTATACCTAACAGCTACCTGGGCTTTTGGTATAAAAAATACATCCTGATTGAATTGACCAATTTACTTTTTTTCATTAAAATATTTGAAAAATATTTTGCGTAATTTTAAAGTAAAAAAAATCTTAAAGATTGCTGTGCTTGTGGAATAAGCTTAAAACGCTGTTGATCACGTGATACTAGGGGCATATAATTTTGCTTCGATTTGTCCTCGCTGCTTACTATAGGCACATACGGGGCATTGAATGTCTAAGTATATATAGTATAAGTCTATGGTCACTGACGCCCTTTGTAATTGAGTCCAAAACTGTAAGTAACAGTGACTCTCCGACTCTTCAGTGCCCCCATACTTTCAAACCACAAGATCAATAATAAAAAAATTGTCCAACTCCTTCCAGTATCAGTTTTTTTTTTACTCTGCCCTGAAATCCGAGATCTTTGGTCAAACTTTCCTGTATCTTAACTCTACCTGACTAATTTAAATTGTACACAGCCTTATTAAGTTTATGTTTAAAGTTTATTTAGATTTTAGGCGCCCTTATGTGTAACACTTCAAGGCTCCTTTTATTGGCACTAGTAAACCAATTCTTGCACACCCCAAACCCAGACAAAATAGCCATTTCAATATTTATTTTCCCATATTTATCAGTTGCACCCCCATAGATCTCTTCAACGTGTCCTGCAATACTTGGGGTAAGAGATTCCTCAACTGACTCATTCGTGGCAGCCTCATTCTTCTGAGCGTTTGAGTCATTGGAAATCATTTCGAGTTTCGGTCTATCCTTTTGAAAACCGCTTTACTTCTGGACCAAGTTTTTTTTTCAATGGTCTGAGTTTTATGACAACTTAAAAAATCTAGCCTGGCATGCAGAAACCCTAAAACATCCTAATGGGTATCGACATCCCAGATGTTTTCATACAAACTTCATTCTCCTGAAACTAAAACTTTTAAAAATATGTTTTACTCGTGGTTTCAATAAAAATTGAAAAATTAACTTGTTTTGTTTTTTCTGATAACTGCAACTCTTTAATCTGCTTTTCCTCATAACCTTCATCCTTACTGTTCTCATTTGCATCATCGCCAATGCAGAAATATCTTCCAGATCATCCATAAACGCTGCTTGCACAAAAGGCCCGCTATTGGTTTGATTGTTCATTTCCTCATACGTATCGTTTTTTTTTGTAAAACACCTTTCCACCTTATTCGAATTACCGTTGCCAAATTCGTTATTTACCACAACTTCTTCTAGAACAGGAATCTCATGATTACTTTCAATCAAAATCTTTTGCTTTGTGAAACAATTCTCTTCAAGCAAGTTTCGCAGTCTCCAGATTCAGGGACCACCCTACTATGTATACATGTACGTATGTATGTTTGTATGTATGTATGTATGTATGTGTCTGTGCATGTATGTATGCATGTACCCATGTTTGAATCAACACTACCCAATGTTTAAATCAGTTAAAAAGTTTAATGATTGAAAAAATATTTATAGCGGGCATTAAATTATAAAAGCCCTTTGTAAGCTGAAAATATATTTTGTACATTAAACTAGTAAATTGAATTTAAGAAAAAAGTTTATGAGTCAAAACTTATTGCTGAAAACTACTAGATGTGTGGCAGTAATCAAAAAGTGTTTCTTGCATCATCAGCAAGCTTCATGCATTTGCTTCGAAACTGAACTAAACGTGGACCGCCGTCCAGAACGACCAGCTTGCATCTTTTTTAAAACTACTTCTCTCGAATCCATTGATGTGTTGGTTGATCTCACATAATTTTTTCACATGATTGTAATTGAATGAATCACAAGAAATGTCCAAACAAATACGAAGGCAAGATGTTGCTTTATTATCAACAAGCCATGTGTTGTTGCTAAACTTCAACAGTCGAGTATTTGTATTCTTCTTCCAAATACTTTCTAAAAAAAAAGAATTATTTATGTTAAACTTTGAGACTTATGAACTAATGATAAAATTTTTTATTAAAAGTAACAGTTATATTATAGAAATTTGTTCTTCTGCCAACCTATATTTTCACTTTAACTTTGGAAAAATATTTGTGGAAAACCCGTAGCCCGGCGAAAACTAGTCAACCAATAACGTTGTGGATGACAGGGATAGAAAATAATTTTATGAAACTAACCCAGTATAATGACAATTTTGATAAAAAAAAGTTGTCATAGTGGCGCATTTACAGAGACAGCATGAAATGTTGAAAGGAAACATCTAACCTAGTTTGTTTTTCAGTTCAGTATTGAATAAACATAGTCAATGACAGGAGTTAGGAGATAAACACGGAAGTAAAAAGTTGAAAAATATTTTCCAAAAACTGGGAAGAGGAAAAAGCTTATACTGCTCTCTAACCAAATAACTGGGAGAACAAGTTCTTCCAGATTTTTATGCCCATGATCGTTTTGCGTTGAAGTTCAAATTGCATCACTTCGAAGGTTTTTGGGTTTTTAATGTTTCTGAGTAGGATTTTGCTGAAGGTTTAGATCTAAAATGGCACCTAACGTTATAATTCAATATCACTTTTTACTTCACCCCGCTAGTCTCGCTTATGTACGCACCTTTTTCATTTTCTGGTGACAGAGAGTAAGCTTCTAATTCACATACGCCCATGTGTTCACCATCTCCTGCCCCGATGGCATTCTGTTTAACAAATACAACGCTGTATTCAAAATCTACAATTTTGTTTTAATGCTTAAATTGACAAATTTTAAATTAAGAAGACTTTGGCATCATCGCTTAGGCACAATTATTTTAGCGTAGAATGTGGTTTTGCTCCACCGTTTCGGTTTATGTTTTTATTTTATTTTATAAAACTTAAATATAAAATCGCTTATTCAAACAAAAGCTGAAAATATCATAAAAACAAAACAACCTGAACAATCAGAAATCTTCCAGGTGGCAAGTTATAACTACATTTAAGAACTCCTCTGATAATAACAAGAAGAGAGCCATTATATTGTCCACAACGAGGATATTGTCCGATGATAGGTGCAGTTGTTTGTGGAGAAGTGTTTGTCAGACCAGCGTAGAAGTTGTCCAGTCGATTTCCAACTTATTTTTAAAACATTTTATGGTAATAACTTACTATGCTGTCTAAATAATCTGGTAAACAATTTTTCAAAAATATTTTTTTTAAAACAATTAATTTAATAATTAAGATATATGTTGTCTCTTTATTCGTAAAAACGGAATTCATTTTCTTGATTGATTTTTATTGAAAAGAAAAAGACCTTCTTATTGAGAGAAAAAAAACCTTAAAAAGCGTGGGGCGTTTATTTTTTTACAAAATCTGTCAGTCTTAGAAAAATATAAAATAAAAGTCCCACACTTATATTTTGTCAAACTATTTAAGAGATATAATTGGATTACATAAAAAAATTTTTTTCTTTCAGACACACACACAAACAGAGATTGTAACCTGAAGTGTGTTAAAAATAGCCACCTCCAAAAACTCGATTTCTCTTCAAGATTGATATTGATTTTTTAAATTGTCATAATTTTTTACATTAAACTCTTATTTAAAAACTAAAATAATTTATATGGCAAAACAACGTTAGCAGGGTTAGCTAGTATATATATATATATATATATTTTATATATTTTTGGTTCTGATAATAAACAAAATTCATATATATATATATATATAATTTATATAATTCATATTAATTCGTAGTAATCATTTCGGATCATATTAGGAACTTATTCTGAAGATCTCCATTAAGATCTTTGAGCCGCGTAATTAATGACACGATTGGCGACGAAAATAGCAAAAGGAAATCACGCAATTGCAGAATTACATAAGCTAGTAAAACTTCTCCAGAAGCAGATGGAAGCAAACAAAAACAGATGGAAAAGTCCGCAGAGAGAGAGGAAAACGAATACAGATATGATGGATTTTCACTTAAAATGGAGGCAAGAAAAGGACGGACAGGTGATGTTATATTTCGAAGAAGCCGAGCAAACCGAATAAACCGAATGTATCGCACAAACCAAACCATCAGAACATGCCGAACAAAATGAAACTGCACCGTCTGAAACTGCATTGCACAAAAGTGAATCACTCAGCGTCTCGTCATCATTGGCTGATTCGTCTAGGTATTCAGCTTCAGAAATAAAATCTTTAATGGCTGATTTGCCGGCGTTAAACGCGTTTACACCACCTACGCCTACGGTTTCTGAAACTAAATCGATAATAACTACATCATGCACGGATTCATTGAATGATGATGCATCATCAACGGCTGTGTTAAAAAATAATGCATTAGCAGCCCCATTGTCTTGGATTCAACAATCAGAGAGTCCGTAATCTTTGTTTAAACCATTCAGTGCTGAATTACCCGGAATTTCAGAGACTAAGTCAAAATCATTGATATTCTGAATCGATGTGTCTGGATTTTCCGAAGCTACATTAACCGATGATAAATCAAAAATACCTGCACCATCTATAGCTGATGAATCAACTATGTCTCTACCATCTAAATGTACGCTATTAGAGACTAGATAGACTGAAATTTCAGCCACTGTGTCGGATGATTTAATCGTGAAATCATTGTCTCCATCATTTAAACGATTTATTGACCAGAAATTCAACGAACAAAACGTCGAAACCCGATTCTACAACATCAGAAAATTCAGATTTCATAGATGAATCCATAAAAATAATCAAAATGAAAGACAACGCCACATCCAACCTGACTACAAAAATAGTTTACACCCCCCTACTGGATCTTGTTGCGTGGACACCCGGGCAGGCAGATTTCTCGAAATGAAGGTTTTCAACTAGACAGCAAACGACAGGCAGAACAGTTTTTTTACGTTTATTAATTCAACAAGATTGATGAAAAGAGTTACTTCCGCGAGACAATCAACCTAAAAAATTGTAATCACTCAAAACAAATAAAGTCAATAACACAGTCTCTGCAACAACAGCGTTTTTTCTACTAAACAATCAGATATAGTGTTACCACCTTCACCGTCATTACCACATTCGAGACGTTCTGATAGACAGCGACATACTAAAATCTTAAAAAAACACCGATTGGTCTTCATTTACAACATTTAAATGCGTCCAAAACCTAAATCACTCAAGCGCCCCAACGAATTATATAACAAAAACTTTGAAAGTATTTTATTATCGATTATTAAATTAAAAAATATCCTCAAAAACTAATGGGCATGCAAATTTTAGCTCAATTTGAAAATCAATTACAAGATTAAATTATCCAGCAGCGCACTCCACGACAAAGTTAAGTAAAAGTGTACAAAAGCAAAACTTTATCGTCCAAATAATTTTATGTATCAGTTTTGTCAAAATGTAAAAAATCGTTGCATATTCATGCTTTTATAGCTTAGAATTGTTTTTTTTGACAAAATTGTTGTAACTTCTAGAATGTTAAAAAAAATTCAAATTATAAAAATATCAGTAAATTTAAAAACTTTTACCCCATAAATTTTTTTCAGAAACTATAATTGCTATGCTTTTGCTATTCTTAAATTATATTTATTTCATGGCAGAATCAAAATTATTTTACTTGGCCAAGGTGATTTTCTGTTATATACGACCACATAATCTATTTTGTAGATTTGTTGAAGATCAACTGCAAGCCAATTTGGTCCACCAATATCACCGTTAGCTAGTGAGCAGTGACAATTGTTAATATCTGAATCAGAATTTCCATCAACAGCTAGTTTGGCTTCCATAAAAGAATGACATTTAGGATAATAATGATCTGTGCTTTGATTAGCTGGTTTGAAAAGAGCAAGGTTGGTTTTGTTGAATTTGTTGTTTGTTTGTCCATAATAATTAATTATTGCTTGCAGTTGACCTTTTAATGAAAAAATTAGAGTTAAATAAATATTTTAAAAACCGTTTTAGTGCTTTGAATCTACAATGTTTTTTATGAAAATAACACTTAATTTGTTTTGTTTTTAATTACGTTATAATTCGATTGCAAGTGTCTTTTCATAATATAATTAATTTTAAATAAAAGTAACCGTCATACCCGTTAGGTCAAAGATGTATAATATCAAAAAACTATTCATCGTGTTTATTAAACAAACTATAATCTTTTTAGGCTATGTTTAGATTACCAAAGTTAATAATTTAGAAACAGTACATCAGCCAAGCGAGTATATTAGGAAATGCAAACGTAATACAACCATTACAAGAAAGTGGCTTTTTATACACTTTTACTTACTCGTAGAGTGTGCCACCTGTTAATATTGTAATCGATTTTTAACTTTCTTTCTGTTATCAGATTGAGCTGAAATTTCCATACGTATTACTTTTTGAAAATAATATTTAATTTCATCATCAAAAAAAATGAATTTAAAGTTTTTTTTCAATATCTTGTTGGGGCACAAATTTTAGTGTACGAGCCGAGCCGAGATTTGTTGTGCCAAATATTAGGACTCTGCTATTTTCTATATAAAATAAATAAATATTGATATTTGATAACTAAAATTAATCTTCACAGTTAGATAAAACAGAAAGTAAGTTTCTCTAATGTGTTTATACAATCAGTTAAGTTTTTAAAACGTAAAATTTGATCATTATTTCATTAAACTCAATGCGTTTTGCTATTTTATTTCTAATTTAATAATAATGCAAAATTAAAAATTATTAATTTTCGTCATAGAACGGTAATTATTTTTTTCAAAATCCGGTTTTTCAGAACTTCTTCTAGAAGCATTGAACACACAAAGCAGAAGAATTAATTCATCTTTATTGTGTCTTTATTCACATCAATCTACAAAAAAACACTCACTTATTTGTCTTGAAATGTATAAGAATTATTGATCCGAACGCAATTGAATCAGCTGAAAGCATTTGCAGACGATTCGATAGAAAGCCTCAACGTCATATAGGTATTGTTTTCTAGGAAAAATTAAAGCTAATAAATAACTATTTTATTAAGCTACGTTGGAAAAAGTTATATTAAATCTAATAATAAAATACTAACTTAATGATTTTTTAAAGATTTTTAAAAATTAGCTTTTGGTTAGTTCGTGTGCATGTTCTTTTAGGACATCTAATCATATTGATCCAGAGTATTAATATAAATAATTGAGATAAAATTAGTGATTTAAAATGACTTTTCTGTTTTTAATGCATTTATTAATTTTCACATTCGTGTTTTTTTGAAGTTCAAATTTTGACCATTTCCTGACCACCCAAATTTCGGAAGCTTTCAGCTTTATACTGAAAATCAGTGGACGATATCATCAGTTAAACAATTAAGTGAAATTAATTAATGCATTTATATTTTATATGGGAAACCTATTAAAAGTTTAACCGCTTTTACCACTTCAAAGTTTAAGTTTGCTTATCTGTAAAAACCTCTACGCTTTAAATTGCAAGGCAAAACTAATTAGATATTAATACCTAGTTACAAAAAAAGTGATAGAGTGAATATAGTTTATACATTTATTGTGGTGATCTGGTAAAGGAAATTATACATCCTATCTTCCTGGATCCATTGCTTATTACATTTTATAATAACCATCGTGCTTTTAATAGAGGTTTGACTGAAATGCGTTTCACCTTCATCATTTAAACTATGTTTCAAACTTCCCAACATTGGCCCTCTATTCAGCTAAAATACATTCGTCACCCGCATTTCCAGCTTTTGAACTACTTTTCAATTTTTCCTTTTTACATAATTTATAACAAATTGAACTATAGTCAGGTTTATTTGCTTGTCACTTGATTAAAAAACTGTTTAACTTGATTGATAAAATTAAAATAATTATTATTTTTAACAGTATCGTAAAACATCATCAAATTAGTAATATTTATAAGAGGTTGTCCATTCAGTTAATTAGTTTTTTCTATTCAGCGGCTGAAAAATTCTCTACCACAATCACAAATTATTTTCTCCGAACTTGAATCACTGAGAGCAATCTTCATTCTTCTCCAAAATTCTTGACGTCTGCTTTGATTTTTTTTAATTTTAATAAATTAATCTAGAAAATATTTCGTGATTGTTCTCGGCAACTAAAATAAAAGTTAAATCTAGGTTTAGCAGATTAAGATTGCTCCAGTGCTATTGTGGTAAAACGTTCGCTTGTCGGCAAAAAGTTCCGCGGTTCAAATCTAACCGGCGTCACCAGCGTCCTTATGGGATGTGGAGAAGAAGGCACCATAAGAAACTGCCTCCAGTTGTTAAAGTGGCTGCACACAGACAAAAAAAATTTTAAACCAGTATAATAAATGTTAATTAAATTAAATCTTTTATTTAAAATTTGTTCTATTACAGTTGTTTTTAACCTACGTTAACATTTTGAATAATACAGCAAAAAAAAATAACTCGATTAAACATCTTAACGCAGAATGAGGACGATTGATAACAAGGATGTTATATTGGCTACGTTGTCACAGCCTGGTCAAAGACAATTCCTTACATTGCAGACGGCAAATAAATGAGAATGACTGCACCTTATTAGGAAATTTCTTGATTCATGTCAGTAGAAATACTAAGTAGAGAAAATGAAGAAAAAATGTATCACGTTCAATGGCTTTACCGGCATTCTGTCATTTTTCTCGCGAACTGAGCATTTTAAAAAATGATCCAGGATATGCCACTCATTTAAAAATTAACATTCAACTCAGAACTTGAACAGCGAAAGGGAGTTGTAGACCTTCAATGGTTAAAAATAACTACATCACGAAGCCCTCGTTTCAAAAATTCGATAAAAAATGTGAGGGATGATCTGGCACGTCTTAAAAACATTTAGTACTGGATGACAAATACATCCAGATTTTACAACCTCCATTCATGCGGCAACGAGCCTATGGCGCATCAGATTTGGAAAATGACGTAATTGTCAAAGTAGCCAGTTAAAATTCTAGTTTTTTAAAATATAACACAGAACCCACAATTGACATAAATAGATGTCAGCCTAATATGTGGCGACATCAAGGCAGTATGAAAGGGTGTCCGGACAATTCGCCGCATGACAATTCGGCGCGAATAATTCTTCGCCAAATACGGGCAATTAGTCGCGGACAATTCGGCGCGAACAATTCGTCGCTAACAATTCGTCGCGGATAATTAGTCGCGGATAATTTGTTGCGTACAATTCGTTGCAAAAAATCCGGGAAATTGTTAATTAATAATTTGTTCTTCAAAATAATACCAAAAATAATAATTCCAAGAAAAGCTTAAAATTCTTATGACAGATCTTTGGCCCACCTGTCTTTGCATCATTTACTCGTGACACACTCTTTCTTCGTTGGTGCGTAAGTAATAAACTAATGGCCCCTTAATTATTATCAAGTGTTGATTAATTAGAATATTATAATATTAATTCTACCCTTTATATAAAAAAGATAGCAATTTAACACAAACATATTTTAGCAAAAATTAATTTATTAATCTGCATCCCCGCGAATAATTAATTTATAAACGATTCTCATAATCCATTACAACAGTACGCAATCAACGTTCAAAATCTTGATATTTTTTTCCTCAGAAAAAAACTTTTACTTGAAAAGCATACGTTTAACCTTAATGTGGTAGATGTTTTTTTTTGTTTCACTACTAATTTTGCTAGTGTTACGTGCAATTTGAACCGCCTGTGCAAATGCATTATGCCATTCTTCAACTGCGTTATTAGTACAAGGAATGTCTTCACGGAAAGTTTGGTAGCAGTCCCAGATATCATACAAAAAAAAGCACATCCCAGTTTATTGGCTTAAAGTGCAATTTTTATAGGTTTAGTTGGCGACGACTTGTCCTGCAACGAATTGTCAGCGCCAAACTGTCCGTTTTTGCGACGAATTGTCTGCGACGATTGGTTGGCTACGAATTGTCTTGAATTGTCATGCGACGATTTGTCAGCGCCAAATTGTCCGTTTTCTGCGAGAAATTGTCCGCGACCAATTGTTCTTCGACGAATTGTCCTAGAACAGTATGAAGAAGTACAATGTTGAGTTATAATCAAGATCATGTTTAAGTTTTAAACGTGGAAATAATTTTGATTATACCATTTAATTGTAGAACATCTATAGTTTCGATACTTAAATGTTGTTATTCATAATTTTGTTCTGTTATTGTAGAAAACGTGTGATCAATTCAATTCAGATCAGACAGAGTGTAACTACTGGTTAAAAGGCCCGAGTAATATACCAAACTTAATTCGAACTTGTTATTTTTTGTTAATGCTCAAAAACTCAAAACTTGCATTATTAAAATATAAAATTGTCGGCGTGTAGCCGTTCCAACCTGTCATCGTTATACTGGTACCATTCAAGATAAGTATATCTTTTAATAAGCCATTCCAGGTTTTCCACATTTTCTTCCAGAGGTTCCAGAAAAATTGTCACCACAACATTTATTCCTCTACACAAACTTTCCATTTTTGCCATTTCCAACTCTAATCGGCACCATTGGCTTCTCATGAAATTTTTCGATATTACCAATATAACCTTTCTGTAAACAAAATAATTAAAAAATACTTTTAAATATAAACTGAATAAACATTAAGGTTTTTTAAGAAAAGATGTATAAGACAGGAATGTGACTTATATCTTAAAAACACTTTTTGTAGTAAATGTGTGGATTAGGAAGGCTATCAATCTAATTTTCAAAAACCAAACTCATTTTGGGTTAGGCGTTGAATAAAAAAAACAAAGTAAAATAAACGTACCTGCTTTGCTCGATAGCATTCATAATACTCGATTCAATATTTTTCCCAACGTCAAAATCTCGTTCGTGGATACAAAATCTAAAACCATCCTGAACCGACTCAAATTCCGGCAATGAAACTGTGGTTGTAGCTATCCCAGGCTCGTGTGTTTCATCACAGTTTGCAGTTGAAATGAGTCTTGCATATGGGCTTTCAGGTTGGGGTTCTAAAGACGATTTGCTTTTATTTTTCGTACTTCGGCGAGTTCGTTTTTCCTCTTTAATGTTTGATTTTTCGAGATTCACAATGAGTTCTTGGACGACCCACCAGCTGTCACTGGAGTCATAAGAAATAAAAGCATCGTACACGTAAAAGCTATTTCTTTCTTTCCAGATGTGGTATTCCTTCCTCTTCTGAGATAACTTGAGGAAGTAATAACGTATATCCCATCGATGTCGGTAGATAACCACGCCAACAAAAATGCACACTATTATGAGAGCAGTTAGTCCTCCTAAAATTTCTAACATGAGCTCATAATAGCACGACATCATAAGTTTACGCATCATAATGTCATCGTTTTTCAAAGACACTAGTTCAGATTGATCATTGAGACAGACGATTTTGTCAAAATCGTAAATATGCTGCTTAGCTTTTATAAACCATTTGAGAAATTGTATACTATTGCAAGTACATTGAAACGGATTTCCTTCAACACGTACCATCAATCCCTCATTATTAGTGTGCCAATTTGCGAATGAAAATAAAGGTAAGGAAGAATCTTGCAGTTTAACAAAAAGATTAAAAGTCAAATCAAGAATTCTGCAAATACGAAAGTTTAAAATGGTTAAACTTTTTAAAACATTGTGTTTTAGTGTTTTAGTAAAGTAGGAATGTTTTTAAGACTGCATAATTATTATGTTTTGTAAATTGTTATATAAAATTGAATTTAAAAAAAATAATTAAAATAATGAATTCATTATAAAACTGTTTATTTTATTTTTTCTACTTTAAATCAGCAACTGGCATAAACAAAATTTTTCATAGCTTCACGTTTTTTTATTGCATCGTTCTTAATATATAGTATACAAATGATTCCTAAGAAATTGTTAAAGATTCCATAAATATTAATTCCCAAACCTGAGATGTTTCATATGAAGTAGATTGAAATTGATTGTTTGCAACGAGTTCAGAGACAGATTAAGAACCTCCAAGTTGTAAAGATTGTAGAAAGTTTTTCTGTGAAGTGTTTTCAGTTTATTATTTGCAAGATTCAGCAAAGTTAGATTTGTGTAGAAAGCAAACGTTTCGCCTTCCTTGTCTTGAGAAAGTTGGTCAGATAAATCGTTTCCATCTAAAATTAGTTCTCCTGGAAAAAGTTTTTTTTGTTTAAAATGATTTTCGGAAACAGTTTATAGTAAAATTAATATAAAAATTGACTAAGTTTTTACTATGAAAACTTGAATAATTTTTGTTGTATTTATGCATATGTTTGAGTTACAAAACAATTAGAAAATATAAAACAAGTAAAGATAAAAAATAAATTGAAAAAACTTCTATTTGCCTCTTTATAAGAAGTTTACGGAGTTTTTGTTTGTTTTAAAGTCATTGATTGAAGTTCCAGATGTAATTGTTTTGTTGGAGGCCAATCCTAAGCACTTTACCAAGCCATTGAGTATTTCAGAGTTTCAGATTGATGGGTACCAGGTCTTAACGAGTGGGTTTGCTGGTCAGTCCTGCAGAGGTATTGTGGCATATTACAAGGAAGAACTCCATATCTCAGAAGTGACATTGTGTACACCATTTAAGGAGGCTTTGTGCATAAAGCTGGCCCTAACCAACAAGACGATGAATTTATTGTCAGTATACAGAAGTCCCAATTCCAGTGGTGCGAATAATGACCTTCTCATCCAGTTACTTGAGGAGTTCATTTTATTGAGAGGTGAACATGTTATTATTGGTGATTTCAACTGGAATACCTTTAGTTGCAACGGTTCAGCTGAGAAGATTGAAAATAAATTTCTTAATTTCTTAAATGACAGTTTTTTGCTTCAACATGTTGATGAGCCTACTAGGAGGGCTGCCAATCAAACTTCAAGCGTCCTGGATCTGGTGATTACGTCTGGCGACAACATCACTGACATTCAATATTACTCTCCGCTGGGGAATGGTGATCATTCAATCTTGGGGTTTAAATTGGTTGGTTTCACAAAGAATTTGAGGCCGGACGAAAAGAGATTTTGTTATGAACTGGGTGATTATGGTGGTCCTAGCATGGCTCTGGATGAGTGTTTGTCTAACACTGACAGACCTCTGGAGTCCTCAGTGGATTCCGAATGGAGGTTTTTTCGCAATACTCTAAATGAACTCACAAGTCGATTTGTGCCTAAAAAGCAGATTTACAAGAAGTTTACCTTTCGGATGACACCTGAGCTGAAATGTCTCATTGAATTAAAACATCAGCTTTGGAGAAGGATTTACAAATATGGAGATGACATAATGACTGAATTCCGAGTAACCAGAGATAAAGTCAAGAGATTGTCAAAACAGCTCAACATCGAGAGTCACAGCCGTATTGCCTCAGAGTATAGAACCTGTCCGAAGTTGTTTTGGAGCCGTGTTAAAAAAATTACCAAGGTTAAAGAGAGTATTGGTGTTCTAAATGTTGATGGTACTGACTTAATGTGTGACAGAGATAAAGCAGAAGCACTCGCTAAATTCTTCTCGTCGGTTTATGTACGGGAAGATCTCTTTGAAGGCGATGATACATTTCACCCAATTGTGCCGGCTTGTGGAATGACAGAATTGAAAATTGATAGTGGCATTGTTGAGAAAAAATTGATGGCCTTGAACAGGGAAAAGTCTGCGGGGCCGGATGGCATACATTCAAGAATCTTGAGCGAAACAAGACTGGTTTTAAATGAACATTTGTTGAGGATTTTCAGAACATCATTGGCTTCGGGGGTGGTTCCATGTGATTGGAAGTCAAGTGTTGTGGTTCCGTTGTATAAAAAAGGTAGCAAAGCTAAGGTCGAGAACTACAGGCCAATAGCTTTGACATCAGTATGTTGCGAAATTCTCGAGTCAATAATTAAAGACCACATTATGAGCTACTTTTTGCAATATGATATCTTCACTCATAGACAGTTTGGATTTCTTCCTTCACGCTCTACGGTCCTGCAGTTGCTGAAGTTCCTGGACGAAGTTACTCTCTCGGTTGACTCTGGGTTGGAGGTGCATACAATCTACACCGACTTAGAAAAAGCTTTTGACAGAATTCCACACAAGAGACTCTTGTTTAAGATGAAGGAGTATGGAGTTCATCCAATATTGATAGAATGGATCAGAAGTTACTTGACGGAGAGATCATTCAGAGTTCAGTTGAGGGGCGGACTCTCTGATTCCTTTCCCGTGTTGAGTGGTGTTCCTCAGGGAAGCGTGTTAGGTCCATTGTTATTTGTGATCTATATCAATGACATTTGTGGTGTTAGCGAAAACATCTACCTTTTCGCGGACGACGCCAAGTTGTTTAGACCGATCGCGGACTTCAAAGACACTCGGGAACTGCAGTCCGACATTTATAAATTGCAGCAGTGGTTCACAAGATGGCAAATGACAGTGAATCCATCTAAATGTTGTGTTTTAAAGGTTGGAGGTAATCGTTTTGCAGCGGATTACTATATGCAAGATACATCAGGTTTGTCTGTTGTGGTTCCTGAAGTTAGCTCGGTTACTGATCTAGGAATCATACTGGATTCAAAATTGAAATTCAGAGACCATGTGTTCTCTAGAATCAAAAAAGCCAATTCCTTGTTGGGTATAGTTGGAAGAACTTTAAAATATCTGCCTGATGATGATTTTGTAACATTGTACAAATCTCTGATTAGATCTCAATTGGAGTACGGAGTTCAGATTTGGAGTCCTCACGGGCGTGGTCTGATTGAAGAACTCGAAAGGGTTCAGCGAAGGTTTACCAGAATGGTCAGGTCATGCAAAGGTCTCATTTATACGGAGAGGTTGAAGAAACTCAGATTGCCTTCCCTGACATATAGAAGAAAGCGAGCCGACCTAATTCTTCTGTATAAAATGAAGTCTGGTCAGTTGATGGATTGCCACTGTCCGGGGTTGACCCTTTGCCCTGACGAAAGAACTAGGGGACATGAATTCAAGTTGGCTACTAGGTTGGCTCATAAAGATTGCAGGAAGTATTACTTCAGTAACAGAGTGGTGGACGACTGGAATCGGCTCCCTGGGCCGGTGGTGTTTGCTGAATCGTTGTCTTTGTTCAAATCACTTTTGGATGATTTTTTTGGTAATATTCAATTTGATTTTGCTTAGGATTTTTATTTTGCTCTGTTTGTTTTTCGTTATTTTTTTTTGTATTTGTTTGCGCGTTCAGTTTGTTTATATTGTTCGGCGAGGGGCTTGCCCGTGCTTGGTTTATAATAATAATAATAATAATAATAATAATAATTTATCTGAATCAACAAACTAAATTTTTTGAATCTAAAACAACCGTTATGCTCAATCTTGTACATTGTTTATTTCTTTCATATGAAATCAAAATTCATAAATTTAACACGATTTATGGATTAGTTGTTATCTAAAACATTTTATTCATATATTTTTATCCAGAATACAGCTATTCTGAAATTTTAAAAGCTCTACGTGGATGAATATAAGTCGAATTTGCGTTTACCTGTAACGTTCAACTTGAAATTCAAATTTTATCTTATAACAACAACACTAACTTTTATATAAAATTGAAAACATTTAATTCATGTGTTATCATCCAGAATAAAGCTTTCTTGAAAGTTTCAGAGCTCTAGGTGGTCGAAAAATGGGTGAAATTTTGTTTCTAAGATTTGATCACCACACACAAACAAACAGAGAAACGAGTGAAGTTAAATAAAAGCATTTAAAAAAGAAAAAATCTTGGCACGTTGAACTCTAAATACTAATTTAAGCATTTTCCATAGATGCAACAAAATTTTAAAACACGAAAACAAGGTAATATTTTAACTATTTACTTATTGTTATTATTCATTTGAATTTTAAATCTAGGACTGCAGTTGTTTGAAAATTAACCAATTGGAATCATGATTCATCAATAAAATACATGTTCTGAATAGATCAAATTAGTTAACTTACCAATTATAAGTCCCTTTTCAATACTTATTGCAAATATATTAGGAGCAAAACAGTTTATTTCATTGTGACCCAAATCAAAAATTATCGGTTTGTCGTTCACTGGCTTGTTTACTATGAATGGGCCAATTACTGTAACGAGTCTGTTATTACGATACTGAAAATTTTCCATACGGAAGTCTCCCAAGAATAAGACTCCGGGCAACGCATAAATGTTTATATTAAGAGAGTCAGACAGCAAAAAAGTTTTAAGATTTCTTGGGCACGCTAAGCACCAAAAATCGTCTTTAGATTTGATATAGTTTTCTGGAAATTTGCAGTTAATGAAAGATTTTGCGTAACAACCTTTTTTTGAGTATTGTTTTTCAATTTTTTGTTTTGGAGATAAAAGGTTCTGTTTCTCAAAAAATTCTATTTTCTGAATTTCAATGTCGTCGTCGTGTAATCCAGGATTTCTAAAATTCTGATAGTTAGCATTTATTTGAGTAAGATTGGCCATTGCAAACAGAAAAAAATTGAAAAAAAGTATGTTATTAAGGTGATTATAAGAAACGTCCAAGTTTTGTAGGTGCTTAAGTGCAAAATGGAATCCAACATTCACAAACTGCAATTGGTTTTTATTTAATTTTAAAGTTCTTAAATGACCTTTGTTTCTCAGTTTTCCAAAAAATTTCTCTGTCAGACCAGGAGTGGGTATGAAATTGCCAAGAAGATATGACAAGTCGAGATCTTCGATCGTGTCCGATAAGCCATCAAAAGTCTTTGCAATATCAAGTAGATTAAGTTTATAGTTATAAGCCAGATTTAAACGTCGTAGTTGCTTTAATGGCCTAAATGAATTTTGATGTATGAACGTAATATCTAAATAAGCAAGATTGAGAGAAGTCAGATTGTGACAATTATGAAACTTTTCAAAAGTATTTTCTTCTATTGTTGTCAAACTAGGATAAACATAAAGTTTAATCAGAGATTTTAAAGTCGAAAAACTTTTTCCAAACCCACCGGTTATATTTCCATCAACTTTAAGAGTTCGCAATGAACTCAAATTTTTAAACACTTTCTGAGACACGTTGAAATTATTATGTATGAAAAGAAGTTCCAGACTGTTGCTGATAGAATTTAAAACTGATGAATTCTCATCAAGATAGAGGAAATTTTGTTGAAGAAAAAGGCGTTTCAAAGAGGATGACATATCTGAAAACAAATCTGATGGCAGATGTGATATTTTGTTGAATGAAAGATCCAGATGCACGATAGCAAAACAATTGTTAAACGTGTTGCTGTCCAATTGGTCAATGAGATTGTTGCTAAAATTTAAAACTTTAACATTAATAGGTAGTTGGTCTGGCACTTGTGTTAATCCTCTTAAAGAACAGTCAATAACTGATGCATCTGATGAGCAATGACACGTTTGAAGACACATTCTGGCTATAATTATTGAAAAAAAATAAAAATTAATTTTTATAGTAAAACCTAGATTCATACATACATACATACATACATACATACATACATACATACATACATACATACATACATACATACATACATACATACATACATACATACATACATACATACATACATACATACATACATACATACATACATACATACATACATACATACATACATACATACATACATACATACATACATACATACATACATACATACATACATACATACATACATACATACATACATACATACATACATACATACATACATACATACATACATACATACATACATACATACATACATACATACATACATACATACATACATACATACATACATACATACATACATACATACATACATACATACATACATACATACATACATACATACATACATACATACATACATACATACATACATACATACATACATACATACATACATACATACATACATACATACATACATACATACATACATACATACATACATACATACATACATACATACATACATACATACATACATACATACATACATACATGATAATCTCCAAAAAACAGTTTGAGAAAAATGTTGAAATTGAGTTCAAAATAAAAAAAATGTGAATCAGGTGGTAACCAAAATAGTAAATTTAACAAAAACGTTGAAGTCAAATTATAAAAACTTGAAAAACTTTGGTGAGTTTCAAACACAAACTATGCATCAGTGTTTGATTGCATACAAGAGCCTGATACGGACTGGGCTGGATTTTCATATTAGGATTTTCAAAACAGGCTGGGCCTAGATATCTTAAGCCTGTAAAAATGAGCCGGTCTGGGACAGGCTTAAATCAGCTCGAGCCGGGACTAATTTTTTTTACTTATAAAACGGGCCGGGGAGTTGCTGATCGGCCAACCAAGCGACAAAAAATTGTGCCGTTCAGTGCTCTATTGCTGATATATTATACCGCCATGTGCGGATGCTGGAGGTATTGCGGTAAGACATTTGACTGTAAAGATGAGAATCAGCTATTCGAATTCTGCAGGTGTCACTAGCCTCAGCAAGAGGCGTGTGGAGGAGCCTATAAATGGCTGCTTCTGGCTGTTCGTAGAAATTGGCACACGAGTTAATAAAGTTGGATAACGTGATTTGTGGCTTAGAGATCTAATAATTAGAGCCGCATTGAACTGTGTTAAACATATTTTTGTCTTTTCATTGGCCATTGAATATATACTACCATCGACTTGCGCGTCTCGGCTGTTCGACTGCTTAATTCGCAATTTCAACATTGCAACTTAACATATAATTTTCTATAATCATAACATCAAATATAACGTCTGAGCTAAGTTTTTTGTCTGACTAGAATTTCACTGTTATATTAATACATAGTTTCAGTAATGGATAAAAAAATTGTGAATTTAAAAAAATTAAAAAAAAACTCGGCAAATGTTTAATAATCAAAAATGAAATAATGAGTTTGATTTTGGCCTCTCCATAATAGATTGGAGCATTAGCCACGTCTCCGTAGCCTCTTTCTAGAGACGACGTTATTAATAAATGCATTAGCATGTGTTATGGAATTCTTCAAAGGTAGCCTACTAGAGACATAACAGGATTTTCAAATTAAACGTTTAATTTTGTAGTTTATTATGAGTTGGTTGTGATGATTTTTGAATTCAAAATAACTCTACATCACTTATATGTATTGTTAATACGTGAAAAAACACCAAGATCAGCTACTTTGACTATTAGTTCCATCCCGCTATAGAAATACTAATTATAAGGTTTTCGTAATCCGAAAAATCCTAATTGATTTTTAGAAAAACATACCTGCATCTACATCAATACATCCTCTAGATGTAATCTCAGCTTTCAATTCTTGTAAACCAATGTTTATCAATAATAAACTCCACCAACAACATTCTATTATATTCTGACGTGAAGAATTCATTTTGTTTATAGTATCTTTTAGGAACACACACTAAAATTAAATGCTGTCAGTATATATATATATATATATATATATATATATATATATATATATATATATATATATATATATATATATATATATATATATATATATATATATGTATATATATATATATATATATATATATGTATATATATATATATATATATATATATATAATAACAAGGCTGTACGGTTTTGCCTAAGGTTTTTAGAAGTGTTATTCTAGTTGTTTCTGTCTTTGGCTTCTTCTCTCTATCTATCTCCCCTTTTTTCTTTCTCTCTCTTTCTCTTTCTTTTTTTTCTCTTTCTCAGAATTTCAACATTTAAATAATAAAGTACTGCACAGGTCAATTTTTTGCGGCCCGGCTCATTTCATAGGCCAAAATTTCAAATATAAGCATATAGTTTTTCCAAAGCAGTCCCATGCCTGGGTAAAAAAGGAAGGAAAGAAGAAAAAATAAAGTTTTGATCCGAAGCAAGAAGTCCTTCAGCATTTAAGTCTCAAAACATCTGGTGTCAAAGACTATAAGCTACTATAAGAAAAAAAAGCAAACAGCATGGAAAACGAAATAAGAATCAAATTATGACCCGCGACATGAAGTGCCTTGGCACTTCCTACATACTGCTATGTTATTTTAAAACATCTGAATCATGTATTGTTAACTATTATCACAAAATGCAAACTACAAAATTCTGTCTTGCTTTGCGAGCCAGTTCTAAACCTGGATGTAAAAATATAAAAAAAATAATTTAGGATCCATAATAGGAAGTATTCCGGTGTTTCCTACATACCGTCATTTAAGTCTTTAAACTACTGCTATACAGGACTATCAACTATTTAAAAAAAAAACAAATGACAAAACTCCGCTTCGCTAATGCGAGCCAGTTCCATGCCTGGATAAAGAAGGAAGAACAGAAAAGGGGTTACATTATGATCTGCGATAGGAAATTTTAGTATTTCCTAATGCTAATATTTTAATTTTAAAACACCTAGTGTAAATTACTATGAGATATCATAAGTGAAACAAATAACAAATACTAAGCTTTTTTAAGGGATCTAGCCCCTAGCTTAGATAAAGAACTAGGTAAAACGAAACAGGATCAAGTTATGGTCTTTATTAATATATACATCAAAACAATGTGTGTGTGTTTGCTAGTTTGTTTGCTTATCTCATCAGAACTGGTAGAACAGGATAAAAAATAGCCAAAACAAAGTTCTCATTGAGGTTTAAAAAGAGTGTTGAGCCCGAACCCCAACTACATGGGATACGCTAACCTTAAGGTTAAGGCTAGAGTTACGTCTAGGTTTACGACTAAAAAAACAAAACAAAAAAAAAAGAAAAAGAAAAAAAGATGAGAGAAAGAAAACAAGAGGAACGGGTTTAAAAACCCCGGGCATCGCCGGTTAACCTTGCTAATATATTTTTATATTAAAACTGACAAAATCTATGATTAAGTCTATAGTAAATGTTTTTAATTTTTGTCTTAAAAATTATACTTTTTAATATAACAAGCAAAAAAACTTTACTGAAGATTTTCAAAAGGTGCTAACCGGGTTCTTTCATTATATACATAAGCCAAATGATATGCAATTAAAAACGAACATCGTAGTAGTTATCTAATTTTTTTACGTGTAAATACAAAGCAACATCCTGCTTTACTTCAAAAGATAAAACAATAAACGTTTTGTCAAACGAGCCGTTTGACATTTGAATGAACAGCAAAATATTTTTTACTTTCTCGCTGGTATTTCAATAAATTATTATTTTATTTTTTTCATTCTATATAATCCGTTAAATCAGGTGTTTTAAGATTGATATAGAAGAATGTATTTTTGTCGTGGATCATATTTTGATCCTTTTTCATTTTCTTCACTTTTTTATCCAGGCTTGGGATTTGCTTGCAAAAACAAGGCAGAGTTTCAAATAAATAAATTTATAAAGTGAATTTAAAAACATCAAGCAGACCATAAAAACAAATTTTTTTCACAAATTTTTTAAATGTTATGATTCGGGCGTTTTTTATTCAATGCAAATTTTTCTTTTGAAAAACAAAAAAATTGAATTTATAAAAAAATTATTAATATAATTATGTTTGATTTTTTTTATTTGTTAAAGTTTTCTAAATTAAAAATGTAAATATTTTTTCAGAAATCTCTCAAAGTTAATTAAATTGCATTACCATAAAGAAGAAGTCTAATTTTTAAGTTAATTAAATGATTGGAGGCTGGTTAATTTTTCTTTACATGATTTGCAATAATAATTTATTTTTTATTATTAAACGTAATAAAGAAATAACAAATAAGTCGTGAAACACTAAGTTTTTTTCACAAATTCTTTATTTTTCTGCATTTGCCGGCTTTTAATTTATTGCAAAAAATTTTCTTTAAAATTTTTTTTTTAATTTTCATATGTAAACATTCATTCAATTGTATTTGACTTGCTTTTGTTTTAAAATATAAATAATTAATATTTTTCATTACAATTTATTTTTCAGAAAGTTTTCAAATTTTAATAAAATGCATTGTCAGAGAGAGCAAACCTACATTTTAAAATTAAGCTCGATTAGATGACAGGAAGTTAGTTAATTTTTACTTTCAATTTTTAAAAACATTCAACCAAGCAAGTAAGTAAAAAAGCAAGCAAGCAAAACTGGCGGTGAAGGGATTTAATTATCTAAAAAACCACACAGAAAATGTAAAGTTTTGATTTTATTATTAATTTCTATAAATTATTAAACTATTCTAAAAAAAATTTGTTTAAGATTGGCAATATCGTAACTTGGTGTCAGAAAGAAAATCTGAAAGGCATGGTTTTAAAAGCATTAGAAAAACGTTCCGTTTCTAAGCTAAAGCTGTAGCTAAGAAAACAAGAGCTGAACAGTAAAGGAGGACAGTCTGATCTTGTTGACCACCTCCAGACGACCAATGACAAGGGTTTTGATCCAGAAAATTATGAATTCAATATGAATGAAGACTTTAAAAGAAGCACACAAAAAACTGAGACAGTTCTAGAGAAAATGAGTGAAAAAGAAAGCAGCACAAAAGAAAACGAAAAAAAATCATTTCTTGGCTGTCAGGTCTGACCTAAAAGCGAATTAGCAGCGGCCCTAGAGGCGCAGCTGCCAGTGAACAGCAAACCAACTGATGAAAAAAGAGATCTTCTGGTCGGTAGTGGTTTGTCTAAGTGCTGTCTGGATGGCATGGCTGAATTGATATCGTAAACAACAAGCTATATGCCGCATGTGTTTGACACATCAAACGAATTGGTTAAACAACGTAGTTAACGTCGTTTAACCAATTTACTTTGCCAAAAACTAATCTTGCAAAAGTTGTGTCTCGAAAATTTCTGCTTCAACCACAAGCCTAAACACTTCTCTATCCTCTGGTGTAAATGGTCTAAAGAGGTTTTCTCTGAATCGGAGTTTTATTTCTTGGTTTTTTTGTGAGCGACAACAATCGTTTTCTTGTTTTTAATAGTTTACATATTTTGACATTTGTGTTTTTCAAATCTTAGAACGAAAATTTTGACCTCTTCCGACAAACTAGAGCCTAGAGTTCTAAAACCTTTAAGATATACTTATGCAGGAAAACAGTGCATGATATGAGTGTTACTAACATTACTAATTAGGCAATTATTTAAATTAAAAAAATAAATAAAATTAAAAAAATGAAAGAAACTTATCGTGTTTTTTACGTTCAATTTTGATATTTGAATTGCCTTTATTATTTTACTCACTGTTTTCAAATAAGTTACTTCAATTTTTTCTTAAATGATCAGTAGCTGAGAGCTGTTTTTATTTAATTGAGCAAATTCTCCCGAACCATAATATTCAAATAATTGCAGAGAACGGTAGATTCATAAACTTTCGCGTTGAAGAATGATCATATCAAAACATATTACCTGTTCAAATTACACTGAAATTAATAACTTTGACTGTACTATAAAATCACAACTGAAATAATTTTGGCTAAGAAACTTGTTATTGGAAACTACAGCAAACACGAAAGTCAAAGAAACTTTATTATTTGTTTAAGAAAATAATGTTCTGTCTTGTTATTACATAGAATATTCAATAAAACAATTGGTCTATATCTACCAGTATCATAAAAAATCATCAGAATCAATAATGTTTATGAAAATGTATATATTTAGTAATAGACATTTTTATTCAACATCTAAAAAATTCTCTACCACAATCGCAAACTATTTTCTCCGAACTTGAATCACTGAGTGCGATCTTCATTCTTTTCCAAAATTCTTCACGTTTGCTTTTAAATAAAAAAAAATATATTTTAAATATATTGTGAACAACAAACATTGAGCTTAAACTATAATTTAACTGTTTAAAAATCTTTAATTTACATTTTTTTAATACTTTATGCCATTATGCTGCTGGTTATTTTTTCATGAGTTAATGTCTAGAACGTGGGACCAATCTACAATTTATTAGGTGACTGATCAAGCAAACTTATTTTGGATATTTTAATGTTTGGTGGATGCGTTTAACAGCTAAAACTACTTTTGGCATAACTCTTGCATAAACGACAAATTAGTGTTATTAAAATATGTCAAGGTTGGTATTCCATTGTTCAAACCTGTCATCGTTATACTGGTACCAATCAAGATAAGTATATCTTTTAATAAGCCATTCCAAACTTTCAATATTTTCTTCCAGAGGTTCCAGAAAAATTGTCACCACAACATTTATTCCTCTGCACAAACTTTCCATTTTTGCCATTTCCAACTCTAATCGACACCATTGGCTTCTCACAAAATTTTTCGATATTACCAATATAACTTTTCTGTAAACAAGAAAAATTATATATTTATTATAAATAAAAATTAATTTAAACAATTGATTTCTATTATAAATAAAGTGCAGTATAAGATTCCGACTCAAATTAAGAAATTCCGTGTAGAAAGTTTAAAATGTAAACGTCAGCATTTGAATTTTTAAACTTTTGCATCTCAAACGCTATCAATAATCAACCAATCAAAATTTGTATAGCACTATTTTCGTGGCGTGCATAAGCGCTCGGTCCTGAACGGATCGAACAGTTAAATAAATTTTGCAAATTGAAAACAACGTTAAATAAACGCACCTGCTTTGCTCGATAGCATTCATAATACTCGATTCAATAGTTTTTCCAACGTCAAAATCTCGTTCGTGGATACAAAATCTAAAACCATCCTCAACAGACTCAAATTCCGGCAATGAATCTGTAGCTGTAGTTATCCCAGGCTCGTGTGTTTCATCAGAGTTTGCAGTTGAAATGAGTCTTGCATATGGGCTTTCAGGCTGGCGTTCTAAAGACGATTTGCTTTTATTTTTTGTACTTCGGCGAGTTCGTTTTTCTTCTTTAATGTTTGGTTTTTCGAGATTCACGATGAGTTCTTGGACAACCCACCAGCTGTCACTGGAGTCATAAGAAATAAAAGCATCCTACACGTAAAAGCTATTTTTTTCTTTCCAGATGTGGTATTCCTTCCTCTTCTGAGACAACTTGAGGAAGTAATAACGTATGTCCCATCGATGTCGGTAGATAACCACGCCAACAAAAATGCACACTATTATGAGAGCAGTTAGTCCTCCTAAAATTTCTAACATGAGTTCATAATAGCACGACATCATAAGTTTACTTATCATGGTATCATCGTTTTTCAAAGGCACTAGTTCAGATTTATCGTTGAGACAGACGATTTTGTCAAAATCGTAAATATGCTGCTTAGCTTTAAAAAACCATTTGAGAAATTGTATACTGTCGCAAGTACATTGAAACGGATTTCCTTCTATATATAGCATCAATCCCTCATTATTAGTGTGCCAATTTGCGAGTGACAGTGAAGGTAATGAAGACTCTTGCAGTTTAACAAAAAGGTTAAAAGTCAAATCAAGAAATCTGCAAATACAAAACTAAAGTTAATTTAATTTTAAAAAATAATATGGTAATCATAACATATAAACATTTTAGTAATTTTGGTAATGCATTTTCATTAGAAAACTTAAACTGCTGAATAAATTAATTTGGAAATATTTAGATAAATTGACTTCAGATTAAAAGTTTTAATGATGGTTATTGTGGTGTTCGCAAGTCTGGTAAAAATTTGTACACATTAATTCTTAAAAATGTAAAGTATGTTAATTTTAATAAACATATCTAATATTAAAAGTTTCAAGATGATAAATTCTAAAACCTGAGATGCTTCATATGAAGTAGGTTGAAATTGATTGTTTGCAACGAGTTCAGAGAAAGATTAAGAACCTCCAAGTTGTAAAGATTGTAGAAAGTTTTTCGGTGAAGTGTTTTCAGTCTATTATTTGCGAGATTCAGCAAAGTTAGATTTGTGTAGAAAGCAAACGTTTCGCCTTCCTTGTCTTGAGAAAGTTGATCTGATAAATCGTTTCCATCTAAAATTAGTTCTCCTAAAAACATTTTCACCGTTTATTTTAGTGTTGTAAAATTAAAAGCATCTAACTTTGAAACAACTAGAACTCAACTATAAATACTCAAATTACTTCTGCTAGAACTGTGCTTAATATGAATAAAACTATAGTGAGAAATTATTAAATACTAGTGGCGTTACCGGTCGTTGCCCGTGGTTTTCAGACGTTTTTCTTTCTTGCTCCCGTTTCTTTCCCTGCTTGCTTTCCAGCTTCCATTCAGTCTCTTGCTCCTTTTTGTTCTTCCGTTTTCTCTCCATTTCCCGCATGCTCTCCCGATCTCAGTCACTTTTACTCTCGCTCTCCCGCTTCCGTTTCCCCTCGATCTCCCGTTCTAACTCGCTTTCCCAATCCCGCTCGCTCCTTTGCTCCTGCTTGTTCTCCGCTTGATTTCCCGCCCCAGGTCCTTTTATATATAGATGTACGTGATCTTAGAAGACATAATCTTGGTACTTTATACACAGAATGTCTTTTGTGTATTTATTTTATAAATGAAAAGATGTTTTGTATATATGAAAAGTTGTTTACTTACCAATTAAAAGTCCATTTCTGATACTGATTTCAAATATATTTGGAGCAATGCAGTTTATTTTATTGTCGCCAAAATCAAAAACTACTGGTCTGGCGTTCATCGGTCTGTATACTATGAACGGACCAATTAAATTAAAAAGTCTGTTGTCACGATAATGAAATACAGTCATACGAAAGTTGCCCAAAAACAACACTCCAGGCATATAATCAATTTTTACATTGATAATTCCAGAAAACAGACAGGTTGTGAGATTCGCAGGAATCGGAACGCACCAGAAATCTTTTCTCATTCTGACATTGTCTTCCGGAAATCTGCACTTAATGAACGATTTAGCGTAGCAATTGTTTCTTGAGTACTTTTCCTTTAACTTATGTTTCTGAAAAATTATATTTCTTTTTTCTATAATCTGTCTTTTTTGAATTTCGTTGTCGTCGTCGTCGTCATGCATTCCAGGGTTTCTCAAATTTTGATAGTTAGCATTTATTCTAGTAAGATTGACCATAAGAAATAAAAAAGTTTGCAAAAAAAATACATTACTTAAGTGATTATAAGAAATATCTAAGTTTTCTAAATGTTTTAGGGCAGATTGAAATCCCACGTCAATATATTGCAATTGGTTTCTATTTAGTTTTAAATTTATTAAATGACGTTTATTTCTCAATTTTCCGAAAAAATCTTCTGTGAGACCAGGAGTGGGCGTGTAATTGCCAAGAAGATATGACAGATCGAGATCTTCAATTGTGTTCGATAAGTTATCAAAGGTTTTTGCAACATCGAGTAAATTAAGTTGATAGTTATAAGCCAGATTTAAATGCCGCAGTTGCTTTAATGGACTAAATGAATTTTGATGTATGAACGTTATATCCAAATAAGCAAGATTGAGAGAAGTCAGGTTGTGACAATTACTGAGATGTTTAAAAGTCTGTTCTCTTATTGCTGTTAAACTAGAATAAACTTGAAGTTCGGTCAGAGATTTTAAAGTAGAAAAACTTTTTCCAAACCCGCCGGTTATGTTTCCGTCAACTTTAAGAGTTCGCAATGAACTCAAATTTTTAAACACTTTCTGAGACACGTTGAAATTATTTTGTATGAAAAGAAGTTCCAGACTGTTGCTGATAGAATTTAAAACTGATGAATTCTCATCAAGATAGAGGAAATTTTGTTGAAGAAAAAGGCGTTTCAAAGAGGATGTCATATCTGAAAACAAATCTGATGGCAGATGTGATATGTTATTGTTTGAAAGGTCTAGATGCACAATAGCAAAACAATTGCTGAACGTGCTGCTGTCCAAATGGTCAATGAGGTTGTCGCTTAAGTTTAAAACTTTAAGATTCGTAGGCAGCATGTTCGGCACTCTTTTCATGCTTCTAGATGAACAGTCCATGACTGTTGCATGTGCTGTACAATGACATTCTTGAGGGCACATTTCGTCTATAAACAGAAATAAACAATTTAAAAATATTAATTTTTTAACATAGATGCATAAACACATGGTGTTGCAACCGGTTTTTTGTTTTTGCATTTTTTTCTGAAAAAAGGTTCGCACCACAATTTTTTATTTTTTTAACTTGTGTTATTTACTTTGAGGGGTAATTTCACATTAATGGGTTGGATTAAAACTCCTAATCTCTAGGTCTAAAGGCAAACAAATTACCGCTACACCACTATCAAAACCATTCCTAAATATTTGAACTTCTTGCAATTGGTAGTTGGTAAATATTTTATTCATTGATAAAAATGAAGATTCAAACAAATCTACCTAATTTTTTAAGAAAATTAATTAACTTGAGATTAAATAGCTCGTCAACGAATAATTACATTTAATATCAGACCCTCCAGAAATGTCACAATAAACACTTGAAAACAGTAGGCAAATATTATGCCAACTTTCAACATGAATATTTTTTTATAAATTACCAGAGTCGTATTATAGGAGCAAGTGTGGCTCTACATTTGAAAAAGTCTACACTAAAAAATTGATAATATATTTATAAGTACGAAACAGCCACACAACATCCTTATTTGAGCAAAGCTTGTCTTGTCACCATTGCGGCCAAATTCCAAATGAAAAAAAAATATCTATCTACATTGTCCAATTTGAAAAATTGCTCCAAATTTAAAAAGAAATAATTTTAAAAAAATATCTAGCTACATTGTCCAATTTGAAAAATTGCTCCAAATTTAAAAAGAAATAATTTAAAAAAATAGTGTATGATTCTAACAGAAATTTGTCTTACAGTATGTTTTCTCAACGCGGTTTGATTTTTGTTATAAACGCATTGTGATTTGACGTGTTTCTATTCTTTCACGTGGTGATTTTTTGTTTCCACATTTCGGACAGGAAGGATCTTTAAAAAAATTGTTGGATTTTTGCCTTCAATTGAAGGAAATTTCTTGTTTGCAATTTTTGTATTTTAGGTTAAAAATTTTTTTAATTGTCAGCGTTATGTCACTGTAAAACATTTTTATTCATCGAATTACAAAATTACAAAAAAAATATCTACGTGTTTTTGTAAGAGCATCTATTAAAAGCGTATTTTTAATTTTTTTTAATTATTATTTCTTTTCTACTTTTTTGTATTTTAACTGCCATCTAGCAATTGTAATGAAAACCTTAGCCAGCGAAGTATATCATGTACACTAATTTAAAGTTAAATTAGTAGTTTTTTTTAAATAATAATTTAAAGGTATACAAAACACAACTATATTTCAAATTTCAGATCAAAAGCCTACTGGGATCAAAATGTGATTAAAAACTTTGTCGAGGAATTCAGCGGACACCTGAATTTAAAAAAACCATTTAAAATAAAAACAACTTATAACTATAAACCAATAAGAGTCTTAAAACACCTGGTGTAAAGGACTATAAACTATTATAAAAAAAAATAAAAAAATAAAAAATAAACCAATAAAAACAAATATAAATTTAATAAATTTTCCAGTTCTTAATATTTTTATTCCGATTTCTTTCTGATACAGATAATTTTGTTGATGATTTTATTTCGACATGAAACTTTGTTTTAAACGAATGTCATTTTAACTTTTATTATTATATTATTTTATAAATGAGTTTTTAATATCGTTTTTTATTGGGAAAACGATTGTACATATGGTGAGCAATTCCTTTTTTTCAAGTAGGTGCGAATGTGGTAGAGTTGGCCTCAAACCATTTGTTGTTTTTTGCTTTTTTTCTTCCAAAAACATGCATTATCGTGCCGTGTATTATCTCCTTCAAATAATCCCATCTTTCCCTGGCACCACCGCCGCCAGGGAGGTGTGTGCCTAGTGAGTTGGACAGAGCTTTCGTGAATTCCACTATTTTCTCCGGACGAGTACTCTTGCTCACATCGATGTGGGGTCTGCCTTCTGGCCTGGATTTGTGAATTTTCTTGGGCTGTTATTTTATCTTGCCACACACCAGTAAGTAATCGGTGTCAAGGCAGAATGCCTGGCAATGATCAGGTCCAGCTGGTGCCAGTGTTTAAAGCGGGGATTTTTTCAGGGCACCCTCTGCTCTGGTTTAATTTGACCTAATACATTTGTGATGCACAAATCATGATAAGAAGACAGTTCCAAGAGCCTCTGTTCGTTATCGTTTATTCTCCCTGTACAGATTTTTTCCAGACAAAACGGCCACGAAAACATAGCACCCACAATGTGCTTTCTTACCTTTTCCACGTCTTTACCCTGCCAAAAGAACGTGAAATGTTTTGCTCTAAAGTGACAGAGATATTCTATGCTTTATAAACATGCATACAGTTGCGCTGAACAATTGTTCACTAGCTAAGGATTAATATGCTAGTATACGCAGCACAACGCAAAGTAAGGCCTCATATATACTATATATGGGTTCATAAAAGCAGCAACATGATGTAATGTATCAAAACGTTCTTTGGAGCAAATTAAAAGTTGACTTTCCATTATCATCATCTCTGGAAACTATTGAAAGCAGGCATTGGTGTAGGGATACGTAATGAAGAAAAACTGGAAAACAATCCACGCAAACCTTTTCTGAACACTTGACATATTTTTAAAACGGGACTTTTTCAATTTTCATTGGGTGGATTACCATTCCCATAGACACACTTCCCAATTCCATAGAATTCATATAAATCTTTATAGCAATCGTTCACATTTCCATGGAAAGCAAGGGGTCCTATGGAAATGGGATCACATTTACACTTCTAAATCATATTTTAATTCCGGGATCGCCAAAAAACCGAGATTTAAAATCACTAATAAAAAAGTAGGCTTTTCATAATTTGTAATTTTATAAGCGACTTTTAAAAAGTACTACAAATTGTAAAATTGAAGTTTACCTGCATCTATTCCAACACATCCTTTAGCTGTTATGTCAGCTTCTAGTGCTTTTAAACTAATGATCATCAATAAAAATCTCGACCAAAAACGTTTGGACAAGTTCTGAAGTGAAAATATCATTTTTTTCGTATCAGTGTTTGTGAAGACAAATTAAAAATAATACGATCTAAGCTTATATATGTATATATATATATATATATATATATATATATATATATATATATATATATATATATATATATATATATATATATATTCAGGGTGGTCTAAAAAAGTGAGAACATCTTGTAAAATGTGACCTAATTACTACAAAATTAGTGGCGTCGACACCTAGAAAAAGTCGTTAAGTCGTTGAAAAGCAAGAAAGACACATTGAACATGATTTCTAAATAGATAAATACTATTTACATAATTATAAATTAAATTTTGAAATAACTCCTACGCTACGAGATTTTTTTTTTTTTTGGACCACCCTGTATATAAATATTACAAATAGAAAACGTAGCACAAGGTTTTTAATGACTGTTTTTAACAATGGCCCGTTTCTACTGACTTATGACTTTTAGATTGACATCCGTCCTAAGTGTATAGGTACGCAATTATAAAAAAAATATCTCAGTAGCTTATTTATCTAATGTTTGTGTCATGTTATTTTATTTGTTCAGTAATGTAAACACTTGAGCACCAAAAATAGGCATTTAAAAATCATTTTTGGTAAATTATGCCTAAGTAAAAAAAACTCTGCAAGAAAATTTGTTTTCAGTTTAAAACCACACCCTGGCGTACCTTAAACAAAGAGCATTGAATGTTTTGTTGAACCAGCCATTCAACATTTAATGAAAATTAAAATAATTTATTTCCACGCTGAAATCTAAATAAATTAGTTTATAAAATTAATTTAAAGACAAAAAATGAGGTTCTTCTGTAAGAGTGCAGTTCATAGCAAAGTTTTTTTAATTAAAAAATAAAACTATAACAATAATAATAATCTTCAAGTAAGTACTACTAACAAACAAATGAGCCTTAAAACCACTGAGTGTTATTGATGTTTGAAAATTTCAGAAAAAATGTTTTTCGCTTTTTACTGTTAAGCATTAGAATATTTTAAAATGTAGCATATGAATTTGTTAATTTTTTCAAATTAGTAATGTACCTTTTAATTAAACAGCATTTTCATGTTTTTTTTTACTTAAAACAAAAATTAAAAATAATCAAAATACGATTCTTAAATAATTTATCTTCGCTGGGTTTAATATCAAAAAACAATTCAATGTTTAAAGCAGGAACTTCTTCGGTTGTTTCTCTAGATAAAATATAAAAAATAAAAATTTAAAAAAAAACAACGTCCGTATCTAATATACTAAAAAGTTAAAATAATAATAAAGTGAACATATTAACATTTTTAGAGCTAAACTTTTTGTTTAGCGTTATCTATATATATATATATATATATCGACTATCGGCCAACGCTCTACAAATGTTGATATGTTAATTTTACTATTATTTTTTATTTTTTATTACATTATTTTACGAGCTTTGTTTTAAAAAAGTATTTTCATATTTTATATTATTTTTCATTTTTTAGTGTTCAATGTGCAAAATCTGAAAACGGATTAATGTATTTAATGTCACCCATCGAAGTACTAACCGAGCTTGACGTTGTTCAATTTTGTTGATCAGACAAGTAGCGGTGTTTTCGTGTTTTCAAAAACAACGTTTGCGCTGAACAAACATTACAAGTTAATACAAGCTTTGTAAAAATAGCCACGAAGAGTCTAACAGGATGTTGACATTGTAAATTATGCGGACTATAGTTCATTTAGTTCGTACAAAATGTATGGCTAAATTTGCACTTCCAAAGTGATTTTTAAATTTCACCTTTGTTCAACAACCGTCATTCAAAAACATAATTTTTTTCTCTTGTCGAATTATAAAAACAGAACTTAAACTGATATTATATCAGTTCAACACAAATTTCTAATTATTGTTTGATTTAAAACTCGATTTGATCTTTGAATGAAAACAGATAATTAGATATTTCCATCTTCTTTGTTCTTATCTTCCAAAGTTTAAATGTTTTTTCTACACATTTTTCAAAATCGTTATCGCCATTTTTTTTCATTGCGTATCTATGGGGATCTTTAAAAAATTTTACTAAATAACTTTTTGCTGAAAACCTTGAACAACCTTATGTAATGTAATGTCAAGTTAAAAACAAAGCCTGGAGACTTTTGTTTTGTTACTGCACCTTTTAGATTGTAAGCAAAGTTTTATGTAGTTTTTGATATTGATTTAATATAAATTCTGATTTTAGTAATAATTTACATTGAGTTTGTGATTTATATCTGAAATTTTATATATATTTCTTTGTTAATTAGTTTAACTATATTATGTTACATTTTTTATGTAATGGTTTATTAAATTTTAGATTGTTCTTTAAAATCCATAAAGCAAAAACAAAATAAAACGATACTTAAATTACAGCTGTGAAGTAGACTAAATCAATTTTTTGCATTAAATGTAAACTAAGAAAAGGACATAGATGTATGTATGTTGCTTTTCATTTTTTTCGATTTTGGTACAAGACAGAACAACAATCAACTGAAATCTGTGGGAAATTCGAGCGACAAAAGCGCTCCTCGGTTATCTCGTCGTGTTTTTTGCGAACAACTAGACCGACTGTAAAAGTGCTGCACAATTACAAACAAACTCTCACGAGTTAAGAATTTTTCCTGGACTGTGAATATTTGTAATTTTGTGGTTAATTGGCAAACGGACTGTTTTTTTTATAGTTTTTGGGCCATCACAGAGATAGGTAAATATCTTTTGTTAGCTCATTTTTTCTAAAAACATGATTTCTTAGCGTGCGTCATATTCGTTTCTGAAGACATGAGCTTGGAGACTATTGTATTGTTAAAAATCAAGTTTAAATTATTTATTGACTAAACTTTAGATGAAACTGAAAAACAAAACAACTAGAATAATAACATGAACATTTCTAAAAAAAAAATAAATGTAACTGATGTCTGAAAAACATAGTACCTTTAACTGGAATATTGAACTACAACAGAAATAACGCTGGCTTAGAAACTCCTGTAATTGCAAACTACAGTACATGTATGTCGATAAAATTGTAATATTTGTTTGCATATAGATGGGTAAGTGAGAAAAATAATGTTTTGTCATATTAATTTATAGAAAATTAAATAAACGTATTGGCTTCTTTTTAACAGTATCATAAAATATCACTACAATCAGTCAGTTATATCGAAAGTTATCCGTTTAGCTTATAACATATTTTTATTCAACGTCTAAAAAATTCTCTACAACAATCGCAAACTATTTTTTCCGAACTTGAATCACTTAGAGCAATCTTCAATCTTTTCCAAAATTCTTGACGTTTGCTTTAAAAAAAATTTTAATCAAAAACAAAATTGCATTGTGATTATTTTAAAACTAAAATTTAAAGTATAATAAAAAAATCTCATTTTAAACTATCTCATTATGTTAGTCTTACTAGTTATCTTTTTTTGCACGTTTTCTTTTTAGCTGCACATACCCGTTGATAACCCGCAAAAACGTTTATTATCATATTTTGACTCACTTTTCAGTATACTTTCGCTGGCAAACGTTTTCACTACAATCGATAAAGGATATACAACTTTTTTAATAATCAGTCAATATATATATATATATATATATATATATATATATATATATATATATATATATATATATATATATATATATATATATATATATATATATATATATATATATATATATATATATATATATATATATATATATATATATATATATATATATATATATATATATATATATATATATAGTATGAGGTCTAAATATTAAGTATTAACTTTATAATAACTATTAAAAGAACAAATAAAATATAAATATGAAACATTTGTGCTCTACGCTTTTATGTTTATATTTTTTTTTGTATTTTTAAAACATTTTATAAAATCATTTTTAACCTTTTTAAATTATTTATTATTGTTATTATTTAAGTTCAAACGATTACCAAAGACGTAAAACATCAACTGATGAAACTCGTGTATAAAAATAAAATTGCAATATTAAATTACAACAATATCGGGGTTACGCTGTACTAACCTGTCATCGTCATACTGGTACCATTCAAGATAAGTATATCTTTTAATAAGCCATTCCAAACTTTCCATTTTTTCTTCCAGAGGTTCCAAAAATATTGTCACAACAACATTTATTCCTCTGCACAAACTTTCCATTTTTGACATTTCCAGCTCTAATCGACACCATCGGCTTTTCACGAAATTTTTCGATATTACTAATATAACCTTTCTGCAATAAATATTTTAAAATTTACTTGTAAATTTAATTTATATACTTTTACTTCGCTACTTTTCCAGGACAAAGCGCTACAAAGTACTGTAAAATATTAATAAAACGACATAAAGTTTAAATCTATGTATTATCAATTATCTATTATTATTAACGTATGCATTTCCGAACCCTATTTTACTTTTATGTGGGTGGAGCTAAGATTTTCACGGTCATATTTGTTTTGGTGTACAATAGATTGTTCGAGATTACTATGGAATCTTCTGAAAATGACCGTAAACAATGGTGGCAAAGATGGGCAGAGCAACAACGAACGTAATAAAGAACACCCATGGCCATATTTAGTCAAAATGTTCAGATTTGAATCGATGGAAGCTAAAACGTGTAGGTTCACATGCTTGCCGACACTTGCCGTGCAATCCTAAAGCAATTAGGTCACTGCTATTGACCCGGCGGTTAGCCGTGGAAATAATCGGTAAAATTGCTACTGAGCCGGCAGTCGCGCCGTAAGTCTACCTCTAAAATTAAACCTTAACCCAAACCCTACCCATAACTCTATCCCTAATCCTTTAGAAAATATGTACATCTTTATCAATTGATCGAAACCGCTGGCTCAGTAGCAATTTTACCGCTTATTGCCCCGGCAAACGGCACCTACTGCCTTGGTAATAGTTATAACAAAGCAATTACGTGTTCAGCATTCCACAATTCTCCGTCGAACTTGAAGAAACACGTGATACGCGTGCATCCAGCGCTTGTATCGGAATACGAAAACTTGATGAAAAATGCAAGTAAACGAAAGGCAGACAGTGGTGACAGTTCCCAATATGGTGAGCCAAAGAGCCAAAGAAACGAAAAATTCACCAAGCGACAGTTTCACAGTAATTTCTTAATGCCAATTTTGTGACACAGGCAGCGATCAACGACAACATTCTGAATCTGGTAGTGAGTGGTGGAGTTCTTCCTTTACACGCCGTCGAATTGCCCGAGTTTATTGATCTCATATCAGTCTATCAGCAAAATCGTGAAACAATTACACGACATGCATTGAAGTAAAATATAATCTAAGACGATGGAATTACGATAAATTAGAGTTAGATAATTGATGAATGACCATTACGAAAGCGGCTTCAGTACTTTTACTTTTTACTTTAAAAATAACTTTAAAGTGCTGTTACTTTTTACTTTTACTTAAGTAATTTTTTTAGCAAATACTTTTACTTTTACTTAAGTAACTTTTTGAGGCGTTACTTGTACTTTTATTTAAGTACTGAAACACAGTACTTTTTCCAACACTGGGAAAGAGAAGCAAAAGAAAAACGATAAAAAAAACCTTTAAAAACCTTGGGAAAGCAAGCGGGAGAGCAAGCAAAAACGGGAAACCAAACAAACGGGAAAGTACGCGGGAACTGGAAAGCAAGGCGGAGATAGAGCAAGCGGGTACGGGAGAGCAAACGGAAGCGAGAAAGCAAGCGGGAACAGAGAGCAAGCGGGAACGGAAAGGAAGCGGAGTGGGTGGTAATGCGGGAACGGGAGAGCATTGATTGATTGATTGATTGATTGATTGATTGATTGATTGATTGATTGATTGATTGATTGATTGATTGATTGATTGATTGATTGATTGATTGATTGATTGATTGATTGATTGATTGATTGATTGATTGATTGATTGATTGATTGATTGATTGATTGATTGATTGATTGATTGATTGATTGATTGATTGATTGATTGATTGATTGATTGATTGATTGATTGATTGATTGATTGATTGATTGATTGATTGATTGATTGATTGATTGATTGATTGATTGATTGATTGATTGATTGATTGATTGATTGATTGATTGATTGATTGATTGATTGATTGATTGATTGATTGATTGATTGATTGATTGATTGATTGATTGATTGATTGATTGATTGATTGATTGATTGATTGATTGATTGATTGATTGATTGATTGATTGATTGATTGATTGATTGATTGATTGATTGATTGATTGATTGATTGATTGATTGATTGATTGATTGATTGATTGATTGATTGATTGATTGATTGATTGATTGATTGATTGATTGATTGATTGATTGATTGATTGATTGATTGATTGATTGATTGATTGATTGATTGATTGATTGATTGATTGATTGATTGATTGATTGATTGATTGATTGATTGATTGATTGATTGATTGATTGATTGATTGATTGATTGATTGATTGATTGATTGATTGATTGATTGATTGATTGATTGATTGATTGATTGATTGATTGATTGATTGATTGATTGATTGATTGATTGATTGATTGATTGATTGATTGATTGATTGATTGATTGATTGATTGATTGATTGATTGATTGATTGATTGATTGATTGATTGATTGATTGATTGATTGATTGATTGATTGATTGATTGATTGATTGATTGATTGATTGATTGATTGATTGATTGATTGATTGATTGATTGATTGATTGATTGATTGATTGATTGATTGATTGATTGATTGATTGATTGATTGATTGATTGATTGATTGATTGATTGATTGATTGATTGATTGATTGATTGATTGATTGATTGATTGATTGATTGATTGATTGATTGATTGATTGATTGATTGATTGATTGATTGATTGATTGATTGATTGATTGATTGATTGATTGATTGATTGATTGATTAATTGATTTCACAGATCTATTAATTTTCATTATTGGTTTTGACAGGTGGGGCCTAAATTTATAGAGAAAATGGTACGAGGGCCACAGCCGAAAACAACAATCAAACTACTTCGACGACGAAATACATATCGATATAGCCGTAAGAATGTTTAGATTTTGGTAATTTGTAATTTTTCAGTAAAGGTTTTCGAAAAGTTATAATAAAACTAACAAAATTGGAACTTACCTGCATCTATTCCAACACATCCTCTGGATGTAATGTCAGCTTCCAGTGTTTGCAGACCAATGTTTATCAATAAAAAACTGCACCAAAAAATGTCCAGTAGGCAATAAATTATCGATGTGCCTGGAAATTTTTTGACCCAACCTTTTTCTTAGCATTAGACATTCTGTAACGAACTTGTTGCAGTATCTCTAATTCTGAATGTTTTTGAATGTATGAAGACGAGGAAATGTGCAAAAGAAGATTCGGAAAGATAAGTCAATATACTTTTTCTTATCTTATTTTGAGTAGTGGAAGTTTTATTTTGCATTTATCTTACAAATATGGTTCTCAAAAGCAAGGAAATGATTAAGTGCATTAACTGTAGTATGTATGGAAGCGGTGAAAACTTCATAGATTCCGTATGCAACAATTGTTTGAGAATTGACAAGTTGGAGAAAGAGGTCGAGAAATTGCTATTAAAGACATCTGCAGAAAAGGAAGAGGAAGGGAAAAAACTCGTTGAAAAACAGCTGGAGGTATGTGAAAAAAAAGCATATCAAAAGATTGAAGAAAAGTTTGCTGAGTTGCTTGTTTCCAAATCATCAGCAGCCAATAATAATGGGACCAGGGAAACTAACGTTTTAATCCAAGAAGAGGAGTGGACCAAAAAAGAAATAAAGGCAATAAAAGAAAAAGTAAATAAAGTGGAAAATAAGATAAAAAATACAGACCAGCATGAACTTAGAAGGAACAACATTATAATTCATAGGATGGCAGAGAGTGCTGCAGATAAAGAAGATCAGAAAAAAACTGATGATAGAAAATCTGTGTTGTCACTATTTAAAGTACTTGAAGTATCTTGTGAAAGTTTAGATATAAAATAAGTGATCAGACTTGGCAAAGAATCTGAAAAAGACAGACCTCTACTTGTTGAACTGAAGGAAGCAACAAAGAAAAATTTCATATTAGAGTCATTTTTTAAACTCAAGAATGCAGAGGAAAAGTTTCGAAGGGTCTCTGTGACCCACGATATGACTAGAATAGAGAGAGAACAATGCAAGAAACTTGTTATAGAAGCAAAAATAACAGAACAATGATCAGTCGGGGGAATGGATATACAAGGTGAAGGATGTGCCAGGGAATATGAGAATAGTAAAGCTCAAGAAGGTGCAATAAATAGGCAGAGTTTCAATAGTGTAACTAAACTAAAAAGAACAATATTGAAATGTTTCTATGCCAATGTAAGAAGTATAGTAAGCAAAGAAAAAAGATGTGCATTGGAAGTTTATGTGGAATTAGAAAAACCTGACATCATTGGTATAACAGAATCATGGGCAAAGGAAGATATATTAGATATTGAACTAGCAATTAATGGGTACACTATGTTTAGGAAAGACAGGCAAAATCAAAATAATAAGGGGCATGGTGCGGGTGGTATAATTTTATATGTTAAAAATGAAATAAAGGCAGTGGAAAGAAAAGATATATCAAGCGATAAGTTTAAAGAAAGTCTTTGGTGTGATATACAGCATGGAGCTAAAAACAGTTTACTAATAGGTGTTTGCTACAGACCCCCAAATGTAGATGAAAGTGTTGATAATGGTTTGTGTGAATTATTGGGTAGGGTTAGCCAGGAATCTGTATTGATAATGGGAGATTTCAACTATCATATAAACTGGATAAACATGGAAGGAGAAAGACATCAAGATAATAAATTCTTGGATTGTATTAATGGGGAATTTTTACATCAACATGTCATAAACCCAGCAAGAAACAAAAATATATTAGATTTGGTAATAACTTCTGATGAGAACATTGTAGAGAACATCTCTGTAGGAGAGCCTTTTCATTCTAGTGACCACCAAATTGTAAGATTTGAAATAATATTGCAGGATTGTAACATGAAAATAAATTCTCATATTAGCTACAATTTTTTTAAAGCAAATTATAACAAAGTAAGAAATAAAATAAGAGACATGAATATATTGAGAAAAATTGAATCGGTGGATGTAAATGACAGCTGGATGTTATTCAAAAAGAGCATGGAGGAGGTCATTCAAGAAATAATACCCATTAAGAAAAAATTTGTCAGGAAACAGCCATGGATAACTAAAGAAGTCTTAAAAATAAGAAGAGCAAAAATCAAAGCATGGAAAAGGTTCCAAACACTTCGAAATGAAAATGAAATTGCAGCTGCAAGTAATAATGAGACAGGCAAAGAAATAATACTGCAACAATTGCACGACGAATATGTTAAGAAAAGAAATGAGACAAAAAAAAGCATTAAAAGAGCCATAATTGATTATGAGAAAAAGCTGACGGATAATATAAAAAATGACAGCAAAAGTTTCTATGCGTATGTCCGAAGTAAGCAAAAACGAAAAGACCTAGTGGGGCTGTTAAAAAATGAGTTAGGCGAAGTGGTTGAAAACGATGAAGAGGTAGCTGAAATGTTAAATAATTATTTTTGTACGGTTTTTACTGAAGAAAACATAGAAAACATACCGGAACCTGTGAACATGTTTAAGGGAAAAATAGACGAGAAAATGACTGATGTGGTTATCACAAAAAAGAACGTTGAAAGACACTTGAAGGACCTAAATACATATAAAAGTCCGGGTATCGATGCATTACATCCCATGTTTTTAAGAGAAGTAAGACACAAAATAAGCGATGTGTTAGCAGAAATAATGAACAGGTCCTTGAAAACTGGAGAAATTCCTCGTGATTGGAAAGATGCAATCATTGTACCACTCTTTAAAAAAGGTAGCAGATCTGAGGCAAGTAACTATCGTCCAGTAAGTCTCACGTGTATTATTTGCAAAGTCATGGAAAAAATCATTCAGCTCGAATTAATGAATAACATTAGACACCACAGCATTTTGATAAACAGCCAACATGGATTCGTACAAAGGCGATCATGTCTAACAAATTTGCTAGATTGTTTTGAAAATGTTTATACCCACTTAGACAAAGGAACCCCTGTAGACATAGTCTATCTGGATTTTGTCAAAGCCTTCGACAAAGTACCACATACACGGTTGATGAGAAAAATAGAAGCGGCTGGAATAGGAGGTAATATTCGAGGATTGATCAAAGAATGGCTAGCTGACAGAAGACAAAAAGTGGGAATTAAAGAGACATACTCGGAGTGGAAAAGCATAAAAAGTGGTGTACCGCAAGGATCCGTTTTGGGACCTTTACTATTTGTTCTGTTCATTAACGACCTTGATTTAGGGACTTGTTCAAAGGTCTCGAAATTTGCTGATGACATAAAGTTATCCATGAAAGTAGAATGTGAGCTGGATGCCGACATTTTAAGAAAAGATCTTGCAAAAATATACCAATGGTCCCTAGACTGGCAAATGATGTTCAACGTAGATAAATGCTCAGTGATGCACATGGGTAATAGTAATCAAGAGTTTCAGTATGAGATGGGAGGAATATTGTTGAAGACATCTGAAGAGGAAAGAGATCTAGGAGTTATAGTACACAATAGCGGCAAACCATCAAGACAGTGTGCGGAAGCAGCAAAGCGAGCCAATAAGATTTTAGGATTGGTCAAGAGAACAATAATAAGTCGAAACCAGGAAATAATTATCAGACTATACAAATGTTTGGTAAGACCACATCTAGAATATTGAGTACAAGCTTGGAGCCCTGTTTTAAAAAAGGACATCGTAGTGTTGGAGACGGTACAAAGGAGGGCTACAAAGTTGATTAAGCATTTAAGCCAGTTACCTTACGAATAAAGATTAAAACAATGCGGCTTAACAACTCTAGAGAAAAGGAGAAGCAGGGGTGACTTGATCGAAGCCTACAAGATAATAACAGGAAAAGAGGATTTAACACCAGCAATGTTTTTTGAACAACCACCGATTCAAAGCACTAGGGGAGATAAATTCAAGCTTTTTTAAAAACAAGAAAAGACTATAAAAAAGGCTTTTTTTAGTTCTAGAGTGGTAAATATATGGAATGACTTGGACGATGACACTGTAGCATCTGAGACTACCACATCTTTTAAAGTAGCGCTATCCAGGCATGGATACTGATTTGTATGCAATTATTTATTTTTTATTAGTTTATTTATCTATTATTATCATTTTTCATTTATTTCATTTTATTCTATTTATTATTATTTTTAATTCGAAGTGGTTGTCTATAGGCGTAAAGTCTTCTAAACCACTATAATAAACGTTATCTTATCTTAAGATTATTAAAAAAAGTGGCTGAAAAAGTTAAACTAGGCCATCCGCTTTGAATGTGTGTGTGTGAGAGAGAGAGAGAGAGAGAGAGAGAGAGAGAGAGAGAGAGAGAGAGAGAGAGAGAGAGAGAGAGAGAGAGAGAGAGAGAGAGAGAGAGAGAGAGAGAGAGAGAGAGAGAGAGAGAGAGAAAGAAAAAGAGAGAGAGAGAAAGAGAGAGATAGAGAGAGAGAGAGAGAGAGAGAGAGAGAGAGAGAGAGAGAGAGAGAGAGAAGAAAGGGAGTAAAAGAGTGAGAGAGTGAGAGAGCTTATAGATGTTAATATTATGCTTCGGGAGAAGTTGTCAACATGAAGAAATAGAGATCCTGTTTGCTAGTTGTCACGAAAAACATAAGCCGCACGATACTCTATAAATTAAAATCTACTTAATATACCATTTTATTTACAACCGGGTTTTTTTGGGTTTGTTTATTTCTGCGCTGGTGTTGGAGTGCCCACCAGGCAATCTGGTAAAAAAACTAGAATTACCAAATTTATTACAAACTCGAATAAAGCTGCTAAGCTTTTGCAACAATTAGAGTATTAGTAAAAAAACTGAATAGCATTCAGTATCAGTCACTATGCAGGACCGACTTGCAGCGGCGAATCCAGGGGCCTGGGCCCCTTTAGACGTTGTAACAAGAAATTTGATGAGATATAAACGGACTTTGTAATTGTATTTTTTCCAAAACGTGTAAAGATAATTAAACAGTTTGCTGACGCAGTCACGAGTCAGTTTTACGAGTTTCTGAATTTCTGCAAATAATTAAAAACTTCCTTGGCTAAAACGGAATTTCCCAGCAGGTTTTTGTAAGATCTCGCCCAAAATATCGGAAAAACCGTAGCTCAGGTCATGACATTACGGAAAGTTTTTGAAAGCAAAAGGGGCATTGCGGATAATAAAAATTCTATTGAGTTTTCATCAGTGCATCAGAAATTGCATAAAAACCGGCAAAACAACTCTAAAAATTTTGGGGAAAAAAACTAAAATGCAAATGTTTTCGCGGGTGGTCCAGAAAAGTAGTACAGAAAAAACATTTTCCTTTCATTCTCGTACCATTTCATCTACCAGCTTAGCAAAGCGGACAATTTCCCAAATAAAGCGCAACTGCTCAAATTTATCCTTGTGGCCATGAAAAAATCTCGCTGCTTAAAATCATACAAGTAGTCGAGTTTTTCGAGTTTGGCTTGAACCGTTCCAGTCTAGTGGTTAATACATAGAAGAGTCTTGTTTAGTCACTCGCACAAAAACGTTTACCAAGGGACGTAAAAAAGCCATTTTCTTTGAAAAAAAAATATTATTTTGCCATCTGTGATGAGTGATAACTTTCTTCCGTCTGATTAAGACGATCATAAGTATTTAATAATGCAGATAAAAAGTCATTCTCAACTTTGAAGTGTCTTTTGACCGAACTCCGCCGCACGATTGATAAAAGGGTGTTTTGTGTTAAAATAGCTCCAAAGAAAAAATACAGAAAGAAAAATGAAAAAGAAAAAGAGTAAATAAAATTTTAAATTTTAATTCCTTTTGTTTGAATACGACAGTAATCAAAATTTAAAAAAAAACTAAAGGAAACGGGCCTTTTTTACAAAAGTCCTGGATCCTCCGCTACCGACTTGGTCTCCTACCGGATAAAAGTAGTGCCACTGAGACTTTGAAACAAAGAAAACAAATCAAAGCTACATTAGAACTGGAATAAATCTGCAGGTTTTGACAATATCTCTCTCCGAACATTTTATTTAGTTGAGTCGAAATTTTAAATATTTTTTAATTACATCAGAGGAAAAGAGTGATTGAAGAATAATTTTTTACGATGAAAAGTCAATAAAATATAATTACTTGATGTGTGAAAATATGTGGGGATGTAAAATCTAAAAATATTTTGAATCAATATAGAAAGAACAAAGTTTTTATCATGAATTTGTATTTGAAAAATATTTTTTTAATAAAATTTAAATTGATGATTAATCAATTTATTTAAATATTTTTTCGACAAATCTAAAAAAACTTAATAGAATGCAACGTCATTGACAACAATTTAATAAACAAAATTTTAGCTTGGATGGATGACGAAAAGTATGTTCTTTAAACGTAACAATGTGACCAATGTACGGCTCAAGCAATCAAACACGATGAAGTTAATATAAAAGATAGAAAATTTTACAACTTTAACATACTATAAACTTACAATTAAAATAACTCTGGTTTAAACCTCTATCATTGAGAGCTAGAGTAAACAAAAAAATCAAAGAAACTTTATTATTAGTTTGAAAGGAAATAGTGTTGTTATTTCATAGAAAATTTAATAAAACTACTGTTCTACATTCAAAAGTATCGTGAAACATCATCCAAATCAATTATTTTTATTGAAATATAATTGTTTAGTTTATTAAACAATTTTATTCAGCGGCTGAAAAATTCTCTACCACAATCGCAAACTATTTTCTCAGAACTTGAATCACTGAGAGCAATCTTCAATCTTTTCCAAAATTCTTGACGTTTGCTTTAAAATTATCAAAATTTCAGTCAAAAATAAAAACGTATTGTGAATATTGTTAAACTATAATTCAAATTGTAATAAACGAATTTTATTTTAAACAAATTTTGTTACGCTATTTATCTTTTGTATCACTTAAGATGAAATATTTCCGAAATCGGTTCTAAATCCAATCTTAAAATACTTGAAAAGATTCAAGTATTTTAATTTTTTATAGACGCTTGAAATTTTAAATAACTCTTGTATATAAATGAAACTTGTGTTATTAAAATATATCAACGTTGGGATTACATCGTTCTAACCTGACATCGTTATACTGATACCATTCAAGATAAGTATATCTTTTAATAAGCCATTCCAAACTTTCCATTTTTTCTTCCAGAGGTTCCAGAAAAATTGTCACCACAACATTTATTCCTCTGCACAAACTTTCCATTTTTGCCATTTCCAACTCTAATCGACACCATTGGCTTTTCACAAAATTTTTCGATATTATCAATATAACCTTTCTGCAATAAATATTTTAAAACTTACTTGTAAATTTAATTTATATATAAGCAATAATGTTATTAACATGATTAAAATATAATTTGAAGGTTCAGCCTAAAGTATGGAAAGCCAGTGTAGAGAAAATATGAATTAATAAAATTAGCTATGAAACTCTCAAGAGACAAACTTTTCAGCTCAAACACTATCCTTTTTGGATTATAAAATGTGTGCAAATTAAATGAAAAAACAAAGTAAAATAAACGTGCCTGCTTTGTTCGATAGCATTCATAATACTCGATTCAATATTTTTCCCAACGTCAAAATCTCGTTCGTGGATACAAAATCTAAAACCATCCTGAGCAAACTCAACTCCAGACAAAGAGCCTGTGGTTATTCCTGGCTCTTGTGTTTCATCAGAGTTTGCAGTTGAAATGAGTCTTGCATATGGGCTTTCAGGCTGGCGTTCTAAACACGATTTGCTTTTATTTTTCGTACTTCGGCGAGTTTGTTTTTCCTCTTTAATGTTTGATTTTTCGAGATTCACGATTAGTTCTTGGACAACCCACCAGTTGTCACTGGAGTCATAAGAAATAAAAGCATCGTACACGTAAAAGCTATTTCTTTCTTTCCAGATGTGGTATTCCTTCCTCTTCTGAGATAACTTGAGGAAGTAATAACGTATGTCCCATCGATGTCGGTAGATAACCACGCCAACAAAAATGCACACTATTATGAGAGCAGTTAGTCCTCCTAAAATTTCTAACATGAGCTCATAATAACATGACATCATAAGCCCACGTAAAATAGTGTCAGCATTTTTCAAAAACACTTGTTTAGATTCATAATTGAGGCAGACGATGTTGTCATAATCGTAAATATGCTGCTTAGTTTGTATAAACCATTTGAGAAAGTGTATACTGTCGCAAGTACATTGAAACGGATTTCCTTCTATATGTAACATAAATCCCTCATTATTAGTGTGCCAATTTGCGGGTGAAAGTGATGGAATAGAAGAGTCTTGTAGTTTAACAAAAAGATTAAAGGTCAAATCAAGAATTCTGCAATTAGAAATTAATCAAATGTTGAACCATGATATGGCAATTTCGATAAAAGTGTTTTTATGTAAGAATTTTTTAATAACCTTTTTAAAATAACGTTTTCAAAGATAGTTTTAAAAATTTAGTTTAGACTAAAAATTGTTTCCTCCAAATTGTTAGTTTTAAATCAACAGTTGACTTAGATCTTAGGCTTTATGTTGTCACCGTGAAGTTTTTATGATGTTGCGATACCATATGCTCATAATCTTCAGTACGATGGTACCTCGGGTTACAAACTTAATTCGTTCTAGAACTCTGTTTTTAACTCGAAACGTTTACAGCCCAAAACATTGAAATCAGTGAAAAAGTGACAACCTATTCCCAGCTAAAAGAAACATAGTTTCTATTTATCAACATGCTGCCGTTTACCTACAGTGTTTTGTCCAGACTTCTTAGAGGGGAAATAATTCTTCCTCCCTTGTTTCAAATACTCTTCAAATTTTAAATTTACCCAAACCCAGCTGATAGTTATTTTATGTTTACAGTTAAAAAATTGGTAAAATTATCAAAAAATTTTACTTATTAAAAGTCAGTTGCTGGAAGAAATTTAAAAAAAAAATAGCAACGGCTTTGTTCAACAGTTAAATCAAAATTAAAAGCCTCACTCTAAAGTTGGATTAACACAAACTCGCTTTACAGTATTTGGAAATGAAAAATTAGTTTCTAATCACTTTTCACTATATTCAAATAGTCACTATATATATTCTTAATCATAAAATTACCTGACAAAACACAATGAATATTTACTTGTATTTTAAGTCAGTCTCCAAACTTTTAACGAGCACTTTCAACAGTGAATCGCTGTGCAACTGTTTTGCATTCGCACATATTATTGCCTTCCTAGCATTGTCTTTTGCAAGTTGCATTTTATTGATCAAAATTGGAGCCCTGCAGAGGGTCGATTTTTCAAGGCCCAGTCCGTTTTATACCCACAAAAATCTAGGCCCGGTCCGTTTTTACAAGCCTAAAATCTCTAGTCTTGGCATAAAAACATCGACCTGTCACTGCTCTCATCCATTTGATTTTGCCACACCGTAGTCATTAGCGATGTCAAATATAAGAATGCAATTTATTAAGTTTCCTAATTATTTCTTTTATTATCTCCACTGTATACGTTTCTGCTTCTTTTTAGCACCACTACAAATGCAGTTAAAAAAGAAAAACTTTTACCGTCGTGTAGTAAAATCACTACTACTCGAACCACACACGCGTGCAAAACTGGCGGCCTTTTTGTGTGTGGTACGCGATCCCATGTCTCCAACATTAATCCTAGCTCGCTCTCTCGCTCTCCTCTCTCGTCTTTGTCCGTATACCGAGGCACTGTTCGTTACTCGAGGAAAGAAATTGAAGTGTTCGAGACCTGAGTCGTTTGTAACTCGAGTCACTGTTCGTAGCTCAGTACCAAACAAAATTTAAGTTGTCTTGCTCGTTGTCCATGTCGTTCGGGACCTGAGTCGTTTGTAGTTTGTAACCCAATGTACCATTGTAATTTAATTTTTTAAGATGTCAAATATATAAAAAATAATTCTTTAAAATATTATTTGTATATGATTTCAAACCTTAGACGTTTCATATGAGTCACATTAAAATTGATTGTTTGCAACGAGTTAATAGACAGGTTGAGAACCTCCAAGTTGTAAAGATTGTAGAAAGTGTTAGGATGAAGTGTTTTCAGTTTATTATTTGCTAGATTCAGCAACGTAAGGTTTGTGTAGAGAGCAAACGTTTCTCCTTCTTTGTCTTGAGAAAGTTGGTCTGATAAATCGTTTCCATCTAAAATTAGTTCTCCTGGAAAAGAAGTTTTTTTGTTTATTTTGGTAAGATAAAATTGGCGGTTAATAGAATAAATATAGCTCTCAGAAAATATTTATTTTTTCATCATTACTAAAATTACTATTGTTATATTTATGTGCACTTGTTAATCTAAAGTTTATTGTAATAAAAACCTATGAGAAAAAGAGTACGGTTATTATGCCGCCGAAGTTTTAGCATCGGCGGTACGCAGCCGATATTTACTGGAATTAATAATATGTTTTCTTTGGTTGTTTCAGATAAGTAGACTATTGTACCATTTGTATCATAGAAATCTCCTATTACCGTCAAAGACATCCAACAGACAACATTTAAATTATGCATACCTTTATCTAAAAATCTTAAAAAAGTGTAAAATGGTACAGAAATATGAATTTAAAAATAAAAAAACTAATGAGTAAAAACGGTAATTGAAGTGAAATATTTAACAAAATAGAGAAAAATGTTTTAAATAAGTACAGATTTTAAGAAAAACATTATTTAATTTTTTTAATTAATTTTTGACTTTTTTGTTCTCTCGAATGTTAAATAGAATTTGACCTTTTAAATTTTGACATTAGATTAATTTGTTTTTCATTTCGTGGCTGTTTGCCCCGTGCTCTGAGAAAATTTATTTTTAGAGAGCACGTTAATAGCATAATAATAATAATAATAATAATAATAATAATAATAATAATAATAATAATAATAATAATAATAATAATAATAATAATAATAATAATAATAATAATAATAATAATAATAATAATAATAATAATAATAATAATAATAATAATAATAATAATAATAATAATAATAATAATAATAATAATAATAATAATAATAATAATAATAATAATAAAAATAAAAATAATAATAATAATAATAATAATAATAATAATAATAATAATAATAATAATAATAATAATAATAATAATAATAATAATAATAATAATAATAATAATAATAATAATAATAATAATACTAATACTAATAATTATAATCATAATAATAATAATAATAATAATAATAATAATAATAATAATAATAATAATAATAATAATAATAATAATAATAATAATAATAATAATAATAATAATAATAATAATAATAATAATAATAATAATAATAATAATAATAATAATAATAATAATAATAATAATAATAATAATAATAATAATAATAATAATAATAATAATAATAATAATAATAATAATAATCATCATCATAATAATAATAATAATAATAATAATAATCATAATAATAATAATAATAATAATAATAATAATAATAATAATAATAATAATAATAATAATAATAATAATAATAATAATAATAATAATAATAATAATAATAATAATAATAATAATAATAATAATAATAATAATAATAATAATAATAATAATAATAATAATAATAATAATAATAATAATAATAATAATAATAATAATAATAATAATAATAATAATAATAATAATAATAATAATAATAATAATAATAATAATAATAATAATAATAATAATAATAATAATAATAATAATAATAATAATAATGGAAGCTAGAAAGAGGTTTAAATTTTAGTTTAGCTGTCTTTCGGCAACTTATAAATTTACAAACTTAAAAATTAATACATCGATTTTTTTCTTAAAAATAAATAAAAAAGTTTGTTATTTAGTGAAATTTGAGCTAAAAAAATGTGAAGTAAAAAAGTGAATTAAATTTTTAGCTTATTTTCAACAACTTAAAATTGTACAAATTTAAAAAACAAAACTCTATTTGAAAGAATTAGTATATAAAATTTAGAATCAAAATAAAAATATTTTTTACATACCTATTATAAGTCCATTTTTGATACTAATTTCAAATATATTTGGCGCAAAACAATTTATTTCATTGGCACCGAAATTTGTAATGAATGGCTTGCCGTCCACCGGCCTGTCTACTACAAAAGGACCAGTAACTGTGACTAGTCCGTTGCCACGGTACACAAATTTGGTTATACGGAACTTTCCCAAAAATAAGACTCCAGGCACAACATCCATGTTTATATTGAGAGTGCTAGACAGCAGGGCTGTTTTAAGATTTTGTGGGCTCGGTATACACCAAAAATCATTTCTAAATCTGATATTGGCTTCTGGAAATTTGCATCTAATAAATGATTTAGCATAGCAGCTCTTTTTTGAGTATTTTGTTCTTAATTTAGGTTTTATTGAAAACCTGTTCTTTGCATCAAAATATTTATTTTGTTGAATTTCGTTATCTTCCTTGTGCATTCCAGGGCTTCTTAAAGTCTGGTAGTTAGCGTTTATCATGGTAAGATTAACCATTTGGAACAAAAACGTCACGAATGAAAACACGTTACTCAAGTGATTATAAGTGATTTCCAATGTCTGTACGTGTTTAATTGCCATATGAAAACCAGTATCCACATACTGCAATTGGTTGTCATTCAATTTTAAATTTATTAAATGAATTTTGTTTCTTAGTTTTCCAAAAAATTCCTCTGTCAGACCAGGAGTGGGTATGAAATTGCCAAGAAGATATGACAAGTCGAGATCTTCGATCGTGTCCGATAAGCCATCAAAAGTCTTTGCAATATCAAGTAGATTAAGTTTATAGTTATAAGCCAGATTTAAACGTAGTAGTTGCTTTAATGGCCTAAATGAATTTTGATGTATGAACGTAATATCCAAATAAGCAAGATTGAGAGAAGTCAGATTGTGACAATTATGAAAATTTTCAAAAGTATTTTCTTCTATTGTTGTCAAACTAGGATAAACATGAAGTTTACTCAAAGATTTTAAAGTCGAAAAACTTTTTCCAAACCCGCCGGTTATATTTCCATCAACTTTAAGAGTTCGCAAAAAAATCAAATTTTTAAACACTTTCTGAGACACGTTAAAATTATTATGTATGAAAAGAAGTTCCAGACTGTTGCTGATAGAATTTAAAACTTTTGAATTATCATCAAGATAAAGGAAATTTTGTTGAAGAAAAAGACGTTTCAAGGAAGATGCCAAATCTGAAAACAAATCTGATGGCAGATGTGATATTTTATTGTTTGAAAGGTCTAGATGTATAATAGCAAAACAATTGTTAAACGTGTTGCTGTCCAAATGGTCAATGAGATTGTCGCTCAAGTTTAAAACTTTAAGATTCGTAGGCAGCTTGTCCGGCACTCTTTTCATGCTTTTAAATGAGCAGTCCAGAACCGATGCATTTGCTGTACATTGACATTCCTGAGGACACATTTCATCTGTTAAAAATTTTAAAATTTTAAATATTAGTTTTCAAGCATTTTTTTAAAACTAACCATCAAATGCATATTCAATTACTGCTGATTTTCTTTATTTTTAAAACAAATAAACCTAGATTTGCATTTTTTATCAATCATTATGTGTTTACTAGACTAGAGTATATTACTGTTCTTTCAATTCTATTAATTTCAGTTTATAATGGCACTGCATCTTTAAAAAAAAATCGGCACCATTATTACTTTTTAGTTTGTCCTGTCTAATTTATGGGGCTATTTTCCACAACAATCGGGGCACCGTCCACCACCCCGACTGGCGCAGGTAACACCGGTTGGAGTCGTACCACCCATATATATATTGTTATATCTATGGTAATGATTTCACTTTTCCCATCTATTGATATCCCGACAAGTATTTTTATTAACATTGATTATATTAGAAGGTATAAGTAACATTAACCAAGCTTTATTTATTATCATCCAATAAACTAGAAAACCATTCTTCTGGACCTGTAATACGATTTGACGATTTTACAACACTGGTGTCTTGAAGTGAAATTAGAAGAATGGTTTTGAAATTATTGGATGAGCTTTGGGCAAGTGAATTGAAAGACGAGCTGGAGAAACGTGGCCTGAGCGATACAGGTAAAAAGGACGAGCTTATGGAACGCCTCTTAGCCACGTTAGTGAATGAAGGCTATGAGCCTGACGACGATGAATATTTATTCGATATTGACGAGGAAGCTGTGGTTAAGCGGAGAAAATTAAAAAGAAAATTGCTGGAGAAAGAAGGACAACAAGCGAAAGAAAACATGGCAGCACAGGGGAAGACAGGAGAAGGAATGATTTTTGGCCACGAAAACAAAGTAGCAGCAGCCGGTACAACTGTTGAGAGTTTGGTCGCAGGGTTGGCTGAGACAGTGGTGGACACGGTTCTGGACCAGCGGGTTGCTGGTGATGTGGGTTGCTGCGACGAAACCCAATTTGAACTGCAGTCCACCAGCTGTGTCTCAGAGCATGTGACGGATGACTGCCGTACAGACTGCACAGGTCAGGTGGGTCATGATGATGAGCCTGTCAAAGACGGTCTTGATAAGGAACCTTGCAAAGATGTTCAAGATAAACCATGCAAAAATGGTGATGACGAGTCTGGCAAAGATGGTGACAATGATAGTCGGTTTGGACGTCGACAACAAAACTAAAAAAGATGAAAAGAATGTTGAAAACAAAATGCAAAACGATGAGGATGAAAGTAACGATAATGGCAATAACAGCGATGGCTTTTACCCATACAGCGACGGTTCTGAAAGAAAGCCTCCATAACAGACGACGGCACCGAATATTCAGGGTCAGATTTTAGTGACGATTCTGACTCGGATGAAGCAACCGAGGATTTAAAAACGGACGAAACTCCAATGGAGAAATACGTCGAAGCTAACTTGACCAAAAAAAGACGATGGCGATGATTTGAAGAAAGATCCGCTGGACGATACGAAAGTTGACACCGATGAAAGAGCCGAGTTGGAAGGTGAAAAGAAAACGTTCGATTGTAGCTTGGAGGAAAACAAAGATGACGGCGATAAACTTCTCCAAAACAACAATAGCAATGCAGCCAGAAAAAACTCTAAAAAAGATGAGCCAAGTACAGAGAACGGTACCGAGGATTCTAAATCAAATGAATCCACAGAGGATTCTAAATCAAATAAACTAAGAGTCATTTTAAAATCAAATAGCAGTTTGATGAAGGGATTTGTCGGATTTATGGAATGTGTTTTCGAAAAACCTTTTGAGGAGTTTCTTGAGAAAGATCTTGAGGAGTGGAGGAAGACAAGACCAACCATGGAATATTCGATGGAAAGATATCTCAGATATTTTCATGAAAAAATATGGCGGATATTCGATGGCGGGATTGAATTATGGAAAACAATGTGCTGAATATTCAATGGAGAGATACCTCAGATTGTGTGATAAAAAATAAGATGGTGCTCATTTGAGATATGATTTCAACAAAGATCTAAAAGATGTGAAGGAAGAAGAAAAAGCAGACAGATCCGATAAACCGTGCAAAGATGTTTAGGACGAGGCATGCAAAAAAGGCTGTGATGAACCGTGCAGAATTTTGCGACGATGAGCCAAAGAAAGACTCTGTTGATGAGCCAAAGAAGGACTGGAAGAAACTGCGTCAGACGGTCAAGAGACTTAACCATGTTATTTGCGAATTGCGGTCAAGGCCACGGGTAAAGATCAAGGTATTTTGTGTTTGTGGCCGAGTCTCATTTCCCAAAAGCGACTATGCTGTTCGAGACGAACAGGATTAAAAAGGGGGTAGTGTTATATCTATGGTACTGATTTCACTTTTCCCATCTATTGATATCCCGACAAGTATTTTTATTAACATGGAATATATTAGAAGGTATAAGTAGCATTAACCAAGCTTTATTTATTATCATCCAATAAACTAGAAAACCATTCTTCTGGACCTGTAATACGATTTGACAATTTTACAACAATATATATATGGTACCGCCATCCTTCAGGTCTTTGGAAAAACGTCCTTTAATCGGCAACTCGGTCCGGCCTGTCCCGACCCGTTTTATAGGCCCAGTTTATTTTCTTTAGCTTAAAATCTTTAGTTTTAGAAAAAATCTCCAGGCCCGGCCTGTGTTGACCAGACCCGCTCCCTTTAGATTACCCTAAAATGAAGCCTGGTCCGCGTGGGACTTTAATTGGTTCTACATTGTACCTTTCATAGTGAAACAATTTGACGGTGGATATTGCATTTAACTGCTTTCTTATCTAGAGAATGTACCTCGCGTTGTATTTAATGCATGTATTTCCGTATATCTCATTGTCCGTTAAACTAACTATTTCAAAAGATACTAATATACAAAACTTATAAAAACTACAAAAAAAATTGTCACTAAAAATTATATATAAGCGTAGGTGAGTAGGCTATTGCGTCGTTGCCAGAATAATTATGATTAAATGGTTATAACCTTTCGTAATAACTTATATCAAGTGTGAAACAAATTACATCGAGTATAAGTAAATAATAAGTATTCAACCAACAATTATATGTTATGTCAGACCCACCAAAAGCAGCAGAGTAACAACTCGACAACCGTTGCGTGCCTATATTTATGATACTTGGTAAGTAAACATATGCTCGATTGTGTTTTGTTGATTTAAATGTTAATAGTAGTAATTATTTTCAAATAATATGTAATACACTGGCTACATTGGTTAAAATTCGACAGCCGGATGAAGTCCAATACGGCACTTATAGTTTATTTGTGACATCCACAAGTCGGATTTCTCATATTCATGTTTAGAAAT
>OZ022241.1:37294422-37381922 GCA_963978895.1 Erpobdella octoculata
TTAGCCTGTCTGCTTTGGTAAATGTGGAAACTAAGCAAAGAATTTAATTGAAGGCCGGTGATGATATGCGAATTGCCATGTTAAAGATTGGTCCTCGTTTTTCTGACCTAATCGGTGAGAAGCAGCAAAAAATAAATAAAATAAAAAATTTAATGCAAATCACTTACATTTTACTAATTGTTTTGTTTATATGCAAAAGTAGGGGGTGCGGTCAAATCGAGTTTGTCCATATGGGGCGCGGAAAAAAAAGGTTATGAACCACTAAGCTTGAAAACCCATGTCCTCCGTCCTTGTCTAATAATTACGTGCAAGTGCAAGCAAGTAATGTAAAAAATTGTCATCTTTAGCTTGAGGCATTTTATTACATTTTACTTTGGGGTTTTTTTAGCAGAAAGTTATTAAGTTATTAATACAAATCATTATTTATTTGCAATTAGTTACTGTCATCATTTGTAGGTGTAAATTGTAAAAAGATGCAAGGAATCAAAAATTCATAGAAATCCTTTACGATGAAATAATAATAATAATAATAAGTAATTATAATTATAAGTGATTAGAAGCGGTATTTCTATGCTGAACTGAAATTGTTTTCAAGTTTTATGCTGCTTAAAAACTATCTATAATTTTTGCTTTTACTAGTTTTATCAAATTTTAGAAATTTCTTTAACATGTGAAATCCAGAGTTAGTAAAAATAAGTGAAAGTACTACAGTAAACTCGCACCACGAACAAAACAATCGTACTTTAAAAGAACTGGAAAATCTAAAAAAAATGTATCAATTTCTGTAATTACTTTGGAAGCATATATAGAAAATATGTTACTCGTTATTAATTGAGGTGCAACTTTAATACAAGGTGTGTATTTTGAGTCAACTCCAGCTGTGCTTGAGTAGAACAAATGGGATAAACTGTCTATGTTCGGTCTGGTGATAGTTTGCAGTTTTGTACGAAAAGATGCTATATATGTTCATTTTGATTGACTTAGCGATTGATCAGGTTTTATGAGTTTAGTCAATAGACTGTCAAAACTTGATATAAAACAACTTATAACTTATTGGGTTTTTATTTTAAATAGTAGATCTATTAAATTATCTATTTCTATACATTGCATCACAAATATCCGGATTGGTGGAAAATTATTACTGTAATAATCTGCTATTATAAAAGCGGATTTGTTAGAATAATGCGTAATTATTATTAGAAATAAGTCTGGTTAGATACAAAAATCAAACTTAATTTGCAAGAGACATATATTCTATCCTACATAGTGATCTGTGCAGTTTGTGTTAACAATCAGTAGAAATAAAAAGTGTGTTGGCGGGCTTATTATACGCTTATTACATCCAACCCGTAGGAGCAATCTAAACAACATGTAAACAGCATGTAATCATCATTGATAAGAAAATTTTGAGAAATTTTAAAAAAATGTTATTTATTTTACGTTTCATTGGCAAAAACTAAGCAAAGAAAACCCGGGTAACGCCGGGTGAACCTGCCAATAAATTATATAAAATGGCGGGAAATTTTTGCTCCCGTGGAAAATGCTGAAATTACGTCCCTGAACAAAGATAATGATAATGAAACCGACTAAAATTTAGCTGGCGTTATGTTCAAGTGAACTTCAAAACCACTGTTAACGAGCATGGAAGGATTTCGTGAATGGAAATGTCTTAGGTGCTGTGTGGAAGCTGGTTGAACTAAATGAAGTGGTGAGGAAGTTTGTTCCACATTTTAGCCCCCTGGATGCTGGTCTAAGCATCCGGGGTCCCGGTACGTCTGTGACAGGGGCGAAAGACAGGTATGGAGGAGCTTGTTTCAGAATTCGAAATTGTATTGCATTGTATTATATTGTATTAGAGGTGTGCACTGTAGTGGGAACAGCGGGAATACCGCGGATTTTGCGGTAATTCCGCGCAGGCGGATGTTCTGGTGGGGGGGATGATAAAGTTATTGTTTATTGTGAGTCTTATATTATACTAGCGGGGTTACCCGGCGTTGCTCGGGGTTTTCAGAGGTTTTTTATCATTTTTCTCTCTTGCTCCCGTTTCCTTCCCCGCTTGCTCTCCCGTTTCCGTTCCCGCTTGCTCTCCCGTTTCCGTTCTCGCTCATTTTTCTTTTCCACTTTTTCATAACTTATTTTAGCCCATAAAACGTAAAATAGATTTGCTAAAAGTTGCTTGAAGCCTTCAAACGTTGCTACGTAAACAAAATTTGAATTTTCTTACGCAATTACCTTCGATGGTCGTACATAGGAACTTTTGGCCTGGAAAGTTAAGAAGAGGAAAAAGTTAAGAAGGTTTGGACTCCTCCGATCCCCCGGTCAGGGGGCCAAAAAACCTTCCGGGCCAAAAGTGCCTTGATCATTGCATAAGTTTTCGAAGCACTGTTTACAATTGCGTAACAGGCATTACTTGCTAATGGACTTCTTAATATTAAGAAGTCCATGACTTGCTTCCCGGTCTTGCACAATGTGACCGATTGCGCGTTATTGCAAATTATTAAGAGATAGATGGGGCGGGAAAGCGACCGGAATCGGGAAATTGACCGGGAGCGGGAAAGCGACCGGGAGTGGGAAAGCAAGCGGGAACGGGAAAGCGACCGGGAGCGGGAGAGAAAACGGGGAATTAAACGGGAGCTAGAGAAAAACGATAAAAAACTCTAAAAACCCCCGAGCAACGCCGGGTAACCCCGCTCTACTTTGATTGCAGTATGACTCGTCAGCACAGAGGGGCCTGATGCAGCATCTCTTCATCAATCATACATGCTATTATAATGACTATTTAATTATTATTGTTTTTTTTGTTCTGTCTTATTTGTGATTTTGAATGTATGTATTGATAACTGAATAAACAAACTCAAACTCAAACTCAAACTCATATATATATATATATATATATATATATATATATATATATATATATATATATATATATATATATATATATATATATATATATATATATATATATATATATATATATATATATATATATATATATATATATATATATATATATATATAATAGTTCCCGCTCGCTCATTTTGTGACAGATTTCAATTTTTTTTTCTCTATATTTGATTCCCCTTGACTCTCAAGGTTGTGTGAAAATTTCATTACGATCGGATGAATGGTGTAGCAATGCATAAATAACACATATATATTTTATGAAAAAAGGATTTAGAGGTATATTTTGTTATGTTAGATATGATATTAAGTGCCAAATTATAAATTTAGGAATAGATTTCAATGAATATATGTGTATTAAAATAGATGAAAATCCTGATATTTTTATTCTTATCATCTATAGGAGTCCGAATTCAGGTAGAGAAAATAATAATAATTTATTTTTACTGTTAGAAGCTTTCCAATCTAAAATAGGAGTAAAATTAATAATTGGAGATTTTAACTTTCCAAACGTTGACTGGAAAAATAATACTTACAAATCAAATTTTAAGTCATCTGAAGATAAACTGATCAACTTTTTAAATGATAATTTTTTAACTCAACTAATTAAGGAATCTACAAGGTGTCGCGGATCTCAAAAGCAGTCCATTCTAGACTTGCTTCTAGTTGAGGACGTCGATTTAATCAAAAATTTAGTATATAATTCCCCACTAGGTAAAAGTGATCATTGTGTGTTAAATTTCTCCTTTATTAGAAATTTTTATAAATCAAAAACCATTAACAAGATATCCAAATTTGATTTTAACAGTGGAAAATATAATTTGATGAACGATTATTTGATTGAGAATCTGTACTGTGATGAGTCGGAAATAAATAACAATGTTGCAAGTAAAGACTCGGTTAACAATATGTGGCATTACTTTTGTCAAGTAATGAATGAAGCTATTAGGAATTATATTCCTGTCATTGATGCTGATAGAATTTTAAGATTTAAGTGCCATAAAAGAAAATTACCTAAAAATGTGGTTGAGCAATGCAGGACAAAAAATAAACTATGGAAAAAGTTTATCCGAACTAGAGATAATAATATTTTTGCAGAATTTAAAAATATCAGAAACAAATTAAGGAAATCAATTAATAAAATTAAAGAAGCTGAGACACTGAAATTGGCCAAAAAAATTAAGACCAATCCTAAGGTTTTTTGGCAACATATAAATAAAAACAGAAACTGTCAAACTAAGTTAGAATATATGATAAAAACTGATATAAACGGGTCTGCAACAACTATAACTTGTGACGTTGATATGGCAAATTGTTTAGCTGAATTTTTTAAAAGCGTTTATATAAGCAATGATAGTCTAGAAATAAGTCCCACAATTAACAATAATATTATTGTCCACATAATGGAGGAAGTAATAATAAACAAATACGCGGTCGAAAATAAAATTAATAAATTAAATAAATACAAATCGGCAGGACCAGATAATATTTTTTCAAGGGTTCTGATAGAATGTAAAAATTCTATTTCTAGCTATTTAAGCAATTTATACAACAAATCACTGCAAGCTCAAATGGTCCCTGATGATTGGAAGTATACCATCATTACCCCAGTTTATAAGAAAGGTGATAAGAATACTGCAAGTAATTATAGGCCAGTCTCTTTAAGTTGTATCTGCTGTAAACTGTTAGAATCATTGATTAAGGATGAATTAATAATACATTTTGATAGAAATAAGCTTCTAGATTATAGGCAATACGGCTTTACGAGAGGAAAGTCAACTACAATTCAGTTGTTAAAATTGATGGATATGTGGAGCAGTGCATTAGATAAAGGGGAAACAATAGACGTGGTATATACGGATTTTGAAAAAGCGTTTGATCGTGTATCTCATGCAAAGTTAATTGATAAACTAGAAAATTATGGCGTCAATGGAGGCTTAATTAATTGGATTAAAGATTATTTAACAAACAGAACAAGTAGTGTTAGGGTTAATAATAGCACATCTAATAGATTTAAAGTTACAAGTGGGGTACCTCAAGGTAGTGTTTTAGGGCCACTACTTTACATAATTTATGTCAATGATATGTTTGAAATAGTTAAGAATAACTCGGCGGAGCTGTTTATGTACGCAGACGACGCCAAAATATTTAAAACTATAAAAAGCAGTGATGATCGATTGATATTGCAGAGCTGTTTAAATTCATTAGGAGATTGGAGTAAAAAATGGGAAATTAAGCTAAATGCTGGTAAATGTGTTGCGGTGAGATATGGACGCCAATTAGATGATCGTCGGCTATATAATATAGAAGGAGTGGAACTTAATTTTCTTGACAAAATAAAAGATTTAGGTGTTACATTCCAGAGTTCACTAACATTTGTAGATCACATTTATGAAACAATTAAAAAATGTTTTTCACTGTTAGGTATAATTTCACGAAATTTTAAAGATTTGACAAAAGATTCTTTTATATTGATTTATAAAGCTTTGGTTAGATCCAGATTGGAGTATGCAGTCAGTGTGTGGTCACCATGGAAGAAAAAAGACATAGAAGCCATTGAAAGAGTCCAGAAGAGAGCAACAAAAATGGTCAAGGCATGCAAGGGATTGAAATATGAAGACAGGTTGAGAATTTTGAAGCTTCCTTGTTTAAAGTACAGAAGACTGAGAGGGGACCTGATCATGCTCTACAATTTTATTCAAGACAAAGAAGGACGTTTGTGTTTTCCTAATATGAAGATATCAGAAGAAATAAGAACAAGAGGTCACAAGTTCAAACTGGAAACACAAAGATTCAACGGCAACTGCAGAAAATATTTCTTCCTGACCAGATCGACTGCAATTTGGAACAACCTCCCTTCGAAAATCATAGAAGCCGATCAAGTTAATGAATTTAAAAGATTAATCGACTGTCATTTCGAAATAAGCAACATTATGTACAACTATAAAAAGGATTTTTAATAATATATACATACATTTATTTATAGAACATATATATGAACAATATTTTATATAATTCTAGATATGGGCATAGAGACATATAGTTTGCGCCCATCATTTCCTTTATGTTATGTTATGTTATATATATATATATATATATATATATATATATATATATATATATATATATATATATATATATATATATATATATATATATATATATATATATATATATATATATACAAACATTCATTTTTATATAGATAGATATTTTGTTATAGATTTTAAAGACATCATCATGTAATGGGTGTGTCGTAAGAAAATTGCGTTTTTGAGCATAAGAAATGTGTATGTTCTTATTCAATCTCCATACAAATAGAATACAAAATAACATTTATATCGTGCCCTTATAAATAAATAAATAAATGTGTAGCCTATCTCATCTGTTATGACTTGATTTTTAAATGCTTTTATTTATCTTCACTCGTCTCTCTGTTTGTTTGTTTGGTTTGTTGGTTTGTTTGTCTGGTGTGATCAAATCTTAGAAACGAAAAATCACCCACTTTTCGATTGTTTTAGATTCAAAAATTTTAGTTCGTTGACTCAGATAAAGAGGCAAAGAAAAACATTTTTAAAAAATTTATTTTTTGACTAATATGTATAATATATATTTACTAGAGATAGCCCGTCAAAAATGACGGATTTGTTTAAATCTAATTATATATTATTTTACGCATACATACATACATACATACATACATACATACATACATACATACATACATACATACATACATACAGACATACATGCATACATACATAAATAGTCGTCCCCACGCTCGCAATCTATAAATTGTATTGTATCAGGTCCATAACAATAATAATATACTCAGTGTAAACACACAAACTATAGCGAACTAGTGACACCTCTAAACATAATCATATCTAATTATGGTTGCCGCCTAACTATTCGACAGCCAACTTGTCGCCTGTATCCCTGTAACCTAGCCAAATTGTTAGGTCTAAGCGTTTGGACCGTGTAAACTGCCTCTAAAGTGATAAATCACGTGGGTTTTTGCAACGAAAAGAGGGTCCAGACCCCCTGTAATCACCTCTGACCATTGCTTCGTGCCTTTGAGCTCCAATAAAGAGCGCTACAGAAACTTTTGCGATTGATAAACTAATTTTTTTATATAAAATATTATATTTAAACTTATTCAATACTCAGTTTATAAAATCTATGAAATAAAATTTTGCAAATGTTAAATCGTTTTGATTTACTGGCTTACATTCTTAAGCGGTTGTCCAATTTCCATCCATTACTTACATCATGCGACCTTAGCTGATTAGTGATCCACCCCTCTACCATGTCACAAATTATAAGACCCCATTTCAACAGCTATGTAAAGAAGGTGTAACCTTTTTTCACAACACTAAAAAATATAAATGAATAAAATTTTCAATAAAAAAAGAACAAAGTAAACAAGTAAAGGAAAAACGAGTTTTTCAACACAAACCTTTATTTCAAATACACTCGATTTAGAAATACAGAAGATGTTCAAATTAAGTTTTTTTTTAAATTGAATCATGTATTGTCATCCAATATAAAGCTATGCTGAAATTTTCAGCTTCCTGGCTAGTCAAAAAGCTGGTTAAATTTTACTTTCAAGATTTGCGTACAGAGAAAGCCACACACACACACACACACACACACAAGCAGAGATTGTAACCTAAATAAAAGTTTGTAAAAATAACAGGCATCGATTTTTGATAATAAATTTAAATATATTTGTTAATTTCACATTTCTTGACAATCAAACGTCATCACAAAACTTGTTCATTCAGCTTTATCGTCCCTGAGTGTCTGACTCTATCTATAAACAGCTAATAAATTAGAATTTTATAATTTCATCTAAACTACTTTTAATAATAAAACTTGTTAACTGTTAAACACCTTAATAATTAAATAACAGCCCAGAATTTAATAATCTTATTTAACAAATTCAAAAAAAAAACTCACTACAAATGTGGGGACAGCTGAAATCTATTAATTACCCATTCGGAGCAAGAGAACCGGCTTTTAATCTAAATTGATTAATACTGACAATAAAACTTACATCTAATATTGCCTAAAATTACATCTAAAAATTATTTATCTCATTTTTAATTTATTTCTTTCTTTATCAACATAATCATCATTTTTCTTCTTCTTCACGGCATACTCTTTCGAACTCATATACTCCTTGAATCCAGAGTAAACATCGGAAAACAAAATGGTACCGCCAAAAACCATGACCGTACCAAGCCAGTGCTGATATGTGAATGGATTGCTAAAGTAGAAGATGGAAAACACAAGGGATATGAACTTCCTGAGTGTCACCACCAAAGTAACTGTCAGCGAGGGACATTCGGTAGTTAAGACGAAAACAGATCGAATGCAGATGTACCTGTAAAATTTAAAGATTAAGCTTAAAAATACGAATCAATACTATCGTACTCAATGGAAGTGATGCAGAACAAATTTTGTTATAGCAATGTTTTTAATTCCTATTGTAAAGCGAAATGATGTGTGTATGTCGCTCGATTGTCATTTGCAGTTGTGAAAAACTCATGATGGTAAATTTTGAGATGCTGAACACAATGCAATAGGCCGTTGAGGTTTACAAGGTGTAAATCAAAAGTTGATTAGTCTTGGAAGTTAGATGGTAAACTCAAGTTTTTCCATCAAAGACTATGATAATGACAGTTTAATTGGCTGTAAAAACTTACATTTGTGGATTTAGACATGCTCTATCAGATGGAATATTTTTTAAATGATGCTAATAAAAGGTTATTAGATTTTTGTGCGCTAATTTTAGGTGGATTTCGATCCATAAGCACTGATTTGGATGTAAGCGTCATAAAAATGGTTATGAATTTTGTTCAATAGTACAGTAATGGCGAAACTCACTGAGTGAAAACATTTCCAATGATGTAAATCCACATTATTGGAATTGGTATTACTCCCGGTAGTAGAGGTTCTACATGGGAAAGAGAAAACTCATTTTTTAGTTTTATCAAAAAACAAACAGATGTGTAAAATTAAATACTAAATTTAAAAAAATAGCATTCAAATTTTCAATAATTAAATTTGAACACACATTGAATAACCATTATTTGTTCCTGGTCTTTAAAAAACAATAAAAATCAAAAAATCTTATTAAAAAAATTATTTGAAAAAATTATTAAAATAAACTTTTATTTCTTACGAATGCGGTTAAGTACGAGTAGGAAGAAAATATGAAAAGCAAAAAAAACAAAACCTGACAATAATAGAGTATAAATTAAATTTAACAAAAAATGTCTTCAATAAAAACCTGATTGGTTGAAGATGTGTACATGCCGAAGTAGATCTTTGTAGAACAAAAGAAAAAATGGCAGTGGAAGAGCATGCTGCAAATAAATTAAAATTCATTAAAACAACTCAACCATTTCTCAATTTTCTCAAAAATATTATTAGTAGAGATTTTTCAAATGTTGTCAGTAAGTTTTCCTAACATAGGGATATCGTGCTGGCCGTTGTACCAGTCAAAGGATTTTGATTGCAAGCCAAATGCTAAGGATATAATCAGGAAAACCTAATTATAATAATAATTATTATAATTATTATTATAATTAGAAGTGCTAAAAGCATAGCTTCTGAGGCACCGTGAAATCTTAAAAGAGACAACTGCACCACTTTTCAATTTGCTTTCTCTGCAAAATAGCTTCAATAATGCCAACCCTAACCCCACTGCACTATCTCACAAACATGACTCGACTTCCAGCAAATTTTCGTTTAAATTGCTCCTCTAAATCAGATCTTTTGAATTAATACAATCTTCAGAGACCACTAGCCCAATGTGAAATAAAAGACAAGTAATTTTAAATCTCAGAACCGTGATCAGCATATATTAAACTAATTAGCATTAAAACTTATTTTTTAACTGTTACATCATGTTAATACATCGACAGCTAATGCATAAAAATCAATCAACTGACATTATAGAACAGGGCTTCAGATGGGTGCTTTCCATGTTTTTTGTACACAGTTTCTTGGTAGAGTCCCATCAATGCAGACAGAAATAGTGCAATCGTTAAAATGAAAATTCCTAAAAACCAAATTATTAAATCGCATTAATAAACTTATAATTTATCAATTATGATTTATAAACTATTCATTCATTTTTAACTCCATTAAAAAATCATATAACTAATTAAATGGCAATAAATAGTTTGTTGCCGAGAGTCCGCATTCCTTTCAGTCGAAAAGTTTTAAATAAATTTAATTTAAAGTTACATTTATTTACATTTTATGAAAACTAACCAAACATCCAATGCAGGAAGCTGCTAACATCATCTCCTTCCACATCAACACTGGATTCACTTTCGTTTTTCTGTAGTAATAAAAAACTCTGTATGAAGTTTCACAATTGCTGCTACAAAATATATCATCATCATTACCATTAACATCTTCATCATAATTATCATTACCATAAACATCATCATCATCACTATAATTAAAATAATCATCATTATCATCATCATCATCACTACCATAAATGCCCTAATCAATACAATAACATCGTTATCACCATTGTCAAGTCATGAGTAGCATCAGCACTATTACCATGAATACCACAGATTATATAATTAATTAAGCATGATCATGATTACAACAAATATCATCTTCATCCTTATCATAATCGTAAACACAATCATATCATCATCACCACAAATATCATCATCATCACCACATATATCATCATCATCACAAATATCATCATCATCACCACAAATATCATCATCACCACCACAAATATCATCATCACCACAAATATCATCATCATCATTACCACAAATCGCATGACAACCACAACAATTATTATCATCAACACCATCATATCCATCCTCAACACTGCCATCACAGTCTTTATCATCACCCCTTTCAAACTCATAAAAGTGTTGACTTTTAATTTTTTATCTGAACAAAGCTTATATAATATTCAATTAAAATACATCTCAAATATTTATTATAAAATTAATTTATTAATATAAATTTATCAAGATATTAGCGAACAAAAAAATACTTTTTCCCCAACGGATGCAAGAGTTGCCATGCAAATCCCAATCGTTATCATCACCACTGACAAATATTTCCAAAAAGTATACCTTTAAAAAACCAAACAAAAGTTTATAGTTGTCGATCTCCTGCTACTCTTATACATATTTAATATTATAATTTACTAAAATTACAATCTGTAAAAGGAATCAAACCTTTTTTTTAATATAACAACTCCAAGAACCAAATTAGCCATGAGGGAACCCTTTATGGTGAACGAAAATATGTTCACATGAATGATAAATAAATTTAATTGCATAAAAATGTAATTTAAAACAAGTATTTGTATGCTATACAATAAAATAATAATATAAATTTAAAAAATGTATCAGCTCACCGATCTGAATATTAAATGAAGCGGCATAGATACTTTGAAAGCAAATGCATAATTGTTGACGACACTTGTCAGAAAAAACAGCAAAACCATTCCAATGTAAGCTCTGAAAAAATAAAAAAATGGCTTTGTAAGTTTAAACTTTAAACAAATTTAAATATTCTTCATCTGCAAGTTATATGTCTATAAACTAAAAACAATTATTTATTTATTATGTATTTGTAAAAAAAAACACTTACATAATTAATTACTTTTCAGAACCTAATGAAACAATGTTTGTTCAATGTTTTTTCAGCTATACAACACTTAATAATTTTTCTATGAAAAATATAACATTTGCTGTTCATTTTACAATGTTATTCATTGTTTATTATTTTAACGAGAAACAGTAAGATTTATTGATAAAGCCATATGTAAAAATTAAAAAAAAAACTACAAACTTCATAGGAATAACATTTTTTTTAGTTCCGCATTTTGTGGTTCTAACAAATCCTTCTACAGCAATGAAAAGAAATTGTGTAAATGTAACCAGAGTTCCACAGCTTGGACTCTCCCTACAAAGTGAGAATTGTTAACATGCCATATGAAGCACGATAAGTTAATAGCAGACACAACAAATTCAATTTAATATTCAAATGCAAAGTTTAAGAAACAATAAAATGCTTAATAAGCAGCCGAAAGGATAAATGTTTACCTGATCAATAACTCCAGAAAAACGACATTATTACAACAGCCAAAAAAAACCAATAATATCGGAATAGCTGGGTGCATGTTTTTTTAAGGATTCCTGTCAATGCTGTGATATCAAAAAACAGTTTTGAAGAAACTTTTATAATAATTTGCAAAACAAATTTTACTGTCTTCTTAACTTGAAAACTACTATAAAATGGTAAATTGCAAACCATCTACCTAACATTCAAGTAAAAATTTTACTGATAAATTATCACTTTGATCAATCAATCAACAAACTATCCAAATTGACCCAATTAAAATAATCAAATATGACATCCCATATCAAAATAAAAATCTTAAAACAAATAAGACAAAAAAAACTAACGCCCATAAAAAAATAGTTTATTTATATGACCGGCGACGGACAGCGGACTTTAATCTTCCCCGGTAAATATACACGTAACACGTTGTTTTTGTTTTTAAAACCGGTGTGACACATCTCTTGGAGAGCACACTTCTTCAATAAACAAAAGTAATTTTTTAAACACAACAAACTTCATCAAACCGGAAAAAGCACTCAATATTCAATTTGTACTCTGTGGCTTCTAAGGGTTTATTTTTTCACACTGACGCAGGCATTTTGTATAGGTAACCATATTGATATATAGGCAATGATTGTAACATTATATTTTTAGATTGTAACTTTATAATAGCAGCTGTCCGGAATGGCTTTGCTTGCATTAAAGTAAAAGAAGTAGAAATGTGCATAAACTTCCCAGGCTGTGAATTTAGTAAAGAGTAAGCCTCATCAGGATACAGAGACAAAAACTTTAAGCTGAAAGGTAACATGTTTTATTTTTTTTTTAAGACTTCCCATGGGGCACTCAAAAGTCCGTGATTTTCCTGTTTTGAATCCGCAATTATTCAAATGTGAGCGTGTTGGTGTGTGTGAGTGTCATGTGTGCAGCCGTTTAACCATGGATCCCGGTTTGGAGCAGCTCGGCCCCACAAACCGATGCGGATCCCTAGATACATTTTTAAATAAAAAATGAAAATTTTGTACGACTTGTAGGAAAGTTTGGAAAAGTGCCTACGACTAACCCCGTCATCAGGTTGTTTAAAATTGTGTGCCGACTCTGTGCAAGGATCAAACCCCGCCCAGAAAAATGTTGGGCTCTCTTTTGCAAGTACTGAGCCCCCAGAAAACTTTTGACCCCTTTCTTGCAAGTACTGAGCCCCTTTAGGAAAATTTGGATGGCTATATACCTACAAGGTTGCAGGTGTGAGAAAAAAGTGTGTGATAGAGACAATTTGTGTGTGAAAGAGAGAGAGAGAGAGAGAGAGAGAGAGAAGCGTGGGTTGATTGTCACATGTAAATAGTTTGGTAGGAGTTAGGAGTCGGTTCATTGTTTGTCGACTCCGACTCTAGGTACCCAAAATTTTCACGACTCCGCCTCCACAGCCCTGGTAAATAACAGTTTGCCACACCTTTGGAACATTTCTAAAAACATTCATTGGCTATCAATTTTGAAGCTCGGTCCGATTATCGTTAAGTATCACTTTTAAATAAAAAATTAAAAGCCGAGGAATCTTATAAAATAGTGGCCATTTATAATTAGGAGATATAATCTATTATATAAATGGCAATGTATGTATGTATGTATGTATGTATGTGTTTTTTATCAAAATGCAAACCACTGGACCAATTTAGAGAAAATTTTGCATGGAAATAGTTTTCAAGGGGGGTTTTTAGGAGGAGTTTCGACCCCATACTCCAACCCCAACGCCAGATGGAGTCAAAATGGCCAGAGTTAAATTATAGAACTGGTGGTATAGCGTAAGCCGTTCGTTGCTGGACCTGAGGGTTGGCGGTTCGAATACCACTGGAGTCATCTGCTGTTATTGTAATAATGGCTCCACAAAGTAAGAGAAACAAGTTAAATTGAAAAGTCATGCAGATAGAAAAAGAGTGTGAAAAACAAAATGGGAGAAAATAACAAGAAGAAAAAACAAAAAATTCGTACACTGTTTAAAACACAAGGTTTGTGCAATAAAAATGCAATAAATCATTAAATCCAAACATCTTCAATAATCCTTTTTTCAGTTCTTAATTTAGTAAGAAATATGTCAACATCAGTAGGCTCCCATCCTGTTAAAAATATTAAAAAATAAAATTATCATCAAATTTAAAACATACTACAGAGAAAAAGGTTAAACAGCTGAGAGAAGGGAGTGCCAAGAGTTACAGTATTTTAAATGAAAAAGTGTTTTGTAAGAATCTAAACATCATATCTTTAAAAAATATAATTATATGTATGCATTTTGTGTTTATAAAAACATAATTATATTATAATTATTTCAGGTATCTATAAGAAATGTTTGCTTCATGCGTATCTATATCAAGTAAATTCAAACAACCTGAGTGGTTCAATAAGATTTTCTTTAATGCACTGTTAACATCAGCAGCCATTTTGTTTGCATCACCACATATGTAGACCTGAAAAAAGACACACACACACACATATTACATATTAACTTGTTTTTGATCAAGTTTCAGCTGGTACTTAACACGCCTGCAGACAAACTTTCCCTCTCTGAAGTTGCACTTTTGGTGAAAAACTCTTACAAAGTCATGCAACTTGTACCAAATTCCAATGTGGAATTTTAAAGATTTTACTTAACTTACTCGCTCTTTAACTAGCGCTTATCTTATCACGTGTTGACTATTGAAACCTGCTTCTTCATCTTCAACCCGTTATAACAACCGATCGACGCAGATGAACTAATGCAAGCAGATCACCACTAGCTAAACGTTCCAGCAAGAATCATGTTCAAACTCTGCCTGATTGTTTACTGATGTCTTCATGGATCCGTTCCATCATACCGGACATCTCTCATCACACCTGTGAGAGCTACTACCTCAGTGTGTTCGCACCTCTGCCTGTGCTGTCGAGTATTCTACACGATCCCGGAACACAGACACGAACAATTGTTGTGTTTGTCCCGATGGCGTAGAACTCACCCCCTGATTCTTAGCGCATCCTCTTGGTCTTTTACCAAAAGCAGAAATTACGCCTTTTAGAAAAACTACTTGTTAAATGTATTTGATGACTGTGCCAGAAGAAATTACAATTACAAAAACACTACTCAAATGTTTGACAATTTGGAAAAACAATGAATTGAAAACCAACCATCGCTTTGCGATGAATGATCAGAGAGGACAAACTGTCAGCATGTAACATCATTCCATCCTGAACGTATCGCGGATGTGCTGAATCAATTTTACGAGAGAAGCAAACTTGCAGATTGTTGAGGACACCTTTCGATTTCAAGTCTTCCATCTCTTCTCTATAGATAAAAGTATAAAAAAATATAAACTGAAATTATTTTAATTGAAAAATTTATAACATTTACAATCTCTTTAGAACTATCACATCTAAAAGAATGCATTTGTTATCTACTATATATTTTATCACCGTCTTATTATTCCGTTAACTGTTTGTCTGTAATTTGTTATGATTTTTTTGAGCCTGTCGTTTGTCAGGTTTTGATGCTAGTATGCAATAAAAAGACACCACTAACCTGAAAATGAAATCTTTTTCACCTCGACAACCAAAAAACAACCAAGTTTCTCCGAAAACCTGTTCACTGTTTCTCAATGAGTTCATCTGATTTAACCTGTAAGAAAAAATTTTCACAAATCCAATTTAAATCATTTAACTTTTTTTTATTTGCTTACAATAGATTTTTAATTCAAAATAAATTTCAGGGTTTACAAGAAACCACACACGTGTGTTAAATAATTTATATGCGAAGCGTATGTTTACCTGTGCTGAAGGAAACCAATGAAAGGAGACACTCCTGTGCCCGGACCAATCATGATGAGAGGTATGGACAGGTCTTCTGGAAGTCTAAAACTGGTTTTATTCCTCAGGTAGATTGCCACCTGTATAAGATTTAAGGTATGTAAGTAGATTTAGAATAATTCATTCATAAAAAAATACAAAAACACAGTAGTAAATTTCTAACACATAAAAAAAACATCCAAATATGCAAAACCACCAACGCACAATTTTCTTGAGTTTCTTACTTAAGTTCATTATTTACATTATGCAAAATAATTTACTGATAAATTATAAGTACCTGTTAAATTATAAATATAGCTGCAGTGAGTAATGCATGTCTTTTTAAAAGTATCTTAGAAATATTTCACTCACAAATTTAACACACTATAATCATATTCATCATTATCATAATTTCATAAGAAATTACCTTCCTTGAATAAGCATTGCTCATTTTCTGACATCTTTCGCACAGCCACCCCGTACAAAGACCCTGCCTTGTAAATCCGCAGTTGTCCTTAATAATATTCTCTTCATTTGAAGGAATATTACATGAAGCCACATTATATTCGCTCACAGAGAAAACTACTGAGATATTGTCAGGTTGAATGCTGAAATAATAATTAAAAAAATAAACTAATGAAATATAAATAAAAATCCTTTTAAACAATAAAAATGGTTAAATTTTAGAAGTTAAAAATAAATACTAGATGTTTTTGTCAGGTTTAAACAATTTTTAAATTTCAATATTTTCATTATTATAAATAAATACGCATATAAGTTGCTAGAATTTGAAAAAAATGTGTGTAATAATATAAAAAAAAACAAAGATATTTTCTTATAGCAAATATAATAGAACCAAAACAGAAATGTTTAGGGCTAAATCGAATGTGTTTTCGAGGATTGCGACACCCTTTCAAAACAAATCAAATTTATTTTGTTGGTTTAACACAACAACATGCAAGCTAATGACTTACAAATAAATTACTAAACAAACAGCTATGTCTCTGCAATAGTGCTTTTCTCCACAAATAAAAAAAAAATGAACTAGGAATAAATATACGATATAAACAAAATTTCTAATTGAATTATAAAACATACCTGCATATTGAATAAGGCCTTGGTAATAATTTCATCAAATTTTCTGTAATTGAAAAATTTATTATAATTACTCTCAGATCTAATAGAATGATTCACACATTAAATACAAATTGATATATAAACAAATAAACATTTCTTATATATTCATTATTCTAAAATAAACCTACAGATATTTAAATTAATTAAATTAAAAAACCGATTACTTAAATTATTGAAACTAACCGTACAGAAACCCTAAAGATGGTTTGCACGAAGGAAGACACTTGAGAAGTTGAAGAATTTGAAATCGATTTTCGATGAAAATTTTAATGTAAACTTCTCCACCTTGGCGACTGCTCAGGAATTCAAGAACTCTTCGCTCTCTTTCGTTACTCGTCACTTCTGCAAGACCCCTCAGAAAGGCCTGTGCGGAGGTAACAGTTACATTGATAGAAAAAAATAAGTTGGTTAATCCAAATAAGAACATATGCATATTTAAAAAACAAAATAATTAAATAAATTAATGATCAAATAAATAAACAATTAATTAATAAAATTATTAATTAAAAATTAAGTTATAGTTAAATTAATTGAAATTATTTAAAGTTATAACTTTATTAGAGATGTTTTATTAACACCAGAATTATTAAAAGCAATTGAAAGCATCTATCAAGAAAGATGATCATAGACCTCAAATCTTTGAAGCCAAATAATGTTTTCGTAGGAATTTCCACAATAAAAACTGATTCAATAAATTTAAAACTAAAACTCAGCAATAACTTCAACAACTAGCCTTCTTTGGTACTCCTCTGATATCAACATGCCACATCAGAAGATCAAACACAGAGCACTTGTCCAATACGATAATTTTCTTCTTGGCAGCAACGACCTTGTCGATAACCTCAAAGTTGGCACGACAGAACTTTTCTGATTCGACGATTCCTACTCTCGACAGAAGTTCTTCAACTTCCAGCTGATTGTTAGGACAAATCAATCCAATCGCCTCTCCGGGCTCAATGTCTTCAGTCCATCCGCATTCCTGTACAATATATTTAAATTAAAAAATAAAATTACAGCCGGTATTTGATGACAAGTGTTGATTTTTTTTTAAATTAATAACTTGATAAGTTTAACAAGATATATGTATTAAAAAACTGAAATAAATAAATAGACATAGCTAGGTTAGAGTTAGATAAATTCAATCGTATTTACGCTGATATCGAGATCCAATTTTATTATTTTCTTGACATCTTCTCCATCTGTAAAGTTCACGACATTGGAAATGCTTGCAAGGCCAATCGATGTCCGAGCACTTGGGAGAAAAAAGTGATTGGTTTCCATGTAGTGAGGTGGATAGCTGGGCTCCTGTCAAAAATTAATTGGTTACGATTGCAGCTCCACTTAACAAATTTCTTATATACATACATCCATACATACATGATAAATAGAAATATTGAAATAGAAAATATTTCTGATTTTTTATAATTGTATCAGTGAACAAAATAATAAATCTATATTACATAATATAACATTGATTCATCAATACTAGTAATTAGAGTACTGTAGACTAATTTTTGGTACTACCCAGTTTTTTTGAAAACCTGAATCCAAACTTTCAAAATCTTGAACCACGAACATTTAATAATTAAAACACAAACCACCAAATAATAAAACTATATTAAATAATATAACATTCAAACATCAATACATAACATCAACCAATTTAAAAAAAAACTTCTAACCTGATTTTCGTAACTGAAAACAGTACAAGGGTCAGGGAATATTTCAAGAAAACGTACAGGATTTGATGGTAATTGAAATGAGACGTTGGTCATCAACGGTATTTTATAACCAGCCAGTTGGAACATGTCATCTTCAATTGGCTGAGATTCTACTTCCTTATCAATGTTTTGGATATTTTTTGGTGATGTTAAAACCGAAGGCTGAGATGATACGCTTGGTGATGAAGGAACCACATTTGCGGGAATGCTCGCGACTTCAGACAAAGGCGCCGTAAAGGAATCTATTGTTAGACCAGCAGTTGCTGTCACAAGAGTAGTAACGGATGATGATTGTGATGATGTATTGTTTTCCATGGATTCTGTTGCTGAGTATCTATTTTTTCCAAATATTTCTAGCAGCTTCTCTATTACTCCATTTTTCCATTCATCTACAAAGGTTTCAAGCCTGGTGCAAATTCAAAAAGTAAAATCAATGCATAATAAGTCTTAGCAACAGAAATTAAAAAAAAACTGACCATGATATAAATTAATGTGTACAAATAAAATTATCTCTAAAAAAAACATTCCGAATCATTTTATTCCTTGTAAATTTCCAACATAAACTTCAATCAAACCAACCCTACAACATCATCTGCCCAGACAGATGGATAGAATGGCTGTGCACCCATTTCCTTCAGTCTCTTGTCCAACGTCTTTCCGAAGTTACAAAAGTTTGTGTAATTCGTATCACCCAAACCTGATGTAAATGCTTCTTGTGAAAATTTAACATCTACCAAAAAGCAGAACTCTTAATGTTAATTGCAAACAAGTAAATTAAAAACGAATTTTTAAAACCAATGCTCTTATATGTAATTAAAACACAAATTTTGCAATCAATTTTTTCTTATATTACTCTTTTATTTTATGTTAAAGTCGAAATATCTTAATTATATCGAAATATCGAAATTAATTAAAATTATCTAAATTAATTGACTTATTGTAAAACTAATAATTGAATATTGCATTGTCTTCTATTTTAAGCATGTATGCAAAATTTGAAAAAATCTATCATCAGGAAGTGACTCAAAAATTGATTGCAAGATTTGAAACAGACAGAGAAACAAACAGACAGACAGAGAAACAGAGACGACGAGTTAATAAAAGCATTGGTAATAATAATAAAAATATCATCAAAAAGCATCGAATTTAAATATCTCAACTATTTTCATGAAAATTTCGTACACGCTTGAGAATCGCGGTCAGTGAGTATGGTTCGTGTTAACTTGGTAAAATAGTCTGCCAGTCGGTTAGCGTTTTGTGGTCAAGAAAACCCTCAAGAAAACCCTCCAGAAAACCCTCAAGAAAACCCTCAAGAAAACCCTCAAATAACCCCTCGATAAAATCCTCAAGAAAATTAACTAAATTAATTGACTTATTGTAAAACTAATAATTGAATATTGCATTGTCTTCTATCTTGAGCATGTATGCAAAATTTGAAAAAAATCTATCATCAGGAAGTGACTCAAAAATTGATTGCAAGATTTGAAACAGACAGAGAAACAGACAGAGAAACAGACAGAGAAACAGAGCCGACGAGTTAATAAAAGCATTGGTAAAAAAATGGGCATCACTAGAAGTCATTTAATAACAAATTTTTAAAATTAATAAGCCAAATTTTCTATTAAAAATCTTAACTTCAAATCATAGTTCAGTTGATTATCAATTCTTTAGAATTTAAAAAAAAAACTTAATTTTATATCTTTTTCAACATCGAATTATGGCAGCATTTGAATATGTTGTTACAGGTCTTTCAAAGAGCATGAACTTTTATAATATCTTTTAATTTGTAACATTAAAGATTTATCGAAAACTGAATTTTTGTATCTTTCAGCTTACCGAGTAAGGCATAAGAGAAATCATCAAACTTTTCTGTTTTTTTCTTCAAAGTCCTCAAAAACTTGATGGCCGTATCGGGTGGATCACCGTCTCCAGTTGTCGATGTGACAAAGAGCATGTAGTTCTCGTTCTCTATGTTAAACTTTAAGATCAAAGTGTACACTGGTTAGAACATAATGATACTAAACGGGAATATTTTGGATAAAGTACAAAGTTTTTTGCTTCATTTGTTACTGTACTGTATTTGAATGCAAATGTTAATGGGATTTTTTAGAGAATTAGTTACACAGTACAACTGTCATCATTTGTTTAATTGGGAGGAGTTATGGCAAGGGCTTAATTTTAAATCATAATTATTTTTGTCACTTTTATTTTCACTAAGTAGAGCATGTTTGCCTCTGAATAAAAGTGTTTTCAACTGAAATCCTTACGACTTATTAAAATATAAAATAAGTAAACCCTAACCACCCGGCTTGGCACATAAAACTTAAGTTATAATTACTGCAAAATTATTTAAACTAATTAAAGCGCATTTTACCCATCAACAAACTATACTAACATCTAACCTCTTTTCCATGAGTACTCAAACAGTGGACATCAATGTTTATCCCGCGACTTTTAGCGAAATCGCTCATGTCTTCGGCAATAGCCTTAGACTGACCGGTTTGTGTAGCATAGGCAAGTATAAATCGTTGTTTTATCAGGTCTGAAGTCATTTCAATATCAGAATTCTCTTGCTTTGATTGTGGTTCTGCTTCACCGCTCATCGCCATCGGTAACAGCATGCCGGCAAGCGATAAAAGAGACTGCACAGCTGAGAAATTTACTTTAAATAGCTAGCAAGGTGAGATAGTGAAAATAACAAATCAAATTTTATTGTTATTTGTATGTATTATATAACAAGTAGTGATGGCACTATTTTAGTTTATTAATATTTTATATATCTTTAAAAAATATCATTGCACAATAAAATTTTCACACTATCTCATTTTCATTTTTCAATATTCCATTGCACATTTTGGCAACTCAACCACGAAATAACTTTAAAAAAGTATGACCGAATTGTTTAATAATTCAAAAACACTGTTTAATCTGGTTTAATCATTTGCCGCCTTTTGATCTCCGAGCCGGATGTAGTCTTACTTAGCTTGATAACCTTTTTGTCAGAACGTAGTAAATTTCGTCGCATTGGAAGTGCGAAAAATTCTAGCAAGCATAGAATTTTCAGATTAGGTGTAAAATTGTGGTAAGAACTTAGCATTCTAAATTCTATAAAATCGGAGCTGTTTGGCGTGAGTTATACGGCATTTAGTTTGATGGGCGATAGTTAGTAAAATTAGTCAATTAGTGTCGTTCACTTCTGTCCTTGGCGACTAGTATACGTTTAGATTAGGTCGATTTGAAAGGTAAATAAGACAAATTATAAACAATCAACAGAAACAATTCTTTAGAATATTTCTATTTTCTTTTCCGTTCTCACTGGAAGTTTGCTAAATTTTGTTTGTAGAGTGGTTTATAATGGTGTAGAACATGAGTGAGTGACTTTGAAATGTGTGAAGAGGAAGTGAGGACTGAGATAACTTCTCTAATTTCTGAGGAAACCGAAATAAATTCAGATCTTTTAAAATATTTAATTTGTAAGCAAGAAACGTCTGAACAAACTGCTGAAGTTGTAAGAGCCTTGCCCACTGTATTAAAACAGCTGGAAGTTACCGGTCGTGATTTGGTAAATTATATTAATGTGCACTACAACAAATATTTAATTAAATTGCATTTGTTGTGCAGCAGACAGCTAAAATACGAAGCTGAGAAAAGTAAAGAAGTCAGTTCTGATGAAGTTGTAGGAGCAAAGAGAACAAGTAGAACTGTTCGTTTTTTATTTACCGACATGTGTTTTTTGTGTGGTAGTGACATTAACAATTCCAAAGATGTAAGGAAGGTAATGTCAGGTTTAGAGTTTGATGATAAGATGAGACAGGCAATCCAGGATCGTGGTCTGAGAATAGAATTAAACATATCATTAACCCAAAAGTTGCGGTCTTACCGGACTTGAGGGCAAACGAACGGGTCAATTAGTACCAAGCATAGAATCGAGCAGTTGCGGTTAAACCGGACTAATAATTGAATTAAACATTCCACCACCTAACAGTTCCGGTTAAACCGGATTGGAGGCTAAAATAGCTAGTCATTTATGTGTATGTGTTTTATATTTTATGTATGTGTTACAGAAGACAATATGGCTTTAGCATCTGGACAGCCACATAGAGTAGCATTGATTGGCCACTCCTACGTTACTCGCCTGCGAGTTTTCATGGTGGAGAACCGATGCCCAAACTTGAATTTCCCTGCTTTGGACGTGCAAGTTGAGACGTTTGATCGTGAAGGAGCTGGTCTTCGCTTGCTGCCGGATGCTCGTTGGGCCACTCGTCTTTTACAGGACGCTTTGTTGCTACGACCGGATATAGTGTTTCTCCATTTAGGTGAAAATGACTTGGACCATCTGTCTGCGGGATCACTTGTGGATAATATTGTTAACTATGTTGACAGTATAATCACTTTAACTCATCCACAAGTGATCATTCTCAGCCAGTTGTTTCCCATGCCAAGTCATTCACGGCATAATATCACAAGCATCAATGATGCACTGTCTGCGGCTTGTAAAACTTTCAATTGCTGTCCTGTTTTTCTCGAGGGGCATCACACAACACGGGTTGTGTTTCTGCGGCACAGGTTTGGAATCTGGGAGAGTAACGGTGCATCCTTCTTCTTTGATGGTATTCACATGACTGAATTAGGAATGCGCCATTATTTTCACAGTGTGCACAATGCAGTAGACAGTGCAATCAGTTCATTGTAGTGCTTGTGTGGTTTACTGCCTTTCTTTGATGTTCAAACAGTTGCAGTAAAACTGGACTGTGCAATATTTTATGTATTTTTATATGCACGCATTGCAGCAAAGCTGGATGTGTGCACATGTTAAATTTTAACATAATATTGTTCATAATGCTTTGTAAATATGTCATTTTTTATAAATATGAACATGTAAATATGTTGATCCTATTCCTTATAACGTTTCCATGCATTGCAGCAGACCGGAATGTGTGTATATTTAGTATATGCATATATTTACATGGAATCCTTATTGTTGTTCAAAATGTGTTGTAAATATATCATTTTGTATGTATGTATATATATATATATATATATATATATATATATATATATATATATATATATATATATATATATATATATATATATATATATATATATATATATATATATATATATATATATATATATATATATATATATATATATGAACAAGTCCAGAGGCGTAGCGAGGGTTTTTGGCGCCCGGGGCGAAACTATAAATTTTGCGCCCCCCCGGGCCTCCCCCGTTGCAATGAAAAAGTTAAAGTTTTTTGGCGCCATCTTTTCGGGATTAGTATTTGAAAAAAATGCGGCAAGCAAAAATTTTATTTAAAATACCGTAAAGAACAGAAATAATTTTTTTAAAAAATCCACAAAACTCAGTGAGAATAAATGTAATAAATAAATGTCAATAAATGCACACACTGATGAAATTAAATATGGTCCTTAGGCTGTGTGTCATAAACTTGATCAGGCGCGGCGCTGGGCGGGGGGGTCCAGGGGTCCGGACCCCCCCAGCTCCGACAGGTGCCACCCGTGAGATTTTTGCAAATCCAAAGACTTTTTTACTAGGGGGGGGGGGGGGTATTTGAATTTCATTGGGTTAATCAGACTGCAGACTAAAAATAGTCAAAAAAATTTTTCGCCTGCGGCGGGCTTTCTTCCTTTTCTCAAACTATGTTTTTGCTGCATGGAGTTTAACTATATTATAGTCGTTTTTCTTAAACATTCTGTGTAGTTTGATGATGATTCAATGTTTATTGATGATAGTTCACTGTTTTCCGTTTACAGTTAAGTACTTTATGGTATTATTGCATAATACTTTTGTTAGCTTCGTTTGTTTTCTGAACTCTTATTTCGTGTTTGTCAAATAAATTTTAATTTTTGAAAAATCTAGTAATAACAACATCTTACATTTTTCCATTTATATTTGAACTTTGCTTTGCCAGTAACAAACCTAGATAAACTAGAAAAAACATGACTAAATTGTGATTGTGATCTGCTAGTGTAAATACTTCAATATTTATTTCTTACATAGTTCTATTTCAGTTTTTAACAAAATGGGTAAAGGACTATGAACCATATATATATATATATATATATATATATATATATATATATATATATATATATATATATATACTTCAACTTGGAAATTTTGGACCCCCCCAGAACAAAATTCCTGGCGCCGCCCCTGAACTTGATGTCATAAAGGAGGTGTGCTGCACAGGGCACAGACGTTCTAGATAGCAAGAGCAGCTTTCAAAACATTGGCTCTACGTCAACGATGTGAAATGACTGGTGGCTGGAGCATGAAGGGGTCACCAAGTTCCACCTTGCCTGAGCCGGAGATCTGTGCCTAGATTGTGGCTGGTGGGTTTGAAATAAAACACATGAGTGACATGGCTCTCTCCCTTCCTAAGAACCTAACAAGTTTGATGCTGCAGAACAACTAAATGGACTGAAGCAGCAGATATACAACTAAACTGTGGACGACATCCTGATGCAAGGAATGAAACTACTGTTTTTCTTGCATCTTACGCAAACTTTGAGAGAGAGTCAGTCTAGCATGAATATACTGTATTTTCCTCTTCGGCGCCCCCCAAGATGGCGCCCGGGGCAGCTCGCCCCCCCTAGCTACGCCCCTGAACAAGTCAAAATGTTTATGCTTTTCTTAATACGTTTTCATGCATTGCAGCAAACCTGTATGTGTGTATATTTAGTATGTGCATGTGTGTTCTGTTTGTGAAACATAATCTTGTTCATAATGTGTTGTAATAATGTCATTTTGTATATATAAGAACATGTTAATGTGTTTATGCTTTTCCTAATGTGTTTCCAAATATTCCAGCAAACCTAGAGGTTTGTGTATATTTAGATGTAAATATGTACATATGCTGATACGTTTCTTGAAACGTATCTTGTTTGTATATTGATTGTATTTAGGTGGGGAGTATGAGTCAGCCTTCACGTGGCACTCCCTGTGATTAACCAGGCATTAGGCAATAAAGTCAGCAACCTGGTGAAACCAATGACTCAAAATATTAATATTTTCCAGTTTATATCACAATATGCTGCTGATGTTGAGTATTTGTGAATCCTTATCTTTAAAATGGCTTTAATTGTTTATCCTGACCTTTCGAATTTGGATATTTTTGACTTTAATGAGGTAATGTCAAAAACAAATGCAGAAATTGTTGACTGGGTAATGGTGCACGGTTTGTTGGCAAGAGAAAGCCCTTGCCACGTCTGCCAAGGGCCGGTGAAAAGGACTCCGAAAAATGTCGATGATGAGTCTATTCTAAAGTGTGCCGTGCAAGCAAGTCCCTGAGGCATGGAAGTTTTTTTTGACAAAAGCCACATACCGTTAAAAAAGCTTGTAATGGTAAGAGTGATTTATTTTTAATCTGAATAATTTGTAACTGTTAGTTATTGATGAAATGATCAGTTTACGTAAGTAATATTATTAATTAAAGATGATTTGGTACTGGTCCTTCTATGACGTGAGCCAAGTCACTTTGAATAAGTGGCTGAATTTGAGCACGGATCACACTCTGCCCAACTGCGACAAGCCAAAGAGAATGCAAAGGACCACTGATGTGTTTGACGAACACATCAGCTCATACTTAGATGAGTTTCTATGGCATCGGACGGCTGTGGGGCCAAAAAGCTTTTGTTTCCAGAAAGCCGTCAAGCTAATCCGACAATACTATCCAGTTTAAGTTTAAAACTTGTTCGCTTTTAATGACATTTCAATTTTTTTCAATAAATAACCAACAAATATTTCGGATTTTTGTTATTCAAATTGTCAGCTGAAAAAACACAAGTAGCTAAAAACTGATGCAAAAGGTTACAGTATTAGTACTGGTTTTATATTTTGTTCTCGGCCGGGGGCTCTACCCGTTCACACAAAAAGTACATATTTTCAGAAAGCCGTATTTAGATAATTCTTCTCTAAATAAATAATAAAAAAATATTTCCGGGTTTTGTAATCAAATAAATTTCAATTACATACCGAAAACATTAATAATTGTGATAGTAGATAAATATATGTAGGTGGAGCTTCAAACGTTGGGGGTGGAGCCAAAATATGTTTATTTTCTGTTTCCGGACGGACGCTCTACTCGTTCGATTTCACCCCTACGTTGTTACGGCGCAACCGGTTCAGGGCATAAAACACTGCATGTAAACTACTGTGTACTTTTTTTATCAACCAATTTGAAGATTTGCATTCTTTCTATTATGAACCTGACCTTCAAATCATTTAACCTGGTTCAGACCTCCTACATAGTATGTCAGCTGAAAAAACCCAAGTAGCTAAAAACTGATGCGTAAGGTTACAGTACTAGTACTGGTTTTGGGCCACCTATTGATACTTAAAATTTTAGGGCACATCTCCAGCCCTTGTCTCAGAAGATATTTCTTGACCAGTGGTGTAACAAAACAAACACTACACGTGACCTAGCAAGCCAAATTTTTCAAACACGCCATAACATCTGCCATTTAAATATTTACAGTGGTAAAGCGGCAAAGTCTTAGATTTCTACGCTTGAGGTCCCGGATTCGATACCTGTGCAGAACCTCACATCGAGGCAAGGTGTTCAGTGTTCACTCATACACATCAGGTCAACTCAGTCTTTTATCCACTTGCAAACGACAAATGAATATTCGCTTAAGCTGGGTAATAATAACGGGGAGGCGTGGATGGCAGGTACCAACTTGCTAACGATGTTAGTTGTAACATTAAAAGTTGAAGCAGCTGGTTTGCAATCTTGTCAAATTTCTACTCAGGAGTGACAATTGTCTTCTTTTATTTCTTATCACATCCCTCTATCATGTTATCAAAGTAAACGAATAACAAAAACAAAAATAAAAAGGTTATTAAAACATCCAAGCTGTATTGAAGAAAAAAAACTTTCATAAATTATTTTGAGATAAACGTCAAAACAAATTTAAAAAAAACTCATATTTAACAACGACATGAGCGTCGCAACAGTAATAATAATAATAATAATAAACATCCTGAACTACTACATATGTATATACACGAGTGCGACTTCGATGACGGCATAGAATAAAAAATAAAAAACAGTGACTGGGACCTCGCACCACCCACCCACCCCACTCTCATTCTAAGGCTAACAATACATTGAAACATCCAGCAAATGAATACAATCGATCGATCGAATCAAGGTGAACAAGGTCGCTTGTCATCAAATATAGTAATTTATTAAAAACAATTAAAACGTGGATTAAATTTCGTAATTACGCACGAATAAACTTTTAGAGAACGTCTAAAAACCACACAGACTTGCAAACGGAGAGTGCACAACTAAGCTCGACTTATCCTATATGAGATGTTAGTTGTAACATTAACATGACGTGACGTACCATGTAAAACTAATATCATTCAAACATTCATAGATGAATTAGCGAACGGCCGTATGGATGGAATATCAAAAACGATTGGGAAACTTTATTTTTCTATTTTATTTGTAACATTTAATTTAAAACATGATCTTTAAAATATAATCTAAGAAAAAGCCAATTTTTCTCACGACGTAGAAAATGAAAACTAAACTTGAAAACACTCGATAAAAAAAGCACCTAAATAAAAAAGAAAAAAAAAACCAGCCTCCATGCAATTGGTCCAATCAACATTTCGAACTGACGACATGCATTGCAAGCTCATTAATTAACACATAAAATAATTTTCGCAAAACAATTGGAATATATCTACGATGACACGGAAACAGACTCATGATGATGATGATGATGATGATGACACCTAGGTTATTATGTTTTGTCTCCAATCAAAAGAGCTGAAAAAATAAGGTAGATGAATAAAACTACACTAAATAATCGACTATATGACAACTAAATTTAAAGCAAACTTAGTTGACAACAGTCTCTTAAAGTAAGAGAAGTTGCTTATTACATTCAATGTGTACAACAACATACCACGTTCAATGCGTACGCAGAGGTACTACATCGGTCATCATTTTGATCTCCAAAAAAAAAAAACGAAAAAATTTTTTTTTGACGATCCACATAATAACCGAGTATAAAACATTTCATAATCATCAAATAAAAATGGAAGATTTCTAAACATAATTAAGGCACAAAAGAACTAATATTTTTTATTTTAATAATAATAATAATAATAACTAAGTGAATGATTCAAAACTTTAATAATACAAATGAGGACTTTTTAATCAGCATGAGATTAATATAAAATAAACAGGAGCTAGATAAATAGATATGGAAATACACATACATATCATATACTGAAAGGATCAACTAGGCCCAAAATACTTTGAAATGTTATTGACTAGATATTAATAATATATCCTTAATAAATAAATTATGTAATATAATAATAACAAAAAAATATTATTATTATTCTTGTACCCATGATAATGACCAACATCAACAAATAATGAAGAATGATTAAAATCCCACATATTTATTGACTTAATTCTAAATAATACATATTTGAAATATTTTGCACAAGTGGACTTAAAAAGAAATTTAAAAAAAAAGAAAAATATAAAACACAAAAATATCACACTAAGAATATTTATTTGTGAGATTAATAATTTAAAACTATAAAATAATAACATAAAATAGTTTTTCTTTATGAATTTCTTAAGAAAAGCAAACAAGTAGCTTATAACTTTCGCTTAACACTCAATTACCATCGTCTAAAAAACACCGATCCAAACCATTGAATCCTATAGTTTTTATGACAACTGGTAGCATATATATACATGGAAAATGAGTGTGTAATTTGAAATAAAAAAAATACAATTGACTCAACCCTTCGCTCAATCATAGTGTAAACAGCAAAAAGACATTGCTGATTTCTTCAACGACACGAGTCATCACGGAGATCAATGTAAAAAAACCCACATGGAGTAGTTTTTGTATTTTAGAAATAAATTACAGTGATGATTATGACACTAGCAACAAATCGTTCTTGAGTACATACATGCACGTTTGCATATGTTGTACAAACATACATGTATATTTGCATATGCTGTACAAACATACATGCATATTTGCATATGCTGTACAAACATACATGCATATTTGCATATGTTGTACAAACATACATGCATATTTGCATATGGTGTACAAACATACATGCATATTTGCATATGTTGTACAAACAAACATGCATATTTGCATATGCTGTACAAACATACACACAAAGAAACGCGATAACAATTCATTTAAATCTTCCTCTTTCAACTACAGCTCTCCCATTATCTTCAGTGTATCATCGATGTCTGAAATGTATTGAACATTATTATAATCTTTCACTGCTAATAATCTAATTTTATTTCAACAACAACAAAAAACAATATGATTATATATATAAATATATATAAACAAAAAACTTGAACTCAATAAAAACTAAACCTTTTATAAAATCTCTTTTTTACTTCTTTCTCACAATTTGATATTCAGAACCAGTGTTGAAAATCTTAATAGAACCAAGCAGATGAATTTACGCGTTACAATGCAGACATGAATTATAGTATTAAAAATAAAATAGCAATAACACAACAACATGAAAATGATCAAAACTAAAAACTAAAAATAAATTATTTAGGTATTAAATAAACGCAAAAATATTATCAAAATAAATTACACATTATTAAGCATTAAACAATAACGGCGTGTTTTAAAAATTAACTATAAAACCGAACAACAACAACATAAAAAAAAATTCTTAATAAAAATCACCTTGTCTTATTATGGACTGCTGTCTGCTGCTAGCAATGGAACTGCTGATGTTGTAATCCCCGGACACACCGCTGGGCTCACTGGAATCGGGAAGCGGGGGCAAACTTCGATCGCCGCAAGCTCCTACGCTTCCGACACCGGAATCACACCCGCCGGTCTTCGTGGTGGAAGAGGAACCGGTCTGCTTGCTCCGATCTTTGCTGTTCTTCGATTGGCTGCTCGCTGAGTCGTCAGTGTCTTAAATGCGGAAAAATTTAAACGAACGAAGTCAACGTGAGTTTTCTAAATGACGAATTAAAATATCTTTTTTTTTTAGGTTAGTGAAAGGGGTTAGTTAACCCCGCAAGACACTCAACCTGAGCAATGCGTGTAAACTCCTTGCTTAAGGGAGCTACGATGGTGACGCCAGTGAGATTCGATCCGCCGACCTACAAGGTGACAGGTGAACGCTTTACCGCTTAGCCACCACCGCCACATTATATCGATTTTGACTATGTTGATTGATCGTGGAAGAATGCTAATAAAAGACACGGAATAGAGCCAATGAAAAAGAAACTTAATGTCTGATTGGCCGTGGTTGTTAATTATGCAGCAGCAAGCAGTGGCCAAAACTCTGTAGAAACAACTCCTCTCACCCTCAACCCAGGTCAACTTATCTCATCTTACTTGGCTCACTGCTGCTTTTTCTTTCATACTTTTTTTCTTAAAAAAAAAAAACAAAAAAAAAATTGGAAGGTCACACCATTAAAAGAAATGGTAGAAAATTCCTAACAAAATTATTCCAATATCTTAAATGCTAGCAATTCTATAGACAACAATTTGATAGTATTTTTAGCATACTGCACTCAGAGACAAGGAATAAAAACAGAATAATCTAAAAAAATAAAAATAATATCTTTTTGAGAATCTTAAGTACCTGAATCACTGCTCATGCTGTGGTCGATTTCTGGATTGAATTTGTTGGCGCAGCCCACTTTGTTGAGCAGCGGGGAGTTGGTGATGGCCTGCGTGGTCGGGTTTCGAGAATTTGAATGGTGGTGGTGGTGAGACTTATCGGGGTTGTCCCACAGCTTGCGGATCTGCTTGTAGGTGTGCGTCACTATGCAGGCGCACGTCCTGTCACGTTTTACTGTTAAAAAAGAAAACAATATAATCAAGTTTAACGAAACTAATAAAATAGCATATAAAATCAATTAGCCGGATAATCATTTAATTTTACTTTAACTCAACATACACACCAAATTAAATTAAATTAAAAGTAAAATAAAATAATATATATTATATATATATACACAACAATTTGCACAACATACCTGAGCTGATGACACTATCTGCTCCATTGTAGCCCGGCATGCTGATATAACTGGCACCATCGTTGACAAAATTGTAAGGAGTAGACGGGGGACCGAGCATCAAGTTCGGGTTAGCCATGGGATTGTAGACGTTCGGCGGGAGAGGGTAGGTCGGCCTATTCGGGTAAATGGGTAGATTCCAGGAGGGAGGGGGAGGCAGAGGTCCGATGGTGTCCCTATGTTGCTGTTGTTGCTGCTGCGTTCCAATGGAGGACACCGAATCAATGTCGTCTGCTAGTGACATTGCAGCCATGTCTGTTTCAATGATGATTTTAAAAACAAACATATTTTTTATATTTCCAGATTAATATCGAACATATTATATTCAAAGTTCATAATGCCACTGACTGTAAGCATTTTCAATGTGTGCATATAACAAACAGGCATGCCTGATTATAGCTCGTAAAGGATTTTTGTAGTACAAGTGCATCTAAAGTAAATAATGAGACAAAGTTTAAAACCTGGACAGAAATCGGAATTTCATTTTTCGAGAGTTTAATAAAGGAACCGAGTAGAAATAGAAAAAAAATTAAAGCATTATGAAAAAAAAGGGAGAGAAAATGAAATAGAAAATATGCACACATCGACCAAATGCTAAAAACAAGCAATGACACGCATCAAGAAAAATAAACCAATACAATCATATATTTATATTATATTATATTTAATTTTTATATTTATATTATATTTAATTCTTCATATATAGAAAAAATCATTTATTTATATATATTTAATTTTATTGTAAAACAAATTTCCTCATATATAGTAAAAAAAATTCGTTAAGTAAAAATTTCTTAGATATAACAGAGATTTTTCATTAAAACTCCTTTAAAAATAAATTTTTTATTTTTCTAATTTCCACTTCCACTGTCAGACATTCCACTCTTAGAATTCTGCTCTCCAATAATGCTTTCATAAATCCCACCATCGAAATACGATGCGGCAGTTTCAACTTCCGCACCCGCCATCGTCGTCGCCGCCATACCTTGGATGACGTTGTTTCCGAATATGTAGTAGCGTTGCTCGGAGAAGCTGAACTTGTCGACGGTGTGTTGGATGAAGCCGTACTTGAGGAGGTTGCAGGCGTACCTGCGAGCGTCTCTTCTGTCTGCGAATCCTTCAACGTGAGTGTACAACCAGTCCACCAGTTCGGAACCTGAAACGGGACGAGAGAGATTTCAATTTCGATAAGATGATGATGTCTGAGAAGGCTTGGTAATTTTTCGTGTATATATTTTTTTAAACATTACTAAATAAATGTTTACAAAAAACTCGTTTCAAATTAGGGTTCATCGATGAATGAAATTAATCGATCAAAAGTTAAACAGCACTTGAGACTTACCGATAAAAGAATGGGGTATGGTAACCCTCAACCACTGTCTGTCCCTCACATCGAGACCAGAGTCGGGCTGAGCCATTGCTCTGACGACAAGCGCCATGTCCGAGTTTCTTGTCAGGTTCAAATCAGTGTAACCTGGACGTAACATTCGGACAGTGTAATAATACTAAATCAGTTGAACGGTTCTACTATATTGGATGTATTTTTAACAAATGATGTCGTTTCAAAATAGAGTCATAAGTCACATTTGGTAGAAGTCAACAAGAAAAAAATGGTTAGAAGAGAGAGAGAGAAACAAATGAATGGATTCATTGGCGTGGTGAACAATGTATTAAGTGAAAAACAAAAAATTTGTAACAAACTTTTTGAACTGTGTGATGAACTCGATGTGGCCGATGAATGAGCAGCCCGAATGACATCTGAAAAATAAACGTCATCACAGTTAATTAATAATAGTAGTTAATAGGGAAATCAGGCGACAAAAAGGCTCAAATGAAGCACTTTTTGATCGCTTACGCCAACGATTGGAGAAATTTTCCTTCGAGCCAGAAGAAGTTACAAACAAGTCAGGTTGAATTTACCATGGCCAGGGTACTGTTTACTGGTTTACATCACCGATTCAAGCAAATACAAGTGGCCAGAAATAATCAAAATGACAAACAGCACCACATTTAACAACAGTTGCGCCCATGTCAAGAATCGAAGTTCACAAAAATATATATACATCAGAGGTCTTAGACATTCAGTGTAAAGAGAGACTAATTCACATATTGATAAGTAATTCCTAATTTAACTCGTATCATAATTAATCTACTCTTAATATCTTCATTTAGATCTTTGGGCCACATAATAAAGACACAACAGAACCAAATCAGGACACATTAAAGATCATCAAATGAAATCAAAAATTTTATTTTGTAAACTCAATTTCCATATTTAAAACACAAGTCACAATCTCAGAACTCACAATCATTTGGTGGAACCGAACTTATGAGAGAAGATGTAGCCGAGGTCATACTACTAACAGATGGGGGACCAGCACCTCCACCCCTTGGTGCCCACATCCCCCTCATTGCCTCGGAGTGCATCACCCATGCCGAAGGGTCGATCGGTCTAACGGGTTCCTGCCTTGGAATCGTGAAGTAGCCCTTTGGACTGGGGTCCCAACACTTGGCCACCACTAGAGTTATGGAGCTGCAAAAATATAAAAAAAAATTCTTAGGCTAGGATTAAGCAGATGTCATGTCATTAATTGTGGGAACACTTCATAAATTAATACTCAAGCTTTATTGTTTATTTATTTATTCATTAATTGTGAGAGCTCTTCATAATTTAATACTCAAGCTTCTATTTTCTAAAAAATTCAAAATTCACCGAAATGCCAAGAGAGTTGCTTTCAAAACAGTTTTCAGCCAGGTTAAGTTTTTCAGATGAGTAATAAGCACATACAATAGTAATTATATAATAATAATAATAATCCTGGTTGTGATGTCAGCAGATGTAATCATTTTAATATATTTCATGGGGAAATTAAAAAACACCTGCTGGTAGTTCACACAACTCAATGAAATGAAATGATTGTTTATCATCACCATGCCAAGTAGCTACTTTGAGTTCAACTATTAGCATAATTTGCACTTTAATTTCAATCTAAACTCACATTAAATTGTAAAAAAAGAGAAAAATATATCAAATTTTCGATTTCAAAAATATTGAAAAATCAAAGTTGTGATGTTGAAACTAAAAGAGTTTGAGATCATTTAGTAAACTATTTGAGAAATCTAGCAAATTCTCCAGGGTGGAGCCAATTGACTTAATGTTGAAATTTGAGGTGGCTTAAATTAAAAAATATAGAAACATTTCAGATGAATGAAAGTAATGATGGGGGGGAGGGGGGTTGTAAACTGGTGGGTAGCACCACCGAGGGTCAACTAGCATTCGCCGAAATCGTATTGAAATAGTAATTAATTAGACAAATATTTTAATAATATTAAAAAAAATTATTAAATACTTTCGGTACACTGACCCCGGCCTCTGAACTGCATCCCTCAGAGTATCAACTGCTTCATCGTTACTCATATTCTCAAAACTGACACCGTTCACTTCTAGGATCATATCTCCCGGCTCAATTCTACCGTCTTGTGCGACTGCTCCTCTGTTGAATTTTGAAATAATTCAATAAAATATTATTGTTTGTTAATAACACAAGATTCATGTTTTTATATGCAAATTTATGTTGAACTTGAAAGCCATTCGTGTAAAAGTAATTTTTTGAAAGATCAAATTTATCAGAGCCTGCTTTTCATTAGCAAGAGTGTGGAAATTTCAGTTCTAAAAATAATATTTTTGTGCCTGCAACTGGGTTACAAAAATTTAAAAAATAAGGTCGAAAATAAGAGTTTAAAATAAGTTAGATAAAGTATGGAAGCTGGCAGTGAAACAAAGAAAGAAACTAAGAGTGAATGATTAAGTTGGATGGAGTGAGTGCAAATCCATGTGATAGTGAGACGAGTGGGAGGCAACAGTGACTTACTGAATTAAAATATAACTGAATATTCATAGCAGTTAATGAGTATTCAATGAATTAGAGTGTGATTCAGTAAACCAGTAAAGTATTGCAAATCTTGAACCAATAAAATGTCAAGCCAACAATTAAAAAAGTAAAAACTCTGTTTTTAACAAACAGATATATGAAATAAAGAGATAGAGATAAATAAATACAAACCCTTTCATGATGGAACCCACGTATATACCTCCATCACCACCCTGACCTACGATACTTATTCCAAGGAAGCCAGCTGATTCTGTAGGTATTTTTGTAAACAATAATTATTAAAAATTTAAATAAATAATGTTTATAAGTACTTAAAATAACATGTGCACATCTCTAATCTGCTTATTCCATCACATCAAACACCTGGGAGTTGTGGTTGAAGGAGCAGGGAATTTTTGAAGGTGAACCAACCCCCTCCTGTATCAATATTATGTATCTTATTTATATTAGAGACAGAAAGGGGAGAGAGAGAGAAAGTAGACTATAAGGATGAAATAGATGAAACAGTCTGATGATTGAAAACATTTTTCACTACTATGTTTGTGTTTGGCTTTGTTTCATTAAATAAAGACCATTTGCTTCTTAAGAATATATATATATATATATATATATATATATATATATATATATATATATATATATATATATATATATATATATATAGTAAAAAAATAGTTTTTTATTTTTTATGACCAAAAAACTTTCTAGGCCAAAAGTGCCTATCTACGAACATCAAAAGTAACAAAATTCAAATTTAGTCTATATGTAATAAAGTTTAAAGGTTTCAAGCAACTCTTAGCAAATCTATTTTAAGTTTTATGGACAAAAAGAGAAGTTAGGAGGGAGAAGACGAAGAGAAAAAGAGCAAAAAAGCAAGCAGGAGAACAAATGTTGACTGAATCCCAAAAAGAAAGTAATTATTGCATTGCAAAATTTATAATTAAACTAGCAATTTAACGCACGCTCGCAAGCGCAGTGTGTTTCGGCAGTTCCAGTGGTTTGTACCTACCGAGCACGTTGTTGTCTCTCCCGAGATGACCACGTAGAGTTGGCCATGCGAAAAGCAATTGTAGTTTTCGAGTTTCACTTCGACTTAATCCTGCATTTGTTTTTTAAATTTTTTGAAACACTTGACATGGGCGAAGCTATCCGGAAATTGTCTCCGGTAGAAAGAAACCGGCAAGTTCATGTTGCAGTCGAATTGCACCCGAGGCTCAAAAACAACATTGCCGTAATTTCAATAGATATCTTATTTTAACGGGAGAGCGAGCGGGAACGCAACTGGGAGAGCAAGCGGGGAGGAAACGGGAGCGAGAGAAAAACGAAAGAAAAACCTCTAAACACCCCGACGGGAGGGGAATTCATCCATGCCCCACCCTTCTGGTTACGTGGCTGATAAATAATAATATTAATAAAACTATATATATATATATATATCAAAATTATTTCTAGAAAAACTTTTTCTTTTTTAAAAGGATAAAAGACAAAACAATCATAAAATGTAAGAGATGAGAGATTGGAAGTTTCAAAAGACCCATTATTTAATTAATCAAAACTTTTTTGAATCCACTAATTACTTTTTCTTCATAAAAGGAAAATTATAAGCACTGAAAAATATAATTATATCTAAAAAAATAAAGAAAAAAAACATTGCTTTAAACTGCATTTAATAAACAACTCACCCATGTTAAGAGTAATGGTGACTATATTGAGAGACATGGTGGAGTCTGTTATGCTACTGAATGAGGAGGCCTGAATAAGAAAAACAATGAAAACATCAACATCGTCATCATCATCACCATCACCACCGTGATAAGCAGAACAAACAATAATAACTGAGTTGCCTCCCACTAAAATAACAGTGTCATCGTGGTGCTTGCCGTCATAAAAATAAAATACAAGATTTTTTTCTTGCATATACAATAATAAGCACACAGAAATCAACTTTTTTTTAAAAATTAAAACATGAACCTCAAAGTAATTAGTAATTATCATCCCCATTGTCATCATCATATCTTACCCAATCATCGTCATCATCACCAGTGATTCTTCAAGTGAGCGATATATATAATAATATATAATATATAATGCATTGTATATAATATAATGCATATATAATATATATCGTTCCCTGGGGGAGCTAGAACAAATCAGGGGGATAACCGTGGCTTCCAGGGAACTTGGAGGGGGAGTGTTGAATACAAATAATGGGAAGGTGAAAGCATAAATAAAGAAGAGAAGATTTATAAAAACAATTTTAAATATTTAATTTATTGTGTCATCGGCTATTCTGGGAAGAAAAACTGCATGTAACCATTTCAGAATCAGCTGTCTAGCGATTCAATTGTAATATTCTGATCCGAATGTTGAAGTTTGAAGTTTTTCATAGGACAATATTTCTCGAATTTTAATTCTGGTTTTAATACTTCTTTGGAATATTAACTTAATGACTCAAATTTCAAAACAATTTCATTTGTAGAATTACCTGTTATTCTAACAAATCTCTGGGATATATATATATATATATATATATATATATATATATATTAAAAGGATCATTAATTAATTATATATATATATATTAACATCGATAAAAAATATAAAACATTTCACATCAAACTTCATAAAATATTCTAAAAGAACTCATAAAATTTTTAAGATGACACACTCATCCACTGTGTAAGGTTTTGGAGAAATTTATATTGATATATCTGTCTATTTGTTCGCTTAAATAATGTAGAACTTAAGGACACAGAGTATTTTTTTTTCTGAAAAGAGGCGGTAGAAGTTAGAGAACCACTGATCATTAATTTAATTTAATCACCATTGTCATATTTACCCCAATCATCATCAACATCCCTGCTGAAAACGGTGTCCTTTTTGTTGAATAAACACCTTTATTATTATTATTATTATTATTACTGTAACAAAAGATCTTTGAACCACAACCAATCAATAACAATAATAATAAAGACCATGGTAATACTAAAAATAAAAATATCAATTATTTTCAGTGCAATGGGATCAGAGTTACTTTTAATTTTTAAATCTGAAATCGGTGAAAGATTATTAACATTTGCCTGAATATATATATATATATATATATATATATATATATATATATATATATATATATATATATATATATATATATATATATATATATATATATATATATATATATATATATATATATATATATATATATATATATACACCTAGACAAGCTTAACAACAAAGAAAATTAAAGACTTTTGTAAATAGAATAATTAAACAGTATGTTACTGCTACACAGGTGGTGTATTAATTTCTAATCAACTTCTTTCTTGAAATTAATCCATTTTCTTGGATTTTTGAATCTATAACAAGAGAGAGAGAGAGAGAGAGAGAGAGAGAGAGAGAGAGAGAGAGAGAGAGAGAGAGAGAGAGAGAGAGAGAGAGAGAGAGAGAGAGAGAGAGAGAGAGAGAACAAGAAAACAAAGACATTCAAGCATGAAGAGAGTGGCATCATGAAAAACATGCAAGATATAATGCATTGATTAATACTATGAAAACATCAATGCCTAGCATGAACACATCAATGCATAATATGAAAACATCAATAATAATAATACATACATACATACATACATACATACATGCTGATACACAATACACAACCACACACCGATGAAACTAATAACCCACTGATAAACAAAATACAACCACACTGATGCAAACTAATAACACATTGATGCATAATAATAACACATAGATGCATAATGCAAAATCACCAAGGTTACAATTACTCCTTGACACAATACAAGCATTTAACCATGGAAACTATAAGTACTGAATCAAACAAGCAGTTACTTAAAAGAAGTCTGACTACAAGTTGATATTGAAAGTTTCTTGATAATCCTGCCAGTTTTGTTATAAAATAACGACCCTTACAATGCATGCATTGTCCCGTGAATTAAAAGAGTCCATGAGTCAGTGATAAGTTAAGAAGAAAATAAAAAGTTAACAATGCCACCCCCACTCTACCTGCAATGTTTTTAATGTAATAATGCAGGAGGACTATTAATATATTTTGACTTGATCATCTGGTCACCATCACCAGAAATTTTCTTCAGAAGTACAAAAGATGACGTTGAAGAAGTTTCTATGAAAATAAGAACACACAAAAAAACCTGGTTGCATACCTTGTGAGAGAAGAAGATTCCTCACACACACAGGTTCTCGAGTAGATGTTGAAAATGTTGACCCAGTGAAACTTCTAGATAGTTAGTTAGTGGGTAGATCAAAAGATGATAGTCTCGTCTCAGTAAGATAACAAACATCATAGATGCAGTGTTGGTTTACAACCACTCAAAATTACTCTAAAAGAGAAACAACAGCCAATGTTTGCCAGACTTTTACAACAAGAGAATGAAAATGTCTAATAATAGTATACTGGACCCATGCAAGAAGAGGTGGAAATGAAGTAAAAAGATTTTGGTTTTATAAAGAAAGATTGAGAATGTGTGCATGTGAGTGTTTGAAAGAGAAAGATGAAAAGAGAGACATAGAAAAGAAGTAAAAAGATTATTAAAACGTTTTTGAGAGGAAACTTAAGTTTATAAGAACACAAATTCATATACGTTAAAGAACTGTTAAAGAACTCCGACTATAAGCTCTGAAACGCTTTTTTAAACAATCAAATATTAAATCGAGCAATAAAAATCTGATGACCATAAACAATGATTTATTATTTAAAAGAAGAAAATATCAGAGTATGTGTACAGCACCGATATGTGTACAACACGGACATGTGTACAACAAGGACATGTGCGTACAACACGGATATGTGTGTACAACACGGACATGTGTACAACAAGGACATGTGTACAACACGGACATGTGCTTACAACACGGACATGTGCGTACAAAACGGACGTGTGCGTACAACACGGACATGTGCGTACAACACGGACATGTGTACAACACGGACATGTGCGTACAACACGGACATGTGCGTACAACACGGATATGTGTGTACAACACGGACATGTGTACAACAAGGACATGTGTACAACACGGACATGTGCTTACAACACGGACATGTGTACAACACGGACATGTGCGTACAACACGGACATGTGTACAACAAACATGGACATGTGTACAACATGGACATGGACTTGTTATTTTTATTTCTTCCCAGGGTTATTTATAGATCAGTTGGGCAGGGCAGGCTGGCAGAGTTGTAAATTATTTAAACTTGCATGGTGCTGTTAAACTTGAACCACTTAAGATTAGTATTGCTGTACAGCAGAGCATACTTATGAAATGCACAAAAGTTGGGCGACCCACCGAAATAATATAGGTAAATAACACAACATTCATCATAATTAAACCAGAAAATTACAATAATCATATATGATGCAATAATAAGTATTTTCATTCTAGACAATTTACTGATACAATCAAGTGCTAAGAACCGAGAAATTCAAAATCAACAACAACGACAACAATCAAAATCAACAACTACACAGATGGAATTAATTACCATACAAAATGACAGCAGAGCAGATGTAAACTTTGTCACTACCAGATCAATCAAATCATAAATAGCAGATGAAACTGCTCAGCAACAGCAGTGAGCCAAAAAGATGAAAGTTAAGTATAGTAAGTTATTAAGAGAATCAGTATCATCAACAGCAACTACCTACCTGACTGAGAACTGGAAGTTTATGTCTCCTTTTCTTCTTTTTCTGTCCATGATGTCTGATTGACGTATGCGTAGATGTTGAGTATCTAAATGAGCAAAATTAAAAATTTAATGTATCATTCGTGAGTGAATATTGTCAGCTTATTAACATTAAAAATTCAATCTTCAATCAGTTATTAATTACTTTGAACATAACTGTTAGTATTATTAATTAACTAACATCATATTCAGTATCAAACAACGGCCAATACATTCTACAATGAAGAGCATGAAAAACAAAACTTTAAAAATAAAACTATAAATAAATGAAAAACATTGTTTAAAATATCTATAAATGTGTATATATAGCAAAAGAAGGACAAAATTGGCAATAAATAAAATTATGCTTTCCTAAATACATCCGATAATATCTTAAATATCAAAATAAATCTGATAATATCTTAAATATCATAAGATACAACAAAGGAAACAGATAGTTTAATCTTTGTTCAATGTCCAGTAGTCCAGTAGTCTCAGTACCAAAATATTAACCATAGAAAGTAAATGACTTTGCAAATAATGTAAACAGCGCTAGAATTTTAAAGTTTATATCTACCTGGTGTTAGTTTCATCATCATCAGAATCAACGAAACTGGTGGTGTCTATATCACTGCTGAGTACAGAAGAGGCAGCATCAAAGTTTGGTGGTGGCCTGGCGGGACACGCGGGCTGTGGTTTCTTAGGTGCTTGACCCCCCACAGTTGGGGGTATTGGTGGAGGTTTTTGTTGGGTAGCTTTTCTGATATCTGAAGCACTTGTAGACCTTGCTTCTTGTCTGTAACACGTGCAAGCAAAACAAGGTTAAATTCTTGCATGGTTTTTTTATCTTCAAAGTCTTAAATGGAGATAACCAAGTAAAAAATAAGAAAAAAATACATCAAATGAAAACATTTATACTGGATCATAAAGTATCAATTCATTTTTTTAATTTTTCCTGATAAATTCACATATAAAAATGTACATGGACATGATCACATGAATGTACACATTGTACACTCACATATTATCTTCGGTTGTCCTTTTTGACTTATCAATAGCAGTTAGATTGGCATCTGCGGAGGAAGCATCTGCACATTGAGAATGAGTATCCGACACACTGCTCTCCGAGGTCACAAGCTGGAAAAAAAATTACATTTCAAATAGAAAAATTTCAAATTTTTACAAAAAAATTACATTTATATTATATATTCAGTTTTGTTTATATGAATATTCAGCATGTGGCTTTGTATAAATGAACATTTGAAATGGTGAGTTAGTATTTTATGTAATGTATATTCAACTTGGTGTATATTATTTCTCACAATCATTATTTCTAAAGAAATAGGCTAAAATATGATTGAAATCAATAAAATTTAGCAGCAAACCATCGGTCATCATCATCATCATTGCAGTCACAACCCATTCAACTAAGCGTGGCCATACGTGAGTGATGTGTTTCTCATGGACAACACAAGCAAGCATCCCATATAAGTGCTTTCTCAACACTCACTGGTTCTAATAACACTAAAACACATTCTCATAATAGCAAATAAATTTACTCTATGTAAAATCAGACCCATGTAAAAAACAAAAATGTAATTTGACTGTAAGAAGTAATAATAATAATTTGATTGTAAGGATTAATAATAATTTGACTGTAAGAAGTAATAATAATTGACTGTGAGGATTAATAGTAAAACTGGTGCTTTAAAGATTGAAATCTTCATTTCTATGAACACAACAGGATATTTAAGATGAATCAATAAGGTCAATAACACACATGTTGCACATCATGAGATAGCATGCATGCATATAATCAGACGTTACACATAATGGGACTGCAAGCATAGAAAGTCCTGTAAGCAAGCTACTACTACTCCAATTCCAGGTTGAATGTAGTGAGTAAAGCAAATAGAATTGTCACACATATTAAGCTGGGAGAACAGGATGAGGTGTGAAAGTTACATAAAGAAGAAAGTGAACAGTGCAAAGCTCAATATATCAAACAATGTATTTATTGCACACCTCATCCTGTTCTCCCAGCTTAATATGTGTGACAATTCTATTTGCTTTACTCACTACATTCAACCTTAGTTAAATAGTTATCGTTTTACTCTTTTAAAGAAGCAAGCTCATTGTGACAAAAGAAAACTGTAAAACTTTAATATTAAGACATTAAAAATAAAGGTAGGATAAATGATAAATATCAACAGTGCAAACACTCAACCGACTCAACTACCTAGATAACATCTGCCTGATCTACTAAACAGTGTCAACCTTTTGTACCTTTAATGGACAAATAACTTCTTAACAAATTGACTCACTTTCACTTTTAGTTAATGCTAAATTGAAGATCTTTTAATAATTTGCATTATAATCACTCTCACACTAGGATCAAAAAAAAGATCAATAACTAAGTCACATGACAAGATCAGATCCTTGTTACAAACAGAATAAAAATTACATATTCCAGACAAACTAACATTTGAAAAAACCAGTCTATTAAGCTGTATTAAAATCCGTCGTATAGAACCACTAAATATTCAATAACCTACCCAAGTTATGATTCTTCCATTGTAACTGGGTAGTTTGGATTTGTCATCTGCAATTTCTTCCTTGACAACTCTAAATAATCAATAGATTAGATCAATGATGATAAAATATAACAATGTCTTAGATATAGAAACTCATTCATTAGTATAATTATTTTTTAATAATATTCATTTTTGCTCAAGTTTTAATTAATTTGTGTATAGTTAAGATTGTCAAAAAATAAAAAACAGATGTTAAGATGCTGAATATGTAAAACTTAATAAAAGCAAAATATGCAACAAATAATGCTTGAATGCAATATCCTATTGAAATGTATTATTCATTCCAATCAGTGGCATCTCTGAAAAATATAACAGCCATCAAGCCCATTTAGCTGGAATTACTCAAGTATTTCCTCAGAACATAGCTCCGAAAGACAATTCCATTCTATACAAATACACAGTATGATAAAAGAATATGTTTGAAAACCTCATCTTAAGTTGCAAACTCTATTTGTCTACCTCTATATAATAATAAAAATATGAAAAAGGTAAAAATGCAAAGGTCATGACACTTAGGGCGCCGCTACACGAAATATACACCTCAGCAGCATATGAGAGTACACTGGCATCAATTACACTGGCTAATAATAGGGGTTACAGTTTAACCCGCCCCCCGCAACCGAGATGTTCCGAACCATATTACCCCCAGTCGTGAAACTGGTACTCATTTATCGACCAGTTAAGGATGAAAAGCTGGGTGGACCTGAGCAAATGTGAGTTAGTTTCTTGCTCAAGGAAACTACAATTTATTAACTGACCCCTGCATGCTCCACTTTTAGTCAAGTGGTCAACAAAGAGTCAACATGCTCAGCTTGCAAGCTGTTTTGTTCATTCGTATAACTCCCCCCCCCCCCCCCCGAAGCACAAACAACTTTTCATTGCTTTCAATAACACTTAACTTTTTTGTTTTCAGACAGTATAAAATGTATTTGTAAATAAAGGAAAATTATAAAACAAAAAAATCTAAAAACTTAAACAAGGGATCTACTCAAACCATACAATGGAGATTCAAAAAATATACAATGTGGATGTTAAGAGAGCAACTCTAAACTATTATTTTAAAAAATATCTATTAGAGTTGCTCTCTAAACATCCACATTGTATATTTTGTATTATTTAAAATAATATCTTTTATAGTCTTTTACAACAGGTGTTTTAAGACTCAAATAGCTGTACGTAGGAAATACTTCCTGTTGCAGATTATAATTTGATCCTGTTTTTTCATCCTCATCTTTTCAGGCTTAAGACAAACTCACAATTAGCAACATTTCGATATTTAAATGCAACCAACAATTTAAATAAAAATAATTACTTGCACTTTTGCTTAAGAAATTTATTTATATTAATTATAAGAGCATTAATTAAGTAATCACAATTAATAATGCATACAATGTCGGAAGTGCACTTCAACTATATATCACTTATTTTTATGTGATGGGCTGATCTGGCATTTAAGTAGTCTTAAATTTAACGTTTAAACGGTTGTTTTGAAAAGTACTACTCCAGAGTCCAGATAGAAGAGAATCAATAATTATAATGTCTGATTTTAAAATTATTGGCATATAAATTTATTATGAATTATTAGTGGCTAAAATTATTATACAATGGCTTATTAACCAGCTAAGAGCTAAGGCAGCTAATAAGCTGATTTTAATTTAACAAAACTGTACAAATCCAATATCAGAAACTCAGAGTTTAACTGTTAAACTTTAACATATTTAAACTTTTTTATTGAAATGTGTGCAAACCAGTTTTATAAAAAAAACAAATTATTCACGAATCAAATTATTACCCGAAATCATCATCCATAGACTTGAAGAAATATTTGTAGTTATATTTATTGAGTGCATTCTTCACATCGAGCAAAGTAATTTCGTCAGCCGATTTTGGTATTTTTACTAAATACGGAGTTTCTTGATCGTCAATATGATATATTACTTTTGTTTCCCCCATGCCTTAATAATCCTAGGTGCGAAAGAATCCCATGAACCGAAAGACATCAACAATAAAATGAATCAGACCAGAGATTACGGAGAGTGGTTCAAGATGGCTGGTTTCTATTAATTTAATAAAAAAATTCTTTTTTAATAAAATTAAATTAACATTATAAATTTTTTGTTTAAATTAAAAAAAACAAATTTTAATTTATTTGTAATTAAAATAAACTGACGGTAAACAACAAATATGTAACGAAACTATTATATAACTTAAATTGTCAACTTAAAAAAATATTAATTAATTAATTACCAAACCAAAACTTCTTGCGGTCTTCACCACTTTTATTGATTATTACTGTGATTGGGTTTTGTTTTGTTGGGGCTACTCACGGATCATTTAATTCGGTTTTTAATTGTTCCTTTTTTCAAATATAATGGACAAATTAGGACAAGCAGGAATTGTAAGTTTAACTTCAAAAAACGTTGGACAATGTTTTTTACGCATATATAATTAGTATATAATTATTTATAATTATATAAATAGTTAATACATTATAATTAAAATTAATATATTGATTATATTATACTACAACTAAAATATAACTAGTTAGTAAAAGTATAGTATAGCAGAATGAATATAGAATCTATATTATTTTATATTCCATCTGCTATACTAGCTATACTGCTATACTATATAAAATATAATATAATAGTATTATATATTAAATATATATTATGTAGTCACTGTAGTGTAGCGTATTAGTAAATTGTATATTGTGCTAAATTTGATTAGTTACTCGTTATTCTTGCAGGGAGTAAGAGTAATTTTTTGTAGGACTATGTTCAAGATCAAAACATTTAATGGAGAATTTCCTAAGTGTAGTAGTTGCAAATTCAGCTCGAAAGTAATTGTAACCGCGCAGCTCACGAGAGTGACTTTCTAATGATCGTGTAAAATATTTGTTAAATGAAGCAGGCTTCGGTGTGGTCTGGTGAGATATTTCCACGTACTGAATAGAGTTTGTAGTTATTTAATTATAAATAATACTTGCCTTAGATTTTAAGTTTTATTAGCATTTTGTTGTCCTACATTCACATGCTTTAGGAAGATGAAAATTTTTAATACAATAATGAAATTTTTCAGGATGTTTATGAGACTGATCCGCTTGCAGAATCAGATCAATATTTGAATAATGATAAGGTATATCTTGATTATTTGTTAATAAATTGAACTTATTAAATGTATTTAAAAATAGTTTCTATCCTTCTTTATTACATGATTTGCTTATGAAACCAGGTAGATATGAAGGCTAAAGAAACAGTTATTGACAGTTCAAAAGGTTATTTTTGTGATAATTTAAAAGTTTAACTATTTATTTTCCTATTTTATTTATTTTTTGGTTTGCAGACCCATTTGAACAGCTTGCAGAATATGAAACCGTTAGTTTAATAGTTGAATCTATTTTGTTTTTGATTATTTATATACATAAAAAATTATGTTTGTTATTGTTGATTCAGGCTGGTGTAGAAGAAGGAGAAACTATAGATCAGAAATTACAGAAATTGCGACTGGAAATTGTTAAATTTCAAGAAGAGATAAGCGTTGCTAAGGTGAATCATCTAATTAATTTGTGCAATAAAGGTTTCATACAAATCTTTTATGTTGGACTTTGATGCATTTTTGCTTACATTTTCTTCAAATTACAAATATTTTAATTATAGTGACAAATCCGTTGTTACAATTATTTTTCGTTTTTAAGGAAAAAGCAAAATCTGAAGTTCAAATTCAAGCAAATATGCCTGAAACAGGTGAAATGTTGAGAAAATTAGACAACCTGAAAGGCGTTCTCGGAAGTGCTAGTCCGAAGGTCAATATAACCGATCCGCAAGGAACTGTTCACAAGTTTGTAGTTGTAAAAAAAATTTGTTTTTGTAAACAATTATTCTTAAACTAAAATCAGCTCAGATCAGGGCGAGGTCGTGTGACTTAAAAAGTCGATTTTGTTTTAAATCGTTGTTTCTATTAAGGCTACAGTGTCCGATCATCAACTGGTAAGACAGTAACGCAAATTTATGCATTGTTTAGAAAGTTAATTTCGGACATCGACAAGTTCAAGGCCAGGAAAGTCGACGAGATCAATGAAGAAACAAAGATTGAATATCAACTGTTTTATCCTAACAAAGATTCAAAACAGGACAGGATGTTAAAGGTATGCATATTAAGCTTTATAAAACAGACTGGGTTGAAGTCGACAAAAACACTTTACAAAAAAGTCCAGGGTCAGCACGGGCCAGGTAGGGTATTTTGTGCCTGTAAAAAGGGTCAGGTCCAAAATATTAACTTGTTATGTCAGTTATGTCAATATTTTAATTTAAAACTCGCTCACTCTTAGGTTGGTGAATTAGAAAAAAGGTTGGCACACCTGGAACATATCATGGGTAAAGCCCCAGAAATACCTGTGAGTGATATTTTATATGTCGTTGCTTAAAACTAAGTATTGAAAACGATGCTTTCAGTGCATTGCAGTGTCGATGTTTTGTTTATTAATTGGATTATAAATATTTCATTTATTTTTTGGGTTTTACCATTAACATTCATTTTTTTACCATTATTCAGACACCTCTGATGACAGAGACAGCTAACAAAAGTCTTCTAGTAAGTTGAATAAGTGTAAATATTTATATAGACTGCTATAATGTACCCTGGATGTAATGTACAATTGAATATAACTTACTAAAATTTGGTACTGTCATATTTGTCCATCTCCTCCATGTTATATTATCCCAGCTATAACATATTTGGATCCAACATAATAACGGACATTCAGATATAATGTATGCAATATTTATTGGTCCAAATTATAATATTTCCCACGGATATAACAGATTCATTAACTCATTTACAGAGCATAACCAGCATAATACTTACTAATTGCAACCTTGGGGAAAAAAGTTAAACTCTCATGTTATCGATCTTCTGGTGTCTCAGTTCAAAAACTCCGTTATCGATGCTTTCTTGCATCTATTAGCCGGCATAGCGTTGCTCGAAAACAGAAGCTCGTATTTTATTTCATCTCAAGAAGTTGTTAAACACGTTTCATAAACTTGAAACAATCACGCTAGAAACAAAAAATATGCGTGGGCAGTAAGAAAATAAATTGTTTTTACAGGTTGAAATTTGTTGGCTATATGTATAATATTATCTTAGTAAATCACATTGCTGAATAAGAATAGGCTGGTTGTCACCATAGAACAGGCTACTCCATATCTTGAAGATCAGGAAGAGTTGACAGACTATTTTAGACCATAGTAATGCGTTTTTTTACTGCATCACCGATGTTTCCATAACAATAAATACAATTTTTTCATATTAACTTGTTGATGTTTTTTCTTTAATACCCTGGATATAAGAGATTTTGGATGTAACGCACCCATTTATATGGTTCTTTGAAGTACTTTATATTGGAATTATACTGTATACAGTTTTTACTCATTTTAAAATGTTCATATAATATACAGATAAATGATTAAAGTATACAAATAGCATACAATTAGATACATATAGTATTCAGGTAACATATATAATTGAATAGTTATTCTATGCAGGTAATATGTAAATTGACGATTGCAGGAAATTGTCTCAAATCTGGTAGAGAAAAGTAAAGTGCTGGAAACGCAAAATTGGAACGACGTTGAGACAAAAGCTGGATCCGTTCTGAAAAGGATGGATCAGATTGCTGAAAAGAAAGACATAATGGAACAAAAAGCAAAAATGGATAAAGTATGTTTTAAATTCTTCATATTAACTTAACTGTGTTTGCTTATGTGAGAAAAGCGTTGGAATTGTGTGCTGCTTAAAAACATAGTTCCTGTCATTCAATCGAGCTACAATTTGGTGTATTGAATTGTAGTCATTGATAATGCATTCTATCAAATTTTCAGATTGATTGGGCAAAATTATTTAAAATTTCAAAAGAAATTAAGTATATAAATTTTCATCAAAGAGATAAAACCATCAGTTTCAAGATTATTCAAAAAAAGCTAAAATTGATTTTATGTATAATAAAAACTTTGTTTTTTTAAAGTGATTCGAAAGTTCCTTATAAGTTTCATCCTCACATTACATGTCAATTATTCAGAAGACCATGTTCAAAGTTTTTCTACATTACTGACTTATCATCCTACAAAAATGATTTGCAAAATATTAAAGTCTGTTGAATTATAAAATAAAAAGGATTTTTGAAAAACAAACTTTTTTACGGTTCACTTGTTTTCATATTATGAACCACATTTTTTATATTATTTCTAATCAAACCAAAATAAATGGTTGAGTTTCTAATTTTCATAATTAACACAACAGAAGCATTCATAAATTTTGTGGGATTTTTGTTGAGTTTTTCCAGGTGAATTATGACTATTTATTAATCAGATTTATCCAAATTATATGATTGTATAATAAGTTATAAAATATCTTTCAAAGATATCTGAGTTGTATCACATAATGCTCAAGTGGCAGAAACTGTCCAGCATGCTCCCCCTCGTTGCTGACCGGCTGACCACCCTCAAGACACTCCACGAGCAAGGTTTGTTGATTTTTTGCAAATTTTCCCAACTAATATTTTATTCAAGGGTCCACATTTTGATTGATTCGTGGAGAAGTAATTTGTCAGCTGTGTTTTATGTAAGAGTGCCACTACTACCTCGTTAAAAATTTTTTTACCAGCACTAGAATTCAAGCAGCTTCTTGGACATCTGGAAGTGACGCAACAGCAAATCGCAGTTCAACTCAAGGGCCACTCAGAACTTATGAAATCAGTAAGTTGTTGCATTGATAAATTGAGATCAATTCCAGGAAGTGAATTTTAATAGATTTTTAGAATGACTGAAATGGTTTTTCATTCTAAAGCTTTGTCATCCGACTTATCATGTCATTAAATAATTGCAAGCTTAATTTTCAATGCTTCGTAGCTGTGTTCATTTTATCAGCTAATTTATTGACCAAGTTATTTTTATTTTTAAGGTGCAAGGTGAACTTTCCAAGAATCTCGTGGTGATCAAAACCAACTGCGAAAGCATCGAAAACAAGCTCAGAAATGCAAACAAGATATAAGCATGATTCAACCGGCACACGTGAATTCACAGTCATCGCCAATTAGTTACTTTGTATTTAGTCTACAGAGCTTTGTAAATAAGATTATCTGTTCGCTGGTAAAGATGCTTGGACATGTTTGCTTAATGGCTTCTTTCAGTTTATAGACTTCTTAATACAAGCATAATTAAATGCAACTTTATTGCGGTTAATTTGAGTATGTATTGAGGAGTGCATGCTCAACTACATAGGTGATCTGTTTATTTTTTTTTCTTTGTTTTTTTTTCAATTATTATAACAAACAAAACAAGTCAATATTTTCAAACATTTTTATTTAAGCATAAAAATTACTCTTACTGTATTTTATTTCTTGGATGAACAATCTGGGCAGTGGTGTTGGTCATCTGAATATGTATTGTCATCCGTCATGGCAGTGTACTCTGGAAACTTCATTTCTGTAAATTTTTAAAGTTTTTTTAATTTTTAACTCTTGTAATAATCTTTGGTCGATTTATTAAAAATATATATGTGTTTCTTACAAACAATTACATTGAATCATTTTAATGAAAGGGTATTTCATTACCAGTATGTAAACTTTAATACCAAATTGAAACCTTTAAGTCATTTAGTTCCAATTTAATTTCAGTAATAAATTTATTATTGGCTTTTAGTTGTTTCAGTTATTCATACCAATATAATTAAAGCAACAATAAACACCTTGTTATACTTTATAATTTCACATTATTAATCATTATTTTTTATAGATTTGGTTGAAATTTAAATATAGTAACATGTTTAAATAAATGCGTGGAACATTTTTGAATTAGAAAACACTTGATATGTAAACTAACCATAACCATAGACACCTTTTTGGTCGAGTTCCGTCTGAACAACGCAGTGTCTCATGAAGTGTGTCACATTAAGACCAGCCATGATATACTGGAAATTGATTAAACAGTTCTCAATAGTTACATCGATGATTGTTAAATTGCAGAATATAAATTCTCATTTAATCTAATCTAATCCATTGGAATATCACAATGGATGGTGTGCACATCTAAAGCATTAAATTAATATAGCCAAAAAAGATGATCAGATTATGACACCTCGCAGAGAAGTTGAGGTTTCATATGTGGCATAAATCTTAACCTATGGGATCATCTATAAATGATGTCACAAACATGATGGAGAGGAATCCGACATTAATTTGTGATAAAAATAATATAATTATTATTTAAACCCGTCAAATAAACAGTCAATTTATGCATTGAATATTAAAGAAAACTAGTTTAATTTTTGTTCAATCTATAGATATAGATGTCAGTATAGACTGTATAGAGGAGCCTGATGTAGCTCCCTTCATCAAAAATATAACTTTTAGACTTGTCAACTTATTTATTGCAGGTTCTATAGACTTTTTATATTTTTGATTATGACAATAAACAAATTCATATGAAAGGCAATGTGTGTGTGTGTTTGTGTGCTGAAGCAATTTGAACAAAATTTTGCATGGAGGTAGACTTCATTGAGGACAAGGTTTGAGTAATTATTACAAAATCGGTCAATTATTTTACGTTTTACCGGCGAAAAAATCCAGGTAACTTGCTAGTGATTTTACATTAGTGTTTAAAAAGTCCTAGAGTGTTTTATTTTAGGAGAGGGAGGTAAAAACGACCAAAATTGTGTGGCATCATTTACAGATAACCCCTATTTAAAGAATACAATTTAGCATAGTTTTCTATGCTGGTACTTTATTTGCCCCTTTTAGAAATTTAGAAAAATATTTAAAACTCATGCAAAACCAACCACTCTAATTATTGATATGTCTGTCAGATTCATATTTTTTCTAAATTCTTCATTTACTCTGGTTCTTGCAACTGAAAATAAGAAAAAATGCAATTGTATGGCAACGTACATCATAATGATTCTTTTATGAAAACAATTGAAAAAGTTGATAACATTGTAAAAATGTAAATGTAAATGTTTGATAATTTATTGAGCGCCTTTTCCGCTTTGTTCAAAGGCGCTGTTCTTTTACATGCCCCACGGAGAGAACGATTCTACCCGCTAAGTTTTCCGTTGACATGGGCTACTAGGCAGTGAGTGGGAGTCGAACCGTGAAGCTCTCACATTCAAGGCTAACGCTCTACCAACTCAGCTAACCTAGCACCTCATTGGAGAAATTACAATTTATTTATACCAATTTGGCAGAATATTTCTCAATAATCAATTTGCATATGCAGTTGTAACCATCTTTGATGAAGAATGAAGTGGCATAACCTCTTTTTACTTTTGGAATATTCAGCCCAGTAGTGTGCCCAGGTTTTAACACCAGGGGGAGCAAGCAAAATAAGTCTTAATTAGAATTTTATTTTCTATCTTTCATTAAAATATTTGTGTTGCCTAAGGTGCCCCATTTAACCCACGAGAACCCCGGTTTTGGTATGGTTTTAAACCACACCAACAGTATCACGTATTTATTAATTTCTTGATTTTAATGGAACATCCAAACTCAAAGATGAAAAATGCAAAAGCAGCATGTATATTAATACAATAATCTATATATATAAAAACATGTCCTGACTGACAGATGACTGACTCATAATCAACGCCGAGCTCAAACGCCTCATCCTAGGAACGTGAAATTTGGAACTTATATTACTTTTATAGCGTAAACATCCGCTAAGAAAGGATTTTTGAAAATTTTGCTCCTGAGGGGAAAAAACTGGAAAACAAACTTTTTTCTAAAACAATGTATATCTCGAAAACCAAAAATGAAGAGATTTTGAAATTTGGTATATAGATTCTTTTTGAAAAATAAAAAGATACGTGTTTCACCATTTTTTGAAAATTCGGTTTCCCGGACCTCAAATGTGGGCTGGAAAATTGGGTTATTTGGTTTTTAAAGTAGCTTCTACTCAAAAACAGTAAATACCACAGATGTAAAAATTATTATTTAGTTTCTTTTCTAAAAATAAAGATATACGTGTTTCACCATTTTTTACAAATTTGGTTTCCCGGACCTCAAATGTGGGTTGGAAAATTGGGTTATTTGGTTTTTAAAATTTTGTAGCTTCTACTCGAAAACTGTTAATGCTACAAAAGTAAAAATTAGTATTTAGTTTCTACTCTAAAAATAATGATATACGGGTTTCACAATTTTTTGAAAATTTGGTTTCCAGGACTTCAAATGTGGGGTGGAAAATAGGGTTATTTGGTTTTTAAAGTAACTGCTACTCAAAAACTGTAGATGCTACAGGAGTAAAAATTAGTATTTGGTTTCGACTCCAAAAATAATGATATACGTGTTTTACCATTTTTTGAAAATTTGGTTTCCAGGAATTCAAATATGGGGTGGAAAATAGGGTTACTTGGTTTTTAAAGTAACTGCTACTCAAAAACTGTAAATGCTACAAAAGTAAAATTAGTATTTAGTTTCTACTCTAAAAATAATGATATACGTATTTCACCATTTTTTGAAAATTTGGTTTCCAGGACCTCAAATGTGAAGTGGAAAAAGGGTTATTTGATTTTAAAATAACTGCTTCTCAAAAACTGTAAGTGCTACAGATGTGAAAATTAGTATTTTGAGGTTTTGTGCCGGTTAAAAGTAGATGAGTTCAGTTTATCACCGGACGGACGGGCCAAGCCGTTATTTTAGGGTCTTCATACGGCCCTGCCCAAACCTTGAATCAAGGTGGGACGGGCCAATATTTTTAACCAAGTATATAGACATTTTAGTGATTTTAGGGTGTTCAGACGGGCCGGGCTAAACCTGAAGTCAAGGTGGGACGGGCCGAAGTTTTTCATCAAGTATATAGAACTTCTAGGCCTGTAAAAAAGGGGCCGGGCCAGGAATTTTGGTTTTTGAAACGGGCTGGGCCAAGTTGTCGACGGGCCGAGCCGAGACCTAAAAAATTGATCCGTGCAGTACTCTACTATGTAAGCACGGTTCAAATTCTCTAATTTCATGCGAGCGAAGCCGCTACGGGCACTGCTAGTACTTAATAGACTATAATATACTAAGTATATAATATAGTAATACTAACTACTAAGTATAGAGTATACATTAATTTAATAAGAATAGTATAGTGTATACTTTAATAACTTTATTGATTTATCAGTACGAATTTACAAAACAATTACATTACAAGTTTACAACAACTTCTCTTCTTTAACTAAAAGTTACACCGATCGTCTATTATTTAGTAGGTACTTCAATTTTCACAATAATAATTCATGCACAAGAGTTCAAAGGCAACATAGTCTTTATTATGGTTGATTCGTAATATCTTATGAATTGCTGCTGCCGGGATGTCCCGCTAAAATCCGGCCAATCATACATCACCATTTGAAAAACAATACAACAGGTTGTAGCTACGACAGATGATTCGCACCTCCCGAATATTCAAAAGGTGGAAAAACGAAACAAAGCAAATTATACATGGACACATTAATAATGACGACATAAAATGGAAATATAAACAGAATTGCAGTGGACACAGGCAACTCAGAAATAACTACTACATACATATGCCATCATCATGATCACTTCGCCTCTACGTGACCTCGAGTAATGTTATTTAGCTCGCTGAAGCTAATTAAGAAAATTCGGATACTGAAGTAATTTTCAACTACTTTAAATTGTTTTTGGCACATCACTGTCAATAACATAGACCTACCTAGCTCTATATTAGCATAATCTTAAACAAATTTCAAACATTTGAAAATTTTAGTTAATTAGTACTAACGGGCCAGTGCTACAGCATCTCCTGCAAATACTTGTCTGCAAGTACGGTGGATCAGCTTGAATGCGGACAAAACCTTGGGATATAACATTCATTCGTATGATATTAATATTATAATTCAAGTTCTGGTAATCTTCTAGTTTAGCAGTCTGGACCAACTTTGGTGTGAATTAACCGTTTTTTTAACGTAAATGATATTTAAAATACAGAAAAAGACTAATTAGAACAGAAATAATTAAATAAAAACAAAAATTATAGCACTTTAGAACAATATGATGTCTGGTCGTATACAGGAGCCCCAATGCCCAGTTTTGAATCTATGTTAGGATAGAAGAACTAGGGGTCATGACTTGAAGTTGTCAACGAGTTTAGCCCATAAGGATTGTAGAAAGTTTTTTTTCACTCACAGAGTTGTGTATGATTGGAATAATCTCCCACAGACAGTTGTATCATCACCGGTTGTGACTACTTTTAGAATTTTTCTGGATCAACACTTTGCAGACAGAGTTTATGAAATTTGACTTGACTTGATCTTTCTGTATGATTTTGCTTTTTATTAATTAATTAGTAATTAAGTGTTTATATATTTTGATTTATATATTACTTTTTTGGTAGGTTTTGTTTTTGTCATATGTTGACCTTTGTAGTTGATTTTTCGGCGAGCGGCTGGCCTGAGCTGTGTTCTTAATAAATAAATAAATCTATATATATATAAATGACCGTCTGTATGTATGTATGTATGCGTGTCCTTTATGCATTGCTACACCATTCATCCAATCATAATGAAATGTTTACACAACTTTGAGAGTCAATGGGAGACAATTATAGTGTTATAGTGAAAAAAATTGAAATTGGTCACAAAATGAACGGGAACTGGAAAATGAGCGGGAACGGGAAAGCAAGCGGGAACGGAAAATCGACCGAGAGCGAAAGAGCGAGCGGGAAAGAGAAAGCGACCGGGAGTGGGAAAGCTACAAAGAGCGGGAAAGCTACCAAGAGCAGGAAAGCTACCAAGAGCGGAAAAGCTACCAAGAGCGGAAGAGCTACCAAGACCGGGAAAGCGACCAGAAGCGTGAGAGCAAGCGGGGAAGGAAACGGGAGCGAGAAAAACGATAGAAAACCCCGCGCAATCCCGGGTACCCTGCTAGTAAATAAATAAACAAATAATTAATTAATTAGCTTATACTAATCCAAAAAATATATCCGATGCTTATCGTAATGTTAAAACATCCATCCTTGGGACAGGCAAAAGTGGCAAAACCAATCAAAAATAATGTTCTGTTTATTTCATTGATACGTTTTTAAAACATAGTTTTATATTGAAATTAGCCCAGGCTGCTACTAGATTACCGCAAGTTACTATTAAATTTTATTTTTTAAAATAATGCAAACAAATATATTCAAAAACATACTTCACTTCTCACTGCCATGCTCTCATCGATAACCTCAGCGAATTGTAATTATTTGTTTATAAACAACCTTGAAATAGGGCGTGTTTTTTTATTCACCAGGTTATCAACCACACTCACCAAAGCTTTTTTTAAATTTATCAAATATCTCAGTTACGCGTTTTTTTTTATTCACTAGATGAGCCCCTAAACCAAACCACGGTGAATGTGGTTTAAACCAGAGCATTTATCAGATGAATAAAAAACAAAAAAACACGCCCATATCGTTCAGGGGAACGAAGACACTTAAACTTTGTGATGAATGATTTTTGGTTAGCAGCCGCCATAGCCGCTGTCTCCAATAAATTTCCTAATTTAAATGTTCTTCTTAAGGGGATAGTTTATATTTTTCAAAATGATTATTAACTTTTATAAATGCAAAAGTTTGTTGTCGTTTTGACGACCTGAGTCTCTTCGACGGTTTCGGCTCTCCGGCGTCTGCCGGGTTTGGATGGCTGGTCAACATCGGCATTGTGTTTTCTGTCAGCCGTGATCATCAGCCGTGGGGCTTCATCGCAGTTCGTTTAAGCGCTCGTATCTGGTGGTTGAAGGCTTGAAGGCCCTCTCCTGCCCTGCCAGTGTCTTTCTCATCTGATTGCGCCATGTTTGCAGCTCTTGTCGAGACTTGTGTTCTCATTTTTGACTTTGAGAATGGATGGTTTTTTTTGTCAAGTGTTTTTGTATAGTTTTGCTATACTTTTGTTTAAATGGTTCAATGGTTTTGCTGAAAAAAATAAAGTGAATAAAATGTATTTTCCAAAAACAGTCTATGACTTTAAAAAGTGGTGTCGTACATTACTTTCAGAACAAAATTCTGAAAAAAATATTTTGATTATTTTAGATTTATCAATCGACATAATCACTTCGATTATTTCGGTTCTCCTAAAAATGTTAAGAAATTTTGTAGTTTGTGGAAATACACAAATAATGTAACAGACTGGCTTCAGCCTCATCAGAACTTTTTAAGACAGCATGCGACTTGGTTGCCACACCCTGAATTTCCTGGTCAGTGGAACATACTTTAAGGATCCTCCAAACTTATGATCACTCACAATTGCCCTACGGCCATTGACCCTGTTTAGAAGAACAGTTTGGTACTTGTGAGAAACTTTTCTGAAAATAAGGTACTGGTCATACGCTTTTGGTCATGGTCTATTTCTGTAGAAAAAAATGCAGAAGTTACGATAGCCAAGCAATATTTATGTAACCCATCAGCATAGAGGGCACGACTAATGATTTGTTTTGGGGGCACTCACGCCCCTAGTCCGGCGTTGGGAGAAGATAGACTTACGTTTTTGAACACCTGCCAACAGCAAAAACTGTAAAATTTTGTATTTTGCTGGTTTTGAATGGAAGTAAAATGGCATCAATGCTGGGTATGACACAGTGGCGGATCCAGGTCATCTAGTAGGGGGGGGGCGATTTTTAGGTTTTAGCAGCAAAAAATGTTTTTCATTACAAATTCACAACTATGTGGGTTGAGAGACATAATGCTTTGATGACGTTTAGTGTTGAATTTTCACAAATAATTGATGTACTAGAAAATAAAGCAAAATGGAATGACAGAACTACATCATCAAAAACTGTAAAATTTTGTATTTTGCTGGTTTTGAATGGAAGTAAAATGGCATCAATGCTGGGTATGACACAGTGGCGGATCCAGGTCATCTAGTAGGGGGGGGGCGATTTTTAGGTTTTAGCAGCAAAAAATGTTTTTCATTACAAATTCACAACTATGTGGGTTGAGAGACATAATGCTTTGATGACGTTTAGTGTTGAATTTTCACAAATAATTGATGTACTAGAAAATAAAGCAAAATGGAATGACAGAACTACATCATCAAAAGCAAGAACTTTACTATCAGCGATTTGAGAAAGTAATTTCATTGTGTCTTTAGCACGTGCTGTGCTTGTGTTCTCACTAACAAAAGACCTCAGAAAAAATTTTCAAAAAAAGTTTAGATTTACTTGATGCAAAAAATTGCATTAAAGAGCTGTTGAATGTTTTAGAACAAAAAAGAGAAAACGGCAAAGAAATGTTTGCTGAAATTTTTAAAGCAGCAGAAAAGACATTAATTGACTATAATTGTAGTTTTACGTATAAAAGAATAGTCCAACGACAGACAGGCCGGGAAAATGTAGCGTCGGATACACTGGAAGAATATTACAGGCGATCAATTTACATCCCTCTTCTTGATGCACTGATATTGGACATAAATAACCGTTTTACTAAGGAAAATCTGCAAAGTCTTCAAATCTATTCTTTGATGCCGGAAAATATTTTTAAACTAAATCATAAAGATGTTATCGAAACTGTTTTTGCAATCATTAATGTCTATGGCACCACTTTTGGATTTAGTATCCAACACTTACTAGCAGTTGAATTTATATCGGAAGTTGAACTTTCTTGCTAAATCTAAGTAACAAAAAAACTTTGGCAGAGCAAAGAGAATGAACGAGGAAGGAGGATTCAATTCATTACCTACTGAACTTTCTGTTGTTTTTTATTTGTGTGCAATATCACTCACAAATTGTTCCAAATTAATAAAACATGTCCTGTTAGTGTTGCCAGTGCTGAACGTAGTTTTTCAAACCTGCGAATTAAAAGCTGGCTGAGAACACAAATGACAGAATACAGACTAGTGGAATTAGAACTACTTAATGTGCACAGAGTCATTTTTGTAAATCCTGGCAATTGAACGTTTTGCGAAGTCGAAAAATCGTAAACTAGATTTTGTGCTATAAATTGTTTACTAGAATTTTAGTCTAACAAACTAAACTCTCTAGCATTTCAATAAATTGTGTATCAATAACTTCAAAGTATAATTTGTAAATTAAAAAAAATTATGAAAGGAGGAGGAAAAAGTTAAAAAGATTAAATTATGATTCACGACAGGTAATACTTAGATGCTTTTTACATTTTACTCTCTAGCATTTCAATAAATTGTGTATCAATAACTTCAAAGTATAATTTGTAAATTTATTTTACGAAATTAAAAGTTAACAGTTTTTGATGACTGTGTGCTTTCTTATAAGCAGTAATAAAGGCTACAAAAACAAAATTCTTTAATTGTTAAAAATATTTACTACTATTGTAGGGGAGCGATCGCCCCCATCACCCCCTCTGTAGATCCGCCACTGGTATGTCATCTAAACATTGGGTTGATGCATTTTTGCATAAATATTTTTGAACTGGCATAAAAATAATTGTTGCAAAAAACCACATCCATAAATTTGAGCCTAGTACATTGTAACTGAGGTGGCAGCGAGTTTCGAATCCTTTTGCGGGTCGAGTCAAAAATTGTTAGTAGGCTGCCACGATTATTCGTTTTGTCGTATTGCAGCTAGTGACAGTCCTGATATTGGATTCTGCAAAGTAGAGATTTTGAGGTCTTGAAAATTCTCGAGAAAGGAGGAAAAAGTTAAAAAAATTAAATTATGATTCACGACAGGTAATACTTAGATGCTTTTTACATACAGCTATTTCAGTCTTAAAACACTTGGTGTAAAGGACTATAAACTATTTAAAAAAAAGCTAAGCATGTGATTGATGAGCATTAGCTTGCAGATATGTGAGGATTTCTGCACGTCCATATGCAGCTACGGCACGCCAAACACGGTCGTCTAGTGTGCGATATTTTTTCGAGGATAAGTTATCAATTCCGTTCGCGCCTTGCAAGAACTTTATTTTCTCCTGTTGCATATCCCGTTTGATACCATTGATGAATGACCAAAGAGTTGGATGGTGACACAGGAACAGTGACTGAAAGCTATAATGCCACCCCTCACCAAATCTGCTCATAATTATTCAACAAAGTTTTATTATATCCTTCAAATTACAAATCTTTTGAAGCATCCTTAATTAGTAAATATTACTATAATGTCCATTTTTAAGCTTTTCATTGCATAAGCATAAATTTACATTACATTGCATGAGCTTAAGTTGCATGCGCCTATTTGTCGTCCGCCTAAATGTCCATCCACCGATCCAACCATTTGTCGTGCGCTCATATGGATCCGCCCAAATGTCGCACGCCTAACTGACGTTCGCCCAAGTGTCCCGATACCCAAAAAAACAGGGCTGTATAAATAAGCGAAAGTAAGCTGTTTTGACTAACACTCCAGAGAAGGAAACTCTGGAGAGATAATTTGAAGAGAAAATGATAAAAAAAAACAGAAACAAGAAACTAAAGTAAGGAACGGAAAAAGCCAAAGGTAAAACAAAGTTGAATAGACCTGAAAAGACAAAGATTGATAAAGTAAAGAAAAAGGTTTTCAATGAAAACTCAGATTCTGAAGATTAAAAAAAATTCCTTGATGATTGAGTTTATTAATAAGTTTAATTAACCAAGTAAATCCTATGCCACTAATAAAATGACTTTTTGAATTAAAATACTCAATAGTTTAGTCACTACGTCAAAAAAAGGGAAAAAAATGTTACAACTAGCCCCGGTTTCCCCTATCACAACAGAAAGAAGAATGATAAAAACAACTTTCAAAAACCCCGGGCATTGTACACACGATTGCTCTTCGAGATTTATTTTGTACATTAAACTTTTAATAAAAAAAAACCAAAATAATTTAAAAGGCAAAACAACGTTTGCTGGGTCAGCTAGTTTCTATATAAAAATCTCATGTCATAGTGTTTGACTTCAAACTTTTTCAAAACGGCAGAACCAATTTTTACGAAATTGTTTGTGTACAATTGGTAGGTCTGAGGCTATTTAGAATATTTTTTAAAAATTATTTAAAAAAGTTATTTTGAAAAAACAATAAGGTGCAATTATGTCTTTTTTTATAGGAAAATGCAACAGACAGACAGACACATATATATATATTTATACATATATGTTTTTGACCTCAAAATGCAAGATGATCATTTTCAATTTCAGATACTCTTTTATAGGAAACAGTATAAATGTGAATCATTGATCAAACTATATATATATATATATATATATATATATATATATATATATATATATATATATATATATATATATATATATATATATATATGTATTCTGCATCTTTATTTCTTGGATGAACAATCTAAGCAGTGGTGTTGTTGGTCTGAATATGTAATGTTATCCGTCATGGCAGTGTTCTCGGTCAACTTCATTTCTGTGAATTTTTCAAGTTTTTTTAAATTTTTAACTGTTGTAATTATCCTTTATCGATTTATTATGGGAGGGTATTTCATTACCAGTATGTAAACTTTAATACCAAAAAAAGAAACTTTTAAGTCATTTAGTTCCAATTTAATGTTAGTAATAAATTTGTTATTGGCTTTTATTTGTTTCAGTAATTAATTAAAGTAACAATAAACATTTTGTTATACTTTATCATTTTCACATTTATAATCATTATTTTTTATTGATTTGGTTGAAATTCAAATATAGTAACATGTTTAAATAAACGTGTGGAACATTTTTGAAATAGATAACACTTGAAACGTAAACTAACCATAAACACCTTTTTGGTTATTGTGTCTCAATTGAACGACGCAGGATTGCAAGTACTGCTGCGCTTCAAGACCATCACGGATAAACTGTAAATTGATTCAACAGTTCTCAATAGTTACATCGATGATTGTTAAATTGCAGAATAAAAATTATCTTCTAATCTAATCTAATCCATTGGAATATCACAATGGATGATGTGCACATCTAAAGCATTAAATTAATATAGCCAAAAAAGATGATCAGATTATGACACCTCGCAGAGAAGTTGAGGTTTCATACATTTTCTTAAATTTTAACCTATGGGATCATCTATAAATGATGTCACATACCTAAAAGGAAAGAGAATCAGACATTGTGATGTAGGGAGGAGGGCATTTGTATAATTATTATTTAAACCTGTCAAATAAACAGTCAATTTATGCATTGAATATTAAAGAAAACTAATTTCGTTTTTGTTCAATCTATTTATATATATATAAATCAATGTGTGTTTGTTGTGGTTGGCTTATCACGTCCAAATCACTGTGAAGCAATTGGAAAAAAAATTTGGCATGGAGGTAGACTTTATTGAGGACAAGGTTTTGTCAATTATTTAACATTTTATCATTGTAGAACCTCAAAAAATCCAGGTTACTTGCTAGTAATTTTACATTCATAAAAACATCCCTGAGTGTTTAAAACCTCATAGTGTTTTTTTTTTAGAGGGAGTCAGAACATTTTGAAGAAGTGTGAATGGGGGGGGGGCAGTAAAAAGGACCAAAATGGTGTGGCATCATTTACAGATAACCCCTATTTAAAGAATACAATTTAGGTTAGTTTTCTATGCTGGTACTTTCATTTGCCCCTTTTAGAGATTTATACAAATATTTGAAACACACGCAGAATCAACCTGTTTAATTATTTCTGTGTCTGTCAAATTTTTATTTTTTCTAAATTCTTCATTTACTTTGGTTCTTGCAACTGAAAATATAAACAAAAGGCAATTGTATTACAATGTACTTCATAATGAATCTAATTATTAAAAAACATTGAAAAAGTTGATAAAATTTTAGAAATTAAAATTTAGTTATACCAAATTGGTTGCATATTTCTTAATAATTAATTTTAAAATAGCTGTAACCATCTCTAATGAAGAATGAAGAGGCATAACCTCTTTTTACTTACAAGGCAGAAGTTAGCAGTGCTGCTGGATTCCTTAACTAGCATACAAATAAAACTTTGATCAGAATTGTCAAAAATAGAAACTAAAGTTTTTTCCATACAAATGTATGGAAAACATACTCTGATCTACATTTTGCTTGATAACGTTTTTAATTCTTGGAGTATTTTCAAAAAATTAATTTCTATGTTTAGCTAATATATTTGTCTTTTTAATGCAGTAAGTTAAAAACCCAATGCAGTTGAAAATTAAAAACTACAGGGCCCCAAACGAAAGTAAAAAAATCTTCTTCATACATTTTATTTTTTACAATATTAAATTTATTTTTATAGCATCCAATTTCTTTTTTAAATACCTTTCTAACAATCTATGGCACAACCCCATAGCACAAAGTTTTTTTTGGTACATTAGTTGGGCAATTCAGCAGCCCTGCTAACTTCGGTATCATTTTTTTACTTTTCGAATATTCAGCCATAGAAGTATTTAATCATTACTTGGTAATGTTATTATACTCGTTGAAGCTAATTAAGAAAATTTGGATGCTGAAGTAATTTTCAACTACTTTAAATTGTTTTTGGCATAGCACTGTCAATAACATCGACTTACCTAGTTTTATTTCTATTAGCAGATTAGCATAATCATATGCTTATTTCAAACATTTGAAAATCTTTAGTAAATTATTAATAACCGGCAAGTGCATGAACATCTTCTGCAAATACTTGTCTGCAGGTCCGATGAATCAACTTGAATGCGGACAAAACCTTGGGGATATGGATATATTAACATTACAATGTTATAAAAACATTCATTCGTATGATAATAAAGGTATAATTAAAGTTATTGAAAATTTTATTTTTTGTAATGCAAAAAATTATATTTATAAACTTACTTCACTTCTCACTGACATGCTTTCATCGATAACCTCAGCGAATTGTAATCATTAGGTATTTGTTTATAAACACAACCTTGAAATATCGTTCAGGGGAACGAAGTCATTTTAAATTTAAACTTAATAAACTGTATAATCTGTGAGAAATCATTTTTTATATTATTTGCAACCTGATTGCTAGCGTACAAATCTAAGAAATATTAATTAAAGAACCTCCTGTCAAGCTCAAACTTGGATTATCATAGACTCGATCGTTCCTAGTTTCCTAGTTCCTGATGACTTATGATTGGCCTGATGGCAATGCATTCTACTTAATTTTGGGAGATTGTCCGATTCTTTCCAACGAACCCCAAACCATTGTCCAATCAAGAATTTTACTAGATAACACGCGTTCCTGTTTTTAACTTTTGTATACTTATCCGACCTCCCTATAAGTAGTTTTGCTGAATAAAATGAAGTAAATAAAATGTATTGTTTTTACCAATTTTTGCTTTTATTGAAACCAATGCAATACAAATTATTCTCTCAGTAAAGAAAGCAAAAATACGCTAAAGTGGAGACTGACACCTTCAATCACATTTAAAGGAGGACCACTTCCCTAGGGGGCCCGCCAATCTATAAAAAATGGCCCGCTAAACCTCTGAAGTTTTCAATTTAAACTTCTTAGGACATTTTGGGCTTCATTTCTATCTTTTATGAGGCCCAAAACTATGTCAAAGAGCTCACTCAAACGTCAGGAAGACAATGGCTCGAATCCTTTTGCGGGTCGAGCCACAAAATTGTTTTTATTATGTCACGATTATTCGTTTTGTCGTAATGCAGCTAGTGGCAGTCCTGATATTGGATTCTGCAAATTAGGGAGTTTGAGGTCTTGAAAATGTTCGCATTTTCGAACTTTTAAAACAAATTATTTTCAGGAAAAATATATTTTAATGTCACTGGTAGTTATACATTCTTTAGCGGTTCTTTCAATCTTTCTCTCTACATCTCTCTTTTTATCTTTCTATATATATATATATATATATATATATATATATATATATATATATATATATATATATATATATATATATATATATATATATATATATATATATATATATATATATATATATATATATATATATATATATATATATATATATATATATATATATATATATATATATATATCTCTCTCTCTCTCTCTCTCTCTCTCTTCCTTTCTCCCTTCTCTCCCCTCTTTCTTTTTTGATAAATCCAATAGAAATCAAAACCATCAAAAACACATTCACTCGTGACTATTAACTTTATTTTAATGAACAAATTTAAACATTTTTTATAGATGTAAACATTCCATCAAAAAATTCAAATTCTCATCTTTTGATTTTATTTCAAAACGTGTTTTGATAATCTGTTTAATTGAATAAACATCTTTCAAATGTTTATTTCAATAGAAATTTTTCGAATTTCACATTTGTCGTCTCCTTTGGTTTTTCTCGGAGAGAAATAAAACAAAAAATGCAGACATTCGAAAAAATGATCTGATAACAACCAAAAGAAAATTTATAAATAAATAAATATTTTGTATATAAATAGTTGTTTTAGCATTTTAATTTGAAAATTCAAGCCATATATACAATGGAATTATGGAATCTCTTCCCGACATTGCGAAACGAAATTTTCGAGCATCAAAACGTATCAGATAGAATTAAATGAAAGAAAACAAGTTCCATGGAAGCTTTTCAAAGAGGATTGGAATAAAAACAAGGACAAATTAATAGATTTATTTTTTTTAAATAATCAATAAGTTTTCTAAAAATTTAACTCAAACTGAAATCAAAAAGTTAGCTGAAAATTTAAAACCTTTTTTTAGCAGAGTCGGTTTGTCGAGATATATATTTACTTGCTTTATCTTTCTTTCTCTCACTGAATTGCCTGAAACAGATAGAAACGTCTCGTCTTTTATAACATGAAAATCTTATTAAAATATTTCTTTATAAATGAATTTCAGCTTAGAACGGTCAGTTCGCATGCAGGACCCGCCGATCCTGGTCAGCTGTGCCTGGTTCGATCAATAACAACGACCTTGCCCACATCTCACGTGAGTGCTGATGATGTGTCCATTTATGATGAGTTCGATTGAATTAATTGTACAGAATTAGAAAATCAGGTCTTGAAAATTTTCGATTATATATAAATATATATATATATATACTACTATCAAGCAGTAATTTGAGTTGGAACTAATTATGCTGTGACTAATATTCAGTTTTTGATCACATGATTGGACGATTTCATAATTACACGAGCTAGATATTTATCAAAAAAATTTAAAAGTGGATTTAAATTAAGATGTCTCGATATTTGTTTAATAGTTTAAAAACTATCGATAGTAAATACAAAACCGTAATAAAAATAAGTATTATTTTAGATCAGTGGCGTAGCCAACAGGAGAATTTGGTGGTTATACTCCACGGTTGACCCCCCAAAAAATATTTTCACGGTTTCGAAAATCTATGAGAATTTCTACTTTAAGCCTTCAACTGCTTCTGACCTTCATCTTTACTGCACTGACGGCTCGGTTGTCAACCCCCCACCCATTTTGAAAACCCTGGCCACATCTTCCTGACTTTAGACATAAATTATTTAGGATGACTAGAATTGGTTTTTATAACGAGTCGGGAATGCATGGAATGAATTAATTTTTGATTTTGTCTTTCAAAATAATTAAGAACGAATTCACAAAAAGAAACTTTGATGTTTCTATGAAAATATAAAATGATATTATAATACGACCACCTCTGCTTGAAACACGTCATCAAATGATATTATTATTATTAATTAACTGTTTGGCACGAACGTATGTGATTCTAACGTCTCTGTGTGTGTATGTATATGTGTTATTGTGTATATGTGCGTGTGTTTGTGTGTGTATGCGTGTGTGAGTGCGGGTGTGCGGAAAAGTGTGAAACAGTGTGACAGTGTGTGTGTGTGTGTAAGTGCGGGATGGGTTGTAGTTTGTATGTGAAATGTTTATGAAAACGGTGAATCGTATTTGTAATTTAGTGTTTGTGTGGGAGTACAACATGTGCTTTCTCACGTCGATCAATCGATGCAACAATTTAAATACCTATCTAATGAAAGCAACACGGACAGTCTTACGTATTGAACTAATTGGTCTTTTTTAAACAAAATTCTTTGAGAAACGAGATTACAACCGAATCTAAATTTAGAAGAAATAAAAAAAGAGAGAGGGGCGAGAGAGAAAAAATAAGGAAAAGAGAAAAAGAGAAAAAGAGAAAAAGAGAGAGAACGAAAGAGGAAGAGGAAGCAAGAGAGATATTATAATTTATAACACGACCTTTCAGATTTGAGTTAGAAATAAATTAACGTAATTAATATTTTTGTGATCACGTGACAGTCATGTCATACAAGATAATAGTTAACTTAATTAACAACAAGATTTAGGTAAAGAATAAATTTATTTTTTTTCAATTAAAAAATGAATAATATTTTTATAAATTTTATTAAACAAAAAATAAAATAAATACCGCATGATGCAATGAGTTATCTTAATTAAATCCGGACTGCATGTATAATTGCATAAAATCACAATTGCATATTCACTTGAACAATTAATAACCGGAATAACATTAAGTACGACTGGCCTGTGATTTAATAATCAAATAATCATGTGCTATTGTACAAGAACTTTTAACGCATGTGTTTAATGACTATTATAATAAGCAATGCTAACCCGTCAAAATTACTGAATTTTTTAAATATCAGCATATTATAATTACCATTGTTTTGCGATTACAGCGCCCCTTAACACCCTTGCGCAAAGTTCTAACCCACCTACATACATAACATACTACATACATACCTATAGAGTATACAGCACTAGGGATGGACCAAGCATCAAATTTGGTGCCGATGTCGAGCACCGAGTTTTTGGGGTCATTTTTCACCGAGTCCGAGCACCGAGTCCGAGTTTAAGTGTATATAAAATAATATATAGGAGAGACTAGTGCTAAATAGACCGCGTACTGAATGGACCTTTGGCTTTAAAATTTCAATTTTCATCTTATTACACCTAAAGTTTAATTATAGCTTGCTCCTAGACAGATGTACATGCTTCTACCACCACTAGATGAATCGTGTGAATATAACATCCCAAGTCATCTAATTCTGCAAGACGAGTTGCTAGTTTTATACTGGTGCCATTGTCTCTGACTAAAACGCCTTTCTTCGCCCACTGATATTCCAATCTGCAACCATGGATTTTAAATGATTCTAAATTAATTCTCCAGTGTGCCTACCTTTCAATGGCTTAAGTCGTAGAAGAACGGATATTCTATGCCAATCGGTGTCTATCCAGTGTCCAGTCAAACTGAGGAAAGCCTCCAAATTGTTTGTGCTCGTCCAGACATCGCTGGTGAACTTATGTAACTTGCATCATTGACCATGACTTGCAAACGATTCCGTGTACGAGAAAACATGTCCAGAACTAAGGTGCGCGAGAAATATTTCCTGGATGGCAACGAATATCGAGGTTCGAGTTTATGCATTAAATTATTAAATCCAGCATCTTCACCTACTTGAAAGGGCAGCATATAGACGCTAATCATCTCCGAAATTTTGTTAGTGATTGCAAGATTTTGCGGATAATTAACTTAAAACAAATTAACTTTCTACATAAAAAAGCCGAGTACCGCCAAATCGGCCGAGTCCGAGTTGCCGATACGAGTTTCGGTCCATCCCTATACAGCACGGGCCAATTATTTGCGGCCCGGCCCGTCCTCAACTCGGCCCACCCTGGCTTGTCGGCAGATAGGCCTGGCCCGTTTTATTGGCCGAAATTCCAGGCCCAAAATCCCTGCACTTGGCAAAAAAAACCTCGGCCAACCCGGGTAGAATTTGGTCAGGCTCCACCCGTGAAGATCTCTAATACAGTCATCGGAAATTGTTGATTGCTGTGTTTCGTAAGAAACATACACAAGCAAACAAAACGAAAAGATTCATTAAACATGGCTTCATAGAATTCACAACCGGTTTGAACCTTTAAATGACTTTTAACCAGTGATGGGTAGTTACTAACTATAAATAGTTAACTACTAGTTATTAACTACTCTACAGTAGTTAAGAAATAGTTAATAACTACTTTTTGTTAAACTAGTTAACAACTAGTAGTTAACTACTTTTTTAAATAGTTAATAACTACAGTAGTTAACTATTTTTTTAACTACTTTATTTTTTTGGTGGCTGAAAAAACGAAACTGAAGTGGATGAGCCAGTATATGACATGTATGTAAATAATGAAGATCTAGTGGTGAAAGTATATCAGATTTGATAGAAAGTGAGCAAGATAATATTGATAATTCTGACGATGTGCTTTTTTTTACCTCCTCATAAGCACTGTGGTAATTTACATACATAATTTCCTATGTCTGTATGTATGTATGTTAGCAATTTTGCATAACGCAGAGGCCGTGGTGGTCAGCAATTGGTAAAATTAGTGCGCGCAGGCGTGTAACTAAAGTTATTACGCAATTGCACACTATCAGTTCCAAATATCCAAAACGTTTTTCCTAAGCTTTTATGCAAGAGGTTATCCGATTGCATGTAATAAAAGTTTTAATAAAAGTTGTACACTGTCAGTAGGTAAAGATCAAAAACGTTTTTCCTAGGCTTATAATGCAAGAGTTTTATCCGATTGCATCAAACATAATGCTGGATTTAAAGTTTAAAATAAAACATCGCTAGATTTGAAACTGTCTTACGACGGTACGCATGAAATTCAGTGATTTTAATCTGCTTAAACCTGGTTCGATCCAAAGCATTGAACATTTTTTTAATATTGCTGGCCATCCACATTTAATAATGGTAGAGTAGAAAACGTTCTTTATTTAATATCTGATAGTTCGATAAAAATCACAAAAACGGTCATTTTTGACGGGCTACTTCTAGTTATACCTTAAATTTTGTGGCAAGTGTTGGTGCATTGACAGTAAGGGATAATTTGAAATACAAACAACTTTATGATAGATCAATGGCAAAAGTTGTATCATTATCAAACTTCATTCATCGCAATGTAAAAAATGCTGAGGTTGTACAGGATATTAGTGGTTCAACATTTATAAAGCCAAATGTTACACGGCGGTGCTCAAAATTCTATTCGGTTGAAAAGATTGTTAATATAGCTTTCAATAATGTTTGTGATTGTCAGAAGAAGTTAGGGCAAGTTGCATTTAAAGAAATTAAGTTTGCTTTTTTGAAATCGTTCATTCAGATTATAAAACCAATAGTCACCGCAATTGATATTTTCTAAAGTGAAAAGTCATACATTGGTCACATTATTCAAACCATTATAGGATTTAAAAAAATAACATCATATTCAGATAAAACCATCAATGCTCTTTTACAAGCACTATCTCAAGGTATAAAAAAACGATTTGGTCCTGTTTTTGAAAATGAAGAATCTTTTAGCAACAGCAACAATTCCCCAATTTAAATTAAATTTTTTGAATAATGAACAAAAAAATATTTGATCAAAGAAAATTTGTTGACATACATAAATGAAATGAACCAAAAGTTTTAAAAATAAGATTTATTTAACTTGTATTTAATTGCAAATGTTTAAAGGTTTTTTGGTTAATGTTAAAAAGTAGTTAACTACTAGTTAACTACTAGACAGTAGTTAAGAGGTAGTTAATAACTACTGCTGTTAAAAGTAGTTAGGAAATAGTTACTAACTACTTTTTTTATGAGTAGTTAAATAAAGTAGTTAACTACTTTTAAAGTAGTTAAAACCCATCACTGCTTTTAACTGGTTTGAACCTGAAAAAGAGTAACGATACATAAGACTGTTGATATTAATATTATTCCACAGTTCAATAACATTACGATGACGGTGAAGATGAAAACGATGAAGATGAAAACGGTGATGATGATTATGATAATGAAAACGAAAGTAACAATGAAATTTAAAAATAAACTCAAAATTTATACAAAAAATTAATTGACAACAAATCTTCTTGGTATTTTCTTTGAAAGTGACCTTTTTAACATAAAAAAACAAGTGCAAATTAATTGAATTGAATACATTAAATTATAAACAAGTAAAGATAAAAAATAACTTTTTTTTAAATGCTTTTATTTGCCTCTTTATCTGAGTAAACGAACTAAAATTTTTGAATCTAAAACAACCGTTACGCTCAATCTTGTTAATTATTTTGGACCTTTGGCGACTTATAAATAAACATCCGTACTGTTTAATTATTTTGGACCTCTGGCGACTCACACATAAACAACTTATTCCAGTCGCTAAATGGCATGAATTAATTTGATTTGATTATTTGTAATTGATTTAAGGCCTAATTCATGTCGAAAACATTATATTCATGTATTGTCATCCAGCATAAAGTTTTCCTGAAATTTTAGAGCTCTAGGTGGTCGAAAAATAGTGAATATTTGTTTCTAAGATTTGATCACCACAGATAAACAAACAAACAGAGAGAAAGTGAAGTTAAATAAAAGCATTTAAAAAAATGAAGAAAAATCTAATCTAATTTAATTTATTAATTTTTTTCAATTGAATAAAATTCTATTTTTAATTTTATTAGACAAAACTTTACTCTTTACTCGATGCCCGATGGATACTAAAGTTTCTATTTTTATTCCATCCAAGTACTTCGAGAATTTCTAAAATTTGTCTCCATAATTTTCTTGTTCCAGTTCTTTTTCCATGAAATCTTCAACCATCTTCTTTTCTCACTATTTCCAGGTCACTTATGGTTTTCCGACATAGCTTGAATACGTTCTGGTTTGAAAAGATTGTGACTGAGTGCTTCTGTGCGCCTTAAAAAACGCGCTGCAAAAATTATTAATTATATTTGATTGATTGAAGTTCAACGTCTGAAGTTTCACGGTCTGAAATTTTTCAAAAGAGTATTCATTTTATATATTTTACATTTCTTTAAATTTCATTTTATATATATTTTAAATCTCAAGCAAATTGATTTTAACCACCAGAAATTAGTTTCACTTATAATCACGCATTATTCTAATAAATCCGCTTTTATAATAGCAAATTATTAGAGTAATAATTTTTTTATACCAATCCGGATATTTGTGATTTAATAAATATATAAAAAATAATTTAAATGATATACTAATTAAGAAAAAACACAGAACATAAAATAATTGTTATTTAAATATTTATTGGAAAAATTGATTTTTATTTGTTTACTTCGTGTGTGTACTTTGTGTGTGTACTTCATGTGTGTGTACTACTTTGTGTGTGTACTTTGTGTATGAACTTCATGTGTATACTTTGTGTGTGTACTTCATGTGTGTACTTTGTGTGTATACTTTGTGTGTGTACTTTGCGTGTGTACTTTGTGTGTATGTGTGTACTTCATGTGTGTACTAGGCGTGTAATGTAAACACATCGGCCATAGCGAAACTAATTCAAGTTATCTGATTAAATTTCGTTTATTGATTTTCGGAATGAAGCATTCTATTTGCTAAAATGCATAAGTTGAGTTGAAAGTTATTCGAGGTGCTGCGTTTTTATGGTCGGTGATTTGTTTAGGTGATGATGATGATGATGGTAGAGTTGATGATGATGATGATGATGATGATGATGATGATGATGATGATGATGATGACGATGATGATGATGATGATGATGATGGTAGAGTTGATGATGATGATGATGATGATGATGATGATGACGACGATGATGATGATGACGATGATGACGATGATGACGACGATGATGATGATGATGATGATGACGATGATGATGGTTATATTGGGGATGGTGATGATAATGATGATGACGACGACGATGATGGTTATAATGGTGATGATGATTTTGATTGCCTGATGATGATGAAACTGTAACTGTAATGTTAAAACTTATAATACGATGAAGAGCATATGGTTCAATCAAACAAGATATTTATAATATTTCGCAGCTCGCTAATTTACTGCAGCTTATGGGATAAAAAAAACAACAAATGTAATATTATAAGTAGTTTTTATTTAAATGTTTAATAATAAAATCTGTATGTACGGTAATGCAACATGGGATAAAAGCAGTTGCAGTGCATTATGTAGCGGTGGAGTAAGTGATTGAGTGAATGGAGAAAATGAATATGATTATGATGATGATGGCTACAATTACCTGCTGATTGCTTTTAAAAGCCCATCATTGCCAAGTAAACATCGGCGATATGGCATTTTGTTTATTTTGTTTGGTGACAGAGATGAGCTGAAGTGAAAATGAATAGAAAACTTCAAAATTTATAAAATAAGCTATGAAGTGACTAATAAATTACATTAACTAAGAAACTAATCCAGAAAGTAACTCATTAATTATAATAACTGAAAGAAATAAATTAAAGATCAAAAATTTCAATTTCAGTGAAAATGAATAGAAAACTTCAAAATTTATAAAAAAAAAAAGCTATGAAGTGACTAATAAATTACATGAACTAAGAACTTATTCCAGAAAGTAACTCATTCATTATAATAACTAAACGAAATAAATTAAAGATAAAAAGTTTCAATTCATCGTTTTTACTAAAAAAAGTATAAAAATTTATGTTAGTGTTATAACATTAATTATTAAAACGTTTTCTGAAATATTTTTAAAAAAAAGTGCAAGGTTACGATGGTCCACAAAAATGAATGTCTAATTTGAGCTTTTTTGACAACCTTGCATATAATTTTTCACCTAATATTCAAACTTCTGCAAAACACGCATAACAACACACTAAAATCCACACATCATCGCAGGAAAAACATAAAAAATCAAATGAATAAAAAATTTGAACTAAATTATTAAAGAAAATTTATAAAAAAAAATGATTTAAATAATTAAATTTATTTCTATAAAAACCCCGCTAAAAAGAATAAAATGCAATCATGGAATCAAATTCTGCACCTGTTGAACTTCAGGCTTACCGAATAAAGCTGCTTGTGGAAAGAAGCCGAGTGCAAGTAGACACACCTTGTACGCAGAGCACACAAAAATGCAAGCTATGAAATGTGTTTATAAACACAAAACAAACAAAACAAAAAAACATCAAAAGCAGTAACGCAATTGCTGTCTTGTTTTTTTTGCTTTTTTGTCGTTTTAACTTTTGTCAACTTGACGTGGCACCATTATTGCTTCATTCGTTTGCTGGTGCGTGACATGACATGGAGATGCCGTTGTTTGAAATAATGTCCAAACAAATAATAATTTGCATAATAATTTTTATTTTAATCAATTAAAATAACATCTGCCTATATGCGAGAAAAAGAGTAATACATGTAATATAATTTGATGTAACATATCATCATATTGCTTATATGCATAAAACGCTTAACGAAATTGTAAAAAGAAAACATTGTTAGATATTCTCATGCTAAAGTGAAAGAGTACTTTGCAAGTCCATAAAGGATGACTGCATTAAAACTATATGTAGCCTTAATTAAAGATTCATGGACACAAAAAGTATATTTGAAAACGACGTAGTTTTTCATGTTTTTTTCATGTTTAGAAGAAAAATATAAAAAATCTGTTAAAATGCTGAAATACATTAGTGATGGTTGGTTCATTTCAAATTATGCTAATGAAAATGTACTACAGGAGGTTGATCATTTTGCCACAAGAGTTTGATAAATGTATTTCAAGAGGCTGATAAATGTACTACAGAAAGCTGATGTGGCCTTTGTGTATCAGAATCTATGTGTTTTTCTGTTAGCATTTTTGGCTTTGCGGAGCAGGATAATCAATATTTGGATGAAATCGTATATCTCTATGACCCCTAGCCACCCTTTTTTTTTATAAATTTAGGGGCATGATTTATTATCATCTTTCTGCGTCGTATTGCACACTGTTTTTAAAATAGTTTACAACATTGTAATTTTACTGAAATGTATTGAAATGATAAATAAATAAATAAATAAATAAATAAATAAATAAATAAATGAATGAATGAATGAATGAATGAATGAATGAATGAATGAATGAATGAATGAATGAATGAATGAATGAATGAATGAATGAATGAATGAATGAATGAATGAATGAATGAATGAATGAATGAATGAATGAATGAATGAATGAATGAATGAATGAATGAATGAATGAATGAATGAATGAATGAATGAATGAATGAATGAATGAATGAATGAATGAATGAATGAATGAATGAATGAATGAATGAATGAATGAATGAATGAATGAATGAATGAATGAATGAATGAATGAATGAATGAATGAATGAATGAATGAATGAATGAATGAATGAATGAATGAATGAATGAATGAATGAATGAATGAATGAATGAATGAATGAATGAATGAATGAATGAATGAATGAATGAATGAATGAATGAATGAATGAATGAATGAATGAATGAATGAATGAATGAATGAATGAATGAATGAATGAATGAATGAATGAATGAATGAATGAATGAATGAATGAATGAATGAATGAATGAATGAATGAATGAATGAATGAATGAATGAATGAATGAATGAATGAATGAATGAATGAATGAATGAATGAATGAATGAATGAATGAATGAATGAATGAATGAATGAATGAATGAATGAATGAATGAATGAATGAATGAATGAATGAATGAATGAATGAATGAATGAATGAATGAATGAATGAATGAATGAATGAATGAATGAATGAATGAATGAATGAATGAATGAATGAATGAATGAATGAATGAATGAATGAATGAATGAATGAATGAATGAATAAATAAATAAATAAACAAGCAAACAAATTAAATAAATAAATAATTAAATATATAAATAAATATAATCCTGTTCACTTTCTCACCACAAATCGGGCTAATCAACCGACAAATACCAGAGAGGGTGTATTTGCAATCCTTCATCTTTGACAAATTCTTTGATTGCTTCTTAAGACATCTTTTGTCTTGGGAACGTAAGATTATTTGTATGTTCAAATTATCGAGACTGTGCAGTTATAAATCGACAAATTCCCACACAAAAGAACAAATTGGGACACGAAAAATCTGACAAAATGTCTTGAAAATAATAATTGGTTGTCTAACTGACAAAAGAACAAAGTGGAGATCAGAAAAAGTAATCAGTTGTGTGTCCCTCTGAGACAATCTCTTTTTGTTGTAATTCTGGATGACACGACACTGTTACATTTTCAAGACAAAACGAACCAGCTTATCTCTTAATAAAGGTGTGATCCGTTTTTTGTTTTGCTAAACTGAATTTCACTTGCCAATTCCCAAGGAAATGTAGCTATGATTAGTGCAACTAATTCTAGTATTACTAGAAATTCATTGTTAATATCGTTGTCATCAACCGGACAATGTCACGGTTTTTCACATGAGTTTATCAACTTTCACTCGTCCGGATGTCCGTGGGGATCCGGAAATCATTTAATCTAAATTTTACCAAATTCCCGACCAACATTAAATAAATAAAACAATAAATTAAACTGACAAAATTTATGCATGTGCTCACGTCAACTCAGCGTTTCATCCTTTGGTGTTCGATAAATGAGTACCAACTTTGGTTGGTGGTTAAAGTCCTTCGTGCACTTGTGGAGCTAGTGAGTAGTAAGCGGGGCTGTCAGCGGTGCCGTAAAACACCGTATACGCCGTTGATGTTATCTGCAAGCTACCAACATTTTAAAGTGACCGCAGGTCTGTTATGTAAGTGGCACTCAAAAATGTATGTACTTTTTTTTTACAGCATTTGCAATTGGCTGACCAACAGATTATTGGCCAGTGATCAGTTAGCAGTTTGCAAACAACTTTTCTTTTTCTTTTTTTGTTTCTATTAACTTGAACCGGGAAAATAATTTAACAAAATTTAAAATGAGAAAAAAACAAATAATTGAGATATTTAGATAATATTATAAAAACTTGTAGTATATTTTTAAATAATAATATTTTTTATTATTTTTTGGTTCAACTTACAATTACAAAGTTTTATAAATACATAAACAGAAAATATTAAATTTACAAGCGTTTTTAACAAATATTGCTGGAAAACTACTATAGTGTTTTCTCTACTGAAAAATAATGTTTATTCACAGCAAACCAATTGGCTCCAATACGAAATAGCAAAACTCTTTGGAGCCATTTAGGCAGACCTTTTGGTAGCCTACAATTAAAATAAAACAGCCAAGTGATGAAACAAACCAGATTTCGTGTCCTACAACAGTCTTAGTTGAAAATATAAAAAAAACTAAATTCATATATTATTTATGTGGAAACAATTGTCAAGAGTCTTAGTTAATTTGACAAATATATAAATTAGGCTTAATAAAAGGTTATCGTGAGTTATTTAAACCTTCACAGTTTTAGCTCTGATCTTATGGAGACAAACTCTATCGTACTAATACCGTTGTTGTGGCTTATTGTTCAACTGTTCTACTTTTAAATCATGTGAAAACACTGAATTAAACGTGAATTTAAAGCAATTATTTACTCGAACACAACATTTGTCAGAAATTAAATTTATAAACTTCATTAAAGTAAATTGATTAAAATTAGTTATGCTTGCAATCAACCTATCCGGTTGAGCGGTTCAACCGAGTTCTGACGGGTTTTTGACCCGTCCCGAAGGCTCAACAGACCATGCAAACAAAGCCGTATTCAATTTTATGGTGATGTGCTGTCTGTTTAATTTCTCATACGTTTGCTTAAAATTTATATTAAATGATGGATGATGATGATGATGATGATGATGATGATGATGATGATGATGATGATGATGATGATGATGACGACGACGATGGCGATGATGATGACGATAACGATGACGATGACAATGACGATGATGATGACATAAATTTATTTGACGGCTTGATCTATGACGGCAAACTCAAAAGACTCGTATTGAAGTTACGTAGTTAAAAAATTAATATAAATAAAATCCATAACTGCAACAAAATGTTCTTTTAATTAAAAATTTTTTATCGATTTTTTATGAATTATTTTACGATGAATTTTATATTTAAAATATTAACAAAATCTGTTTAAGACTCGAACTATTTTAATGCCAAATGTTTAAGTAAAAAAAAGAAATCACAACTGCCATGCAAGTTGAAGGAAAGATTTCTGAGAATAAAAAATTTTAAATAATTTTTTTAAGAAATTTTTTTTTCTTTCCTAATTGGTCTGTCAAGCCGTCCATTCTAATAAAAATACAAATTTAACAGGAAAGTTATTTTAACGAATTGTTAATAGCTTTTTTGAACAAGAAAACGAAAAAGGTTTAATGCTTTATTTTTTCCTCCTCTTTCTTTTTTTCTCCTCTCTCGTTTTTTCTCTCTCTTTTTCTCTCTTTATTTATTTTCATCTATCATTACCTCTCTGATGATGATATCGATGTGGAAAATTACCTAAATTAAATTGTATACCCATGAACGAGATAGAAACAATTTCCAGTTTTATCGTCGTTTACAGTTTTTTTGATTTTCTAGCAAGTCCTTCAACCGTTTTGTGTTTCAGACAAACTTTTTTCATAATTTTTATCAGTTTGCAAAAAAACTCTTGAATAGTAGCTAAACAGTGTAACTATTGCATCCGAACAATATGTTTGCGTAGCAATTCTCGCATACTGCATGCAAGCAAGGCTGCATAATTAGAAATTAATTAAGGTTTTTCTATTTTATAATTAATTTTAATAATATAAATCAATATACATACAATTTGATAAAGTTTTAAAAAATATATGAAGCTTAATATATGCTAAAGAAAACCTTTTTTTGATAAGAAAACGTTAATTGAAATAGGTCTAAAAAAGCGGTTTGTAAGGTTAAAATATGAAATTATCAGGATTTGTTGCGTTTCCTTACAATAAAATCAGACATACCATAAAAAAAGTTAAAATGATATTTTTTAAATTGAAGGAAAGATGCTAAACACAAAACGAACAGCTAAATCGCCACAGTTTAAATAAAAAATCAAATGCATTAAAATACTAACAAAAAGCATTCTGAACAAACTTGCCTGATCTCAAATTTTCTTCAGCTTTCTGTGCATCTTTGATCGCTTGCGTATGTCCCACTGCTTGCGTTGGTGCATGTTTGCGTTAGTGTCTGTGCGTATGTGGGTTTGAAAAACAGAAGATATTGACAGGTGTTGGTTTGTGTGTGTGTCTGTGTGGGAGGTGTTTTCAGAGAAAGAAAAACAGCTAAGCTAGTTGTATGTGTATTCGATTCGCATAGCCATCTCAGTAGAAACCCAACCAGGTTACCAGCAGTGTACAACGATATTTTAGTTGTCATTAAAGAATCTTTTGTGTCTTAGGAAGTAAATTTTTGTTTTTTTTCTCTGTCAAACCTGAAAGTTCTAACAGAATGGGGCTGAATTAAAAACAAGTTGTTTAATTGAATCAGCTAGAAAATCATCGCCACGCACGAGAGCATTTAAATTAAATTATTCGCTGAATAATAACTCGTTCACGACTTTGTACTTATTTAACAAGTTAATAAGTTAGTTAGTAGGTAAGCTGATTGGCTGGTTAATTAAATTTGATGAGAATCAAAAATCCTAAACCGCATCGCCTGCCTTGATTTGCATTTCGAACGGCAGTCCAGAAGCGCTCAGCGCTCAGCTCAGCTAGCTGTCTAGTCGAAGGCGCCTCGAACTTGAATTCTGGTAGTATAAATACAAGATCTCCTTCTATCAAATCTCACAACATCGCCAGCTCGCTCACCGGCTAGGTTGGTTTTGAAGTGTCTCGCTTTTGCTTTTTCTCTTTTTTTTCTCTCGGTTTCTCTTTTTCTTCTCTCTATATTTACTTCGCTCTCTACTTGAACGTCTTCAGAATGATTGTGTAATTACACGAGGCTTATATCATAGTAGCTTGAAGTGGTGTGTGTGTATGCTTCTATTTTGTTTCGAAAGCGTTTGTACAAAGTGTCGTGAGCTGATATGATTTTAAACAATTTTTCTACAAAATTGAGTTATTTTATGTGGGAAATTTTCTGAATTTTATAGAAGATCAAAGAAACCCGATCAATCGACATCAATAGAAATGGCATCCTGGGGATATACACGAGAAAACGGTATGATATTATTTTATAAATAAATTATATATTAGTATATATATATAACATCTTTATTGGCTGATATGAATTCATGCAAGCATATGAACTACCTCTATAGTGTATATGTTAACATCATATCTGCTGCTTAGTTAGTGTAAATGTTGTTATTGATGAGAACGCAGAGATGTTTTGATTGTGATTCATTTAAAAATTCATACTTTTTGTGTTATTTTAGAAGGCAATGTTGTAAGAAATAAATTAAATTAAAGCTTCTTTATCACTACTATTTCGGTATAAAAGTTTTTAATGAATATATTGCCGTTTAAAAAATCTACATAAAAGTGACTATATAATAATTTTATAACATTATTTATAATATTGTAATATATTATTTTATAATACAATAATTACTTAAATCTTTTAAAATTATAATCGTGTTATATTTTTAACTATGTTCGTGTTAATATTGATTTAAATTATGGCCTTATTATTGTTAAAAGTATTTATAAAGCAAATAATTTTTAGAAAAAAAGAGTGAGGGAGACAGAGATGGAGATTGAGAGAGTTTGGAAAAAGAGATAGAGAGAGAAAGAAAGAGAGAGAGGGTTGTAGGAAGGGGGAGGACCGCATAGAATGGAAATAACGAACGAAATTAGATTTAATATATAATCTAGAAATAAAGTAGAAAAAAAATAAACTGAATTAAAATAAAGAAACTATAAGAAATAAAAAAAATGTTGGAACCAGGTGGTAGTGGATGAAACAGAAATGTTTGTTTACACGAAACAAAAATCTAAAGAATTTAATGCATCGTGATATTCTAAGTTTTAATAAAATTTTTATATGATTTGATTTTGTCTGTTTATTTAATATTATAACTTATTATTATTTTTGTTTATTTTTTCTAATAACTAGCGGGGTTACCAGGCGTTGCCTACGGTTTTTAGAGGTTTTTTCTATCGTTTTTTTAGGAAACTCGCTCTCTCTCTCTCTCTCTCTCTCTCTCTCTCTCTCTCTCTCTCTCTCTCTCTCTCTCTCTCTCTCTCTCTCGTGTTCCCGTTTCCTTCCTCACTTTCCCTTCCTTTTTTTCAAAACCAATTGAGGTGCTCAACTAAAAAACTACTGAAAAATTGTCCACCGCCTGACAGACGGGGTCTTCGTCCCTGCGCTCCCTTCAACCCATCCATCCCAGCCTCCATCAACCAACATATTCTCCTATAAATTCTCCCCGGTGAAACTGCTTGACAGAGGAAGCCAGCGAATCCTTTGATGGAGGCGCAATTATTTCTTTTCTTTTAAAACGAGAAGTGGTCGTTGAGAATGTTAAAAAAAAATAAATGGAATTTTTTTCCTTTGTTCGTGGTGAGACGTAGTCGGCATGTATGTAGATTGAAAGTCTCCTATTTATTATGGACATTTCATTACTGAAGTCGTAGAGTAGTGTAGCGTTAGAGATTTTGGTTTAGAACGCCAGATCCAATTCCCATGGAAAATGTAATAACCACATTGCTGCATAATTTACTTGAACATCAAGGTTAAGCCTAACTCTTCAGGATGTCTTAGACCTTATTCTACCGTGATCATCAAATAGACGTACCACTGAGATAGACATATGAAAGGCCCAAGCAGATTGCTGTTACCTAACCAAGATTGGTATCAAAAGCGATGACTGAAAATGATTGAGAATAGCTCAGATATAATTTTTAATAAAACTTAGTATTTTGTCGTACGTTTGAATGACAATATAGTAAAAGTGAAAGCAGTTTTCATATTTGCATTGAGCTTAATGATGCCTAGATGCCTAGTCAGTGGTGTAAATTGAAAGTCAAATATCCGTTAAAAAAAACTATATTGTAATAAATCTGAACTACAACAGAAATGTCAAAAAAAGTTTTTGTCAGCAAAATCAAGTTCTACAACGTGAGCAATGAAATTTTTAATAAGTTACGATTCATCATTTATGAAACTTTAAAATAAATTCTTAGAACTCGTTGGATTGTGAATGAGATTTTATTCCAACTTTTTGTTAGGGAAGGTAATGATTTAAACGTTCTTAACTGTTCACGTGACTAAGGTAACAAGCCCTACAATGACGTCACAGCTATGCAAGGTCACGTCATAGTTCACTATGATAATTTATTACTTAGATAAATATTTTGCATATCTCTGAAAAGCTGTTACATGATAACGATAACATGTTGTTGGTGACATGAACGATAACATGTTGTTGGTGAAATGAACGATAATATGTTGTTGGTGACATGAACGATAATATGTTGTTGATGACATGAACGATAACATGTTGTTGGTGACACCAACTTTTAAAATTTCGTAGTAAGATCTGAAACCGCCAATGTCCGACAGATGGAGTCTTCAAGAGAACGTCCGCTTGTAATTGTCACCAATTGTACTTTAAAACCCGTCAATATTGTCAGACACTTGACTCTAAAGCCACAGACAAGCTACCTCTCCTAACAGCCACTTACACTAATTCACAAAACGCGTCCCCGTCATTCTATGTAACATTTAAAAAAAAAGCTTAAAGTGTTTTTCAAACGCTCACAACAAAACCGTCAAAAATATACCATTTGGGAATTTATCTAATTTATTAAAATGCAACACGTGTTAATAACGGCAGATTGTAAGTCAGTTTGCGTAATAATTTTATTAATATTACTCTTGTTTATTTGATTATTAATTATATAAACACTATTAAACACTTATAAATAATAATAATTAACAGGGTTTAAAATGGTTAAGAGGATTTTTAGTCCGTGTAAAAACCACCACCGATTTCTGTATCGGAACTGATAAAAAAAATCATTATTTTTTTGTGATTTTTCTTTATAGGACCTCACATGTGGTGCGATGTGGCCCCCGCAGCTCGCGGTCTACACCAGTCCCCCGTGAACATCGAAACGGACAAAGCTGACCAGTATCAGTTTAAGAAGCTCCACTTCGAATACGTTCCCGGCAATTGCAAGACGTTGATCAACAATGGACACACTGTCCAAGTTGCCATCGATGGAACTGATTCTCGTGAGTTTGTCGTTACTGTTGATGACGATGCTGATGATGATGCTGGTTGGTGGTGATGATGATGCTGCTGCTGATGATGACGATGATGTGGTGGTGGTGGTGATGATGATGACGACGAAGAGTTGGCAGGCAGTGCTGGGCGTTTGTTGTTAATCGAGTTTAAACAAGATTTCGTACGTGGGCGAATAAAGCAAATAAAAGCTTTTAAAACCGATATTCGTAACCGAATGTGAGCGAGCCGAATGGTGTTCAGCCTGTGCATTTGATCTGCTGCTTCTGTTCCCGCCTTCTTCCCCGGCAAGATAGAGACACTCCATCCCTCTCTATCGATCGCTTCCTGAATCCGGTCGGCCATTCCTTGCTATGTTATGTACGCGCAAGGACCGCCAACGTTCTGTAATCTCATTGGCACGGTCCAGTCTCTGTAATTGTTTACACGCTTGCACGCCATTGTACGACCGAGATATTTTTTTAGCACGTATCGCGTAAATGAGGGCGAGTGTTCATTATGCTTGCAGGGACAATATAAACATAAACATACAATGTGTTTAAATAAAATTATAAAAATTATTTTCACATTAACAATCTAGATATATATATATATATATATATATATATATATATATATATATATATATATATATATATATATAATTTGATGTCCTAAGATAGATACATACATATATATTTATTTTATATATTAAATATTAATTTGTCGACGGTCAAACAATTTCGACCAATAAAAAAAGTGTTTCAGATGTTGGATTCTTCTCTTTTTCTTCTGAGTATTCAATGTGATTACTAATGTGAGATAGAGAAACCGATTACTAACCAATTTCACAGTGTTGTCATGGCTGTAGCTGTCGTCGAACAACAATGGTGACCCTGACATTGTCTTGATGCCCAGTTGTATTAAAAGAGGTGTGCGCTGTGGCTCACTAGTGAATGTCATGGCTGCCTAATATTATTTTATTATTTTGGCTCGTGGAACTGAACGATTCGAACTTGTGACGATGCCAGACAAGTTATAGTTTTAAAGTGACTTAGTAGGTTAACGGAACTAACTGGGTTATGTCCATAGAACTATAGAGTTCATGAAAGTGTGATATTGAGATTTTGAGAAGGTACTGTTTGAACCTCTAGCTATCTTTCTTTCTTTTTTTTTCTTTCTTTCTCTCTTTCTTTCTCTCTCTCTCTCTCTCTTTCTCTCTCCTCATTAATTAGAACAACGCATAATGATGGCGTAATTTTTCTATTTAGAATTTGAACTTTGAATGTTCTAAATAATTCGGCGTGTCACAAAGTCGTTATAATGCTGTGGCAAAGTTCAATTGAGTTAAAACGCTTAAACTACATAATGTGACAACTTTTAACACCTCGCCAGTAACGTTGAATAAGCAAACCTTTTAGAAAATGTAACGTACTTACCAGTGGTAATTTAGCACCACCGTAAATGTTACATTTATATGGTCTTTATTATGATGATAATGACAGTTATGGTAATAGTAGTGGTGATGATGATGATGCTGCTGTTTATAATGACGACGTTGGAGATGATTATGATGATGATGATGATGATACCGAAATGTGAGCAAAGAAAGTGCTAATAGGATTGTAATCCATATTTATGGGATCATCTTCCGGTTAAAATAGCTGCAATAAACTTTATGATTATAGAAATGATGAGTTTAAAAAAGACGGTTGCCTATTATATAGTGCTCATGATGATGATGATGATGATGATGATGATGATGATGATGATGATGATGATGATGATGATGATGATGATGATGATGATGATGATGATGATGATGATGATGATGATGATGATGATGATGATGATGATGATGATGATGATGATGATGATGATGATGATGATGATGATGATGATGATGATGATGATGATGATGATGATGATGATGATGATGATGATGATGATGATGATGATGATGATGATGATGATGATGATGATGATGATGATGATGATGATGATGATGATGATGATGATGATGATGATGATGATGTTAGTGAAGATGATAATGATGGTGGTGGTGATGATGACGAAAAAGGTGTGTTAAAAAAGAATGAAATTTATGGGTATTTTCATAATAAGTTTAATAGTTAAGGAATTCATATCACAACATTTTTCTTTTAGTTCTTAGGTCATGATGGCCATGATACTGGTGATAAGAGGTTTGATGATGATAGTGATTGAGATAGAGATGGTGATGATAGTAGTAGTAGTAGTTGGTGGTGGTGAGTGTAGTGGTAGTGGAGACGTGGGATGTTGTAAAGTGTTGCTGCCCATGGCCCTTAAGATGTCAATAAACTCCGATATCGCCTGCAATATTTCTTAATTATCGGCAACATGTTCGAATAATTTGAAGTGGATTGTAATAAATCAGAGTATGTTGATTGGTTTGCTTAAAAGGGAAGTTGTGATTGAAACAAATTATGTAATAATTGGTTAAAATAATTATTTATTTGTTTATTTAATTATGCTTGTGTATTAGTTTGAAACAAACTTATACTAATCAAAAACTTTGTTATTTTAGACAAGCAAGTTATACTGTTATTTGTAATTATTTGTATATGGCTTGCAAATAAAAAAAAGTCATAATTGGTTGAATACTTCTCTCCTACTTTCTCTCCTCACTCGCTTCATTGTAATTTATATATACATTTTATATATATATATATATATATATATATATATATATATATATATATATATATATATATGTATATATATATATATATATATATATATATATATATATATATATGTATATATATATATATATATATATATATACATATAATATTATTAATATTTATATATATATATAATATTATTAATATTTATATATATATAAGATTAAATAATTTACTATGCGTTGAGATGCTTCTAAGAAGTGAAAGTGAGAAGTAGGGCAAACAAAGCAAATACAAAATCTTCGAGGGAAGAAATTTTTCTTTTACGATTTCTTGAGCGGCTTCACTTTTTTTCTAAGAAATTACAAAGTTGTTCCAAAATTATTATTACTATTATTAAAATTATTATTAGTATTATCATTATTATTATTATTCAAATCTTTGTTTTTCAAAAGCATGCTATGATATTATTATACGACGTATTATATACGACGTATATATCTTATTAACATAGTTCTTAAATCTAAAATCATTACTTCCACAAGTAGTTAAAAATACTTCGATAAATTAGTTAGTGAATTATGATTATTAATTTGTGAATTATGTCATTAATTTGTGAATTATGTTATTAATTTGTGAATTATGTCATTAATTTGTGAATTATGTTATTAATTTGTGAATTATGATTATTAATTTGTGAATTATGTCATTAATTTGTGAATTATGTTATTAATTTGTGAATTATGTTATTAATTTGTGAATTATGTTATTAATATGTGAATTATGTTATCAATGATTTATAAATTGTAAATTAAATCTCACATGATTCGATCACGTGATCAAGTCATGTGATTGAATTGGTTAAGCTTATGCAATATGCAAGAGCTGCAAATAATTTAACTAGTTAACTTTGTATGAAAAATTAATTAATTTATTAATTTATTAATTAATTGACTGATTTCAGTGCTGGAAGGGGGACCATATCCTCATCGTTATAAAGCAATCCAGTTCCACTTCCATTGGGGAATGAATAAC
>OZ022241.1:37384422-37394422 GCA_963978895.1 Erpobdella octoculata
TGTGTGTGTGTTCATCTATGTGTGTATGTTCATCTATGTGTGTGTGTGTTCATCTATGTGTGTGTGTTGATCAATGTGTGTGTTCAACTATGTGTGTGTGTGTGTGTGTTCATCTATGTGTGTGTGTTGATCAATGTGTGTGTTCATCTATGTGTGTGTGTTGATCAATATGTGTGTTCAACTGTGTGTGTGTTCATCTATGTGTGTGTGTTCATCTATGTGTGTGTGTTGATCAATATGTGTGTTCAACTGTGTGTGTGTTCATCTATGTGTGTGTCTTCATCTATGTCTTTGTGTGTTTAGAAACGTACTGCAGCCCAGCAACTTCTATGTAATTGATTTGTCATTATCTTTTTAAATTCATTTTAGCACCCATATGTAAAAATGATTTACAAATACTACATGTAATAACACTCGTATGTGTTCATGTTATTTTTCTCTAACTCCACACGTGCATGGTACACGTTTGTGAATGAGAGCAAGTGTGGAGAGAAAAGTTGAGATATAATAACACATTTGTGGAGTGTGAAGAGTGGAGTTGATACACAATAACATATTTGTGTATTCGGTTGTGCATTGTCGTTGGTCTGTTGATGTGGTGGAATACTTGGAATAGAATATGAAGTAGTGTGAATGTCTTGTGTAGTCGACCACTAAAAGATTCCCATGAGACAACCAACATAAGACAAATTATTTTTTTGGACTTAAAACTCAATTTTATATATATTTATCTTTTTTTTTTGTGTTAAAAGAGTTTCCCGTCTTTTCTCGACATTTGTCAACATTTTTTCTCCTGGGAATTCCCGTTTGGTCGAATATTTCTGCACGAAGTCCCATTGACATGGTCAATTTTTTGAATCCATAACTGCATGTAGTTTTTTACCTGGTCGAGTTCTGTGGATGGAATTTTATTAGCATGCGGATTTACATTTATCAATGAATGAAAATATGAACAGGAAACATTCAAACTTTTTACAACAATCTCGTATTCGATTGTGGTTAGACATCATTTTGTCATGTCGTGGTCCTGCATAATAAGCATTATTGCATACTATGAAGCGCATATCATTGCCTATTTACTTAGAAGCGCTAGTCTTATTTAATTTCATGGCACGTGAGAATTAATATCTCTGTGCCAGCATAACTATATGGTTATCACCATCATTATCATCATCATCATCATCATCATCATTATCATCATCATCATTATCATCATCCGCCTCGTGCTCTGAGAAATTTTTCTTTTTAGAGAGCACGTTAAATAAATAAATAATAATAATAATAAAATAATAATAATTATCATCATTATCATCATCATCATAATCATCATCATCATCGTCATCATCATCATCATCATCATCATCACCACCACCACCACCACCACCACCATCTCATCCTCATCATCATCATCATCATCGTCGTCGTCATCATCATCATCGTCATCGTCATCATCGTCATCGTCGTCATCATCATCATCATCATCATAACTGCCTGCTTGTAACTGTTTACCAAGCACCGCTTGAACATTTCACCGAACTTTGGACAACAACAAGTATATAACAACAGGAGAACATAAATTACATCACACAAACACACGTGCTTATTATTTTCTCACGTACGTGTGAATGCACTAAAGTCTCAACTTTAAAATTAAAAAAAAATGGTTTTTAAGTTCTCGGAAATCGGATTTGGGCTAATTTATGAAAATTATTACGCCTTCTTAATCTAAAGAAGCTTATTTTCTCCAAAAAGTTTTAAAGCGATACAGTTCGGAGTGACATTTAGTCTTCTTCTTATTATTATTATTACTATTATTCAATATAGCTATAACTAATTTTTTCAATTTAACTATATATTTATATTTTTTCAAAATAATTTATTTTTAATTATCGAAGATTATTAGATTAAAAACTATTCAACAAAATTATATCTATAATAACGCAAATGAATTATTCAAGATAACGATATATATAAATATAATATGAAATTAGATGTAATATTTGTTAAATTAAATATAATATATATTAAATATAACGTTTCTTGTAGGCAATCACAGCTACTGGACATACAGTGGCTCGTTGACTACTCCACCATGCCACGAGTCTGCCAGGTTTGTCATTTTCAAGGAGCCAATCCAAGTTTCCGAGAGCCAGGTGTTAAATTTGTTCAATTGAACGTTAATGAACTGATAATTTAATTTTGAGTGTGGAAATTTCAGTCATTGAGAAACAAAATCTATTAAGCCACTAATTTCCGGTGAAAGTGCATTGGAGAAATATTGTGCATTTTATTACTTAATCGAAAATTTTATAATTCTATGAAATTCGCTAAAATATATAAATATCATAAAAAAATTTCTATTTTAATATTCGTCACAAAAAATTTTTTTGATCAAGTAAGTTTTAATATAACTATGAAATCAAAAAATTTACCATAAAATCTTTTTTCTTTTTTTTGCAGCTGAATGCATTCCGACAGCTTCATTCTCATCCACACGACTGCTGCTCACCAGCTGATGAATTCGGAGGAAAAATCCTGCAAAATTTTCGCCCACCCAACCCACTCAATGACAGGAAGATCATCAGTTCCTGCTAGCCACCCTCTCCCAGCCATCTTTCTCGCCCCCGTTTTAATTTTTCACCCCTTGAAGGCGAAGATGCACAACCTCACCCCCATCGACACAGCTCTAAATTTTTGATCAGCCAAGTTACTTGAGATTTTTTAGAAACTTTTAGTCGTTTTCGATTTCCAACGTTTTACTTTTCTACGGAGAACTAAAACGGTTACAATGTGTAACTTAGTTACAATGTGTAAATGTAAATTACTTAGTTATTATATTAGCGAGTGTACAAAATGGTGTACATGGGCGTGGCGTAAATGTACCTAACAAGCAATCTCTTTACGATTGTTCGCGTTTTTTTTCGCATTTTTGAGTTATGCGATTGCTTGATGATTTCTTCTTGTTTGCTCTCCATTCACTTGCAAAACTTTTTTTATCTGCAGCAATATATTTCTGAAACGATCGGCGATTTGTAAATTTTGATTTTTGAATTTTTATCCACTGTGTTTTTCTTGAGATTTTGAGTGATTAATTGAATAAACTTTAAAAAAAAAATAATACAAATCTTTGTTTCCTCAATCTGCGTTGCTAAAAGAATAAATTACATCAAGTCTTCTATAATTATATTCAAAGTTAGTTAATTTTCACTTTCAAGGTTTACAAACATTTCCGCAAGCAAGCAAGACCGATGGTGAAATAAATATAAGGAATTTAATTAATAATCTTCGTTTATAGTGTGTGTGTGTGGTGTGTGTGTAAGTATGTATGTGTGTGTGTGTGTTTGTGTGTGTGTATGTGTATGTATGTGTGTGTGTTGTATATGTTGATTATTGGGTAGATTCGAGGAGACAGTCTGGATGTTATTTGATTATTTAAAAACTATGTTTATGTGGCCCAGATGTTTAAAAAGCACAGGCGCTTCGCCGACCAGAACCCAGAAGAGAAACTTTTTAAGAACCAAGTTTTTCTTACGCACTAAAAAGCTAAACAAAATTTATCAAATGTGTTCTCCAGCTTGCTTTCCCGGCTGAAAAGTCAAAGTTTATAGAAATAGGGGCAGACACGTATATAGCCGAGATCGTCTAACCACAGAAATTCAGTCTTAAAACACCTTGTGTAAAGGACTATAAACTATTATAAAAAAAAAAAAAAACCACAGAAATCAACTGCGCTCTTCGTCTTTGATCCGATCGTAATGAAATTTTCACACAACATTGAATGTCAATAGAGGAAGGTTTTGTGGAAACAAAATTGAGATCACTCTCAAAGTGAGCTGAAACGGGAACGGGAGAACGAGCGGGAACGGAAAAGCGACCGGGAACTGGAGAGTAAGCGGAAAAGGGAAAGCGACCAGGAGCGGGAGAGCAAACGGGGAAGGAAACGGGAGCGAGAGAAAAACAATAAAAAACCCCGGGCAACGCCGGGTACCCCGCTAGTAAACCTATAAACCTAGATTAATTAAACTAAAATAATTAAATTAATAACTCATTTTATTTTTAGGATACAATGATGATAAAACTAATATAATTTGAAAAAACTACAACAAAGCAGTTCAGGAAACTATTTTTACTTTTAATATCTTGATTTAATTTATTTAATGCCTTGATAAGGCATATGCTAAATCTCAATAAAAAAAATCAAAGCAGGATGTTTTGACGCCCTGACTGCTCGATATCGCATGTCTTGATGTCGTCATCGTGTTGACAATCAAGTTAAAGTAAGCTATATGAAGCATAGGTATACAGTTTTTTTTAAAATAATTGCTTACTTGTCTGGCGTCTTATAACGGTCGTTAAGAAAACTTCAAAATGTACATTCGTTATTATTATTATTATTATTATTATTATTATTAAAAATGTCATAATAGTTCGATTACAAAAAATAACTGAAAACTTTTTGGTTTATGACTTACCAGGCGGCTCTCATTGGGAGAGATTAGGGAGGAACAAGTTCTTTCCTCATCCTCTATGACTATATATTAGTATATATCACTGTACCAAATAAGAAACCGTTAAAAAACGGATCAAGTAATCAGTGCTTACGTTTTTATATGCAAGTTTTTTTAACACGTTTTTCTTAAACTTCACCTGTCCGTTGAATTCCGCAGCAAAGTTTGTAATCACATTTTGATTCACTTCCCAGTGTTCGTTTGAGCTGAAATTTAAATATGTTCATATTCTGGATGCTTCAACAGTATTAATTTAAAAAATGTATAATTACACTTTAACTTAGTAGGTATACGTGTTCGTTGGCTAAGGTTTTCATTACAATCGCTAGGTGGCAGTTAAAAAACTAAACAGTGGAAAATCAATAAGAATTTAAAAAATTGAAAACACGCTTTATTAAAATGCTCTAAAAAGTACAAAAGAAATTGTAAATATTTTTCTTGCACCCATACAATCGCAACGATTGCGCCCAGCAATTTTATATTGACATTTTAGAGCATTTTAATAAAACGTGTTTTTAATTTTAAAAATAATTATTTATTTAACAGCATTTTTTTATTTTATTTTTTAATAGTTTATAGTCTTTTACACCAGGTGCTTTAAGACTGAAATTGGCTGTATGCTGGAAGCACCTAAGTACTTCCTGTCGTGGATCCTAATTTGATTTTTTCAGCTTTTCCTTCCTCCTTTCTCCAGGATTGGGACTGGCTCACGGAGTTCTATTTAATAGGAGAGTCGCTATGGAGCAGCTTACGCATAAAGTTAATACTTGATATCCATAATTCCATTTTGGCATCGGAAACACGAAGCATCTCCACAACCATTTAAAAAAGACTCACTGTATGTCAATCGCGAATGGAGAACGGTAGATGGTGGATCATCGTGGAATTGATTGGAGTCGTATTTTTGGCTTCAAGAACTAACTACTTGACACCTTGCTAGCTTGTTTTAACTTGCTCAAGTCATCGTTGGCTTATATTTGTGACAGTCTGATAAAACAGAAAAGCTACAAACGCATTTGACACTGTAATTTTCTACGAGAAAATTTTTATATCGATTAAGTTTTTAACTTTCTCACAGAGTTCAACTTATAATTGTTAAGTGTACTTTGAACACGCATTTTATTTGACCTTATTTGTACCCTTTGAACTTATGGACGCGTCTCGGGTACATTTACTATGTCTTGAGTTTTACATCTCTAACAATCGACAGCTATTAAAGAATGAACACGTTTTTGTTGTTTATTCACTTCACGACTATAAAAATATGTGCAACTGTCAACTGTCCAAGGATGTCACTCAATCAGTTCAAAAGCAGCTCACGACATATCGACGTTTCAAACTCAACTCGCCCTTGATACTTGAATTACTTTGTGTAGATTTTTACTTCTTGCAAAATTCGGACAAATAGTTCTCTCTTAAAATTAAAAAATTGCCATTTGGTTTGAGCCATGATTTAATTTATAAGAAAAAAAACTGAGTTATGTACCCCTTGTTCACATGAGAGTAACCCACAGCTCTTCATCGTGGACATGTGGTTGACCCGACCTTCACCTTCTTGTGACCCATCGAAAGTTTCACACTTTAGACTTTTAGGACACAATAAAAGTAACTTCATATGTATTTCGTAAAATTTTATTCATAAAAAGACGACGAAGATGATCATGATTATGATGGGGAAATCCTTACGACCAGCCGCACGCACACACGCACGCACGCACGCACGCACGGGACATCGAGGAGGAACGGATTGGTTCCAAGTTGTCTCAAAGCGACATCAATTATTTACAACGTTCGATCTCCATCCGTCCAAGTGTTGTTCTAATTGAAATTTGTCTCTTTTGCATAATAAATAAATAGTTATTAAAATGAATGTAAAGAGGAAATAATCAGAAACAAGAAGGAGAAGGAGAAGGAGAAGGAGAAGAATAAGGAGAAGAAGATCTCTCAGAGCCGTGATGTAACTATATAGAAAGAGTTTTATGGGACCGATGACAAATCAAAAGATGTTTACAAAAAAAATCATTTTGTTTTGAAAAAGAAAAGAAGAAAAAAGAAGCAACGGCAAACTTCCCATGTGGGATGACGACGAAAAAATGCAAAGCGAAACAACAAAAACTCAAAAAAAAAATCAAATTCAATCAAAATGAAAAACAATTAACAGTTTAAATACCCTGTTCTCGCGTGGTCTTTCTCAAAAGTTTCTTCTCGGAAAAGTGTGAACACCAGAGGAATTGTAGGGGAGGGGGTGGAGGTGGGGTCAGGGGACTGGAGATGAGGGGGTTGTCTGGTTCGTTAAAGGGTGAATAAAAACAGATGATTGAAGTTTAATTTTGATTTTGACGTAACAAATTTTTTGAAGAAAAACGATGATAAATGAACTTCAATTTACGAGAAAGTTCAAAAATTTGAAAAATTTTCAACGACAGACAACCTGCGTACTTTAAAAAGTTTACATTTTGTTTGTTTTGTGTGCACGAAAGTTCAAAATTAAATTAAACGTGAATATTTAAGTTCGTGGAGGTTGAAAATGATAAATATTGGCCGATATTTATAGTTCTGTGTTTGTTTTAAACAAATAAATGTACATGGGAATTAAAGGAGCAAGCTGAATATTTGTAGATTTGCCCATGATTGGATGATCAACTCAACACTAATGAGGACACAAAACAACTGATGATGATGATGATGATGGTGGTGGTGACATCTCATCATTATCATAACTATCATCGTCACCAGGATCACAATTCAATAATTAAGTGTTTAGATGATTAGGCTGAAGAAAAAAAAGGTTCGACAACAATAATTATTATCAATAATATTAAAAATAAATAAGTAAAATAATAATTAAATATGGTGTTTATATTAACACAAACGAAAAAGCAGCGTACAAGACGGTATGTACAGAATAGGTACACAGGTGATGTACATATATATATATATATATATATATATATATATATATATATATATATATATATATATATATATATATATATATATATATATATATATATATATATATATATATATATATATATATATATATATATGTATTTATGTATATGTATATTGCTTGAATTTTGATGTTGAAAATCGTTGTTCAGGTGAGGGAGCGAACAGAAGATGAGAAAGCAAAGATGATGCACTTAAAAATAAAGAAGAATAAGAAATTAATAATCGTGATGAAAAATATGCAAAAGAATTATATTATTATTATTATTATTATTATTATTATTATTATTATTATTATTATTATTATTATTATTATTATTATTACTATTATTATTATTATTATGGGAACAGGTCGTTAGAACGTAACAACACAAAGTTTCAATTCTATCATTCTTAATCTGACTTGCAAAGAAAATTTCTTCAACTAATTATGAATTTATGTAATTTATTTATGATAAATTGAGTGAATTTGACAAAGAAAAATACGCATGATAAAAGCAAACCCAGGCAATACAACACTAAGCAGGACAAACACATGTGTGTGTATCTGTGCGCGCGCGTGCAACTGCACGTGAGTAAATGTGCGTTGGAGTGAGTGGGTTGTGGGTAGGAGAATGAGTGGGTTGTGGTTAGCAGAATGAGTGGGTTGTGGTTAGCAGAATGAGTGGGTTGTGGTTAGCAGAATGAGTGGGTTGTGGGTAGGAGGATGAGTGGGCTGTAGGTAGGAGGATGAGTAGGTTGTGTGTGGGTAGGAGAATGAGTGGGTTGTAGGTAGGTAATGAGTGAGCGCGTGGGCAGGTGATATTTAAGCGTGATAGCATTGAGGCAGTGGTAAAATTTCGATGTACGAACCAACGGTTGAGTAGTGTTTCCACGAAGAAGTGTACAACGACATAAACGAACATCAGCATCGTTTATTAGTTAATTCAAGTATATATAAACACCAATATGTACAAATCATCTCGTCGACGTTCACAGAACTTCAGAAATAAACACCAGCCTGAACAGCAACAACAACTACACAACAACAACAACATCATCATCATCATCATCATCAACAACAACATGAAATCGTGAACAAATGTTTACACAACAACACGCGTTTACCACGCTGTGTAAAAAAATGATTGCTTCTTGAAGACTTCAAAACCAGCTTGTCCACATCAACAACATCAACAATGATATAACAATAACGACGACGACGGTGATGATGATGGTGATGATGGTGATGATGATGATGATGATGATGATGATGATGATGATGATGATGATGATGATGATGATGATGATGATGATGATGATTATGAGAAGGAGGAGGAAAAGCATGATAAAGATGAAGGATGCACAACAACGTCGCAAGCGATTCAGAGGAGCTTCGTGGGAAAATGCGAGGAAAAACAAAAAATAAAAACAAAACAAACAACATTCGTTTTGGTAAATCGGTCTAAAAGAAAACTAACGAGAATAAGATAAAAACCAGAAGATCACAGATGCAAGCATACCAATGCATGGGGTCGTGAGGTGAGTTTGGGTGGAGTGGTGGGCAGGGGCGTCCCTCGGTCAGCCACAGTTCCCCTGTTTTCACTAAAAGTAGAAAATTACCAAAGGAACAATCGGATCGGTCCAGGAGAGTACTTCTACATGTCTGATGATGAAGTTGATGATAACCACGATGAGTACGGTAAAATATCGATGATAAATAAATATATAAAAATTTCTGGAGATGGGGCAACCGTGAAAGTGTTGATAATGATGTTGATGATGATGATGTTGATGATGATGATGATGATGATGATGATGATGATGATGATGATGAGAAGGAGGAGGAAGAAAAAGAATGTACAACGAGATGTAGATGAGAAAGACCAACAACCCAATTCAAAAAAATCATATATATATACATATATATATATATATATATATATATATATATATATATATATATATATATATATATATATATATATATATATATATATATATATATATATATATATATATATATATATATATATATATATATATATATAAATATATATATATATATATATAAATATATATATATATATATATATTAATTTATATTGCTGAATGAATAAACAACAATTAAATCCACAGAAAAAAAGTTACACTTCTTGCCAATTTACTCGATCCATTCGGATTATTATTTTTAGCATTTTATAATATTTTTTTTATAAATTCCGATTCTCTCAAAATGCCGAACACCGACAAACTACGTGTAAATATCAAAAATGGACCGATGATGATTGTTGCTGTGTGTGTGTGTGTTCGCCGCTCTTGCTGTGTTGTTCAATGGAATCCGTTCTGAAAGCCTGCAGGTACCAGTGTCCCCTGGCGAATAAAAAAGAAGTTAAGAATCAAACTCTTCATTTCATTGCAATATTATTAAATCATTTATATTAACTTGACCGTGTTTGCTTGCTTGATAAATTGCTTGAGTTGGGACCCTATACCACTCAAAAAACCAACTTTCCGTTATCCAATCAAATTGAAATTTTGTGATTTTATTTGTCGCTGCG
>OZ022241.1:37399422-37401922 GCA_963978895.1 Erpobdella octoculata
CAACAAAACAAAACAAAACCACACAACACAACACAACCACACAACACAACACAACCACACAACACAACAAAACCACACAACACAACAAAATCACACAACACAACAAAACCACACAACACAACAAAACAAAACAAAACCACACAACACAACCACACAACACAACAAAACCACACAACACAACAAAACCACACAACACAACTAAACCATACAAACAAAACCACACAACACAACAAAACAAAACAAAACCACACAACACAACGAAACCACACAACACAACAAAACCACACAACACAACACAACCACACAACACAACAAAACCACACAACACAACAAAATCACACAACACAACAAAACCACACAATTCAACAAAATCATACAACACAACACAACAAAACCACACAACACAACAAAACCACACGACACAACAAAACAAAACAAAACCACACAACACAACGAAACCACACAACACAACAAAACCACACAACAGAACAAAACAAAACAAAACCACACAACACAACCACACAACACAACAAAACCACACAACACAACAAAATCACACAACACAACAAAACCACACAATTCAACAAAATCATACAACACAACACAACAAAACCACACAACAAAACCACACAACACAACAAAAACCACACAATTCAACACAAGAGAACACATGATCGAGAAATTGACCTCGTTGCACGTCTTTCAGCACCGTCCGATTATTCCCACAGAGCAGCCAACAAACAAACAGCACTGCTTCATAGCGTGGGTCGCCGCCTTCTGCTGAGAACTATTTTTAGAAGACCTGTATTCTAGTTATTTTTTATATTTTTATATGTCTATTTTCTACTCTTGGTAACAATTTTCTCATTTCTCAGATCTTCTTTGAAATTATCTATCCCGTTAATAGTTAGCCAGAATTATGGTGATCATAACATCTAATGGGACCAGCCGGCTACAAATTGACTAACATTTACATTAATTATATTGCTTGCTTTTTTTCATGTTCCCTCAAGAAAACGATAATAACTCAAAAGTTTCTCATAAAACGTCCTTTTCTGTCTAATTAATAGCTATGCGAATTGTAAATAGCTACTATTATATAGTCATTTTTAGGCACTTTGTTTATATTTATTTTTTTTATTTAGACTTATTTATTTGATGTTTATTTATTTATCTACATTTGGTTAATACGATTTCGTTAGATTTACTTAATTTCGATTAGATGTATATCATTTAGATTCATCTCATTAGCTCATATTTTTATATCTTTCAATTATAATTGTTTTAATTTTGCTTTTATTAAAATTTGCTTTATTTCACAAAGTTTTATTAATTTAAATTAAAATTCATTGTTCTCATCAAATTTAGTTATTTAAATTAAAATTCATTGTTTTATTAAGATTTGTTTATTTATATTAAAATTAATTATTCTCATCAAATTTGTTTATTTAAATTAATGAGATTTGTTTATTTATATAAAAAAATAATTATTCTCATCAAATTTATTTATTTAAATTCAAATGACTTATTCTATGCAGAATTATTTATTTATTTATTTATTTAAAAAATGATGCACGTGGCTAAAACGTAAAAATAACGTTTTAAAAAATATTTAAAAAATCCATTTAAATTAAATTATTCTTTGGAAAGCTTGGATTTAATTCGATATTAAATTTTGAAGTTTTTAAAAAGTCATTGTGAACATTTTCTCGCTGATTAAATTTTTTTCGAGAATAAAGAGAGCAGGCAGTTAAACAAGCAAACATACAAGCAAACAGACAAGCAAGCATACAAGCAAACACACGAGCAAACGAACAAGCACGCATACAAGCAGACAGACAAACAAACATGCAGGCAAGCAAATGCAAGCGGCATTGAGTACTTTCCTTTCCATTGACTGATCGTGCAGGAAATTTCCAAAGAAAACATTCCATCACTAACTTCTTCGCATTCTACAAAAACGACTCGCAAACAACTTCTGAGGTGAAATAAAAGTAAATACTTCTAACGCAACGAACATTAATTAGAAAACCTTGTATGATGTCGCTTTGCAATTTCATTTCGTATGCGAACAACCGCGAACAGAGAGAAACACCTGATCAAATGACGAACGAACGAACGAACGCGGCGGGAAATAAAAAACGAACAAACGGAAATAAACACCTAATTAGCAAACATGCGAACAACGAACGAACATGCGAACACGAACACAACCGTCTGTCTGAAGAAGTAACCGACCACATACCCGGTATGATGTAACTTGGTAGATTGGCAAGAGGGTAACCACGGCCGAACGCCGAAGATGGTATGCTGAGGGAGACAAGATCTGCAAGAACCATCACCACGTGCATTATTATAATTATCGCATTTATTACATAATTATAATTATTGTTAATTATGAAATACATCATTATAAATTCTTAATTTTTACTAATTATGAAATACGTAATTATAAAATCACAATTCTTACTAATTATGATATACATAACTATTAACTATA
>OZ022241.1:37404422-37459429 GCA_963978895.1 Erpobdella octoculata
TGGGTGGTAGGTAGGTAAGTAGGTAGGTACGGAAAGAGGTCTGTTATAATTGGAAAGGTGAAAAGAAACATCCATCACAGAGCCTGTCTTTCTAACAACATAAACAGTAAACAGCCACCAACTGTTCGCCAGTCTCACAGGCGTGGATGTTTATGACAAACAATACGCGCTTGTTCATGGGCGTCTGTGTATATATGTCTATGTATATATGTATGTCTGTGTGTCTGAAGATATGAATGTTTGTGTGTATGAGCAGTATTGAAGGTAAGTATGCCTGTGTTTATAAATGCATGAATGTTTTTGTGTCTGAAGGTATGTATGTTTGTCTTATTTGTGCCTCTAAATGTATGTATGTTTAATTTGATCTGATTGTCTTTTCTCTTCCTATTTTCTCAATCTAGGTTCGTCTTAAGTACTTCGAAGATGTTTTTTTGTCATAAAGGACAAACATTTTTCTGGTGACAATTTCCAGCTTACGATCCTTGCATACTTCACACATTGAGTTGTAGCACCCAACTGTCCCGTGGTACCAATTTAGCTTCATTTCCAGCTATTCCGAGTCACTCGAGCAAACAATTATGTTTTCAAAATCAGGTTGTGGGAACAAATCTGAGTCACAGCGGTTGCACGCCCAGCCGACTCCATGACATTACGTCTCAAGGGTTAAAAACTATGAAAGCTATAATACCCAAACTTTCATACAAATGTATCATTTTCAATCGTGTATTGTGCTCCAGCAGACATCTTTGTGTATGTGAGTGTGTTTGTATGGGTGTGTACGTGCGTGTGTGTTTGTTTGCGTGTGTGTGTATTTGTCTGTGTGTGGTGTGTGTATGTGTGTGCGCGGGTGTGTGTGTGTGCCGATAGGGAATTTATGACCACGTTTAAGTAAGCAAGCCAACCGGTCTATCTTGAAATACAGCTCACAAATAACACTTATGCTGAACGAAGTACTCGGACGGACGAAATTAAAAGCTACAGTGGAAGCATTTCATCACCTCGTTGGAGGAGTTATAATAGGCATAGGTGTTTCTGGATGGGTGGCTGTGACCGAGTGGGGGGCTGTGAGTAAGTGGGGAGGTGTGAGTAAGTGGGGGAGGTGTGAGTAATGGGGACTGTAAGTGAGTGGTGGGCTGTGAGTTAAGGGGGGCGTAAGTGGGAGATGTAAATGGGGGATGTGAGTGGGGGGCTAGGAGTGAGTCGGGGACTGTAAGTGAGTGGGGGTTGAGTAAATGGGGACTGTGATTGGGTGGGGGCCATGTTGATGGATGCGACTGGAGGAAAATAGTAAAGGAGCCATAGTTATAAATTAAGATTAAATAAATTTACATGTGATGCTGTAAAATATTTCTACACTAACAGAATAGTTGCGGTTTGGAACTCTCCCCCCGCTGATGTTGTAAATTGTTCCAGCGTTTTTTTATTTGAATTGTCATTGAAATCAGTCAACTTGGACACTTTCTTATATTACAGTTAGAGTTATTTTTTTAATTTTCTGTTATTCTGTGATATCTATGTGGTTTTTTTGTTTTCACTTCTTGATGGTTTCTGTTTCTTGTGTCCATGACTAAGGATGTCTGTGATTTTTTTTTATTTTATTGTTTTTTTTCATGCTAGTGTTAGTGGCTTACTAGCCCTTCTGGCATTTTTCAATAAATAAAGTGGGAATTAATTAAAACAAAACCACCCAAGATGTAGACCTGAATACAACCATCAACCAATGCAGATGCAGCACTCCATCTACAGAAATCGATATCTTCAAATTCTGTATACAATTAATGGGTTGATTATCACTTGATATAAAATTCTTTTAACCACCCATATTATATTCTTGACAAGTCGGAGAAAAAAAAAAGAAAAAAAAGAAAAAGAAAGAAAAGAAAAAAAGAGAAGAAAGAAAAAAAGCGTCCGAGATTCTCTCATGGAAGTGAAAGAATGAGAATGAATGCATAATTAAGTTCATACGCGCATAGGTGCAGCAACTGCAAGAAATGAGAAAGTGGAAAGCACGTACATGCTGTGAGAATGCCACGAGACTCTCCCAACGAGTTCTCACACATTGAGTTGTAGCACCCAACTGTCCCGGGGTAAAAGAACATCACAAAATGACGTCGAGCTGAAACGTTGAAACGCCATCGAGTGAAGGATCGATGAGAATAACGCCTTTCCCGCCACCGATACCAGGGATGTGCGTTTCGCTCTCGACAGCTATGGAAGCCAAAGAAATTGCAAATTCTAAACGTTGCCATGGCAAATCTCCACGGAGATGGAGGGGTGAATTTGAGTGAGTGGGTGGGTGAAACCACCTGGGAATGAACACATACACACACACACACACACACACACACACGCATGCACACAGACACACCGACACACACACACACAAAGCGGCACGGCTTTCTCACTCTCTGGATTGATTTATTAAATCACCATCCCGCCAATGCCGGCAACCTTCCAAGTATGCGCTTGCACGCCACGACTCTCTGACGAGAGAACTACTGGGAAATTTTTGCACGGGGACGCTCATTCAAGCATATAAAAACTAGCACGCTTACAGAAAACCACACACGAACAGACACGAACAGACACACAGAGAAACAACATAAACGCCGCGTGAATACACAGACACACACACACATACATAGAATCGTACAAAATTGATATCCGCACGCCATATGAACTCGATTCGTCACGAGGTTCAATATCGCATATGAGCATAATAATATGCAGCATAATATGCAGCAACAATATTAAAGGAGAAGTCGGGATTAATCGAAGCGCAATCCAAGGAGAGCCATCGATTTCCTTTTCTACTTCAAAGCGTCCTAACTGGAATACATTCCGACGAAGAGAAGAGAAAGGAAGGGAAAAATATGCAGCAAAATAATGACAGTACCGTTATAAGCGCCGTGCAATGTAAATATTACTAAATATGTACTTCGTTAAACTGCGACACACGTGTGCCATACGGCGATATTGAATAAAATGAATGACAAACGTTTGAAGGTATCGACAATGACGCGGGCGTATTAGAATTGCCAAACCGACAAAAGACGAGCGGTGACTTCAACCCGTTTCAACGTGTACATTTGACAGGGTAAGCCCCCCCCCCCCCCCCCATCCCGACCCCCGTCGTGCAATGAGAACAAAAAAGAGCGAATACAAAATACTACAAAGCTCGAATGAGCAGGCATTGTCGCTTCGTATGGAAACGACGTATTCGCTCCGTAAGCCACGCCGTTCAAACATCGCTGGGATGTTCCACTGGAATTGAAAGGAACAAAACGAACCCTCGTTCTCCGATTGTCACGTAGCTTGCCTTAATTCTACGCACAATTTGTTGTCTTTGGTTAATTATTATTATATAAAAAATAATTTTTAAATTAGGGTCTTTATGTGCTTGAAAGTGCGTTGTCTGCCCTATTTCGATATTTCAAACAACCTTAAAAGTCTTTTTTCTTTTCTCTGAATCTTTCCTTACCACTAGCCTTGAAGTTTCACGAAATTATAGACCTCTTATCTTAAACCACATTCGCTATCATCATAATAATCAATCAGTGACAATCACCATCATCATTATAAATATAAATATAAATATACATACACATACACATACACATACACATACACATACATATACACATACAATATTTTCATTTGAAAATAAAAATTTTATGGCGAATTCAAACCGTCTTCTTCTCAACTTGAGTGACAGTCCAAATTAACTTCGATCACGAAAATAATAAAACAATGAAGTTAATTAATTAAAACTTTTACAACTTTTCTGCGAAATTTTAGAAAACGAAGCTGGAATGTTTCATAAACTCTTTCCAAGAGATGCACACGCACACACGGATACAGACAAACACACACAAACAGGCACACAAGGATACAAGCAGACACACACAAATATTAACACACATACACACACATACAGAATTTCTTCATATAATACAAAAACGTCACTTTTTAAATGAAAACGCCTCAACTCTCAGACCACATGCAAGGCTAATCGTCACCAGCTAGCTCACGATGAAGTTTAATTATATATCATCACTGGACGCGCCAAAGAAAAACAACACAAAACCACATTATCATTATTATTTATTTATTCTTAATCATAATAATAATTATAATATAAATAAATAAGCAAACAAAAGCACCGATTGTCACGCAAGGGTGACAATCGGTGCAACTACTCACTGCACATACTTATAATATATATATATATATATATATATATATATATATATATATATATATATATATATATATATATATATATATATATATATATATATACTCACCATTTTGTTGTTGATGTCGTGGAAATGGATTTCGCACACTTTGTCCACGATGGCTTCGCTTTCGAACGTGACAAAGGCAAACCCTGTTGCGATGGAAAGAAAAAAAAAGGTGAACATAAGTTAGGAAAATTGAAAGTGTGACCCCCGAAGCGATTGACCACCGAAAGCGGGGTCAGGAGGGCCAATGACCCTCGTAGAGTTTCGAATGTCGGACTAGCACGAGAAAGTTTTAAATTAAGTTCTAAATCAGCTGCCGCAAGTGCTGGTGGGAGCAGTCAGATAAGATTCCCGATCCTTACCACTGTATTACTATGGAGTACGTACGTTTGTGGGAAAAAATGAAAGAAAAATAATGTGGAAAGGATGGAGATAGAGAGATGAAGGGAGAGAAGGAGGAACAGATAGAAGAGAAGGAGAGGATAGAAAGAGAGGTAGTCGATAGTTTTGTATAGTTGTGTTTTCAATTCAGGTAGGTAGACAGACAGCAGATAAATAAATAAACCTTTATACATATATGTATATATATAAACGTGTGCATACACTTGTATTTATGTATTTATTTATAAGAACGCAAAAATTTAACAAGAGTGGTTCGTAACATCTCACTTTCATAGTTTAAATTTTATATCTGTGTGTATGTATTTATCTATATATGTATCTCTATATGATGCGCCCACTCATATATTCCACTTTCAAATGACAGTTTTAAACAGAATTGAAAACACATTTGTGTTTTCAATTCAGACACTTGATTGCAACACATTAAACTCATACAACAATACTTTAAAATTACTAAAAAAAAATCGGACTATTATTATCATTGCTCAGATTTCTAAGTTCTTCTTTTTCTCTTTTTTTGAGAATTACAGCACTTTTCGAAGTATATTTGCGATTCCTAGCAAAGTTATTTTCTGAATTTGGTCTGCAGTTGGTTTTCCTGAAGTTTCTTCAAGTATTTTTCGAAGCCAACTTTGACTGTTCCTAAGGCTCCAACAATAACCGGGATTATAGAAGTATTGGTTTTCCACATTCTTGAAATTTATATTTCAAGTTCTTTGTACTTAATATTATTATTATCATTATTATTATTATTATTAAATAATATTATTTTAATAACATCTGTGAGATGAGATTTTGGTGCTATTTGGGAGAGCGAATCCTGTACGTATTTGAAGCTGATGCTGCCATATGATCAAAACAATTATTATCCCAGCGAGTGTGATGGCTGTGTGCATTTCTATGTTTGTGCTAGTGTGCGTGTGTCTATGCTGTACCCGTGAATGCGTATCTTTGTACACGAGTGCACTTCAACTCAAAGTTCTTGTTAAGCAGTTTAGAAATTTAAATTTTAACTTAAAATTTAGTCAGCAGATGGCGTCGAGGGCTTTAAAAAAATTATTTTAAGAGGATTTCAGTTTTTTAAGGCGGCTTTGGAACTCTCTAATCTAATCTATCAGCGAATAAGAAATGTTGGCAATCATTCTTCATGATTTTCAGAGTATTTAATTTTCATATTTAAATAAAATCAATTTGAAAAATAAAATCAAAATTCTGTATTAAAATCAATAAATTCAATCGACGAAGATGAAAATAAGACAATTATTCTGAATGGTGGTCGGAGTCCACTTATTTTTAAAAGACAATTATGTATTTATAATTTAAAACATTCTTTTTATCGTGAATTAAATTTGTTTACTTTTTAGAAGAAGGAGCATGATATAATAATGTATTTACAATAGTTATAAAAGTATTATTGAAATTAGAAGAACTAAACAAACTGATCATAAAAATGAATTCGAATATGACAGACTATTTATTTATTTATTTATTCAAAACTTTTAACAAGCTGACATTTAAAACTGAAGTTCAAGTCAGAATCATATATATAGAATAGATATATCGGAGATGAGCAGGTTTTGAGTGAGATGCCAAGATGGCCTCCGAAAAAACGATTTAGAGTCTTTTGGATCCATGGAATATTCATTATTTGTATTAATCTATTTTTGGTACGACAGCGGAGACTAAACTCCGGTTTGTAAGAAACAGAAACGTCGATTTCTTATAGCTAAAAGTAGTTGATATGAGCTTTATTTTAATTTAACGCGATATCCGACAAAAAAAATATACAATTCTAATTTACCGATAACACAGGCGACATAAATAGACCATCGAACTAGAGACTACGCAAATAAGGAGGAGGTATTGCGTTAATTTACCGCAACGGTTTTCACTGCTTGCAGGTACCTCACCCTACCACGTCAGAGTTTGAGCATCTAATCGTGGACATCCCTAACCTGAAACGACGGACTCGCATTCTCGTTATTTATAGACCACCTGGACCAATTGGCAAAAATTTCATTTGCGAATTAAGCGCACTCATCGACTTTCTTCTTTCACACAGCAATAACTTCATCATCTGCGGAGATTTCAATTGCCCTGCATCCTCATCATCCATCGACCCAGCTTTGCAAGAACTTATCGATGAGTTCAACTTAATTCAACACATCAACTCTCCAACACATTTCAAGGGCAATATTCTTGACTTGCTCATCACGCACCATGACGCTCCCGATCTCATCTCAAATGTCACCACACAGACCCTGTCATACTCAGATCATTACCTGGTCACTGCTCTCGTCTCCATTTCGAAACCTCGTCCCATCTCCATATCATCTAGTTTTCGCAATCTGCGTTCGATCGACTGGTCCTCCTTCAACACCGACCTTGCCAACTCAACATTATTAGTCTCAGACAACCTCTCAGCAAACAAGTTCGCCGAACATATCAACAATACCGTCTTACACGTACTCAACAAACACGCTCCCATCCGCCACATCACACTCAGAAGGAATGTTGAGAAAACACCAAGAGAAATTTCAGACGCCGCCACAAGCGCGAAAAGGTACATGCGCAAAATGGAAAGACGCTTTCATAGAGACTGCTCGCAGGCAAACAAGCTGGCATTTCAAAATGCTAGAAAACTAGCTAGAATGGCCATTGTCAATTCTAAAGTTGACGCTCTGCGAACAGAACTGAGCTCTTCCTCAGCTAATCCACGCTTTTTGTGGCGCAACTTAAATACACTTCTCCACAACAATAATCATCAAAATTTCACTGACGATGAGTGCAAATTACTTGTTGACTCCTTCAACAATTATTTCATCGATAAAATCAACACCATCCACCAAAACATCAAGCAACGCCTTTCTGTGTCTACAAGCTCTCATGGTTCTAATGTTTTTAGAGACAACTCGAATAGTATACTTTCTTCTTTCCCTGAAGTAACCCCATTAGAGGTTATCTCTATTATCAGATCGACTTGCAATAAAACCTCTCCTCTTGATTCTTTTCCACATCAGGTCCTTCTTCATTCTTCTAACTTTCTCGCTCCTGCCATCTCAACTCTAGCCAATCTTTCTTTTGCTGAAGGAAGTTGTCCAGATTCTTTTAAGATAGCCCAAGTTCTTCCGCTACTCAAAAAACCAAACCTGGATGTTGATAACCCGGCAAATTTTCGGCCTATATCCAATCTATCAACGATCTCTAAAATCATTGAGCGGCTTGCACTAAAACGGCTTCAACCACACATCACTTCAAACAATAATTTCACCCCATTTCAATCAGCTTATAGACGTTTCCATTCCACGGAAACTTCTCTTTTGCACATTCTCGACTATGTCTTCAACGCCTGCAACTCTAAACAGGCCACTCTCATTGCTGGTCTTGACTTATCTGCTGCTTTTGATACCATCGACCATGGTATTTTACTAAAGCGTCTCAAAGATGATTTTGGACTCGATGGAACCGTTCTATCATGGCTCTCCTCGTACCTCACTGATCGCTCTCAATTTGTCAAACTTGGTAATTTTTCATCACCTTCTGTCAAACTTACTCATGGAGTACCCCAGGGTAGTGTTCTAGGTCCTCTTCTGTTCACAACTTACATATCACCTGTCAGCGATTTAATATCTTCGCACAACTTAGGTTATCATCATTACGCTGACGACACGCAGCTCTTCATATCGCTCACTCCTAAACACTACTCTTCCACAATCCAAATAATCACTTCTTGCATCAACGCCATTGAAATGTGGTTTCTGCAAAATAACCTTCAGTTTAATACCTCTAAAACCGAGATATCTCTCCTCGGATCATTTCATCAAATCAACTCACTTTCACATCTTTCATCGTTACAATTGGGCTCAGAATCCGTTAATGTTTCGCCTTCTCTTAAAATTCTAGGCGTATTTTTAGATAACAAACTTACATTTTCTAACCACATCTCATCTATCATCAAATCATGCAATCACCACCTTAGAGCTATACGTCACATTAGACCACTTCTCACTACTGAGCTCGCTAGTATGCTCATTCGCTGTCTCATACTATCTAAAATTGACTATTGCAACTCAATTCTCTACAACATCTCCGCTCACCAAACATGTCGTCTCCAAAGAATCATGAAGCGTGCTGCCAAAGTAGCTCTCAACATCCCTAGCTCAGTCCATCAACCTGCCATCAACTTCTTCGCCAAACTACACTGGTTACCTATCCCCTATCGCATCCATTTCAAAATAGCACTCATAACCTACAAAACCCTTGCCACTTCATCTCCTATATACCTACACAAACTCCTAACTGCAAGATCTATTTCTAAACAACTTCGCTCTACATCCTCCCTTCATCTTCTACAAAAAACTACAATCAACAAAATCTCTAGGCGTGGCTTTCGCCACGCTGCCCCAGCTGTTTGGAACTCTCTTCCTCCAGATATTAGGAACTCTCCAAACGTCAAAATTTTTAAATCTAAACTTAAGACTCATTATTTCAATATTAGTCTAAAGGAACCTTCGTAAGCGCCTCAGACTTTCCTGGCGCTCTATAAATATATTATTATTATTATTATTATTATTATTATTATAAAATTCAATGTCAACTGAAATTTTTATAAAAAAAAATTTGTTAATTTTTATAAAGTTAAAAATTTATTTTGTACATACAAATTTTTTTTTCTATTAAAAAAATACTTGATTAAGTTATTATACGGTTGTAACTCTCAGTTCTTCGTTTCCGATCTCCGGTCTACTAGGCTGCCTCGCTAAAAGCCTTCCTAAACAACAGGCGGGCCGATATATCTATTCTATATATATGGTCAGAATAACTAACTACGGTTTGAATTTGAAATCAAACTAAGGTTGAACATGTCCAATCATTTCGCGAGCATTTAATTCTTTATTTATTATTTGTTTGCCAATTTTTAGTGAATTATTATCGTGTTAAACTATAACGAATAAAAAAGAGAAGTTAAATACACTTTTGTATGTATGTATGTATGTATGTATGTATGTATGTATGTATGTATGTATGTATGTATGTATGTATGTATGTATGTATGTATGTATGTATGTATGTATGTATGTATGTATGTATGTATGTATGTATGTATGTATGTATGTATGTATGTATGTATGAATGTATGTCTATGTATGTGTGCATTACTTTCTGATGGCAATAGCAGAAGTCTGCCACATACGCTCGTTCGAGAACAGCTGACGATATTTTTTCAGCACAAATAACTAGATAACTTTGTGTTCGTTACATACCTCTCAGTTGTCACTTACTCCCTTTTTCACCTCACCCCCCTTTTACTTCGTTACACTCCCGCTATCTATCATTTGCTATTTCTCGATCTATTTTGCTTTTCCCAGTTATAGGCCCAGAAAAGTTATGTTAGAATAAAGAGATAAGTAGAAAAATATGCTCTATTTGGAAAAGAAAACAACAATTTTGCACTAAAAGAACTTCTTCATAAAAATGTAGGTCATATCATATTCATACAAACACTGTTTGAAACACACACATGAACTCATATGCAGACAAACAAACAAATATATATATAGAAACATATACGCGCACATATGAATTCATATATAATATATATATATATATACATAGAAACACACACGCACATATGAACTCATACAAACACACACGCACATATAAACTCATACAAACACACAAACACATACACAGACAAAACAAACATCCCAACTCCTCCGCCTAGCACAAAGCAGAGTTGTATCATCAACTTTCAAAGAATAATCTAAAGAACATCAACTACTACTACTAGGATCGATGAGAAGAAAAAAAAAGAAGAAAAAAAAGAAGAACAACGACGATCATAATCATAACGTTAGTGAGGATGTGGCGGTGATGATGATGATGACAAGTTCCTTTTAGAAAAACTTCTAAAATTAGAGCCGCACTGGCGTAACCTCTCTTTAATAATATATGTATACTATTGTATACCTGTATACATCAAAGTTGTCCACGGGTCGGGTCGGGTCTTTGAATTTTAACATGTTAAGCACGCTCCACATCGAAAAACTTGAGTTGACGCAACCCGATAAAATCTGGCACGTCCAGTGCGATCGGAGTTTGTAGATGTGGCACAGCCTTGCAACTCCGCACGCCTGGATTTTGACCCAGTCGCATGTATTTCTCCGTTTAATAATGTTTTATCAAACTTGCCGAGTGCCAACGAATCAGCGTTAAGAACTTTCTTGAAGAAAAGTACTTGTCTTTAAAAAAAAACTGTTAAATAATAAAAATAAAAATTGAAAAAATAATTTAAATTAAATTAATAATTTATTATTTTGATATACAAACACTATAGATAATATAGATGAGGCCATAGATATGTCTATGGATGAAGCATATGAAGCTGCCATTTTCAACCTTTCACCTGACATACTTTCTCGTGATTGGTTGGGGAAAAAACTGGGTCAAAATGTAAAATACACGCGAATACAACGTGCCAGTCGTGTCGGGTGTGTGCGTGACTAGTTCACATCGACCGATTTGATCTGATTTTCCTGTGTTATGTTGTCGGGTCGTATCTAGTTTGTCGATGTGGAGCGTGCTTGAGTGGGCTGAGTCGGGTCGAGCGAAGTCGGGTCGGATCAAATCGAGTCTTTTTTTTATTTAGCCCTTTGAACTATTGAAACAATATGAAAAAAGAATTTCAAAAACGAAATGGTGGACAAATTAAACATTTGGCTCCTGTGTGAAATGACCAAAACAATGTAAAGAATATCGAAACAATTAGAAGCAGGAAGAACTAATATGAGTTCAATTTTGATTGACAGTTAAGAAACATAAGTATCTGCTCCCCACGTAAAATGCATGACTCGATCCATTTGCCAGTTTGCGCAATTAATGATGCTCATCAACGTTCGACAAAACCAGCGAAGATCCCAATGAATTTTCCTATGAAGAAGAACCTTTTCAGCTTATACAGTTTTTCGGTATTTAGTAAATAAAAAAAAAAACATTGAAATATTAGAAGAGAGAAAAAGAAAGACCAATACTTGCTCAAATAGCTCGTCGTTTATACAGCCTTTCAGCAAGTTCAGCACAGGCAGAGCAAAACTTCTCTTCTGTGGAGAACACAATAACAGATCTCCGTTCACCACTCTCAGCTACAAATATGGAATCAATAGAAATTAGAAATTATTGTGAGACGGAGACTGTAGGAAGATTTCTTGTAAAATTGAATTTTGTTTAAAGTAATAAACAATGTAAAAAAAGATTTATAACATAATAGGTATAGGTATAAGGCCGGGTCGGATCATGGTTGAGTGTTATGTGACGTGTTTATGTGGCGCGAAACGAGTGTCCGTGTATTATTTTTGGCTTTGGAGCAGAGAGGCCCACGAAAGCAAAATACTTTCGTAGGCACATGGTTCGATTTACCTTAGCCCGCCAACCACTACTGTGCAATAAGTTAAGAAAGGTTATGAGTCGAGTCTGCTCGACAAAATTTGACCCGAGATTTGACCCATGGACAACTCTGTTATACATGTACACTCACTCACTCACACAAGAACGCATATATATATTAAATAAACATAAAATAATGCACAGGTATTAAAACGAAGAGGAGCTAAACAACATATAACATGATATAATGCTGTCTCCAATGACATGATATCATATTGTGTGCTTAATTAAGTATGAAAATATATCCTCAGAAATTGTAAATAATTAATATTATCTTCATTTAAATTTCTTAATATCATCTCAAGGTTGATCGTGTTTTTACATGCAGCTTAAATGTGAATTAATTAGAAATTTTTGCTTGAAGATGGAAGCCTCATAAGTTCGTATGGAATTAATAAATGACTCAACTAAAGGTGCACTCTGTGTTTTAAGTCTAGATAATTTCCTATGTTGTTCTATGATAATTATTTGCTTCAATAACTTCGATTTTTGCATAAGAAGATTTATTTATTTATTCTGTAAGTGCCAGACAATCCTGCCGCCCAAACCAGGAAAGCCAGGGTACAATAAAACCAGTTCAATTACAAAATTGGGGTACCGTCGATTCAGCCTCAACCAATAAAGTGAGGGAATACAATCAAACCAGCCCAAACTATTAAAGTGGGAGTAGAATCATGTCAACCCAACCATTAAAGTGAAGGTAGAATAAAATCAGGTAAGCCATTAAAGTGGAAGAAAGCTATTTTTCAATCGCCAAGATTTTCCACTCTTACATCATTAGCAAAAAGTTCCAACGACACAAAACATCATTAGCAACAACCTCCAACGACACAAAACATCATCAGCAACAAACTCAAACGACACAAAACATCATCAACAACAAACTCAAACGACACAAAACATCATCAGCACAACGACACAAAGCAGCATTCAGAACGAAAGAAATGACTTCTCAGAAATTTTATAAGCGTATTATTCCTACAAACGTCGACTGCGTATAAGTCTTGTCTTGATAATGCCACCGGCCTACATACGAATAACCACAGTAATAAGTTAAACAACGTTGACGGGCTGCTGGTCTCACAATACATTCCGTGCTGTGTGCTGGAGATGACAAAATGACAGAGGTTCGACACGGAGAAAACTGTAGAAAACATCAATTAGAGTTTATTTATTTATGGACTTCAAAGGATAGACTTGAATGAGCCACAAGGACAATTTCAATGTATGTCTGGAAAGACTTCATTTGGGAAAGATTTTTTCTGTCTCAATATCTTCAAAAAAAATTTAAAGATTCTTAAAAATCGTAGCGTACAGCGTCTTAAACAACTAGTTTGTCTAGACCGAAAAATTAAGAAAGATTGAGCAAGAACAATGACCTTTCGATTCCCCGATTTAACATCTCCATGTATCTTCTTACAAAAGAACCTCCAGCCTCTTCTAGCTCAAGCGGATCGAAAAGGCATTTAATATTAAAGTATTCGTGGAAGAAGAATGTCTGAGTTAAAAAACTTCTAAAGCAGCTTTCAATTAAGAGTGTTTTATTTGTTGAGGTGTAAGTAAGTCGGGTGCATTTATTCAGATCGATGACGGGTATTTGCTTGCGAGGCTTTTACTCAAATAAGAAAAATTTATTATTAATAAAAATATTAAAAAATTAAATGCTGTCTTTTTAATGTTTTCTAAATAGATTCTGAGCAAGCACTCCAGCAGACCTTATTATACCTTCACAACTTGACGCATACTGTTATTATATAATAAGGTTCATTTGGTTATTACATAATTTACATAATTAGTTCTAAGTTCTATATTCTGTGCAACAAAAGCTGTTTCAATCGAAATACCAGCTAAGTATGGACTTGTGTATTATATTCAAGTATATAATGATACTTTTATAGCACGAGACATTACAAAAAGGTAAATTATAGCTTTCCGATTGTCAATTCAATAATCGCACCAATCTTTGAAAGAAAACAAGTTTGCTACTAAAATAGGTTGAATAAAAACGCGCTGAAGAATAATTGTCAAATGATAAATTTTAATGTAGCTTTGTAATAAATGAATCGCTTGTATGGTATTCTTAAAACGAACTCGCTAAGGAGAAGATTTATATTTATTTAATTGCAATCAAGCAGTTAAGCTTCGCTAGCGTTTAAGCCTTACTTTTTCTTCTTGAAACATACTTAGTGGTCTCCGTGGACCCTACAGAAACTCCTCAATATTTTCAAAAGAATATAACAAATGTCTAAATATTTAAACTTCTTAGGTGAGATCAGGAAACATACAAGTCATATCTACTATCGGCAAAGAAAATGACTATTATCGAAACGAAGCGAAAAATGCAGCGACTCGATTAACTCGCTTACTTGTTGTGTATACTTATGTACATTCATTGTAATCTAAAATCAACATCATTATAAGTACCAGTCACTTCCAGAAACCTAAATAAAAATTTAAATGCAGCAAGCTGGAAGAATGCACAATGTAGTTGTTTCAGCCTCGAAATAACATAATGTAGTTGTTTCAGCCTCGAAATGACACATTCTCAAGCACATTTCCAATTCCTTTCAACTGAGAAATTCTTAACAAGTATTCCCAGTCAGCAATAGTTAAAAAATTTAATAATTTTTTTTATCTAGTAAAAATATTAAAAAACTTCTTCATGAGAATTTTAATAAAACCGTCCAGGACTTGTAATAATGCACTTGTAATCTGGTACCTGGATCTTCTTGTTGCCAGACATGTGCTTCTTGTATGGGTTCTGGTAGGCAATTTAAATGGCGGACTTCGTCGCAAGTCACAATTAAATAATAAGAACAGTTGGATTCTGGATCAGACCATCCAATAACAGGATAAAAAAAATACTATCAGCCTGGAAAATGTGCAAATGCAACAATTTTCAGTCAGAAAGCAAACCAAGGCATTCTCACAAACACCAACTCTCCTCTCGTGATAAAGAAACCGATGTGAATCTTTTACTCTTTCATCCGATTGCGTTTTTTGTGTTACCAACGATTTCTGCAGAGTTCATCTGACCATGAAAGGTCACGTGCAGCTTCTGCATGTGAACGACTCTTGGCAACCTGAGCAGATCCTTCTGATCTGTAAAAAAAGGTGAATAAAGCAATTTCATAACGCAGAGAACAGTGATTGGGTTACGACCGCTTGGCCCACATAAAATTGCTTTCCCATGCATGTACATAAACGCCCGACCGCCCGTCTATAGCAGAGCAATTGAGCTGTAATTTTAGAAATAATTGCTGGATACTCGGAGGCCTATTATATCATTACAAGGCGAAAAAGTTTGCAAATGTTATTCCCGAGCAATAATGCATTCATTCACACTGGCAGCGCAGAAAGTTTTTTGTTCGAATGGATCAGTCCTAGTTATCATCGTTTGAAAAGAAGAAAAAAAGAGTAAACAGTTTTTCAAGCGGCAGAAAGACAAGGGATGAGAAAACTATCTTTCAAGATGATTTAACCATCAACCGGCCGACACTCTCAAAGCGCTCAAACCGAATAAAATTTCCAGGACGTCAATCACTCCAAATCCGCAGTGAATGGAAAAATGGGGTTCTATTCTTTATCGCCGCATAAGTCTTCTTAATTAGTTTTGGTTGCGTCTTATCACGCAAAATAGGAAGCATTAATGCCGCATAATCGCATCAGGTTCATCGGGTCCTTGAAGGTATAATAGAAGATTGGTTGACGGTGTAGTAGAACCTAACAAGGCCAGTGGTGAGTCACGCAAAGAAATATGCCGGCATAAAATTTATTGCCTCTATATAAATACAAACGCGTGGGAACCATCTTATTTATCTTGTTTAAAAAGAATTTCGAGAAGAATGAAAATGTGTGAAGAAAAAGAAAACAAGAGCGACAGGATGTTTGAATAGAAGGTCACTTTCAGGTCATTTCATTGCTTTGCAAAACTTCGAATAAGAAAACGAAAAACAGAGAACTGTGTTACTCATAACTTCATAACAACACCATATATATAGTGGGGCGGCTAACTGATCAAAAACCCCTTCATCGTGCAAACGCTATTGACAAGCAAATAAATTACATATTTTTAATCAGAAAAATATGCTTGTAATTACCTGATATCGCCACATTCTGTAAAATTTAGAAAAAAAATCACCTTTTTTGGACCCGCTCCTGTATGAATAGCGTATTATCGCAGGCGATCAAACTGGCGAAAAATTCAAATATTTTATTTTTTTTTGTTGGTTTGCATATGCTTAATATAAAAAATGAAGAAAACAAGAAAAAATAGATGAATAATTAAATTTTGAGTGAGTAGACCTATGGAAACGAGTGCCTCTAGTGCGTGTCTCTTTCCGTAGGTCTACTCACTCAAAATTGAATTATTCATCTATTTTTCTTGTTTTCTTTATTCTCTTAATTAAATATATGCAAACCAACAAAAAAAAACAAATATTTAAATTTTTCGCCAGTTTGATCGCCTGTGATAATACGCTATTCATACAGGAGCGGGACCAAGAAAGGTGATTTTTTTCTCCTCAATTTTACAGAATGTGGCGATATCAGGTAATTACAAGCATATTTTTCTGATTACAAATATGTAATTTATTTGCTTGTCAATAGCGTTTGCACGATGCTGCAGTTAGCTGCCCCACTAATACATTTAGGGTACTTGCGTTGTTAGCAGGTGTTGTGGTTTGCGTAGGACTAAGATGCATCATACAACACAACACATACTTTATTGACTTGAATAAAACCTTCTCTGGGAAATCATCGCTGACATCAGTAAAAGAGATTTGACCGACCAGTTGTGACCATTCGTCTTTCGCAAGGCAGACAGGGGACAGATGGACACAACAGATATAACCGGACATATGGACACAACAGAAATAACCGGAAAGATGGACACAACAGAGATAACCGGTTTGTTGTCGATTAACTGGAAAAATCGATGACCATGAAAAACCACCGGCATTGAAGAATAGGAACTGAGATTCTTGATTTTCTTCTATTAACAGACAGAATAAAAGAGCAAAAGTATAGCTACGGAGCAATAAAGCAAGAAGAAAAGTGTGGAATTGGCACCCCTGCTACAGAGAATTGATCTGCCATCGATGGAACTATAAAACCCCGGCACGAGAAATCAATACGCGCTTATAAAGCCCAGTCAATGCCAGCGAGACGGAGCGGTGCCGCACAAATTCCTCCGCACAAAATATTACACCCGCCTGCAGAGCGCCAAAATTCAGCTCTATTATAAAGGCGAGGCGATTCATGAAGTCTCGCGGCAAAGGGCAAAGACGAACAAAATAGGTCATCGTGAACAAAAAAAAAATAGTCCCCATCTTTTCTTTCCTTCAGAGATTTCTCCGCGCGCATCGATTTTGCGCCAAGTTGGTGCTAATAATGTCATAGAAGAAAATCGATATAGGCAAATATGACCAATCTAGCACGTACTGGAGACGACATCTCTACAAGGAAGTCGACATAAAACCGAAGAAAAAAAGGAATTTCCTCTCCGGGGAAGTGGATGGAGGGGGTTGAATTGGATGGAGGGGTTTGAAGTGGATGGAGGGGGTTAAAGTGGATGGAGGGGGTTGAAGTGGATGGAGGGGCGGAAGGGTGCAGGAGGAAACTTCAGTGACGACTCCGACATAAAAAGAAAAACTCATCTTCTTCCGGTCGTAAATTAAGAAAAACTAAAAAAAAATCGGAAAACGTAAAATTTCAACCCCACTATAAGTGACCTTGTCGATCATTTTTTCTGCCCGCTGCAGTTGTCATGCCAACCAACCAAACCGACGAAGCGCTTCCACAACCTCGATCCACTTTTGATCATTCAGCACAAGACCACGACACTTCCTCCTCTCCAAATGGCGGTAAAAACAACATACATGAGGTCATGAGGTCACCATATCTTTATAGAGTTTTTTCTTCCCACTCGAACGATCGAAAAAACTCAGAATTCAAAATTCTCCATCCGCCTAAATGAACATTAACGTCACTTAAGTGACTGGTTACGTGATGACAAATTTAATTATTTATCAGATATTAACATATAAATAAAAAAAATGAAATTTCGAAAAAATATGAATTATGAAGTAAATTTCGATGTCGCTCGATTCTCCAGCGCTAAAAGAGAGGAAGGAGGAAGTAGAGGAATATCTTCTGGATGAATGCAAGATAGGAGCAGCCATCGTGATGTAAAAAGAAGGCAAAATGGACGATAAATGCTGCATGGACTTCAGCATTGTAAAGATGCAGTCCCCCTGCTCCATCATCATCAACATCACCATCAACAACATCATCAACATCACCATCAACATCACCATCAACATCATCATCAACATCATCATCAACATCACCATCAACATCACCATCAACATCACCATCAACAACATCATCAACATCACCATCAACATCACCATCAACATCATCATCAACATCACTATCAACAACATCATCAACATCACTATCAACAACAACGACGCTATTTGTTGTTCGGTTTAACGAAGAAGAACCTAATTTATTCCATTAAAAATTTTTGAAGTTCAATAAGAAATGCTTAGAGAAAAGAAATCTAAGGTACGAAAATGTCACCGTTCTTGGTGCTAAAACGACCGGAAGATACACATACACCAGCATGCACACCCACAAACATACATGCATACACACTACACATACATACACAAACTAACAAACACACACACACACACACACTCGCATGCACGCACACGTTGATACAGGCGAACTGACTAGGACGACCTCAACACACTAATCATGCTTAATTGAATTTCAATTCCACTCAGATCGTTTAATCTTCTAGCGGCATGTTCGTGCTGAATGTGAAATTCCAGATGACCTCCACAACAACCACATACACGTTTCCAACATCCTACTACCAAGAATTCCACGATTTTCAGTTCTATCTTTCTTTTCCAAGAGAGAGAAAAGAAAACGGAATAAGGTTGTAGAATAACACCCTGGAGATCAGGGCATTAGCGGTTTAAGCCAATCACTATTGGGGCATGGGAGTGCTTGCCTGTTTTCTTATCAGGTTGTGCAAGATTCCAAAGTACATACTCACTCACTCACTCACTCACTCACTCACTCACTCACTCACTCACTCACTCACTCACTCACTCACTCACTCACTCACTCACTCACTCACTCACTCACTCACTCACTCACTCACTCACTCACTCACTCACTCACTCACTCACTCACTCACTCACTCACTCACTCACTCACTCACTCACTCACTCACTCACTCACTCACTCACTCACTCACTCACTCACTCACTCACTCACTCACTCACTCACTCACTCACTCACTCACTCACTCGCTCGCTCCTTCATTAGTTTCGTTTAAATGTAATGAGATTAGCAGAACAGTAAAATTACGTTTTCGCCGTTAATTACGAAGAAAAAAGTTATTTTCCAGAGATAACAAAGACCTCTCCTGACCCCACAAAAGTGGGCGAAACACATAAAAAAGGGAAAAAACTTTTTCTTTTAAATGAAGGCCATGGAAATCAAATAAATCCTCTTTGAATAGCAGCTATCTTCTTCATATTGATCCGGTCACAAGAATGTACATTGTGCAAGAAGGCCACCACGCTCGTCAATCCTATTATGCAAAACAGCGACAGGACGGATCGTGCTAACTTTGGCAAATTCTTTTGGCAAACCGTGTTTGGAAGAAGTTATTAAAGGTTTGGCCGTGTAGTGAAAAATTCATTTTTTGTAAACAAGAAAAATAAATTTGGCAGAATGTAAGCAAGGTAGCCGTTGAATACGATGCATCCGAAAAACAGGTTGGACGCTCGAAATGAGCAAGAAACAACCGTAGAAAAACAGGGTTGAAAGGTCAAGTTTGGAGATACTGGAGACTGCAGGATTGTCACACCACTAGTGTGAACGGACTCGCTTTTAAAAAAAAAAACAAAAAACCTTTTGATAGCTTGAACACCATTAGCTGTCATTCGACGACCTCAGTAAAATTGAAGATAAAAAAACATGTGATTATGTCATGGCAGAGTCAGTCTAGCCGAATGCACCGAATGACCCGCTGTTTTGAGCGCTCTTCAGTCTTCTGTTGGCAAGCGAGTGGCACACAATGGAAAACTTGGGGCGTATGATGTGCTTGTTATGATGATGTGATTGTTATGATGATGTGATTGTTATGATGATGTGCTTGTTATGATGATGTGATTGTTATGATGATGTGATTGCAGTGATGGTTTTTAACTACTTTTAAAGTAGTTAACTACTTTATTTAACTACTCACAAAAAAGTAGTTAGTAACTATTTCCTAACTACTTTTAAAAGCAGTAGTTATTAACTACCTCTTAACTACTGCCTAGTAGTTAACTAGTAGTTAACTACTTTTTAACATTAAAATTTTAAATAAATGTAATTTCCAAGACGTTCTATATCAACTGAACAGAACATAATTATTTACATATTTATTTACACAATTATTTACAAAATGATACTATCAAAAGCATTTACAGAATATCTAAGATGATCTCTTAAAAAAGTCATCATATCGATGTGGTTATCAGACAATTTACTTCGTCTGTCAGATAAAATTTGTCCTGCTACACTAAAAAGTCTTTCAACTGCTGCTGAACTTGGCAATGTTGAATTGAGCTTTATAAATGCTGCACAAACATCTGGATAATGGAAAAGACTTTGGATGTTCTTGGACGGGTTTGATAAATAATCATTAAGCTGTTCAGCCAATACATTGTCAAAGGAGTATGGTATGGTATCCATATAGTCGTACAAATCGTCATTTTCACTGCACTGATCATTGTCAACAGAGGTGATTGTTTTTGAGGTAGGGCAAAGGTAACATTTCCAGAAATTCTTTTATGACAAGTATCGCATAATGCCGTAAAAAATTTTTCATCGTCCTTAACAACTAATTCAGTAAAACATTCTTTAATTATTTTGCTATTCATTGTAATAGATTGCAACAAACTCGTCACCTAATCGAAAATCGAACCTAACCGAAAATAATAACAAACAACGAAGCGAAAAATGAAAAGGAAGAAACAAAGCCAATAAGATAGTGATGTACCAAGTACATAAATTAAAAAACACAGATATCGTAATTGTTTAAAAAAATTATAAAAAAAATTAAAGTAGTTAAAAAAATAGTTAACTACTGTAGTTAATAACTATCTCAAAAATAGTTAACTACTAGTTGATAACTAGTCTCACAAAAAGTAGTTATTAACTATTCCTTAACTACTGTAGAGTAGTTAATAACTAGTAGTTAACTATTTATAGTTAGTAACTACCCATCACTGTGTGATTGTTATGATGATGTGCTTGTTATGATGATGTGATTGTTATGATGATGTGATTGTTATAATGATGTGATTGTTATGATGATGTGATTGTTATGATGATGTGATTGTTATGATGATGAACTTGTTATGATGATGTGCTTGTTATGATGATGTGCTTGTTATGATGATGTGATTGTTATGATGATGTGATTGTTATGATGATGTGATTGTTATGATGATGTGATTGTTATGATGATGTGATTGTTATGATGATGTGATTGTTATGATGATGTGCTTGTTATGATGATGTGCTTGTTATGATGATGTGATTGTTATGATGATATGATTGTTATGATGATGTGATTGTTATGATGATGTGATTGTTATGATGATGTGCTTGCTATGATGATGTGCTTGTTATGATGATGTGATTGTTATGATGATATGACTGTTATGATGATGTGATTGTTATGATGATGTGCTTGTTATGATGATGTGATTGTTATGATGATATGCTTGTTATGATGATGTGATTGCTGTAATGGTGATTCCAGCGTATTAACATTTATTCAATCTTCGCTTCGCAACTTCCGGATAAAATTCTACGGAGTTTTTGAAGCAAAAATAAATAAAGAAGAAAAATTGTTAATTGTGGAAATGGAGAGCACGTAAACAAGCGATTCTGATTACAGCAATTCCGTCGGGTATTTCCTAATGCTTATATTAAGAAGTTGATGATCTCGTATGACAGTGACACGTGCTATTATTCCAGTTGTACTTTAAACGGAGGTTGTGGTTATCATTATCCAGCTTTGTGTACCTTTGCTATAATACAACCACTATTATAATCATAATTAAAATTAAATCGGCAAACTTGTATAAAACAAAAAACTCATCGTCCTTATTAAATGCATAATATTTATAGATTTATAAAAATAATATATTTTAAATACTAACAATATCAACAACAAAAAATCTAATGAAATTTCATCCCGGATAAAAAAGCTTGCCGGCGAACAAAAGTGATTCTCTCAATAAATATAAATATACAATATTAGGGTGAAACTAATGTCTGTAAAACGTTTTATTAATAATACGGGTAAACAAAGAGCAACAATCTGGCTTTTATAAAGGGTAGCTAGTGCAACAGGCGCGTGTATCAGTCATTAAAACGCATACAGTAATGCTGCTGTAGTTGAAAAACATAACCTCATTGTCTAGATATATAAAAGGCAATGTGCGTTTGATTGTTTGTTTGTCTGTTTGTTTGTTTGTTTGTTTGTTTGTGTGTGTTCGCTCGTCACACCAGAACCGCTGGAGCATTTTGAAAGAAATTTTGCATGGAGGTATTTTTTATTAAGTAGAAGGTTTTGAGCCGTTACAAATAAATACCGGCCCATTATTTCACGTTTTACCCTCGAAAGCGGAAAAAACTCAGAAAAAACCCGAGCAACCCCGGGTAACCGTGCTAGTAAACAGTAAAATATGAAACTTATGTAAATCATTATCGCCTAAGCGGAATTTTGTTATATGTGACTTGGTAATATCCGAATTTTCTATTTGTGCTTTAAAAACCGCTCTTCTCTACGTATACTTCACCTTCGTTTCGGGATGTAGACAGAACGAAAATTCTCTATGCTCGTGTATGCTTACGGAGCAGCGTGTGGTGGGGGAGGCATACAATGGCATGTGGGGAGGCATAAAATGACATGTGGGGGCATACAATGGCATGTGGGGGCATACAATGGCATGTAGGGGATACAATGACATGTGGGGGCATACAATGGCATGTGGTGGGCATACAATAGCATGGTTCCTCCTTCGTTTCGTGTGTACAATCAGAATTACGGCACTAAGAGAAAATAAACGGGATTTCGCCAATTAAGTTTATAGATATAATATAATAGAAGTAATTTTCATGAACATGGCGGCTTTGTTTGTTATAAGCGAGGTCACTCTATTCATGATACGATGCACCTAGTTTTAATATTTCAAGGCCAGTTTTTGATATAAGATAGTGTAATATCTCACTACTGAATAGAGCAAATATTAATAGGCCGCCCAGATATGGTATATTTTAAGAAATAAAAAAAATAAAAAAGCAATCTAAGAATGACACAGACACACCCATACACATACACACACAGACACATACACACACATGCAAGTAGACATCAAAAAGTTTTCTTTCTTTCCATCGATGATGGTATGCAGTTAAACGGTTTGAAGATGAATATGGAAAACGTGAGAGGAACGTTAAGGCATGGAAGCGTGTGAGTCTGCATGTCATGTGGGGCGGCTAGTTGGTAGCAACCTAACTTTTGTTGAGGCCGAACCACCCGAACCCATGGCCATATATATGAGTAAAAATATATGAGCGAAGCAGACTTCGGGAAAATTTTTAAATTTTTACAACATTTTTTTCACAGGAAATTTTATAAAAACAAGGAGAATAAAAATTTTGAAAAAGCTTTGAGCGAAGAACATATGTCGGCATTCGTTCATTCATCATCATCATCATCAATCATCGTCATAATCATAATCATCATTACATCACCACTACCATCATCATCATCATCAATCATCGTCATAATCATAATCATCATTACATCACCACTACCATCATCATCATCATCATCATCAATCATCGTCATAATCATAATTATCATTACATCACCAGTACCATCATCATCATCATCATCATCATCATCGCAGGAGAATATAGCAAAGAAAGAAGCAGAGAGAGAGGAGAGGAGAGAAGAGGAGAGGAGAGGAGAGGAGAGGAGAGGAGAGGAGAGGAGAGGAGAGGAGAGGAGAGGAGAGGAGAGGAGAGGAGAGGAGAGGAGAGGAGAGGAGAGGAGAGGAGAGGAGAGGAGAGGAGAGGAGAGGAGAGGAGAGGAGAGGAGAGGAGAGGAGAGGAGAGGAGAGGAGAGGAGAGGAGAGGAGAGGAGAGGAGAGGAGAGGAGAGGAGAGGAGAGGAGAGGAGAGGAGAGGAGAGAGAGCGAAGGAGTGAGAAGAGAAATAAATATAAAAAGCAATTTGATAGATGGGCGCCATTAATCTGTCGTTAAAATTGCTGTGATGAAAAATGGCGACTCATGAATACACGGATTCAAACTTTTCCACAGTTATTTTCTAATGATTTTTTTTTTCAAAAAAAAATTTACATTATTTTTGAAGTGGCAGAATGATTTTTTTCTGGAAATAAAATCACGGGAGTGAAACAAGGAACTTTTATTTAAAATTAGTAATAGTAGCAGTAGCAGCAGCAGCAGTAGTAGTAGTAGTAGTAGTAGTAGTAGTAGTAGTAGTAGTAGTAGTAGTAGTAGTAGTAGTAGTAGTTGCAGTAGCATTATTAGTAGCATTATTATTATCTTCACCCTCATAACCATATTAGTCCATATTATTATTATTATTATTATTATTATTATTATTATTATTATTATTATTGTTATTGTTATTGTTATTGTTATTGTTATTGTTATTGTTATTGTTATTGTTATTGTTATTGTTATTGTTATTGTTATTGTTATTGTTATTGTTATTGTTATTGTTATTGTTATTGTTATTGTTATTGTTATTGTTATTGTTATTGTTATTGTTATTGTTATTATTATTATTATTATTATTATTATTATTATTATTATTATTATTATTATTATTATTATTATTATTATTATTATTATTATTACTCTTATATCATCTTTGCTGTTTTTATTACCATTTACTTTTAAGAAAAGGCTAACCTCTGTGGCGCTGCGTCACTTTGTCAAACATCAGCATGGCGTCTTCTATCTGAAAAAAATCAATCGACCTCTTGATTACGTCATACAAACTGGCACAATCACACAGACAGTTCATCACATTCACACAGACAGTTCATCACATTCACACAGACAGCTCAACATATTCACACAGACAGCTCAACATATTCACACAGACAGCTCAACTAGTTTTGCAGGGAAGTAAGTTAAAAAACGGATTTCGACCGACAAATCAAACTTCTTGAACTTGCGAATGATATAAATTATTAGAGAAGCGACTAGGTGGAATCGTCAAGCCTTCAAGATGTGTCATTCTTTTCCTCCTCCCCCCCTCTCTTCAAACGAAACAACGTCGTCTCGGAAAAGAACTTCCGTTTAAAAAAAAAACAAGAATCATGAAATATCAACTTGAAAGCACAAAAAATACAATAAAATTACTATACGTACTTATTTTCTTGAAGCCGCAAAAGAACAAATCTCGACCAAACAGCTAAGTGACCACGATAGAAACTGTCATTAAATAGACCAAGAAGCTTTTCGGATGAAAGTTGTTGGACGCCAAGAATAAGTCAACACCAAATGAATAGATATGCAAAAAGGCATATTACTGATATTACCAACAACAACAACAATAATAATAATAATAAATTAGCCTTAATTGATTTCAGGGCAGTTCGACCCATAGCAAAGCTTTTAAAACAAATTGCTCAAAACTAATTCAGCCCATCCATCCAGTAATCCGCTCCAGTGGTGGAATAATTCCAAGGGTAGAACCTCGGGAGATCGGTCAAGCGAATGCAGACCGCCATCCACTTCATCACCGCTGGAAGTAAAAATTGACCTGAATAGGCAAGTACCTCGTAAGTCTCTCTCGACAAAGGAACGGCCTTAAATTTAAATACACAATTGCGTATTCATATCTATCAATGCCGTCCAAGGCTGGTGTCAATCCGACCTTTCTAGCTAGATGACCTTGAAACCCACCCACCATGTTTTGCCTCTACTAAGTAATTCTGATGTTGATTTTTTTTTCTGTTATTGTTCAATGTCAAAAATTGAATCAATGCAGAAATTACAGTTTTAATAGAAAGAAAAACTTTAAATGAGTTATTAAATTATTTTGATAATAATTAATGAAGGTTAGCACTTTAAATATTCATGAAGCAATGAGCTAATGAGCTAGCTGGCTGGCTATCACGCAACCCGACAACAAGCGATTCTTTCCACAAAAAGTACTATAAATACAAATTAATTATAGATTCAAGAAAAAATAGTGTGGGAATATATTTTCAAATATATGATAATTCATTTAAAAGCCTTTTTGAATACTCAATAGTTTAGTCACTCCATCAAAAAAAGGAAAAATGTTACAACTAGCCCCTCTTTCCATGTTGATGCTGCCGGTCGAAATGGCCGATCATTGACACAAGGGCTTCTATATAACTCATTCAAAGTACCATGGGAAATTTCACGAGTGGAGGCGGTCTAATAATAGGCAGCGTGAAAAATTAAAAATTTGCTCAAACGAGGAGATGAAAGAACGAAACAACAAAAATATAACGAGGGAAAACCCAACGAAGAACGAAATTCGCGGCCTCCCCGTGAAATGCACGGAAAACTATCAATCGATCAATCTTTCCATGTGGATGCTGCCGGTGGAAAACCAAAATTAAAAAGCTTAAAAAAATTGTGATAAAAACGTGACACGAGAGATGGGCAAAGGAAAACATGATTGATGAAGCGTTGATATGATACGGAATAAATAACATCTCCACTGGGCCGGAAAGAGCTGCTCGCAGATCCGCATAGATCTCCGTCCCTTCAGCATGCACCACCACCCCGGCACTCATCCGTTCGTCCAGCATTTTAATCATCAACCACCATCGTAGATGGAAATTCAGCCATCGTTTCTCCCTTCTTTGCAATCCCATCATCATAACCGACGGGGGCCCTCCTTCTGACACCAATGAATCACATGCATCCCATAGATTGTAGATGATGATGATGATGATGATGATGATGATGATGACGACGATGCATGTAGTATACGCGTTCATGGACGGAGCTGTAAATTACTCAAAAAAAGCGTTCTTCCCTTCTAGCGTGTATCACCAAGGGAACAATTACATCCAATTTCTTATTTACATTCGGATAAATCCTATAAATAGACGACTGGATCTCAGAATAATCTGTCGCCATATTTCAATCGTGCGACGTTATCTCGCCAACACGCATGCCATGGCTATTTGTAACGATAGGCGAAGTTGGCAACCGAACGAGGTAAAACGCAGTTTAATACAAAGCCTGATCCAAAGAATTCCATATTTTTCCCAGTCCCAGTCTGGGCAAGGGGCGACATAACGAGGTACCACAGTATGTCAGATGATCGCCATACATTTTGTCAAACGTATATTTTGTTTACACTTCCGCCCTTAGCAACTTTTATTAAACATGAGGCTACGGTAAATACTAAATTATGAAATCCAAATGTGCTAAGAAGAGAAAGCACCCGTTCTCCTGTTTACTTAATGCAATCTAGATCAGTAAGAAATGACAGTCGACACTTCCACTTGATTGTACGGCACCAGAAAAATTTCCTTGATCAAGGTCATTCATTCATCTAACAGGGAAATTAAATATATTTATATTTTAAATTGGCCAGTGGAAGCACGCATACCTCCATCGATAAACGACATGTGAACAAAACTTGGAAGCAGTTCAGATACTTTCTGGAGAGATTCCAACACAGTAAATCGATAAGCACACATACATTCGGATACGTAAGTAGGTGTTCGGTCCTGGAAATGAGCCACGCAAGAAGTTACTATAAATAATTGAAAACGTAAGCGAGTGAGTAAGAAACGAGGTTTCCTATCTGTTATTATTGGTTTTTTTCATATATTGTTTGCTATTCTAGTTTGTTCTGTTGCATACGCCTTATATTTCAACTTTATTTTGTTTATTTAGACATAGATAAAAACAATTTAAAAAATTGAAATTTATTATTCAAGAACCATTGCAAAATTTAATGAGAATATAAAAGAATGCATTGTCCTAAAGAACGACTATATAATCTAGGTAGGTTTCAGCTCGATTGATTGGATGACGGTAAGTTTGTTAATTTTCACTTCCACGATTCGTCCACTAGCAAGCAAGCAAGCATGCAAGACCGCCTGTGAAGTTATAAGATATTTGAAAAAAGTGTTTACTCTACTTTTTGATCCATATACGCGTGTATAATGTTCTAAAAAAACATCGAAGAATAGTTTCCAATTAAACTCTTTCTCGCACAATTATGCAGCTTGTATGCAACTTTGAAAAACGCTTGAGACTTCTTATTCTTATTATTATCATATTAAAGCCGTCCAATTGCTGGGAGAGAACGACAGTAGGAAGGAATCTGGAGAAATTCGTATTTATAGACGATCTGCATTTTAAAGCAAGCGTCTCCTCATTATCTTCTTCGGTGAATTCCAATTGGTTGATATAAGACGAAATTCTCCCAGGTGCATTTCCAGTCGAAGGGAGAAAAAAAGCGTGCAGAATGTGAAGGTCATTTGCAATTCCCAGAGTGGATTGTTCTATTTTTTTTATAAATACAGCATTTATAGCTTGCTGAAACACTTTATTAAGACTAGATATAGCCCGTCTATGATGAAGGATAATTTTAAATATCTTTATATGTCATTTTACGATTGCAGCGTTACTTGAAGTTATAACTTTATATACATCGGAAATTATGTCTGCTGACAAATCGATCAAAATTGTTAGTCTTCAAAGCAAGGCATAGAAGAAATTTCAAAAAAAAAATCATTTGTACAGCTTCTATTGCACGCAGGTCACTTGAGGTGAGGTCACCCAGATAGACATTATATTATAATTTATCATCAAACCGATAACGCACAAAAATAACAGGCTTAGAACCCCATGAACTCCCCCCCCCCCCCCCCAAATGTAAAGTTTTATAAGAAGTAACATTGATAATATTTATAATAAATTGGTTATAATATATAGTGTTAAAAAGTACAGAAATGTCGAGGAAAAATTATTTATGTAGATTTTATGCCCATTCCTACTACCGTTAAAAATTTTCAGCTGTCTTTGTTGATTTTCCCCGTATTCATTTTAATCATTTTACACCACCAATGGAATATATGTTTTAGATAAAAAGGCTGAAAAAAAAGAGAATTAGACGTTAATCTCTACGAAGGTTGCTTTTGCTTATTTATCCAAACTTGAGACTTTACCCCGATTTTTTGACATATTTGAAGTTGAAATAAAATTATTTGGCAATTTGAATTCTTTATAAAATTCAAGTATATGAAAGACCTGAGGTGAGAAATTATAGCTATTTAAAAAATGTTTTGCTTCAAAAATTAAAATAGGGAGACCTAGAAAAGGTGCCCCAAAAAGCAAATGCATCTAACTATAATTTCAATCAATAACAGCTTTACGTAGGAAGGACCGACAACGATATTTTAGTATACAATACAGTTAAAAATGTTTTATAAATAAAATAAAATCATAAATTCTGCAAAAGACGATGAAAAAAATTCAGAACTATTACTAAAACCAAACTGTATACTGAATGTGGATGCATGTGTGTGTATGGTTGTGTGCCTGTGTGTGTGTGTGTGTGGGGGCCTCTGTGTTCCTGCATATGTGTATGTCTGTGTACCGGCATGTGTCTGTGAAGAACTCCAGGGCAAGAGAATTCCGTTGGAGAAAGAGATCACTTTCCATGTGTAGGACCAATAATGTTTTATAATTCAGTTAAGCAAGTTTTTTAAATATCCAAAAATCTACGTTTTATTAAATGTTTTATGGTAAATTTATATGATGAGCACCTGTAGAAATATTATTAATATACATATATATCAAATCAATTTCATTGAATGCTGGTGTATTGCATTATTAATTTTTTATTTAATAAAATCACATCGTCCGAATGAGAAACAAATATAACCACTGTAAAATAATGCCCAACAATTATAACAATGTATAATAATTCCCAACAATTAAAACAATTAATATAAAGAATTTATAATAATTGGCTGCACAACAAATACAATCAATGCATACTAATATGCTACACAACAAATACAAAAAATGTATATTAATATGCTACACAACAAATACAAAATACAAACAATGTATATTAATATGCTACACAACAAATACAAACAATGTATATTAATATGCTACACAACAAATACAAACAATGTATATTAATATGCTACACAACAAATACAAACAATGTATACTAATATGCTACACAACAAGTACAAACTGTCTCATTAAACTTCACACCTATGTTTTTTCTATCCAATAATTTCAACAAAATTTCCCATTGAAACTTATAATGAGCTTCAATTGAGAACTTTTATTTGTCTAATTATTCTGATGAATACTAATGATTAACGGAACGAGGCGCATGCGTTGTTTTATTTGTTTTATTATATCACTAATAATATTAAATTACATAACTTTGCAAAACCAATAAAACTCTGAATTATACACACCCACAGAGACCAACCCAAACCACCACTTTCTCAACCCATCCCAATCCGACCCACCTGAAAAGTTAAAATTTCTAACCCAATTCAACCCACCGTTAAACATTTTTTCTGTTAACTAAAATTTTTAATCCGACCCAATCCAACCCATGGGTCAACCCAGCCCATGTTCACCTCTGCAACGACCATATAAACTACGTCATTAAACGACAAAGCCAAACTAGAAAAACATAAATAAAATAAATACATAAATAATAAATGTGCGTTATTTATTTCTTTGTCGTTCAAACTGAAAGATTGTATAAACAAAGTTTGTATAAGCAAACTATAAGTACAACACTGTATGTATGATTGTAACTAATTACGCATGTGTTAAGGCATAGACTCCTAAATATACCTAGGTATATCTCATATATATAGAATAGATATATCGGCCCGCCTGTTGTTTAGGAAGGCTTTTAGCGAGGCAGCCTAGTAGACTGGAGATCTGAAACGAAGAACTGAGAGTTACAACCGTATAGTAACTTAATCAAGTATTTTTTTAATAGAAAAAAAAGAATTTTTTATGTACAAAATAAATTTTTAACATTATAAAAATTAACAAAATTTTTTTTATAAAAATTTCATTTGACATTGAATTTTATTTGCGTAGTCTCTAGTTCGATGGTCTATTTATGTCTATTTAACGTCGCCTGTGTTATCGGTAAATTAGAATTGTATATTTTTCATGTCGGATATCGCGTTAAATTAAAATAAAGCTCATATCAACTACTTTTAGCTATAAGAAATCGACGTTTCTGTTTCTTACAAACCGGAGTTTAGTCTCCGCTGTCGTACCAAAAATAGATTAATACAAATAATGAATATTCATGGATCCAAAAGACTCTAAATCGTTTTTTCGGAGGCCATCTTGGCATCTCACTCAAAACCTGCTCATCTCCGATATATCTATTCTATATATATGGTATATCTAGGAGTCTATGGTTAAGGAAAAGGGTGTTAAGGGCGCTGGCGGTATTGCGATGAAGTGTTTCCCTGTTGGCTTAAATGAAGGCGGTTCGAATCTAACCGGCGTCACTAGCGACCGTAGGGTGTGTGTGTGGGAGAGGCACTGAGGCACGCACCATAAACAACTGCCTCTAATTCGTGTAGTGGTTCTCGCACAGGCTTCCGAACAACTCTAAATCATGTTAATTTAATGTTAATTTAAAATTATTTTCTCCAGGGTATTCCTACAAAAATAGTTAAACCGATCCTTGACCTGAGAACACATGAAAAACCATAGAAAAATTGCATCACCTTCATTTTACTTCCAAACTTTCATTAAATAATAATTCCATTACATCTTTACAATTTAGTTTACCAAACTGGAACTAAAACTTAAAAATGTTTTATTTTCATTGTTTTAAAATATATTAAAATACATTTCATGCATCAGAACACAAGCAAGATCGATGAATTGCAATTCACCTTGAGATAGAACGATCAATTCTGCTATCACCGAGTGACATCAATTGCTTTAAGGGTGCAAAGTGTTATGTTAATGATAGCCACTACCGACCACCCGAAGGGTTCTACATGAATAAATTATGCTTATGAATTACAACCGGTGAGAAGGGAATAATAAAACCAGAGAAACGATGGATGACAACGATGATAGGGCATACAATCGAAGAATTTTATTATTCACGGTGGAGCTGGGCTGAAGACTCCCATGAACGTTAGCAAATAAAATGTGTGTAGGGATGGTCCATGGTCCTTGGACACGGGTCACATTGGTTCGTCGACACAAAAGGAAACTGTCTCTGGAAAAAAAACTACAAAACAACAAGTGCCGTTTTATCACGGATACTTGAATTGCAACAAAATTTTATTACATAATTCCGAAAATGGATTCATCCATGCATTGATGCAAACACACTACTTACATAGAGAGACATGTGGTGGTGGTAATGATGATGTTGATGGCAGTGATGATGATAATAATATTAAGGATGCTAGTGATGATGATGTTAATGATGGCGACGGTGGTGGCAATGATGATGTTGATGGCTATGAAGATGATGATAGTGGTAATTATACTTATGATTATGGTGATGATAACAACATCGACTGTGGTGGTGATGATGATGGCTCAACATAGAAAGAAACATTTTTTAACGAAAGTAATTTAGGCAGAATGAAAAAGACAGAATTATTATTTAGAATGAATGCGCTGATGGAAATAATAGAATAGTAGGGGATTAATAATCACAATTCCTCATTATTTTCACATGAAAATATTTTTCTCTTTTAAAAAAAATGTAATAAAATAATTGTGTGTATATATGTCTATATATATATATATATATATCCCTTTCTTTCTCAAACTCTCTCTTTCTGTCTTTCTTTCTCTTTTATATTTTTTCTTCCATACAACAAATTTTTCTCTAAAAAACAAAATACTACTTGCATTAGATGCACTCGGTCCTTTCAAGGAAATTAGAACAGTAACACAAGATAATGCAACTTTTGACGCGCGACAACTCAAACATAAAAATGAAAGAAAGGAAACGAATTAATTAGAACATTATTTCTTGAAACAAAAATAATGTGTCAAAGAATATAAGCATAAAAGAATATGAACATATGGTGGACTAAACTGAACTAAAAATCGGTTATAACGGACATTAAGGTCTGGCTGAGACATTTTTAATGAGCATTAACATAAACAGAATTTAAAACTTGAAAAACATTATACGGACTTTAAAAAGGTTTATTTCAGTTGATAAGTCATTTAATGTCATTAAGTCATTACAAACTGAATTTAAATGAATATCAAACAAAACATTATATAATGGTGCAACAGAATAGCTAGCCGTCATCGATGATTTAATGGAAATACAAACTAAAGTTATAATTAATGAATGCAGCTTTTGTTAACAGTCTGTCACTCACGCCTCTGCACTAAAGAAGCAAGAGAAGAAGAAGAAGAAGAAGAAGAAGACAGTTCATAAATCATGTACTTACAAATACGTAAGCACTCGAGTATTGTCTTCGAGAGAAACAAGACGAAAATGGAAATGAGCAGTTTGTATTTAAGCCACAGACGTTGTCTCACTGGCTTGTTTTACTGGGTTGTCCTGCCTTACCGTTCAAGCACCAACCAGTAAGCCAATATAATATCAGCCAATATCATTCTTATCGAGGCAAGGCGATGATCGCATTCGTATCTTTCAGAAACTGATGATTGATTTGCTTCGATAGATTGTCGGGGTCGAATGGTGCAGATGAAAGTTGTAACAAAATGACGAAATGGCTCGGGAAACATTTCATATGGAATTTCATCCAAAGAGGTGACCGATATCGTTCAAAGACTTATTTGGAACGTGTGGAGATGATTGAGAAAGAAAAGTAAAAAATATAAAGAAAATGAGAAGAAAAGAAGGATGCAAAATTAATAACAACGCCAGGGGATAAAATTAGATGCGACAAACAGCTAATCGCACGTCAGAAAAATATCCAGAAAAACAGCTTCCTTAATAACAAAATCTATCAATTAAATTGGACCAAAAGAGAGCGAATAAAGGTGGAGGAAGGGAAGAAAAGAAACGATGAAGAAAACACAGAGAGATGAAGAGGAAGAGATAAACTGAGGGAGGTGGAGATGGAGAGAGAGGCAAGCGATGAGAGGCTCTCCAGCATTTCATTTAATGGATGGTCTTCGTAGATGAAGTTTCTCCCGAGCAGAATGCACTTAACAGCATGGAGACCTTCGAATTCCTTGGAACGATGACACGCAGCAGATGCGAGGCAGTCACGTAGGAAGACAACTCCTCCCAAGTACACACGAACCCATCCAAGATGCCGTGTAGGAGTATCATCGATTGCACGAGTACTTTATAGAGGAGGTCATCTATCTGTCTGTGGAGGAGATCAATCAGAAATGACCGATGAGCAAAAAGAACTCTTGTAGACAAACCACAGAAACGGATGAAAATAAAGGATTGGTTGATCACGATCAGCTACTGATGAAATCAATAAGTATACTAAAAACAGTTATAGCTTAATTTCCCACGCACTTAAATGGACTTTCCTTAACGTAATTTCTGGATAATTTCATTCTCATACTTACAAAATATTATCTACATAATGCTTATTCAATTACAGGTATACCCCACCACTGCAGCCCCTACCTACACATCCCATCCCCACCCAACCTCCCACCACATAACTAACTCACTTCTCGTCTCCTGGTAACTGGAGGAGACGAGGAAATGTCATTAAACTCGTACGGGCGCTCCCCATCGAAGATTTTCTTCCTCCACAACTATTGGTCTACGCTAGTCACGTGATACGACAACCTTAATGGGGTCTGCTACGAAGCATCTCTCGTCCATCCATCCATCCATCCATCCATCCATCCATCCATCCATCCATCCATCCATCCATCCATCCATCCAACCATCCATCCATCCATCCATACATCGCGTAAAATTTCAAAAGAATCCCTGCTTCTTCTATGTAGTTCTTAGTTCCACTGGGTTGGATCGGAGACGACGACGTTATGGACTTGAGGACCGAGGACGACAAGGACGCTCTTACGACGACGACACGAGCTGCTGGCGTGTGTCGTGTGTGCCTCTTGGAAGGTAGGAAGGTATATAATCAAATAAAAAGGAAACGAAATGTCGCATTCATCATTTCTGACCACTGAAGGAGAAAATGGGAAAAATATCATAGCAGACGAGACGAGGAAACGTGGAGATAAGAGATGAGAGAGAGAAAGAGAGGAAGGCAGATGACGACAAGAAGATGAAGAAGAAAGGGAAAATAGAAAGGGAAGAATAGGTAGGGCAAATAATAACAGGGTAGGATAGGGCAGAACAGGGTAGGAAAAGGCAGAACAGGGTAAAATTCATGGACTTCTTAATAAATATTAAAAAGTCTATATTAGAACAGAACATTGAGGAGCTTAGAGATAGGAATGAACCAGGTAGGGAAATAAAAATAACCACCACTTCCTTCGAGGGATCGTAAAATGCTAAGAGTGTCGTCAGCTGCCACGGTTGAACTGGATAAGCTGTAGTCACTGAATAATGCATGGGGAGGGAGAGATATTGAAACGACACCATTCCAGAGGCGTGGATTGGGGGGGCTGAGGGGGGCCACGGCCCCCCTCAAGATTTTTTCCACCAAATAGAAAAAATATCTTTTCTAGCTCACCCATGAAATAGTATTTAGATTATTTGATAAAACAGTAATTATTAAACTTTTTGAATTATATCTACTTATAATCTACCTACTGCTAATATTTTTCAATCTTTTAGTGCTTAGTTTCTCGCACTTCTTACTTTTCTCATAATTATCTCTCCATCTCTTGTTCTTCTTCACTGGCTTCCTCTTAAATATAGGGTGATTTTTTAAATTTGCTTAATAATGGTTAAAATTAAACATTGCTCTTCTCCATCCTAACTAACTAACTTAATAAAAATCCCTCCTAAGTCTGGTCTTCGATCTTTCTCTCTTAGCCACTTTCGTATTTTTTCTGTTAAGCATTCTTTTCCTAAAGGCTCTTTTTCCTACTCTGGGTCCCTTTCTCTAGAACTCTCTTCCTACTTCTCTTACTAAATCTACTTCTCTCGCTGCTTTCCGTCGGGGGCTTAAAACTTATCTGTTTAATAAGTTTGTGTCCGAACACTATAGAACGCCAAGGAAATAGCGCTATAGAAATTTAATCGATTGATTGCTTGCTTTCGGTCCATCCGATCGAACTCGTATGAAATTTAGACTCGTGTATCTGTCCTAGCTTGATGAACAATTAGCATATTCTTATCCTACACGGTTGCTTGAGCTCTCTCACTAAGATTTTTCTAATTCATTTTAAATTATTTTTATTAGCTCACACACGATTGAGTATTTAGATTAGTTGATGAAAGCATTATTTATCATACTTGTTGATTAATATCCAATTAGTTAAAAATCTCTGCTATTATTTTCCGATCTTTTATTAGTACCTTTAGTCTATTTGATCTTAATGATTCAGAGGACAATTTTGTAAAAATGAAAGAACGTCGATACCCTTTGTTACATTCATAATTTAAACGCTTTTTGTCTGCACTCAATATTAAATAAAAGATAACTTTTTCTAAACCGTTTTTTAACTAATATGATGATTTACATGAAAATACAACATACAAATGTATATTGGGATGGTCATTTTTGTTTGAAATTTCTCTGGGTTAAAGTTAAAAAATCTTCGCCCCCCTCAACATTTTGCTGAATCCACGCCTCTGCACCATTCGGATTTAAGTTTCAGATTCCTTTTCAGAGTATCAACTAATAGAAATAAATTAAAAGGTAAATTAAAAATAAACGAGTGTAATAATTTCAATTTATATAATTTTTAATAGCCAATGGCGTAGAGATGGCACCTTCAAGTTTTTCTTCATTGTCCGCATAGTTTGCATTGAGATAAAATTATATATGCAGTGAGAAATAAACTAATAAAAACAAATTATAGAAAAAGAAGCAACTTCTTGACAGAGTTCTTGTATTGTCAAAAGCCTGCCAAAAAGTATAAAATAATTTCTTATCATACCCTTTATATTGACAGGAAAGTTGCCTCAGGATTGTTTGGTGTGGTGCATGTAGATGTGTGATATATGAGGGAGGAAATTTATTCTTTCTCTCATAACTGGTCATATTTTAAAACAATCCTGAAGCAACTTTCAAGGTTGTGTGAAAATTAATTAAATTTCATTACGATCGAATGAATGGTGCAGCAATACATAAAGGACAAAAACAAACAAAAAGACAGACAGACATTTATATATAGAGAGAGTAATATACAGGCATAAATAAATACATAGTAGACTTATAGTTATAAATTTCGTCTGTTCATTTTCCTTCAGCTAACTCGACGACAGTTCGTATTTGGCAGCACAAATGTACAAATAATAACACTAGAATGATATCATATTTTTCCCTGAAGCTAATTTTATGCAAGCACGAAACACACTTCATCACCTTTCGGAGTCTCCATCATCATCGCCATCACCACCACCATCACCATCACCATCATCATCATCACCATCATCATCACCATTATCATCACCACTATCACCATCACTATCAACTTCTTAATCATTTCCATCTGCAACTTCTTCTTCATTCCCAGTAGGTATAACTACCGTATAACAGCCTCACGATGCACGAGTATTGCATACGTGGACAGACGCTCGCGTGTACAAATGTGCACTGGTGGTGACTGTGCATCGCAAAACAGTATCTCATGTGAACACTCTAGGGACGTGATAGGTAAAATGCGAATGATAAAGATGAACATATATGGATTAACAGATCATAAGGCACAGTCACACACGCACACAAACAAACACACACACATACACACAGACTCGCTCACACATTCAAACATTTTTTCAGCGACACGCAAGTAACGCCACAGCAGGGATTTGTAAGGGTTTGCCAAGTACAGAAGTGCTGGTAGCTCCAATTGATTCAAAACAAACACAGTCGAATCGTGACAGCTTAGAGAAAGCATTACGAACGAATATAGTCAAAACGCTCTTTCTATATCTACCTCTGCACCTTTATTGATACCTGTATTACTGCCTACTTGTGTGTCTTTATCTTTCTATTTACTTCTATCTTTTTCACAAAGCCCTCTTTTTTACGTACCAATATCTTTCGCAGCGATTGCTTGAATTGAGCGTAATCACGAAAATGCACTGGAATGTATTGTTTCGCCGATTGATCAGGTAATATGGTGTATTATTATGCAGAGATGTATAGGAATAGAGAGGGGAGAGAAAGAAAAGGAAAGATAGATAGAGAGAGCGAAAGATAGAGAGGTGATGAAAGTAAACAAACATACAAGCAGGCACTTCTCAATATTGGCAAAGAAAAAAGCATCGACAGGAAGTTTGTTTTGATTACCGACACGGCATCACCATAGGCAACATAGGCAACACTGAACAACGAATGGGAAGACGAGGAGAAAAAAAAGAAGAAAAAAATGGAGGAGCCCTTCCTTCCGTTCGCCATGTTTCCCGCTTTCACAGAAAAATAAACAAAAACTTTTAACGCACACACACGAACACACACACACGCACGCACGCATGCACACATACGGGCACGAGGCCTAAGTGCCCTTAATGTCGGAGACGAACATAAATTTCCAGATACTTCAGAGGTGAAAAGTGAAAAATCTAAAATAACAGAAGAATTAAAAAAACAAAACTCGTTGAAAAAAAAATTTAACGAAAAAAACTCAAAAAAAGATCTGAGAAAGAAAATATTTATTCGAATAATTTTTCTTCTCTTTAAAAAATAATTACAAAGAATCCATCATTCCCACACAACAATAGATTCGTTCGAAATTTCATGTTCTCAGACGTCTAATATTAATGCTGAAGCAATTAATATATTTTAATATTATATATATATATATATATATATATATATATATATATATATATATATATATATATATATATATATATATATATATATATATATAAGTGCTTTAACATTAAACTTGTTAACCTTCTTGGACGCCACTGATTCCATCGTCTCCCCCTTACATGTTTTAGCGTCATTGCGTGTATCACGTCTACGCTTGACCATTACCATAATTACAAGGGAGGTTGCATGACCATAATTTATTACCGGGCATCGAAGGAAAGAACCCTGGAGAGAAAGACCCCCACCCCCTCCTTGCCTCTATTAGGGACACCCACACACTACCTAAAAATACATAACGCGAATATTTTCTTGCGAACGAAGCATGTCAAAATCTGACTTTATAAGCCTAATCTATTTTACACGCTTTTATTTACCTCACACTGTATGTTGTATGTTGTATTTTCAGGTTTTTTAAATCGATTTTTCGACCACTTCTAAACATCCAATTGACTTGCAAATTTCAAAACACATGTATTCTCGATGACAATGCAATATTTTAATATTTTCATATCATAAAAATATTTATTTAAACTATAATTAACTGAAATACGCCAATGCAATCAATAAGCAGGGTGGATTCAGGCCTACATGGGCGGAGTCAACCTACATTAATAGCCATGAAAGCTGCATGATAGACGTGTGGTTTATCTTTATAATTAGACGGACCCAAACAAATTTAGTAAACATTGAAGATTTAAACGAAGACTTCAAGGGTGTAGCATGAAGAGCATCTTTAATCAAAACTACTGTAACAAATATATTAGGAGCACTAAGGAGCACTAGAAGGTTAGACCTTCATAGATGACCTTCATAAAGCAATACAAATTCCTATCAGTCGAAAATTTCTCTTCTTAATGTTTCTTAACATTGTATACGACGATATAATCGAATGCCGACACTTGCTCCGTCCATTATAATAGTGGTAAGTCGGTATTTCTTTCGACTGTTTCCTGGTAGAAGCGGCGCTCAAAAGCCAGTCGTGAGTTTATGAACAAAAAAGTAATCAATACTATTGTAATTCATTAGTGTTAATATCGCAGTAAATAATTGAATTAACATCAGACCAGATTCGAACCCCCGACCGACAGATCACAAGTCGGGCGCGTTTACCACCCTCCTACAAATCAAGCGTTCGGAATTGAGTGGGTCACTAAATGAAAATACTCGTATAAGTATAATTCTAATAACTCAAACAAGCTTCATTTCTGGTACTTTTTCCCAAGCTTGTAAACATTGTGTGTACAATTATGTACACGAGCGAGTGAACGTGTAGGAGGAGGGTGTGATACAGTTGAGAAGATGTGCATGTTTGTGTGTACTGCATCTGCATGTGATTACTTGCTTGATTATTATGAGGCTGTGGTGTCTTAGAGGATAGCAGATTTCTTAATGTCGATATTTGTAATAAATTAAAAATATATATGTAGAACAGTGAGGGATCTAGAGGGGTGCAATCGCCCCACCAGATTTCCATAAAACATATTTATGTGCCATAAGTTATCTTTTGTTTAAATTTGAAAATGGGCTATGACTATCCCTTTTCACTGATCATCAACCATTCTTGGAGAAGTTAACTACTTTTTAGAATAAAGTTCCAGCTCCCAGGTCCCGATTTGCGACTCTTTATAGTTTGGACTTCCCCATCCCTCTGGAAAAATTGCAACTCTACGCTGATGAATTAGGTCATCCCCACTAGAAATTTCTGGATCCACGACTGAGAGAGAGAAAAAAGAGAGAGAGAGAGGAACGGAGGGAGGGAGGGAGGGAATGAGAGAAGGATAGAAGGCGAAATATACTGTCCCACGAACAAGGGGAATGAATACTATTTATATTTGATTAAGACCGAAGGTTACAGCGAAAAAATAGGAATAAATTATTTGAAACACAATTCTCCAATGTAGCACTTTCTCAAGAAAAAAACACACAGATACAAACACATACACGCACGTACACTAAATAAATTAAATTGTGAATAAATAAAGTTGTATTGTAAAGAGTATTTCGAACATCAGTATTGTAAACATCACTCAGTTGCAGGTGTATATTTATTATCAAACCATATGAAAGCAGGTGCAAAAGAAGTTTTGAAATAGAGTAGTTAGTGTATTTATTAAATAAATTTTAAATTATAAATAGTGTGAAATAACTCTATGTTTACAAAATAAGCAAAACTGATGTAAAATAAATCGAATTTTCAGTCTGCTTCAACACAAAGAACCATATAATTCAGGAAATTTAAGCAGAAAACATAGTTTGGGATGATATAGTGGGAAGCCAGAGAAACAACAATTATAATAAAGTAATTATGTGCAATAATTTTCTGGGGTTTCACAAACATCTAGAAGGGAAACGGGATTAGAGTAGGCACAACATTCTAGGCCCACCCTGTGCACAACTCTACACAAGATTTCTCGATCCCAACAGAACTAGTCCAATTTGAGAAAAAAAAGAATCTTTTTTATACCTACCTTTCCGTATTGCTGGAAATAAGCTTTAATGTCCTCGATGGTTGTGGAGGCGGACAATCCTCCTACGAACATCTTCTTCGTTCGCGTGACCATCTGAAAGAAAAATAAGAAAAGTCTCAGAAATATAACCAAGTAATAAAGGTAGACGTAGATGCAAACGTAAAACCACACCAATACACGCACACAACACGACATACTAATTTCTGTGCCTCATTTCAGAGCTCCTATCATCTTCTCGAATATCATCATCAACCAATTACAGTCGTTACTTTGAGGAGTCAAATTATCTACCGACGTGAAACGGCCGACATCAAACAACAGCATGAAATAGTAACTGTTACTGTTCGTCTCCGTTCGTAGTAAGTCACGAACAAGCTTTTGATGGTGGTTAACTGGTTAAACACGTTCATCATCATCTTGTATATATATCATATATAACGTAGAAAGAGACGAACATCGTAAACAATAGAATTGCATTTACTTTTGGTTGGATGACCGAGTTCATCTGTCGTGGGAGTGCAATTTTTGGGTCGACCTACAAAAAGTTAATCTTTAATTATATTCAAAATAATATATATATATATTATTTTATTAAATAAGCACAAGAAATGAACGGAAATCTGCGAACATAAGAACACATGAACACATAAACACATGAACACATGAACACATGGTCACATGGACACATGAACACATGGACACATGAACACGTGGACACATGAACACGCGAACACATGAACGTGTCAATTCTGAGTGGAATTCTGTAAAGCTTATTCCGGCTGATTCATCATACAACTGTCTGTCAATTATGTGCCGTGGTATTTATTTATTATTATTTTTTGCTATTTTTCTAAAGCATGGAATTGGAGCCTTTCTTTAACGTTTCTAGGACATCAATAAATCTTCTTTCGTACACAAAGTAGACAAAATGATGACAACAACAATTAATGACTTTTACGACCGAAAACTAAAAATCAATATTTAGCTGATATTTGCTACAGTAACCAAGAAGACTAACACATGGGTTCGATTTAAAAATATGTTGGTGCAGAGGTAGATATATAAAGTTGGGTGAAAATGGAGTGATGGTGATGATCTATTATTTCATCTCCTCACATATTTAGAAATTATTAAAAAAATCTTTTGTCGTATATAAAAATATTATCTGATATTATCATCATAAAAACAAATTTATATATTTGTTTAATAACAAATGAAAAAAACAGGGTTTAAAACTTACCAGTTTTGAATCTAAATGATGTGGACCACTGGCCAAGACTTTCTCGACTGAAGCTGGATCCTTGTAGATGACAAAGCCGAAGCCCCTGGAATGTACAGATGAAAATAGTATAGAGAAATCAGAATGGAAGAATACGTGGAAATTATGTGGGAAGTATTCCGTGCACAACTGAGAACTGGAGAGAAGGTAGCAAGATAAGTTGAAGTGAATGAGAGTGAGTGAGTGAGTGAGTGAGTGAGTGAGTGAGTGAGTGAGTGAGTGAGTGATTGAGTGAGTGAGTGAGTGAGTGAGTGAGTGAGTGAGTGAGTGAGTGAGTGAGTGAGTGAGTGAGTGAGTGAGTGAGTGAGTCAGTCAGTCAGTGAGTCAGTCAGTGAGTGAGTCAGTGAGTGAGTCAGTGAGTGAGTCAGTGAGTGAGTCAGTGAGTGAGTCAGTGAGTGAGTCAGTGAGTGAGTCAGTGAGTGAGTCAGTGAGTGAGTCAGTGAGTGAGTCAGTGAGTGAGTCAGTGAGTGAGTCAGTGAGTGAGTGAGTGAGTGAGTGAGTGAGTGAGTGAGTGAGTGAGTGAGTGAGTGAGTGAGTGAGTGAGTGAGTGAGTGAGTGAGTGAGTGAGTGAGTGAGTGAGTGAGTGAGTGAGTGAGTGAGTGAGTGAGTGAGTGAGTGAGTGAGTGAGTGAGTGAGTGAGTGAGTGAGTGAGTGAGTGAGAGAGTGAGTGAGTGAGTAAGTGTGAGTGAGTGAGTGAGTGTGAGTGAGCGTGCGGCCGAGTGAGTGAGTGACTAGAATGAGTTTGTGAAAGAGTGAGATTGAATGAAGTAGAATTTGTTATTTAAAGAAAGCAACATATTGAGAAAATAAAAGAGAAAGAGAGGGAGAGGGAGAGAAAAAGAGAGGGAGAGAAAAAGAGAGGGAGAGAAAAAGAGAGGGAGAGAAAAAGAGAGAGAGAATATGAAAATAGAGAATGGCCATGGAATAGGCTTCTATGAACATAAAAACATTGGTAAAATCCCAAAGGGAAAAACTAGCCCTTGCAATAATTCAGGCTCAAAAGATTAAGAGTGCCAATAAAACACAGCAGCAACTACGATTCAAATTTAAAGCTCTGCTTTCTTTTCCTCCAATCAGAAGAGGAATTGAAAAACATTCGTATTCGAAGATTTCCAATTGAGTTTGCATCATTTCAGGAAGACGCATCTGATCGCTTGATTGATTGATTAATAGATTGTCCGAACGATTGATTGTTCAATTGATTGGTGGTTTGATGTTTGTTCAAGGATTTTTGGCTTTTATTTTTCTGATATAAATGAGTGCCATTATATTTTTTTTATTTTCTGTGTGGAAAGTTTGTCCTTGATGTGACCTCAAAAAATTTATCCAATTACCGACTCCAGCAGCACTCAGAGCAATAACATGGATTTCTATTCAAAGACACATGCTTCCACATAATTGATAGCTCTTTCATGGCTCTCTCTCTCTCTCTCTCTCTCTCTTTCTCTGTGTTTCTCTTCTTATATGCACTGCCAGTTCTCTTCAGCATCTCCCCCCCCCTCCAGCCACCTCTTCTCATCCATGCTGGAAATCTAGATTTAATAAATTTTCATTCATTGAAAACTAATGAAAACAAATCCTGATAACTTTGCGACAGCCACACAATCAGATAATAACGTACCGAGTACCTACATTCCATTTTATATATAATTAACCAGCCTGAGATATTAATAAAGATTACGTTGTCTATAAGAAGAAATCTGAGGCAGAAATAAGAATAAAATGTCAAATGTTTTGTGAAAAATTAAAGTGAAAAAGCAGCTTAATATTTCCTTGTTGATCTTCTATGCAATATTTGCTTCAAGCCGAATTAAATGGTACCAGGACAACAACGGCAGAGATAATAACTATGACGACGATGATGGTGATGGTAATAGTATTGATGATGATTGCGATGATAGTAGTAATGCTGATGGTGGTGGTGGTGATGGTGATGATGATGATAATGGTGATGAAGAAGATAGTGATGGTGATGATAACGACGACGATGGTGATAATAATGATTACCACAAAAAATAGTTGTTTAGTGGACGGAGAAACAAGGAAAACTTTTCATGTATCTAAGAAGTAATTTTTCCAGCAACACACCACAGGGATGTTCTAAATGACATTGTTACATTAAATAATGTCATTTTTTTAAATAAAAAATGCTCAGGCTTTTGCTTTAATAACATCAATAATACGAGGCAAACATTTATATGAATCATAAACATAATATCATTATCATATCTTGAAAACAGTTATGATTACAAATGAGATGGAGATAAAGGACGATAGTGATTATGATGATGATGATGATGATGATGATGATGATGATGATGATGATGATGATGATGATAATGATGATGACGATGGTGATTGATAACGATGATGATGATAACGATGATGCTGATGTATGTATGTATGTATGTATGTATGTATGTATGTATGTATGTATGTATGTATGTATGTATGTATGTATGTATGTATGTATGCATGCATGTATGTATGTATGTATTTATGTATGTATGTATGTATGTATGTATGTTTTATGTATATTAATATAATGATTTATTAATATATTTGTTGACCATGTATCCAGAGGACAAGATAGGTAGATACATAGTCTACCGACCATCAGGAAGTTTGTTACATTAATTCCGTATCCTGCGTATGTAATTATGTGGAGATTGCATACAATTGCATACAATTGGCATGCATGGTGTTGGTATTTCTTTCTTTCTCTCTCTTTTTCTCTCTCAATCTATCTATCTTATTCATACACACACTTGTCCGTTAGTGTTTTCACTTTTCTTCTCCTTACCTATTAATCTCATTATCTTTACAAAACCAACAAGTTAGATTTCTTTCACTCTTCACTCGGTACACACTTACACACATAACAAACACACAAACAGAGATCACACACAATACACGCACACAAACTACACGCTCGCACTCACACACATACATACCGATAAAAACACATGCAGACAACTACGAAGATGACAACAACAACAACAATAACTTTATCTGAGCAACAAATGAAAATAACCAAACATGAGAACTTCCATTTCGTCTGAATAAAACCCAATCACGCCCAGTACACACTTCAGGGAAACCGACGAGCAATTAATTAATGCCGAGTCACATACACATACACACACACAAACATACACATACATACACAGACTGTAAGACAGGCACGAACACACAAAATGTCACCGCGAGACATAGAGGCAGTGACACAACCAGATGAAGCCAGAGACAATTTCATATTTCTAAAGAGATGATGCGATTGAAAAAGGTCATCTTATCTTATTTTTCCGTTGTGGAAAAACCAGCTAGTATAAGAGTATTGACCATATTTTCTCTCTCTCTTTTTTTCTCTCTCTCATACTTTTTTCTCTCTCTCTTCCCTCTATTTTTGTCTTTCTCTCTCTTTGTGTTTCTATTTTTGTCCGTATCTCTCATTCTCTATCAATTCTTGTCTGTTTCTATCTTTGTCTCTCTGTTTCTCTGTCTCTATCTTTGTTTTTGTCTTTCTCTCTTTACATTTCACTCTCCCTATCTCTACTTGTCTGAATAAACTTCTTCATAGAACCAACCTTCCTCAGGCACGACAGCATTGATTTAATTTCAGTTGACAAAAGACGATTGTCAACTGCGAAGAACAAAAAAATGCATTAAAAAATAAGAAGACAGAAAAATGGCGGCCTGGCTATCTATGAAAGAAGAAGAAGCGATGACGTTGATGCTGAGATAGATGTCAGCCGTCGGATGAGTTGACGCACCAGGCGCACCTCGTATGAGACCCACAAGTCTCTTGATGAAATTAAAATATTAGCGTTATAATTTAATGTCTGTATGTATAGATGTATCGAGTGGATATGTTTGAAAATTCAATATAAAAAACCATTGTGTGTGCTAATTATATGCATGTAATATTTCAAATGTGCCAGCTGGTTTTTTTTTAAAGCTCTGCGAAGATTACCTTGGCAATGGAGATCGTGTGTGAAATATTCGTAACAAAAAAAAATACTTTCTTTCTAGAAACCAGATGGCGCCAATTTTTTATGCACACGTCGTTGGCGTTGGCGGGAAAGTTTGGCAAACCGGTTTTTAAAAAGTCACAAAATCACTGCTTTCTTCTTGAAACACAAACATCCATATTTAAAAATAAATTCTATAAGAAATATAAACAAATGAACCAAATAAACTTCGTTTTTTAAAAATTCTTTATAAATTTGTAATTCGGTAACCAAAAATTTTTTGCAAAATTTTTTTGATGAAAGTCTATAAAATATGAAAACATTGACCACAGCCTTCTAAATATTTAATATGTGAAGTATGTGAGGATTGAAAATTAAAGAAAGTTTCGAATCAATATGGAATAAAAAAATTGCAGATTGTAAGTTTGAGTAAACGGTTCCTTACGTTTTAAGTTTTAACAAATTATGGCTTGTTTGTTATACGAATGTCCACAATTAATGCATGCCTCCATAAAGACATTTCTCACACAGCCCAGAAAAAAAATATTTTCATCATTTTAATTCACAAAAACGTGGTATTTTAAAAATATTTTTTAAATTTTTTTAAAGTCTTAATTGATTTTATTCTATAATTCACTCAAATGTTGTCCCATCAATCTGAAAATTTAATCAAATGTAAAGTCCCTAGCGCCTAATAAACCCACAAAATTTCAACTCGATTGGATAACGGAAAGTTGGTTTTTTTAAATAGTAAAGAGTCCCAAGGTATGGTTCAAACAAGCAAACAAACACGGTGAAGTTAATATAAAGGATATCAAAACATACTGCTTTACTTTATCAGCTTTATGTTACCATAACGAGAAATACATGTTACATCCAGCATAATGATAAATGAACATGTTACATTCAACATAATGTAATATATACATGTTACATCCAGCATAATGTAATATGAACACATCCATGTTACATCTAGCATAATGTAATACATGTTACATCCAGCATAATGTAATATGAACACATCCATGTTACATCTAGAATAATGTAATACATGTTACACCCAGCACAATGTAATATGAACAAATACAAGTTACATCCATGGCACCTTATCATAGCAGATTATTGTAGTAGGTGTTAAATTTAACAAAGAATGAATAAAAAAGAGAGCTTTAATTATTCGACATTGAGATAAGAAAGATATGTATACACATAATTTAATATTTATAAGAACATAATTTAACTAAATTAAAGTATATTCTAATATGATTAAAATACCATTTAATACAATATAATTTATAGAAGATGTAAACTATGAAGAAGTAAAATTTGTAACCTACATTTACAAAAAAATCAATGAGCTTGTAATCAATTTAAATAAAATAATGCAACAAAAGTGTAAGGTGTGGAGGAGCTTTTAATTTATTCTTAACAAAACATGCAAGTTGGAATTAATTTAAAAAAAAATTATATTAATATATTTTTGGCTTTTTTCTTATTTTACAAAATAAAAAAATAATTGTTTTATATTAGAATAACCTGATAAATCAAAAAACTGTTCATATGCACAGAACTAAAATTCCAAGATCATCTGCAACACATTCTCTAAAATACTTTAATACAAGTAGCTTATATGAATAACTAAAAATAATACTTAAATATAATTAATAGAATACAATTAATAAAAGACTATTGAATATAATTATTAATTATTATAACACAATTAATTAAATATATAATTATTATAACACAATTATTCAAATATAGTTAATAAAATACAACTAAATAAATACAGTTAATAAAAAAATTACCTTAATATAATTAATTTAATATAATTAATAAAACACAATCAACTAAAAGCAATAAATTATTTGAAAAAATTAACTTTCCAGGTGATTAATTTCTTCATTTTAAACTCCTTGAGAAAATGAACTGAAATGAATAAATCTGCAGAGATGAAATTCTTCTAAACCCGAGACTTAATCTATTGAAATGTCTCCATGGTTACCATGCAACAGCATTTTTCAATATGTTTTAAAAATATCCCGACTAGAAATTACCTCCTTCTCTCCCAGTACACACACACACACACACACACACACACACACACACACACACACACACACACACACACACACACACACACACACACATACACATACACACACACACGCACGCACGCACACACCCACACGCACAAACACCCACACACACACACACAAACAAAAAACATATGTGCCCATAAAAACCTTCCGTTATCATAAAATATACCAGGAAGAACGTTAAATATTAGTAACAGCCATGCTATTCTAGATAGAGTGTTAATATCTAGAGATATCCATGATAAAACCGCATTATCTTTCCAATCTGAATATTCACTTCAGCCGAACTCACACACACATACACTCACACACACACATACACACACAAATACTACATCCAAAGCTATTTTGGCGTGTGTTTGCTTGTGCGATGATGTCACATAATAAAACACCGTTAAGACAAATTACTGTTTATTATGGTGAAAGGGAAAACTCGTGGAGGGAAGGAGTAGAAAAAGATCCTGATTACTTTAGCAGGATTGTTACAGAGTTTTGAAAGCTGCAACGTGTGTGTGCGTGTGTGTGTGTGTGCGTGTGTGTGTGTGTGCATGTGTGTGTGTGCATGTGGAGTAGAGCAGAAGACGGCAGACAAAAATTTAAATCAAAACAACATAATAAAATGCACTTAAAATTACTGTCATCATCACCAACCCCTCTATTGTACTATCATCATCACCAACACTTCTATTGTACTATCATCATCACCAACACTTCTATTGTACTATCATCATCACCAACACTTCTATTGTACTATCATCATCACCAACCTCTCTATTGTACTATCATCATCACCAACCTCTCTATTGTACTATCATCATCATCACCAACACTTCTATTGTACTATCATCATCACCAACCTTTCTACAGTACTATTTTAATTCCACTAAGCGAAATGACAACGGAAATAAAAATTATATGAAAAAAATTTATTTCGACAAACTCGCCCACCCACCTCGATCTTTTGGTGATCGGATCCTTCATCACCATGCATTCTGCTATCTCACCAAAACGTCTGAAATGTTCGCTCAATTTGTCTGCAATAAAAATATTTATAAAAAATACACAAATTAATTACGAAAAATAAAATTAATAACAATAATAATGCCATGTTTTTTATTTTATTATGTCTGATTGTAAAGCGTCTTTGCAATTCATTAATCAAATCAATGACAAGCTAAACAATTTTTTTTCTAGAGACATAAAAATTGTATCAAACATCAGAATTGTATCAAACAACAGAATTGTATCAAACATCAGAATTGTATCAAACATCCGAATTGTATCAAACAACAGAATTGTATCAAACATCAGAATTGTATCAAACATCAGAATTGTATCAAACAACAGAATTGTATCAAACAACAGAATTGTATCAAACATCAGAATTGTATCAAACATCAGAATTGTATCAAACATCAGAATTGTATCAAACATCAGAGTTGTATCAAACATCAGAATTGTATCAAACATCTTTGACACTCACTTACAATTCACACGACTAGGCAGGATCATGATCGACTTCAATGTTATTACATATAGCTAAAATTTGGACAAATAGGCTTTTATTTCTGATTGAAATCATCGTCGCCAACCCAATTACTCCATGTCCCAGCACCAGATTTTATTCTACATAAATGCCCATGTTTTGAACATCAGCTATGAGCTGTGTCAACCAAAGCCCAATTCCTGAGAAAATTCAATAATCAACTGCTGCAAAGCCCGGTTACAATACGACTATTGGCACATCGGACATGGACAGTGGATGACAAAAAAGGATATGAATAAATTGACTGAAAGAGGTTTCAAGCTGAAACTTGCTATCTGCAAGATTCAGTCCAATTTTTATGCTTATGATTTTCAGGATTTTGGAATAGATTCCGAGTCACAATCTCCTGCGGAAACGCAGACACATTTCTTGGATCTAACCGCCAAGCTTCAAAATTACCAAATCGTTAAACGTGGTTACAAGAGTAATATGGATTGCATAGCTGAGTTACGTTATTGCATTACATCTGAAGTGCTTTTAATCGATTTTGTTTGATTTTTTCAGGTTCACAGTTCATCAATTGCACTATCATAACGAAAACTCATTCTTCACACACTCCGTGTCCTTACATACGATCCGTATGGACCATACGCTACGTGTGGAGCATGCGCTACGTATTCTACATAGGTACGCTCCGCACTCTGCATAACGCTCCGTATTCTGCATAAACTCCGATTTCTTCTACATCCGCTGCGTTTCTTCATACACTCCGCTGCACTTTGCACACGTCCCGTATTCTGCATACACACTTCATACACTCATGCCATCTCTAGACGTGTCAATTTAAAACAATAACTAGATAAGATGTCTACTGGGCTAATTTTGAAGAGGCATTGAAATAACAGACAAATTCTCACTGATTCCACATCATGGAGCAAAATTCACTTATATTTTCCGAGCCCATTACGTGGGAAAACCTACAGGATCAAAAATGATCACAGTTATCATAAATGATCACAATGGTCAGAAATTATCACAAATGGTCATAAATTATCACAAATGGTCAGAAATGATCACAAATGGTCAGACAAGATCGAAAATGATCACGAATGGTCAGAAATGACAGAGATGACATCTACTCCCTCCTCTCCACGCGAAAAAATTTCAACACACAGTTTCTACTCCAAACCACCTACCCATGAAAAGAATGTAAAATCAAACAGCAAAACGAAGTGATGGTACCTACGTAGATGGTAACATCTGGAAGAGCCATGTCAACACAAATACGTTCCAGATGAACTTAACCTAGAAATTAGAAACACATCACTGGAATGGAAACATTTAAAATGAGTTATAGTCTATTTCAAGCAAGGGACCAATCACGACAGCTGAGACATAAAATTACTTCAATCTGGATGAAATCAACACACCATAAAAATCATCTTCATCATTACTCAATCCAGTACGGCAGCATTATAACAACTATTATCTAGCTAGCCTAGCTATACTACTCGTGTTGCACCATATTCTCTTCATTGCTTATTAACAAGCAAACTGTTTGGTTGGCTATTCTAACTAATACAAGCACCAAGAATGTATAACTATATACACAAGGAAAATTTGCATGAAGTTTAAAATGTTATGTCGCCAGGTGAACCTGCCTACTTGCCTGCCTGCCCACCCGGATGCAAACATGACAATTAATTAGAGAAGTGACCTCTAGGATAAATATAATTAAAATCCTTCATCGACGTTTTCAAGGACAAACAGGAATTCAGACAAACAGACATGCAGACATACAGACGAAGACAATCAGAGACAGATGCATAGCATAGCATTGCATAGTATTGCATTGTATGTGGGATAATTAAACGAGAACGACTGGACCGAAACAAACGAAATTACTAAAAAATAAAGAATAAAATAACAACGATGACGACGATTATGATGATGATGATGATGACGATGATGATGATGACGACGATGGTGATGATGATGACGACGACGATGATGATGATGATGACGACGACGACGATGATGATGACGTTGGTGACAGCTAAAAGTTTTTGTTGCACTCATTCACTCCCTAGCACGTGCAGGCAGGCGGTCTATTTCAATCCAAATAACTGCCTCGCAGTACCACTACTATGATGTAGTTTAAGGTTACATACACACTTAATATATAGTATACAGAAGTATAATTTACATACACACTTAATATATAGTATACAGAAGTATAATTTACATGTACAGCCCAACTCCAGGCCTATATTTTCTGAAACTCTGCTCCACTCTGCACCAACCTTCACTATATTTTCAATAAATAAATAATAAATAATAATAATAATAATAATAATAATAATAATAATAATAATAATAATAATAATAATAATAATAATAATAATAATAATAATAATAATAATAATAATAATAATAATAATAATAATAATAATAATAATAATAATAATAATAATAATAATAATAGTAATAATAATAATAATAATAGTAATAATAATAATAATAATAACTAAAAAATGCACTTTAAATTTGTTGGCTGGTGTGCGATAGAACGCCATGTATAACTGGCCAAGATTGAGTTAAAGTCTGTCGCATATGTCATATCATGTTTGTCATGGTCTATCGTTTATACCAAGGTCCATCATGTATATCAAGGTCTGGCGTTTGTGTTCTAAAATGATCAAAACAGTGTCCATGAATAATTTATTTGTAGCTATCGCATATGATCAAATAAACACTGTCAACCTCGATATTACACGGATTTTCGGATCCAACGCCAAATTCGCGCTATAGTGAATCATGAGACATAGTGTGCAATTTTTTTATCCATCGTTCATTCCGCGTTATAACCGAATCCACGCTTTATGAACGCGCCCAATATCGAGGGTCCAGTGTATTGAAAATTATCGTCAGTGCAATATGAGCGATAATTGGCAGTAATCGTCTTGTTGAAGTATTGCAGGTGTACAATTTAATGCTAAAAGAATACATTCATCTTCAACAGCAATAATGATAATGATTTCATTAAAACGCTTACTTATTTCATATTGAACATTTCTTTATACAAAATGTTATAATTAAAGATATTTATTTTAAGTATTACCACGTTGTAAACGATAGTGTAGTAGATATTGGCATACGCATAACATAGTAGGCAAAAGTGTGGTGGTCAACAGAACAGGAGTGTAGAGAAAAAGGAGAAACTTATTGTAGATGTGTGTGATAAATTGTACTTCTTATTTCGTAAACATTGAGGGAGTAGAAAAGAACCAAGGCACTAAATACGGCTTAAACAACATTTACAAAGTATATGAGACGCATTAAAAGCTAAATCTCCCTCATTAATCCATGCAGCTCCCGATGTGTAGTGCGTAAAAAAACCCCGCGAGGTGGAAGAAAGAAAGAATAGAAATAATCAAGGTGCCCTGTAATTCTACGTCGACACACAAAGAGTAGAAGATGGCAGACATGCAACGTACATGCTTTAATGAAGTCTCGCCAACCATATTGTGCAGTGGTCGGCATCTTTCCATTTCCCCCCCACAAAAAAACGAAAGCAGGTTGAATGGAATGGTATGGAATGGGAATGGAATGGAATGGAATGGAATGGAATGGAATGGAATGGAATGGAATGGAATGGAATGGAATGGAATGGAATGGAATGGAATGGAATGGAATGGAATGGAATGGAATGGAATGGAATGGAATGGAATGGAATGGAATGGAATGGAATGGAATGGAATGGAATGGAATGGAATGGAATGGAATGGAATGGAATGGAATGGAATGGAATGGAATGGAATGAATGGAATGGAATGGATGGAATGGAATGGAATGGAATGGAATGGAATGGAATGGAATGGAATGGAATGGAATGGAATGGAATGGAATGGAATGGAATGGAATGGAATGGAATGAATGGAATGAATGGAATGGAATGGAATGGAATGGAATGGAATAGATTGGACATGTGTTCTGTAGCGAAAGACCGGCGCGTGTGCAATTTCCAAGTGCACCATCGCCATAGCGCTGCACATTTCCTTTATCGATCAGTTGTTCATATAGCTTCGATGATCCTCCTCCTCCTCCTTCTCCTGTCTCCTCCTTTGGTTGATTAGCAATTCAGATAGTACGGGTCCATTAATGATTCGATACAAAGCGCGCGCTTTCATAATAACAAGCACGACAACATGCGCTCATTTCCCTTATATTTCTAACGCCATATTATATATATATATATAATATATATATATATATATATATATATAATATATATATATATATATATATATATATATATATATATAAATACTTGGGTAAGCGAAATAAACGGGGGGAACGACGCCCGATGTGGGGATTTAGTTTGTCAGTGGGTCTACTGACTACTGCGTATGAAATCCTTTGAAGGTGGTGCATCTTCCGGAGTACTCTCCTGCACAAAAATGAGCCTGGCGCATATACGAATATTTTTTCTGTCTCTCTCTTTTCCTTCTTCTCTCTTTCCTTTCAGTTTCTCTTTCTGCATGTATAATACGTCTGAATATCATTGTTTCTTCATCTCTCT
>OZ022241.1:37459629-37606831 GCA_963978895.1 Erpobdella octoculata
ATATAATCAGAGAAGATCCAACAAGATGAGTATATGATAGTTCAAAGTAATCTTAATTAAACTTAAAAGAAACATGGCAAATGAGTAATCTATAAATATGATTTAAGTAATGAAAATACTAATTGAAGAAGTTACCTGTAGTTGTTTGCCAGCTGAGACCACCAATAAACAGCTTCCTAAAATAAGAAATTAATTTAGCAGAAATTAAATAAAGAAGTTGAAAACAAAAGCATCTTTCACAAAACATAAAACAATTTTTTTAAAACACAAACCAGTCGTGGCAGTATAACAGCTGTCAATCTCAAATGTTATAATTACTTGCATATAAAAATACTTTAAAAATGTATTTTGTTTTATTTATTATTAATACAAAAAGAACATTGCCAAAATGTTTTGTCATATTTAGATATCTCAACTATTAAATAATTTAAAAAACCAGTAGCTACAAATATGGAAAGATAAACTATTGTCAATTAATTAACATGTGGATCATACTATGTACTATGGACATGGAAATGGCAAAACATACCCGGGATTTATTTCGTCCGTATTGGCAGGGTTGGATGGGCTCATTGGTTCCATGGTATTAGTAATAAAGGTAAAAATAGCTGACGAATACGAGATAACGTGTGTAACTGTAGACTAAGAGTGTTTACAAAATCCAACTGTTTCTTATTAAGTTGTTCTGTGACAGGCAGCAATAATCCTCATTAAAAGTTCCAATTTTTGACAATCTGTCAAACGAAACACAGTCGAACAAAGCAATCTCTTTCAACCACGTCTGCCAATTAACGACGCACTAAAAGCCTGTAAAGTCAAAATATAACCATTGGAAACAGAACACAATCTTTCTCGTAAAATAAAGTGAAATATGAAATAAATAATAATGCAAAGTAAAGGTTAAATATTAAAAAAAGTAAAACTTCAAAGAGACTTACTTCAAAAGAAAATTACCATCACAGTTCTGTCTAATACTACTAATCAACTACCTAGATCTAACTACAACAAACTAAAAATACAAGTCAGGTTCGGGTCAGCAACCTACAACCGGTTATATATAAATAAAAACTCTTCAAGTTCTGATCAAACCAGTCCTACAAATATACGCGCACGACCACAGCGCGACCTAAAATCTAACGTGAAATAATAACGCTAGAGAACTGCCCTTGAATGAGAATACGCAGCGCCATCCGATGTTATCGAGTTTTTCTCACATTAATTATGATGATGAAGGTTATCAGCTGTTCAACTTGTTCATAATTTATGCTAATTAAACAGCTCAGGTTTTCATTCGCTGGCGTCGAGTGGCCACGCCCAATGCTTGTTTACATACTCTGGGTTCACCGATGGCAGGTCAGCACACACAAAAATTATTTTCTACATCGTATGAAACTGACAAGTGAATTTCTCTTATGCAAAACGACAAAGTTTTATTTTTTCAAATCGTTAAAACCCGTTGTTATGCAAATGATCTAAGGAAAACTGCAGCTACAAAAAATAACATAAACACTCCTTTGCTTAATAAGTAGGTAGAACTCGCATTTTGGTTTTTCCCAAGATGTTCTTTACCAATGCCAGTTGAAGCGAGATACTATCTTTAAATGAGATTCCCTGGATCAAGTACTTTATCTCTACTGATTTATTCAGCTAACTAAATTATTATTTCCATGTTATTTTTTTAGTAGTTACCTCTACCGCCTATACTATACCTATGTTAGGCTATATCTATGGTTAGGCTGCATTTCGACCCAAAAGAAGTTATTTACGTGCAAAGTAAATTAACTACCGTCATGATTCCCGTCGCGTATAGGATCCGAACAAACACAAGCCATCTGATCAAGTAGGTAACTTGATTGAGCCCCAGGATATCCACGACCCCCCCCCCCCATAAACTTGTTCGTTGACATACATCATGCGCTACTTAAATCCTCGCTTGGGGAAACACAGAAGAAATTTATTTCTGTACATCGAGATTCGAAATATTTAACGACAAATTCTTCTCCTGAAACGAACGATTCTTAACACACTTGAGTGATTCAACATGACCTCCAACAACATTCTAAAAATCATCCAAAAGTAACAACAAAATAATTCATACTCCGCTATCTCTACTAGGGGGAAGATATGCCACTATGTAGTTCAATTTCTACACTTTAACATCAATTAATTGTTAACTACTTTTTGAGCTCTGTAACAAACATTTGAGATCAGATATTGAATAATAATGAACAGGTATCATCATGGTAGAAATCATTATATTCATGTGATCAAATTGGTTTCAACGAGACTCAAACTTGACTAATCTAAAACGAAATAAAAAACTTTAAAAACATTAATAGTTTAAGATCAAATGCAAATGAATCTGAGAATTTGTCACAACTACACTTGTCAATGAAAGATTACCATAGCACACCATTAGAGCAACACAATAAGCATGATATAAAAGAAACAGGAGCAAGTACCACTTAATTAGCAAATGGCAGCAAGCCAGGCTTATTTATAGCTAAAAAAATATTTTTTAACTGATCAGCTCACAGAAAATACTGACAAATATAATTTTGCTTGAAGCAGAATCGAATCAATAATTGAAACAATTTTATGAAAGCATCTAAAATAAAAAAAGAAACGGATTAAATAGGTAAAAAAAACCAATGCGTGACTATAATGATTGCATCTCGATGACTTGAGAATAAATGCTTGCGGACAAAATTTTGTCTACGTTGATGATTAAGAAGAAAGTATCTCAGAGAGAGAGAGAAAGAGAGAGAAACAATATCTACAAATACTTGAGCATAACATCACAGACTTATCCAAAAAGCCCACTCACTGTATTCAATTTAATTTTATAAAAACATTGTTTAATTACAGCAAAACAAAACAAAATATCTAATTAAAATGAAGATTTTTACAGCTACACATCTACTACAATACACACCAGAAGATGAATTTCTTATTGTCTGAACAAACAAACAAACAAACAAGCTAATTACAAACAATCCAAAATAGCTAATTTCAAGTAATTCTTTTATCAAACAAATTATTTGTAGGCAAGAGCAAACAGGATGATCCCTACCCGACCGTCCAATCCCGATGCAGAACCAAGTTCAAAAAAGGCATTTCAGCTACGAGGCCTTCAATATATAATAAACGTAAACAAGTGTGAATGGAAATAGTTAAATCAAAATTACTGTTCGTCAATTGGTCTTTAGCTGTATCGATAACTCCTTGTGAATTGCGATATCATTGAATATGTAAACAGAGATGGTGATGATGACGATGTTTTGGTTGCAGCACAATTCGATGACAGCCATAAAGCAAACAATTAAGCAGGTTACACATTGTCATTAAAAAGAGAATCAACTTACAACCATTTCCTTTTTCTGCGACGGCTTTAACTTCTAATATCAAAGAATCTCTCGAGTGTAAAAAGCAGATAAACAGAATTCAGTAAATAATAGTATTCATTTAAAGTAAGAAAAGGAAGAAAAAGAAAGAAAGAAGAGATAAACGTTAAAAAAAAGAAATAAGAACAGTTAAAGACAAACAGTTAAAGCTAAACAGCGGGAAAAAATGGATGTACTAAAAAATATAACACATTAACATATATATATATATATATATATATATATATATATATATATATATATAATTAATAACAACATCATTAAAAACTGAGCCATTTAAATAATATTAAACATCAACATAAATGTCATCATTATTTGCTTCTGTTTTGTGATTTTCAATCAGAAGCATCACTGGAGAGTCACAGTCAGTCACAAATAACGTATTTACATAATTTTTAAATTGCAAAACAAAGTTTTAACAATAATTTCTAAACAACTATTTATTATATATAAATATATATATATATATATATTATAACAAATAAAAAAGAACAAAAAATATTTAACTTTACATGACATGATGACCTAGAAGTATGAAAGTCAATGTGTGTGTTCTTGCATGCAGGCGTGATCTTGTATACATATGTGATCTTGTATACACATGTGATCTTGTATGCACATGTGATCTTGTATGCACATGTGATCTTGTATGCACATGTGATCTTCACTGCGATGATAGCGACAACAACAACGACAATGACAGAGATGCAAAACGGCAAGGATAAATGTTAGAAAGAAACACAACACCGTGCCAAACGAGAGTCTCAAACCGCTATTTCATACGTCGAACCGTTGGCCTTGCTCAGCTGTTCGTCCTCTTCCAGCTTGTTTAAGATCTTCTGTGCCTCCATCTTGTTGTTTTGAACGAGACTGTTGTTGCCAGGAAAGACCGGTCCGAAACTGTCAGGGTTGTACAGCTGGTGCTTGTTGTGCAGCAGCAGCTGGTCTGTGAATTGTATGTTGTTGTTGAGTGGAAAAATCTTCTGTTGCTGCTGTATCTTCTGCGAAGAGTTTTGATGTTTTTGCAGCTGAGAAGCTCGCGATTGTTGTTGTTGTTGTTGATGTTGCTGAGGAGTTTCGTCGTTCCTGACGAGGTAAGAAGATGGCAGGCCGGTGACGGGACTGTGGATGGAATACAGCTGATGTCGTGGAGGTTGTTGTTGATTCTGCAGTTGCGTGTATTGCTGTTGGGTGTCGTAATGAGATGCGGGCTTGTTGGCGGACACGTCGGGTGCGGACGTGTCGCTAGCTCTCTGCTCTCCGTTACCTGTTATTATAATTTTTTCTTTCTCATTTCTCATCGGAAGAAAGCCAAAACAATCGAATGATTTCTTGTCGAAATTAAATAAATTCTTTAAAAAAATAAAATTTAATTTAAAAAAGAAACCTTTAGCCGAAGGTTGACACGTCTTTTCGTTGGAAACAGCAGGACTGGCGACATCGAGCGAGTGGTTCTTCTTGTTCTTAATCGGCGACGGCGAATCTAATTTCACAGAGCGAGACGGATCGAGATGATTGCGTAGCGAATGGGCACTCCCCCCCAATGGGAAGTCGGATGCATCGACCCCGTCGTCCGCTTTGGAGTCCTCGGTGTCGAAAAAGTTGCTGTACGAATCGTTTCGCATCGTCAGTGGCGTTCCGTCGCAGTCTGCTTCTTCGTTCCTCGCCACTCTCTGACAAAATTCAAATATCAAAACTCGTCACCGGTTGAGCTAGCTCTCGTGTTTACTTATGCTAATGAATATTCATTAGAAAAAACAAAACAAAAATACTAGAAATATTTTTATGAACAGCAGCAGTTTTCTCAATTCAACCGAGCAACCACAGAAACAACTGTTCAAGTTTTTTATGAAGATCAGTTCGATAAACGACATCCACAAACCGTACACCAACTTGGTCAAAATCGGAAATTCCATCTTCTCGAAGCGTGACCGAGGATGAGTCGTTCAATAGTACCTTGACCTCTCGATCTTCTGCAAGGTAGCTGACCTTTGCCATGTCGACACCTGTGACCAATTTACTGGGAGGCCTTTCTGTCAGTCTGGAAGAATATGACCACAATGAAAAGACTTGAGCACAAATATTTCTATCTCGTGTGATTAAGGTTTAAATGTTCTTTCTGATTTCAATAATGTGCTACATGTTTAAGGACTTATTTAAATATAAAACAAAGTATATTTATTTTCCAAAACAGAAACCAAAGAAAAATAATAGCATAGTAATAAAAAAGATAATTAATAAATAATAATAAGATTTAGCAAGCACATAAACTTGACTTTAGAAATAATAAATCACAAAACCATGTTTCTCATACCTAATCTTCTTCAATTATTCAAACAACTTCCATTAAAAATGCTACTTAATTGTTTATTATGTCCAAGTAAACCAGAGCAGAATTCTTATACCTGGGCCAAAGAGGTGCACAGAGAGTATGAGTGCAGTTGTCGGCGCAGCCACGGGTGAAAGGATTTTGTCCACCCCTCATCTTTCCAGTGACCTGAAATAAATAGTTGAATCCTTATTTACTCACCACCACAATGAGTACCAGTTTCGTGACTGGGAGTAATATAGGGTTCGGTACATCCCGGTTTCGGATAAACGTGCGGGTGGTATGTGACACTGTGTGATCCCGTATGCATGAGCTGTTCCCAGCGCTGCCGAGGTGTATTTGACGAAGTGGCGCCTTAATGGTATGACCTTTACCTTTACACTTGTTCAGAGTAAAATACAAAAAAAATATTCTCAGAAATGTTGGTGCTAAATTATTAAATTGTTGACAACCAATTTGTCAATTCCACTGCAGGATGATAACAACTTCTTCAGCCTCTTCCATAAAACTTACCGGCTTACATTACATTACATGACTTACATTAATGTAAGCAATTTAATAACTGCTTACATTACATGACATGACTCCAATTAAACTATTTACATGACTGCAATTAAACTGCTTACATTACATAACTACAATTAAACGACTTACAATACATTACATGACTCCAATTAAACTGCTTACATTACATGATATGACTCCAATTAAACTATTTACATTAGATTACATGACGGCAATTAAACTGCTTACATTACATAACTACAATTAAACTGCTTACAATACATTACATGACTACAATTAAACTGCTTACATTACATTACATGACTACAATTAAACGGCTTACATTACGGTATTTTTTCACATGTGCATCTATGTAGGCCTGGAGAGGGGTTGAAAAAAGATGTGGCTTTATAAATAAACAAGCTTTGATTGGCCAAATGTATTATATATTTGATTGCAAATTTATTTTACATACTTAAATTTTCTGATTAATAGAGCAACATCCTTTTTTATGACCTTTACAGGCATGTCAGAGTGTACGTTATATGCGTAAAAATACATTACATGACTTCAATTAAATTGCTTACATTACACAACATGACTGCCAAAAAAACTCACATTCTTACTGTGCATGACATGATAAAAATAATTTCCAATTCAACACTGGCATCAACCAACAACAAATTAATTTTTGATTTTTTCATAGTCTCAAAGTTCATCAATGAAAAAATGACAGTGAAAAAAAATTGAAAATAAAAAAAATGAATTTTTTTAAAACATGATGTTATGAGAAAAGAAGCAGAAAGAAAGAGACAGCAGAGGAATATAACTTTTGTAATATGTAAATGGTTGGGCAGAATATAAAATGAGTAACGACAGCTTAATCTCAGTACAGAATTTCAAACCAAGAAATTATAACTGCATATAATCATTATAATAACAAGACTTATTTTATACATTCAATTTACATAAAGATGATATTGCATCATCTGGGAATGAATGAATCCAGACTTAAAATAATAGAAAACAGCATCAGCTCATGAAAACAACATCATCGTTGAAATACGTTTATGTATTTTATAATTCATATGGTTACAATCTAAAGCAAACATTTCACTAAAACTGAAACTTATAACTGGAAAAAAAGAATAACTACCCTCAACATAGACAACTCACACAAAAACACAACACCAACAAAATCAGCTTTTACTGCACAAAGACTCACCTGCTCATTGGTTGTTCTACCTCTGACAACAAGAATGGAGTGGAAAACCGTCAGTCCAACAATCGGGAACATGAGGAGACCAACGAGGATCATGAGACACACGCTGGCACAAGATGATCATCAAGAATTAAATGAATTTTAAGAGACAATTTAAAAGTATATCTGTCTTATTAGTCTCAAAAGTGTGAATACTTGAAGCAGTGTGAATATTCAAGGAATGTCGAATACTTGATGTCGACCTACGTGGACAGTTGAGTACTTTACGTGAAAATTCATGCGCAAGTTGAATACTAGATGTAGGAATTCATGGATACTTTAATTGAAGAAAAGGAACTACCCATTTTTTTGTAAATGAAAACAAGAAAGTGAAATCCGGTCACCCAAAGCACGCACGCAATTACACTAAAATAAAAAAAACATCGAAAGCAGTAACAAATATAAAAGGAATGCAAGCAGCAGCTTAAGATTACTCTCCTATATGAGCATACAATTCCTGATAACACTTAAATCAATGCTTATCATAAACACTAAGATGTTTATCATCAGTCTCACAACTTCTGAAAGATTCGCCAGTCACGAGATGATGCCACAGGATTAAATGAAGAGTTTAAATTTAGAAGTATGTAGGTCGAGGTGAAAAGAAAAAAAATAATATTAGGCGGTGGGGTGGTCGATAACCACTTTGAAGAGCTGGAGTTCCCTTTGCTTTGCTCCAGAAAACTTTAAATCGATTCTTCCACAATCATCTCCCCTATCTGAAGTTAAACTTACTTGAAAAATGACAAGTTGTTTGATTTGAGAAAGATTGCCTTAGTGGTTCTGTGAGTCACTTGAAATAACAATCTTAATATTAATCTTAACCCATTAGCAGCCAGAACAATTAAATGCATTCCAACTTCAGTGAATTTAGAATGTGCAATTATTTATAGTATTTTTTTTTCTTGACTGAATAAGGACTGCATGCCAAAAAAAATCCAACTCAATCCAAACTCACCAGACGATATTTTCCATGGTCTTGATGACTTTCTGATGATGAAGTACGTAGACCAGACAGAGACAAAAAACTCCAGTCATGTGGATAGTCAGCGAGACGAGAAACTGAAAAAAGAATCGGTAGTTCCTCCTACCTATGCAGTTGTTGACCCACGGGCAGTGATGGTCAAATGACTGTAAATAAGGAAAAAAATTAAGTTTTATCAATTGAAGGCTAAATTATGAGCATTATTTAAAAGAAAGCAGCTCAATGAAAAATAATTTAATTTTTTTTAAATTAAAAACTGGCTTCGAAATTAAAACAAAAATCAAATCTTGCACAAATCAGCCTAAAATTGCTTATCACGTAATCACATTCATTACTTTCTTACCAGATGAATGTTAAGTCAAAAAATTGAATATAAAAAAATATATATAATAAAAAATATATATATAATTCCAAATAACTATAAAAAAAACAATATAATGTAAAAAATTCAGCCACTCACAACAATTAGATTAACATACCTCAATACAACTGTTGCAGACACTACAATGTGAGCACCTGGGTGGTCTATAAATCTGACAAGTACCACACCATTTCATGCGAACTGTTATTCCATTAACCTCGATGTTCTTGTACAGTGGATTGTGAAAGTCATCATCTTTGACCTCGTCATCGTGAGCTAGTAAGACAAAAAATTTAATAAAGCCAAAAAATAGCAAAGTAAATTCAAATTTTTTAATTTTTTAAGTAGTAAATAACCTCTGGGATATGTCCCTGGGTCCATAAAAGTTGCCAAACCAAAGTTTGCAACGACAAAGATTGTCACAAGCGACTGGCAGACAGCCAACATTATGCCATAGACTTTCACGAAGTATGGACAACTGCATTTTGCATATTTATTTTATAATTAACAAACAAAAACATTTACAAATCGATAAAAAAATTCAATCTGATTGATCATATATCAGATTTCATGTCCAAAAAAAAAAATTTACTAACGCGAAGACAAAATAAAATGTCGTTCCAACTATGAGAACCAGCCAGGCACATGTGGCTGGAATCACCCTAGTAGAGGGCTTGAAAGAGGGCATGGCGACCATTGAAGCGGGCAATTTTTTAGGGTTCACGACTGTGCTTTCGCAAACGCTTTATCCCCACGGCTAGATCCGTTAGAAATTCAAACATTACATGAAAAAAATGCTAAAATAAAATCCACAAAAGTCAGCAAACTCAGATTACGGTGATTCTCGAAGGGCGAGCGACAGAAAAAATACAGCCTCAATAGACTGGAAATCGCGATGGAGAAAAACAACATTGCCCGAGAGATGTGCGCTTGTTTAGCTGAGGGACATTCACTCTTCTTGAAATTTGAAGCGTACTCATGGGGTATTCTTTAATATAATCTGAATCCCCTCGTATTATGAATAATACTATAAAATCACCATTTTAAGCCGATCTATGAATGAGAACATACTTGTACACTTGTACACCGCCCGCGCCATACACCTTTTTCTTTTCTTTTTTTCTTTATTTCTTTTTCACAACGCCTTTTCCAAGACAAGTCTTGCTCGAAGGCGAGAAAGGGTACTTGTAGAGGCAGCCATTTATAGGCGCCTACCCTTTTAGCAATGCGAGTGAACTCCTTGCTTAAGGGAGTTACGCTGGTGACGCCGGCGAGGTTCGAACTGCCGACCTAACGATCGACAGGCGAACGCTCTACCGCTCTTCCACCAGCGCCTCTAACATATCGATAGATCAACCATTTCAACCAAATCTTTTGCTTCTCTTAAGCTTTCTCTTTTATTTCCATTGATATATAGTAATATATACTCTTGATAGGACAATTGAAATTACTTCCTGTTCGGCTGGTCGCAGACATTTTGTACGGTTATTTCTTTTGACTGCCTGCCTAATCATTCACCAGTTTATATTTTTCTTTAAATCAATTTTTTCATTCAATCGTTTACTAAACCTTTTTTCTTCCAGCGTTGTAAATTCAAACAACTACTAACTAGGTGCATACTACTGCATACATAAATTTCTATATCTGCTCATACACCAGCAGCGTTTTGTCTCTTGTACTTTCCAGGATTGACTATGTTAATATTCTTTAGCATGGTTTACCTGAATTATGACTGTTTTATGCATGAATCTACTCTACCCTACAGCCCTTACCTAAATCATGCAACGGTTATCTACTGCTGCTCGCCTTCTGTGACAGAAGTTCTGAGTCTCAACACATTATTATTTTCTAGAATGTCTCCTTTGGTAAAATTACACAAGCTTCCCCTGAGGAATAGAATAATTCTTAAAACATCAAATTTAGCTAACGTTTAACTAGGCGTTTATTGTAAGACTTCTAAGCCACGAATTACTTCATCCAACTTTTACTCAGTCGTGGGTCCATTTTTACAGAACCAGAGGCAACCACACTTACAGGCACCAGCCCACACCCCATGCAGTCGCTAAAGTAGACAGGATTCGAACCATTGATGTTCCAGTTAACTGCAACTGTAACTGAAATTGCAGATTAACTCAAAAATCTGATTAAGTTAACTCAAACTGAAACTGTAACTTAAATTGAACACAAAACTGTAACTGAAAAACAAGAATACTAACTGAGAAACATTTTGTCCTCATTTTAAATATTTCTTTATCAATTTTGAAGCTTGTTATAATTACTTTTCCGGTTGTCTAATTGCTTTTTGAACTTTGATGTATTAAAAGTAACTCCGACTACCTCCCACCCACTCATCAGTATCAGCTTTTTTGGATGGAAAGTAAAGAAGTTTTCGGAGAATTTTTAAAGAAAATTATCTCCGATTAACCTCCCCCTGGTCCTCAGCATTTTTGGCATTTCAAGCATCATGATAAAAAAAAGAGGAACGTGTCGTACTTTTCCACGTGTTTCTCCCCATGGTTTTGCTGGAATGACGTCTCTGTCTCTTTATTCTCTAACAACTTATAGGTGCGCTATCTGCTTTCTGGAAATGATGGGCACAAACTATTTTTTTTAAACTTTTACTAACTTTTAAATAAATAAATTTAGTTAAACTATTACTTACAACTATGTAAAAAATTTCAAATAAACTAAAAAAAAAGTTTAAATTGTTTCGACTTTTTGCCGCTTTTTTACACATTTTGCACATTTTTTTCTATTAAATATCATTATTAAAAATTAAGAAAACTCAATGTTTTACATTTTTATTTTCAAACTTCACATAAAATTCAATATTTGTATTTTAAAATAGGCTCGATCTTGATCTCGTGAAAAATTAACTTGTCAATGGTTTCATCAATCAGCCATTCTGCATTTTCGAGCAGTCCGACACCTGACCAACAACACTGAAAAGTCATTCAAAAATAACCCACAAAGCTTGGAAAAGTTTTAATTATTTTCTTAAACGCTTCGATGAGGAAGCACTACACACAGCCTGAGCCTTGGAGTGATCTTCATCAATTTCTTCCAGGCAATCGCCAACATTAACACTGTTTATGGTATATCATGTATCATGTTCGTCACTTTCGATTGATGAGGCAACTGATTCAAACAAACTGAACACTCTAGAAAAATTAGCTGCATTATCTGTCACCAAATTTTGAATTTTTAAAGAAATTTTAAATTCTTCACAGATTGAGGCTACAATAATTCATTACCAGATTTTTACTACACAAACAAACATCAAATGAAGCTAACTGAAGCGTGTTACGAAAAAAAAGTACAAAGGAGAGCGACTATTAAGGTGTAATTTGAGAGTTCTTGAGAGAATGTGATTTGATATTAAAATACAGCACACTCAATAGTCCAGAAAAAAACAGTTTTGTTAAAAAGTGCTTAGCAAATCAGAATTTAAAAGTTGTCCTTAAAAAAAATTAATTGAAAATTAAGAACACGCTTTTGCAAAATTTTCTAAAAATACAAAATAAATTAAAAACAAAAGCCAGGGGTGTCATTTCAACAAAACCACGGGAGAGGAAGATAAACAACAAATCATTTAAAATACTTTGGGGTGAAAGTTTTTTAAAGACAAAAAAATCTACTTATATAATCTCCCCAGCCTCGCTCATTAACTCATTTGCTCAGTCTGGAACGCTGATATCTGGTTTTATAAAGTCAACGTTCACTAAGCTCATTCCTTTGCAAAAGCCCATCTTTATGCAATCATCAGGAACATTGTAACCAGACGTGCACACGCACACGCACATAACTAAACAAGCTGTCTAGCAATGGTTTTTAACATCTAAAATATTTAATCAGGAGCTATATTAAAAGTTTCAGAGCTGGAACTTGTCGGAAAACGGTCTAAAATTTGATTGCAAAATCTCGCGGAGAAACAAACATACAAGAAAGTGACTTAAGAAAACGTTGAAAAATAATAAAATTAAAAAAACAACGTTGTTATGAGCAGACAGTAAAAACACTTGATTGCTTTGAAAGCTAACACTTCTTCTAAATAAAGACATTGTTAATTTTCAGGAGTAAATAAAGCTATAGAAAAAATAAATCAATAATAAATCAGGCTTCAATGAATTTCTATTTGCCTTCAACAATCGATTAGAAGCGCTCATCTTTCAAACATGTTTTCATTGTTTCGACTGAGAACAATGAATTCGCCAGGATAATTAACAATAAGACTCATCGGCAGCTTCAGTTTTATATAATTTATTCAAATTGAAACCAAGTAGTTGCTAAATGTGTAGTTGCAAATATAATTAAATAAAATCGAAAAAGTATGAATTTAACAAAACACCAACCTAAAAATCTAAAACATTATTGATAGTATAATATAAGAATTGTAATTTTTTAGAATTTAATCGTTACGTGTCTTATCGAGTTAGACGGTTTTTACTAAAGAAACATTGTTTGTATTTTTTATCCGAGGTAGGAAAGTCTACGCCAAGAATAAGCGTAAGGTTTGAAGGGGCTACAGAGCCAGCTGCCCCTTCGAACCAAGTCTCACCTCATTCCGAGAAATTAAGCTGCTTTCCTGAGAAAAGTTAAGTATTGCATTTTTGTTCATAATTATGTACTTAGTAAAGCTTTCAATTACAAATTGTGGCTTGTTAAATAACAATTATCCGGATATTTTTTTACTCCTTCTCCCACTCCGGTTCAGTATCTATTTTCTTTCAAATTTTCTCCGCGTAGGAACGTTTTGGTGGAAAAGCTGCTCCAGGTCTTACTCCGCATTCTGTGAAAGTTTAAGGTTTACGATGCCATGGAAATAATGGAAAACCTTCAGGGCACGAGCTACCAACTACCTTTTTTTAAATTCTGCATCGCTTTACAATTATAAATTATAACAAATCAACATTCTTAATGGATACATTAGATACAATTCAAAGATCGACCGGATAATGAGTTACACGATTATATAGTAATAAATTCTAACTGGCTCCGCATAAAAGGCACATGAACATTGCTAATCAAATTTGAAGTAAGCCTTAACCATGTTGCTCATAGAGACGAGATGAGGCTGACACCAAATTTTAAACTTTTGTTGAAATCGTTTCTAGGTAGATTTGAAATCCGTTTATGAAAAAATTATAAAGAAAGAGAGAAAGAAAGAGAAAGATATAAAGGGAAAAAGAGAGAGAGATAGAGACAGAAAAAAAGAGAAGAGAGAGAGAGAGAAAGAGAGAGAGAGAGAGAGAGAGAGAGAGAGAGAGAGAGAGAGAGAAAGAGAGAGAGAAACATAAGAACATAAGACAGTTGGTAATCTGTAGAAATGGTTCGTTCAGAAATACCCTGGTACAAACAACTATGGCGTATCAAGTTGACTCTCGTCCTCGTTCTTGCTCCTCTTGTTTTTCTACCTCTTCCAATATTGGTGCCTTCCAAAGTAAGTATGAACTAATTTGTTTTTTTGTCAATATTAAAAAATTCAAGCGAGTTTAAAATATTTTTTGGATATCCATTTGAAAGGCCAGCAAATGTGCTTACGGAATTTTAATAATGGCAAGTTATTGGATGACCGAGGTCATTCCTATGGCAGTGACATCTCTCCTTCCCATTGTCATCTTTCCCTGGCTCAGCGTCATGGATACGAAGAAAGCTTGTTCAAACTATTTCAAGGTAATTTCAAAATGCTTTGCGTTTGCACTCGATATTTTTTCATATATAAAAATTTGTACTTAAATAAACATTAACCGAAACGGCGCGATTACCAATAATTGTTTTTTTATTTATAAAAATAATTACACTGTCCTCGCATTTTAGACGTTGACAACTTTCAAAGTCTTTAAATGCCGTTGAACGAACGCGAGTTTGTTCTAAAGTTTTCAAGTGTCGCCGCGGAATTGACGTAGGAAAACGATCACAGAGTCTTCAGTCAGCAGCCGCCGCTAACGATCTTTCTGCAGTTTTTTTGAGTCTTCCAGTCGCATGAAGAATCAAGACGATGACGATGATCTCAGTTTCGTTTAATTAAAGCACTTATACATCATAAGCGCCACTTTAGACTCTATTCAACTGCCGATTCCCATGTTAGTGAAGTTCGAAAAGTTCAGGAAAAAATGACCAAATTTATGTGAACCAGACGACTTTTATTTTTTCTAGTTTTTATTGAAAATTGCTTGTCAACGAAAATCAAAATAAAAAATGAAAGCTCATCCTGATGATATCAGTTTCGTTTAATTAAAGCACTTATACATCATAAGCGACACTTTAAACTCTATTCAACTGCCGATTCCCATGTTAGTGAAGTTCGAAAAGTTCGGGAAAAAATGACCAAATTTGTGTGAACCTGACGTCTTTTATTTGTTCTAGTTTTTATTGGAAATTGCTTGTCGACGAAAATCAAAATAAAAAATGAAAGCTCATCCTGATAATGACCACATTGACTTCAGTGCCAGAAGCGTAGCTAGGGAACAGGGTGGACAAGTATCTCCGGGCGCCATTTAGAAGAAGGCGCCAAAAGCCAAAAAGTTTGTAAGTAAGTACCTGACGGAAGAAGTTTGGAAAAGTACTTACAACTACCCTCTTGTCGTCAGCTATTTCTGGAGAGAAAAGTGTAAGGCATTGGAAAAAGTACCTACAACTACCCCCCCCCGGTCATCTGCATTTTTTTAGACAGCAGTATAAAAGAGGGTTTGAAAAAACGATCAAGGGGCGCATTTTTTAACCTTGTTCCCCGGGCCTCAAAAACCTTAACTACATCTCTGTTGGATTGCCGCATGCATAGAAATGAGATTGTAACCTGTGACCGACTAGGATGAGATAGAGATCCTTGAAGAATAAATACTGCATGCCATAGAGAGAAAGAGTAGAAAGTGAACCGCAACCAGTTTAGTGCAGGTCAATCAAAACCAGAAAATATTTAGAATTCCAAAAAATGGATATCGTGGTCGACGATATAAAATGTCAAAAATTAAATAAAGGAAACAGTGAGGTGTATATTTTCCATGAAAAATATATATTCCATGAAGTGTATATTTTCCATGAAGTGTATATATTTTCCTTGAAGTGTATAATTTCAATGAAGTGTATATTTTCCGTTGTCAGCCACACTCAAAAAGTTGGAGAGAACTTTGAGCATGGGTGTTTATGCCTATGGAAAATGATGACATTCTGAGTGATTCATGAAGAAAAAGCTAGTTATCGTTGTGACCTTCTTGAGAATCAGTTGTTCTAGAAGCTTTGATGAGATTACTATTCTAATTATTGATATTTAAATCAAATTAATTTGTTTTTGTAAAGAAAGTACATTACAATGGTTACTAATTACAATATGAAATAATTATTTAAAATTGTAACGTAACGTTTAAATTAAATTAATAAACAAGTATAGGAAAAAACGAGTTTTTCAACACAAACTTTGATTTCAAATATACTCGATTTAGAAATACGAAAGATGTCCAAATTAAGTTTTTTTTTATTTTTTTAATTGAATCATGTATTGTCATCCAATATAAGCTATGCTGAAAGTTTCAGCTTCCTAGCTAGTCAAAAAGCTGGTTAAATTTTACTTGCAAGATTTGCGTACAGAGAAAGCCACACACACACAAACAGAAATTGTAACCTAAATAAAAGTTTGTAATAAAAAATGTTCAGTTTTAATTTAATTTAACAAATTAAATAAACAATGGGAAAATAGTTTTTTGTTCAATTATAAGCAAATCGTTTTAATGCACAAATAAATAAACATAAATTAAGTGCTAAGTGCAAATATTTTTACGAAATTCACTATTAGGCTCATCTTTGCACTAGCAGAAGAACTTCAGATTATTTTCTATCTAGGATTTTTAAATGCCGGTACACGACTGTATCCGACAGTATGGCGCCAACTCAGAATATCTTATTCAAAATGTTTGTAAGAAAAAGTAATTAACAAGTAAATGAAAAAACGAGTTTTTTAACACAAACTTTGATTTTAAATACACTCGATGTGTGTCTGTGTGTATGTATATGAATGATGTTCAAATTACGTTTTTTTTAATTGAATCATGTATTGTCATCCAATATAAAGATATGCTGAAAGTTTCAGCTTCCTAGATAGTCAAAAAGCTAGTTAAATTTTACTTGCAAGATTTGCGTACAGAGAAAGCCACACACACACAAACAGAGATTGTAACCTAAATAAAAGTTTGTAAAAAGTAATAGAAACTAGTCAAATTTTGGTAAAAAGCAATAACTAATTTAGTTCACATTCTATTGAGTTTTGTGGTTGCGGTGCCTACCGTGTTTCATCGAATATAAGACCTTCCTAGAAATATAATATATGTACCTTGTGAACACATTTGGTTTCCTGAGATAATAATTTTGTTAGAACACATCTGGGGTCTTGAGCCAGATTACCAGTGGCACATATCTAGCTATTTGGAAAGCTTGCTTACATGTTATATCATAGTTGAGGCACTGTGCGGTGCTCCTTCAGCTCCTTGGTTAAATCAAGGGCTACCAGTGTTCTAATGTCAAAAGTCTGTAATCTAGTCTAGTTGTACTATCTGTAATGTACTAAAAAAAACTAAAAACTAAAAATAAACGTACATGTACAATAAATTTTTTTTTTAATATTAAATAACATTTTCGCCAATATCTTATTATATTTTTCACTGCTATTAACCATTTGCTAATTTTATAAGGATTCCAACATGCTGTTCTTCGGAGGCCTGATGGTTGCTGTAGCTGTTGAAAAGTGGAACCTTCACAAGAGAGTTGCCCTTCGAGTACTCATGCTAGTTGGATCTAAACCAAGATGGTGGGTTTATCGCCGCTGGTCATTCCTTCCTTATGAAGGGACGGTCAAAACTTCTATGACCTTGACAACAAAATTTGGTTTACATCTGAACAAATTAGGCAGTAATTGTTTAAAGATTTCTGAATTTGCTAAATTCAAAATTTAATTTAATAACTGAATAATGATTTAGTGTGTATTTTTATAGCTTATACAAACATGCATGCTTGTAATAAACTGATCATAGAATAGTCACTAGAAAAAATATATCCGAATTAAGCTAATTATAGCACTTATTGTAAGCTATAAAAAGCAGCAATCAACTTAGAAAGTTTGAATTAATTTAGTAAAATATTAATAGACAATTGAAGGAATGAATATTTAAAGTAAAAATTAAAAGTTTAATTTCATCAGGTTGATGTTTGGATTCATGGCAACAACGGCATTCCTCTCCATGTGGATCAGCAACACAGCCACAACGGCCATGATGGTTCCAATTTCTCACGCTGTCCTCACAGAACTGGAAAATCACTATAACAAATCAAAAGCCTCAAAAATCAAAACTCTCTCTCGTTCCAATAAAGCTTTCGAATCTGGTTTGTATTATTAGATTTGTATCTAACTGTTCGTAGCTGTGGGAAAATCGCAAACTATTTACGAACAATAAAGAGGCTCCACAATGAATGATAACATTAAGCTTCTTAAGAAATGCACTTATATGTACGTTCTTAAGAAGAATAGATGTATTTCTCTAATTTTAGTTTAAATGTTTTAAATAAATTAAGTTTTAAATCATACAGTAAATTCTGATGTCTTCACCACAGAAGTAATTTTTTATGAGATATTTATACGACACTACTCAATTCTGTATGAGTGAGGGATTTTTTTCCAGCCACATATTTCAAGCAAATTTGTCTCCAAGTGTAATATTTAAACATATTTAAAAAAAAACATTAAAGCAATTCATTTTATTTTTTTATTTAATTTGTTTTATTTTAATTTATAAAAATAACTACAACCAAAGATTCAGGAACAACGGACGAAAAAGATGGTAAACTGACAACGACATTTGTTGAATCCTGTATAATTCGTGACGTTTGTCTCGATGGGCCGTCAAACAGCCCTAATGGGCCGTCAAACAGCCCTAATGGGCCGTCAAACAGCCCTAATGGGCCGTCAAACAGCCCTAATGGGCCGTCAAACAACACTGACAACATCACAAATCAAAATAAGTAAGTCAAGGTTCGGAGTTGGGTTATTTTTTGTCCATATAACCATCATCATATTACCACCATCATACCAATATAACCTGATCATAATCCGAATAACACTCGTCTATTAACTCGGTTTTAATTGGCTGGCTAATTGAATAACAGATTGGCTAATCATTTATTCATAAAGTACTTCTCAAGAAATCGAAATAATCGATGACGACAAAGAAGTCAGTTCTACCAGTGAATGGTTTGACAAGGTCGGAAGAGGCATGCGACTGTCTATCGCATACGCCGCAAACATTGGCGGAACTGCCACACTTACTGGCACTGCTCCTAACCTGGTTCTGAAAGGACAGCTTGATGTGTGAGCCACTTCTACCTTTTTTTGGCAACGATTTAAAGGTGTTCTCAATTATATAAATAAACCAAACTCATTGTTAAAAGTTTACATTTTAGACTTTACGGGCCGGGCACCGGCATTAACTTCAGTTCCTGGTTCGTTTTTGCTTTTCCAAATATGCTGATATCTCTCGTTCTTGCCTGGATGTGGCTTGTTTTTCTATTTTTGGGTCCAAAGTTAGTTTTCTGTTGTTGAACGAAGTTGTTTTTAATACTTTACGATCTTTGCAAACATTTAAAACTACAACATCTACAACAATTTCGGACTATTAATATAGAGATGTTGCTGTTTTGAAACATAAGCTTAAATTTGATTTGTAAGAAAAAGTGTGTACAACAAACAGAGAGATTATGAAATTCTTCCGGAGGAGGAAAAAAGAAAAAAGTAAAGATTCTGCAACCGATGTCATCAAGAAAGAATACGAAAAACTTGGAAAAATGAGGTGATCTCTTGATTGTCAAATAAAATAATTGCACAGACAAGTCGGATATTGTGATCGATGCGGTTATAGGTTGAGTTAGGTGCACTTAATCACGTCGAGTGTTACGTTTTCATGCATTAAAATTTTTCGAAAATAGTTTTGGGGGATTCAAACCTCAAAAATCTCCCGTGGGTGCGTCACTGATTATGGCAGTCGCGTAATTATTTGCATGGCTTATTAATTTGTTCAAAATATTTTTAATTTTTTTTGCTTGAGTTACATCCAGTAATCACACTATTTGAACCATCAAACCATTTAAATTTCAAGTTTTGCTGAGGCAGAAGTCCTGGCGCTGTTCGTGGTTCTGGTGGTCATGTGGCTAACCAAGCATCCAGAATTTGTTCCCGGATGGGCAAGTCTACTCGTACCATTTGGGTTATTTCTCATTTTAAATGTTAATAAAATATAACTAAATTGAAACTGTGTCATTGTGTCATGTTATATTTTGTTTATTTGTTTTATATCAAATTTATTTTCTCAAAAGGAGTCACGTACGTATTACATTTCAGATGGGTGACAGACTCCTGTGTGGCAATTACAATTGCAATTCTGCTGTTCATGCTGCCATCGAGGTGGCCAAATTATCTTTTTTTCAGACGAAAAACAGACGTGGATGAACCAGGACCCGGACCGCCTCTCCTGGATTGGCCTAGCGTTCATAAAAACATTCCATGGAACGTCCTGCTTCTTCTCGGAGGAGGTTTTGCAATGGCGGAAGCCAGTAAGGTGAGTGAGAAACGACTGACTGACTGATTGAATACGAGTCTTTTCTGTTGGCAAGTAATTTCTAGTGGAATGAATATTTGAAATAAATTTGAGTATATAACTTGTTTTGTTGGCCAATCAATCATAGTTGATTTTAGCTCACGGGGTTATTGTGTTTTGATTTTATCAGTTGCTGTCAAACACTTTGTTTGGTTTTAAAACAAACAAAAAATTGCATGATACCGATTTTATATAATTGTGTTTAAATTGATACAATTAAATGCACAACTCTAAAATTCACATTACTTATTGAGTTGACATCTTACAAGATTGTTTTGTCACAAATATGTTATTTACTAACTTTTTAGAATTTTTAATTTCAAGGAGTCAGGTCTGTCTTTAGTCATTGGTCAATTTTTTACATACCTGCAACACCTTCCAAGATGGGGCTTGGTTTTTATTCTAAGTACACTAACAGCTGCATTTACAGAAGTCACAAGCAACGTTGCCACAGCCACAATCTTCTTGCCAATATTAGCGGAACTTGTAAGTTTGTACACTAATTTGTGGTCTTAACTTTCCAATTTAATTGAATTTGCGAGAAAAAAAGTTTTTGTCGTTTTGCTGCTGCTGCACATCAATAATTATATCTGCAAGACGGTCGTTAGTTTAGCTGAAGCTGAAAACACGAGTTAACCTGTTTTTTATTAAAAAAACGCAATGAAACTAAGATTATAATTATTTCAATATTGTTAAAAAAACAAATTATTTGTTAAATCTATTCAATTATTTAAACGTTTTGAATTGTTTCAGGCTACAAACTTAAACATAAATCCACTCTACCTAATGCTTCCAGTGACAATATCGTGCTCGTTTGCCTTCATGCTCCCCGTCGCCACGCCGCCCAACGCCCTCGTATTTGCCTATGGAAATATGAGAATTATGGACATGGTTGGTTGTAGAATTATTTATTAATTTCATTTGTAAAAACTATTTTAATTTGTTTATGTTTTTGGCTGAAAATTAAAGTCTGAAGTTTTTAAACTTAGGTTAAAGCTGGGATAGTTCAAAACTGCGTTTGCTTACTGGTACTCCAATTGGCGACAAATACGTGGGGAAATGTCTACTTCAATCTAAACACATTTCCTGAGTGGGCATGCAGTCCGAAATGTAATTTCGTCAACGGAACTTTGTACGCTTCAAACTCGACCAAGATCTTCGACAGTTTTGCAAATGCGACAACAATTAGCACCATTTGATCGTATTTTTACTTGATTTTCATTGCAACATGGTTATTATTTTTACAATTATTTCAACAGAAAGTCAAGTGATTTTAATATAATTTTTAGTGATACTATGAAACATTCCACAAACTAATTTAACTGTTGATGTTTACTTTGTCATCTGCCAAATTATTTAACAGTTTTTTTCGCACTATATCTATTTTTGTCAACGACCAAAATGGTCTTCAAAAATTATGTATGCGTCGATATAAGAAGTATCTGTGTGAAAACGTCGTTAGAATATATTCGGGTCGTATTGGAGCAGAGTTGTTCACGTTTCGGGTAAAATCCGGAATTTTGAGCCCGTGGCTGGTCGGGTCAAAACATTATCATTTAAAATAATCTATGTATTATTATGGAAATTTAAATTCATTTCAACTGCATGCAGCAAAAAATGGGTATCACAGTTATTCAATATCATAAGCACAATATTATGTTAATAAATTATTTATTCTCGTTTTCTCTCTCTTTTTCTCTCACCCGGGTAAAATATTGCGGCATATTCGTTCAGTTCCAGCAAATAGGTAAATTTCTTAAAACATTTAATGCTCGTGAAATTTGAATTCAATAATTTTGATCCATTATTATTAGCAATCTTTTTATTTCACTTGAAATTTTAACAAAATTATTTTTTCTATATTAAAAATCTAAACTTCCTGACGTCAAAAGCAAATGAGCAACAAACAAACTTCGGAAATAATAATAAGACAATCGTTTAACTTTTACTTTTTAATGCCGACTCTTCTGGCGATACAAACATCTTAAAATATCTCATGGCGTCTTTATTTTAGCATTTTAAATATTATTTATGTCTAAACGTCAATCAAACTTCAACCAATGCTATTAAAAAAGATAATAATAATATTAATAGTAACAGTATTAAGAAGCAGTAGCGCGACCTCAATTCCATGCATCCAATTAGGTCATTTTTCATCGAGGTCTCGCTTTACAAGAAAACCATTTTGGTCATTTTGATACCGATCCTTCTGCTGCCCATTCCAATATGGTTTCCCAGTCATGTGAGCATGGAATTGACACCTTTGCTTATACATTAAATACATAATTTAATAGATAAATTAAATGAATCTATTAAAAAAATAAACAAATAAGGTGAATGAACGAATGAAGGTACGAACGGGCGAATAAACGAACGAACAAATGAACGAAGGAATGAATGAATGAATTAATAAAAAAATAAATGAACGAATAAATAAATAAATGAACGAACGAACAAACATTCTAGAACGTCTTTCTAAGAGTTCAGTTGCAATTTTGGTAGCAGAATTAGTTTTCGAAGAGTATTTCAACAAAACACCTTCCAGTTTGTCTTTCTTTTACAGAAGGGTCGATGTGCTTACGTGGTCTTGTGGATGTGCAGTTACTGGACAACAGAAGCCTTGCCACTGGCAATTGCAGGCCTATTACCGTGTCTTGTTATGCCTCTTATGTCCATAATCACTATAGAAGAGCTGGCCATGGAGTATATAAAAGTAAGATAATATACATATAAATGAAATCCTAATGTTTTCATATTTTGTGTTTATAGTTTAATACTTTGTAATAATAATAATTATTATTATTGTTGTTGTAATAACTATGTACGTTTAATAAAAAAATAAAATGCTTATAGTTTTGTCAAAAACTCTTTTTAAATAATAATCGATGATGCAAATTTCAATAATAAATTTGGCAAAATCTTTCATGTTCAGCGACAGATATATATAAACTGGAACTCTTCCAATAGACTGTAAACATTATCACAAAAAACGATTTTACTATGGCTTCTACGATAAGTTTTATGTCAAGTTCATCACTTTTAGGACACTTCACTGTTGTTCTATGGTGGGCTGATTCTTGCTCTCGCCATAGAGAAGTGCAACCTTCATAGGCGGCTTGCCATGTCTGTTCTTATGGTTGCCGGAGCCTCTGCAAGATGGTAAATATTTTTATCTGAGTATCCATGCCAAATTTCGTTAAAATTGGTCTATCGGTTTTGATTTCCATAAAACACAAACAAACAGACAGGCAGAAAAACAGACAGACAGACAGTCAGTCATTTTTATATATATATATATATACATATATATATATATATATATATATATATATATATATATATATATATATATATATATATATATATATATATATATATATATATATATATATATATGTATATATATATATAATTTTTTGTTAATTCAAAACATAGATAATTAATTTTTAAATTAAAAAATAAAAAAATTATAGAAAATTTTCAAAATGCAATAAAATGCATTATCATGAGGAGCAAGCCTAAATTCTAAATTTCAGCTCAATTGGATGACGGAAAGTTTGTTAATTTTCACTTTGAAAGTTTACAAACATTCAGGCAAGCAAGCAACGCCGGCGGTGAGTTTAACATAATGGATTTAAAAATGGTTTTATTTATGTTCAAGGAAGCAAATCCAAAATTCAAGTGATTTGAAATAAATCTGTTTGTTTTGGCTCGGCTATTTTTTAAGATCAATTGGCAAAAGTTCTTTTATTTTTTATTTGCTATTCTTTTGTTTATCAGGTCTGCCCTATCTATTTGATAAAACTACAGCTTAAAACCTTTTGTTTCACCTCTGGAAACTGCTCGTGCCTATGAATTCAATTTTTAATTTATTTGACTACGACACGAGTTAATAACATTTTAATTATTCCAGGGTTGCCCTGGGGTTCATGAGTACAGCCTGGTTTCTTTCCATGTGGATGAACAACACGGCCACAGCCACGATGATGGTACCGCTGGTCCGTGCTATCATTGTCCAGATGAGATCGAGTAATGAAGCTAACGAAACCGTATTTGAGCCCACACTTGATCCCGATGGCTTGAACGAAAACGAAGAGTATGCCATATTGAAAGCCTTCAGCAGGTCAGGCTATCAAAATGGAACGGACAAACCTCCCAACAAAAAAGAACGCACATCTTCTTGGCCCATGAGCAATATTTCACAAGACACAACCGCTTCTCAAACTCCCACAGAAAGCCTGCAAGAAGTAAAAAACATGTGGAGAAACTGGAAAGAAAATCCCGAGTCTATATTTTCGTCTAGAACTTTACGTTCACAACGCAGGAAAGAACTGGAGGAGCTAGGCGTAGATAATAATATGACGACCCAAAAAGAAGCCAGATCACGGCGTCACACCGCAGCTAGCTCAGGGATTAGCCAGACGGCCAATTTAATGCAGCAATCCCAGAATTTAACAGACTCGACTCAACCGTCTCTGAATACAACAGCGGCACAGTCACAGAAACCCGAAAAAAGAAGTGCTTCGAATAAAGATTCAAATAGAGCAAATAATAACAAAAGTTCATCGGCCCCACGTCAGAGTTCAGACAAAGGCAGACAGGTTCAAATCACGCCTAAGGACAGAGCAAGAGCAATGGCTCCAACTTCTACCGTTCAGCAGCCACCTGTGAAGCCCGGAGAACCGAATATAGTAGGGAAAGAGAGTAAAACTGTAGCAGTTCGTCCACCATCTTATGTGGCGCTAGTGCTCAACCCTCAAATTACTGACCGCATGGCTGGGGGTTACGATATGTAAGAAACTCTTTTATTTAAATGCTTTTCTAATTCTTAATTTATATTAGTAAAAAATTTTAAGAACGTATACCATTAATAAGTAAAATATGTTTTCATATTTTCATAATGTACTCCATTTGTACTCCATTTATAAAGAAATCAGTTATAGCGAAATTCTTCAACTCGTAAGCCAGTCCCAAGCCTGGATAAAAGAGGAGGGAAAAGTTAAAAAGATCAAATCATGATCCACGACAGGAAGTACTTAGGTGCTTCCTACATGCAGCCATTACAGTCTTAAAACACCTGGTGTAAAGAACTATCAACTATTACAAAAAAAGCAAAATTCGTAAATAATAAAATTGGTTATAGCAAATTTTTTGCATGATATAATTGCTATATAATCGATTTTTCATGTAAATAGAGTATAAATAACGACATAACTCTGAAACTGATATAGTTGTAAATATAAGAATTTCAATGACGGCTGCTGTGTTGTATAGTTTTTAATTTTTTTATATGTATTAACTTTGCCGTGTTTGCTTGATTGCTTGCTTACATGCTTGCTTGATCCATGCGTTGGGACCTTTTAACGCTTACAAAAACCTCCTTCCCGTCATCCAATCAAGTTAAAATTCTGTGGATAAAATTTCTGTCAGTGACAAAGCATTCTATTAAATTTTTCAAATTCATGGAACAAATTTAAAATGAGATAAAACTAAAACTAATTATAATTTATTAACTTTTTGAAAAATTAAACGTTTTCATTACATAATTAAACCATTATTTTAAATGCATTAAACAAAAACAATATTTAATTTTGAAAATCAAAGATTTATAATAAAAACTTTGTTTTTTACCAATGCTTTTATTAACTCGTCGTCTCTGTTTTTCTGTCTGTCAGTTTCTCTGTCTGTTTCAAATCTTGCAATCAATTTTTGAGTCACTTCCTGATGATAGATTTTTTTCAAATTTTGCATATATATATATATATATATATATATATATATATATTCTTTTTTTTTTTCTTTTTTTTTATATATATATATATATATGTGTGTGTGTTTATATATAAACAAACAAACAGAAACGACGAGTTAATAAAAAATTGATTGCAAAAATTGTGTTTTAATTACATATAAAAGCATTGGGTTTTAAAAATTCGTTTTTAATTTACTTGTTTCCATATTGAATTGCAAAATATAAAAGACTTGTTCAATGTTTAATCAAATTAATTGATCTGCTTTCACTCACTTTCAAATTGAGCCGCTCTTTTATAATAGTTTATAGTTTTTTACGCCAGGTGTTTTACGAATCAAATAACAGTATATAAAAAATACCGGAGTACTTCCTTGATCCTTTTTCTCTTTCCCTCCTCATTTATCCAGGCCTGGGACTGGCTCAAAGGAACAAGGCGGAGTTGAGCCGTTATAATACGGAGGAGTTTAAAATCGGTAAACTTTCTTTTTTCAGATATCAAGCCCAAGGCAATATTGGACGAATGTAAGAATGCTTTAATGTTACATTTTTTTACGTAACTTTATAACGTTTTATCAACGATATCTTGATATAACATTTAGATACACAACTCACTCTAGTAGGCCAAGGATATCTTGATATAACAAGATATCCTTGAGTAGGACTAAATCGGTACAACCAATTACGTCATAGTTACATACAGTTTTTTATAAGTATGTTATAACTACTGACGCTATTGTGGTTTGTTAGTTTGTTACATCAATTGATTCAAAATCATGATATAATCAGTGATAAACATTAGGCCTAAATGGGTATTTTTTTATTAAGTTGTGTATCCAGTTGTTATATCAAGATATCCGTGTGCGGGAGAGCGAACGGAAATGGGAATTTGAAAATGAGCGGAAACGGGAACGGTAAAGCAAGAGGGAACGAAAAAGCAGCTGAGAGCGGGAAAGCGTCCGGGATCAAGAAAGCGACGGGAGCGGGAAAGCGAACGAGAGCGAGAAAACGGCCGGGAGCGGAAAAGCAGCCGGGATAAGGAAAGCAACCGGAAGCGGGAAAGCAGCCGGGATTGGGAAAGCGACCGAGAGCGGGAGAGCAAGCGGGGAAGGAAACGGGAGCGAAAGAGACAAACATTAGAAAAACCTCTAAAAATCCCGGGCAACGCCGGGTACCCCGCTAATTACCTAATTAAAGTTACGAACCATCCACGCGCCATGTTTCACTTTTTCCACCTCCCCCCTAAAGAATACGATGATTTAATTTTTATTGATATTACTTTTATTTTTGTTGAAAGAAACATGACCCCCAGACTCGATAAAGTTCGTTACCATAGAAAAATAAATTATTTATTTGACAGTATCGTAAAACGGAGGGCTACCATTGGTGATGCAAGTTCAGGCAACTATCTGAAAACAGTGGTGGAAACAGAGTTTGAGAAATCACTGTCAAAATTGAGCAAATGCCTGATGAGTGGGGTAGCTTATTCTGCCAACATTGGAGGAACGGCTTCACTTCTTGGAACAAGTCCAAATCTGATTCTTAAATCATATACTGTTCAGTAAGTTTAGGTTTAAATTGATATTTACTAACATTTTGGTTTACTTTTAATAATATTTTAGCCAAAATATACAAATTTCTATTTTTTTCTATTTTTTAATTTTTTATTGTGATTCTATCTATGAAAATCAATTTTTTTTATTTTAATAAAACTTTTTTGCATTTTGAGGGCAGAAATTAGTATGTTTTCAAAATTAATGCTCTGAGTTGTTTAAAACACCCAAAAACTTGAATTTTAGTCACATGGGTGACGTCTTGACCTTCAACTCATGGCTCATCACCAACCTGCCTCTCTCCTTTGTCACATTCATTTCAATGTGGCTCTGGCTCGTATTCTTTTACATGGGGAAAAGGTATGAACTTAAATTTGTTCCATTTTTTGAATTTATATCTGTGTCTACTCGTTTCAAATTCTTCCGGTTCCTCTTTGCAAATATGAAATCATTTTAGGCAGTCTAAAACTATTTTTCAATATTTTCAGCTTTTTAAATAAAACTTTTAGTTTGCATTATTGAATGTAATTCTAATTATGAAATGTCAGCAGTTTTTATGTATATAGTATTTTATTTACTGGCACATATCAGCGAATTCCTTCGAATCTTTGGTATCAAAAGAGGCGTACCGTTTATGGAGGTTATGGGAAAAGAAGTAATCAAAGAAGAATATGCCAAACTGGGACCAATGAGGTTAAATGATTAATTTTGGTGTTCAACGCAAAAATATGAGTAACTAAGTATATTTTTAATTAAGAAATAGTTTTTAGACACCTTATATTAACTTCAACGTGTTGGCTTATTTGAGCCATTCGTTGGAACATTTTGTGACCCTTAAAAAGCATACTTCCAATCATGCAATCGAGCTCAAATTTGATGTATTTAAGTGTTTTTTAAAGAGTCAAAAGATTCTAATTTAAACGCTAAATTCAAACGAGGAAGCACACGCGGTGAAGTTAATATAAAAGAGTTTATATAAAGGAATAATTAACAAGTAAAATGAAAAATTTTGTTTTGCACAAATTCTTTATATTTTTGTAATTCGACAGCTTCTAATTTTTGAAAACCATTTTTTATGATGATAAATCTATAAATTAGAAAAAAAGTGACCACAGATTTGTAAATTGTTGTTATGTGAATTATGTCAAGATGGAATGTTTAAAAAACTTTTGAATCAAGATGGAGCCATGCGTTAGTACCTTTTGACGCTTAAAAAAGAAACTTCCAATCACCCAATCAAACTCAAATTTGGTGTAATGACTTGTTGTTGATGACAATGCATTTTATTAAATTTTCAGATCGATTGGACAAAATCTGAATAAAATCTAAAATGAAATTAATTAAAATTTCAAAAATGAAAAATTTTCGTCAAAGAAATAAAACTATTAGTTTCAAATTCATTGAAAAAAAAAACAAAAAACTTTTCTTCAAAATAATGATTTATAATAAAACAATTTTTTCATAGTTATTCAAAATTTTCTTATATTTTTCATACTTCACATCTCAAGTATTTAGAAAACTGTGGTGAAAGTTTTTTTTTTCTATTTTATAAACATATAATCATCAAAAAATGATTTGCAAGAAAAAAAAGCTGCCTGATTACAAAATATAAAAGATTTGTTAAAAAACCTCCTTATAACCTTTCCTGCAAATGCACTATACAACAATTCAAACAAGTTTTTATTGCTATAAAACAATTCAATGTACTATACAACAATTCAATGTACTATATAACAATTCAATGTACTATACAACAATTCAATGTACTACACAACAATTCAATGTACTATACAATAATTCAATGTACTATACAACAATTCAATGTACTATTCAACAATTCAATGTACTATACAACAATTCAATGTACTATTCAACAATTCAAAAAAGTTTCCATTGTTATATTTATTTCCAGCTATGCGGAGAAAAATGTCACCGTGTTGTTCGTCATTCTTCTTTTTCTGTGGGTGTCGCGTGACCCGGGTTTCATCTACGGATGGGGATTCTTCTTCAAAGGAAAGTCTGAAATTTTGGTTGTTTTTTGTTTTAAATTAAATAAATTTAAAATTCAAACAACCGATTCATTCACATGCTGACTGGCTGACTGACTCTGGGACGCTTAATTTTTACCAAGGTGGCTTACGCACCCACCCACCGTTTCAACCGACAAAGTGGGAAGTTAAAATAACAGCATTTAAGGAAACAAACAGTGGTTTTTTTAGTCGCGACTGAATTTTTTATATACGTACTAGCGGGGTTACCCGGCGTTGCCCGGGGTTTTTAGAGGTTTTTCTAATGTTTGTCTCTCTCGCTCCCGTTCCCTTCTCCACTTTCCCGTTTTCGTAGCGTTCCCGGTCGCATTTCCGCTCTCGGTCGTTTTCCAGCTCCCGGTCGCTTTCCCGCTCAGAAGTTCTGTTATCGATTTTCTCTCTTGCTCGCGTTTCCTTCCAAGCTTGCTCTCCCGATTCCAGTCGCTTTCCGCGTTCCCGGTCGCTTTCCGCGTTCCCGGTCGCTTTCCGCGTTCCCGGTCGCTTTCCCGTTCCCGGTCGCTTTCCCGTTCCCGGTCGCTTTCCCGTTCTCGGTCGCTTTCCCGTTCCCGGTCGCTTTCCCGTTCCCGGTCGCTTTCCCGTTTCCGGTCGCTTTCCCGTTCCCGCTCACGCTTGCTCTCCCGTTCCCGGTCATGCTTGCTCTCCCATTCCCGGTCACGGTAGCTCTCCCGTTCCCGTTTCCGTTCCCGCTCATTTTCTCTTTTACATTCTTTCATAACTTCTGTTAGCCTATAAAACGCAAAATAGATTTGCTAAGACTATATATATATATATATATGAATGTTTGTGGGTTAGTTTGTCTATTATAGAAACGGGAAAGCACCCGGAACGGACAGCGAGCGGGAACAGAAAAGCAAGCGTGAGCGGGAATGGGAGAGCAAACGTGAGCGGGAACGGGGCAGCGACCGGGACGGGAAAACGACCGGGAGCGGGAAAGCGACCGGGAGCGGGAAAGCGACCGGCAGTGGGAAAACGACCGAAAACGGAAAAGCTAACAGGAGTGGGAAAGCAGGTGGGAAAGGAAACGGGAGAGAAAGAGACAAACATTAGAAAAACCTCAAAAAACCTGGGCAACGCCGGGTATCTCCGCTAGTACATACATAAACACACACACAGACACACATACATGCACATACACATACATACATACACACATACATACGCACATACATATATATATATATAGTTCCCGCTCGCTCACCCGCTCCGCTCCGCTCATTTTGTGACGGATTTCAAAAAATTTTTTTTTAGTTTTGATTTTCATTGACTCTCAAGGTTGTGTGAAAATTTCATTACGATCGGATGAATGGTGTAGCAATGCATAAAGGACATTAACATAAATACAAACATTCATTTTTATATATATAGATATTTAAATGATTTAATAATAGTAATAATACAAATATGTCTAAACAAGATAATGTGAAACTCGGCTTCATTCGACCCTTCATTCATTTCAGGTACGTCAACGACACTCAGGCATCACTCCTGGTTGCCTTCTTGCTGTTCATCATGCCCTCCAAAAATCTATACGAAGTTTACAAAGTCAATCGAGGTTATTTGCTTATTTTGAGAAGTTATATAAAGTCGCATTAGATCAGACTTTAAAAGCAAGTTAGAGGTTATATGCGTAGAATTACCATTTTTTGAAGAAAGAGCTGAGACCGAGGGCTGGGTGACGAAAACTTTTCATATTTTTTTTCTAATAAGTAGTTAAATTTTTTCAAATAGTGGCCTAAAAAGATATTTGTGACACTTTTACCCCACCATCTCTTCTACATTTACAAATTTAAAAAAGTAGTCAATTTTTTCCCAACAACCCTCCGGGGATTTTAAAATTGTTTTTAAAGTAAAAAAAATTTTTCGGGGGGTAAAACAACATTTTGCCGCTTATATTAGCTCCATATTTATTTGTACAGTCATGCAATTTAGACTTTCCATAAATTAAATGTAGGTCGATCCATGGACTTTTATGCCTATAATAGCTACTAAATAGAAATCCGTGATTAATCTCACATACAAACTCATTCGTTTAATCAATCAGATTTACAGCCTTTCTGGCTATAATATAGTGGTCAATAAAATAAACTATTTTTAAATCCTTAATATTAACACTCACATATCCTCTGTCTGATTGAACACAAACCCATTTCCCGTCATTCAATCGATCTGAAACTTGATCCATAGACTCGTTTAGACCAAAAATTAAATTTGAAATATTCACGCTAAAAAAAGAAAAAAATTACAAAGGATTTAGAAAAAAACAAAGTTTTTTTACGGTTCACTTGCTTTAGTTTCATAAATTGCCACAAAAGCTCTTAAAGTAAAATAAATAAAATATTTAATAACTTTTACAATTTAATTACGAAGATTTTTTTTATAACAAACAATAACCAGGGCAACCTTTCGACAATAGAAAAATTGTTTTGCCACTGATGGACTGGCAAAACTTTGTAAGCAAAATGCCGTGGGATATTTTGTTCGTATTGGGAGGAGGATTTGCCATGGCCAAAGCCATTCGCGTTAGTATTCAATACAGAACGATCATTTGATTATATGGCCGGCAGTTTGGTTTGTATGACATAATAATTTTTGAATGCTTTTTGTCTTCGTACATCTAATGGCTTTAGTCAAACAGAAAATCAAAATTTATTTATGTATTTCAATTTAATACAGATTTTGTTATCAATCAAAATTCTTGAAATACTAAACTAGCGCGACAGTTGAGCGCAATTCAGTTAATTAAATGTATTATTTCATGGCACAGGTGTCAGAGCTGGACATGTCCATTGCGTCGACTTTTGAGTATTTCAGGGATCTTCCTAGTTGGTTTCTAGTTGTCGTATTGTGTTTCTTCACTTGTCTCACTACAGAAATCGCCAGCAACGTTGCCACCGCAACTATTTATATTCCTATTGTTGGCTACCTTGTAAGTTTTAATGTTATTAGTAGTTATTACATATCTCACGAGTATATTTAATTAATAACACAGACGTAGCTAGGGTTTTCGGTGCCCGGGGACAAGGTTTAAGAAATGCGCACCTGCTACCTACAATTTCCCATCTGTTAACCCAGTTAACATTTTATCTAAAATGGGTGATGACCGGGGGAGGGTAGGCTTTACTACGTTTTTCCAAAAATTTCGAATTTTCCGAAACCTCATAGACTTTTTCTCCAAAAATAGCTGATGACCGGGGGATTGCCATAGGTACTTTCCCAAACATTATTGCGCTCGGGGACACTTTTCCCTCCTGCCCCCTAGCTACGCCTCTTATTAATAAACATTAATGCTTATTAACTGTGTGCAAATGCTTATAGCTGGTTTCCTCTTTGCAAAGCACATCTAATATCAGCTAATGGCTATATAGTATCTGGATTTCTAGATCTGAAAGAGTCGTTTCTGAAATGTTTTAATTGAAATTGATATAATTATTTAACTTCATAAATTAAGTTATTCTGTTAAGGCGACAACGCTGAAAATGAATCCTCTCTATCTGACTGTACCAGTGTGCCTCTCGTGCTCCTACGCGTTCATGCTTCCAGCCGGAACGCCCCCAAACTCCATTGCCTATTCATTTGGCAAACTGGCCGTTATTGATATGGTTTGCTGGTTTAACTATTCTGGACTAATTTTTTCCATATTTTGACACGTCTAGCTAGTATGGTATTCTATTGGGCTTGTGTTTTAATGTTTTAAGCTTTCAAAATTTTAATATAGGGTTATAGATATTTCTTTTTCTGAGCACAGACAAAATTTTCTCACTACTACTATTTTGTAGTGAGACAAAAAAAATTAGCGATTGTTTAATATTTTATAAAATATAATATTCACCAAACGTTTGAAATATTAAAACAGATTAAAGTCGGCTTTATGGTAAGTCTCATTTCCCAATTTACACTTCATATCTTCCTCAACACATGGATGACATGGATGCTCGGTCTCAATCGCAACATTGCATCAATCGACATGAATATAACTACAACAGCAATACCAACGACTTGATTATTAGATTCATCATTGCTATCTAAAATATTATGATTGCATTGAATTCGTTTGCGTTCATTTTTGTTGTTGTAATTATATAGGATCTTTGCGAGCTGACATGCAAAAAAAAACAAAAATACTATCTTTACACAAATAATAAAATATCTTATCATAATGGACACATGAATAAAATTTAATCTTAATTGATTCAAGCGCAGAACAGGGCCGTAACTAAGAATTATAAAGTGGAGGCCTGGAATTTTTTTTGGGGGGGGGGGGGTATTGTACCCTTTCTGGTCAAATTAAGTTATTTGGCACATAGGATGATAACAACATATAGGTAACTCGTTCAACTTTTTATAAAAAAAAACAAAACAACAAATTGTCTCAATTTTGGCTATTGTTGTCCCTTGAAAACGATTTTGCACAACCGATAGAATAAATTGAAATAATTAACAACATTGATGAGAAAGTTTTGCCAAACACTTGAAACACTGTTTTGAACAATGAGAATATGATATTGACAGCGATTGAGAGTAGACATATTGTTCTAGTGCATTTTTTTGTTCTTTGGTAAGGGCCTAATTGGCAGGCCCTCCAATTTACGTCCCTGCTAATTGGCCCTGCTGGAGGGCCCGCATGGTATAAACACAGCTCTGCCCAGTCACAGCAGGAACTGTATCTCTACGTGTTTTATTTTATTGTCAGAGTCTATTTCTTCCCAAAGGTTACAACACATCGATACGTTGCCTTCTCCATATTGAGTTCTGTTTATTTGTAATCAGTAAAAGGTATTTAATCAACTTACCTACTTGGTAATTTGTTCAAGACAAATTAACGGTTTTTTGATAACATTTGTTATTATTTTTTAGTTCATGCATTTTATATAGCCATAGAAATAATTATTTTCGTATTTTTTGTGCATAAGAAAAACGTGAATCTTAAAGAAGTGTTTTTTTATATGATTGTTTAACTCTTTTTAGTCATTTGCAATCAATACCAAGTTATTGAAACAATATTTCATTAAGTTTGTACTTTAAGCTAATCATTCACTACAAAATTAACTCTAGTTTTCTTCTTCAAATTAACAACCATAATTGGTAATTTCAAATTTGATTCAAACAATCAAACATAGATTATTAAAAAATCTTTGTTTGGATGATCAAATTTGATTCAATATGTTTTTTATTGAATTTTAAAGAATGTTTTTATCAATTTTGTCTAAAATTTCTAAACTAAAACTACTTTAAATCTTTTACGCAACATTAGCGTTAATTTAATTAATTTATTGGTTTCTTAATTAATAATCAAACACGAGGTCCACTTTTACTCACAATTGCGCTATCACGGGTCGTTTTCGTTGTTTGTGTCAATACAACTCCACACGATTTTTCCTTACGCAAATGGATCAGCTACGAAAAGCAACAAGCAGGCCTATAGGATATCTGCCTGCAAGAAAGCAGCAAGTCCGAGAAGTTTCTAACGAAATGAAAAAGGTTACGTCGGATTTCTTCATATAAGGCAGATCATTTGTAAGAATAGCGGGTCTATCAGGTGCCCTGGCAGTTGTATTGGGAGCCTACGGAGCGCATGGTAAGCATGTTATTATTAACTTTAGTGTCTGAAGAGAAATAATTTATTTTGTTTATTTTAGCTTTCAAACGTAGTTCAGCAACAGAAGAGCAAAAACTGGTAACTATCATGTTATAAAATATGTGTCTACTGGTTATATTTATATTATATATGGAATCCTGAATTTCTTGTTGTGTAAGGCCATTTATAAATCAGAGGCTCTCCATATTTATTAAATAACGCAATAAACACCTGATACTTTCGACCTATCCCCCTATTTAACCCCGTACATTTTTAGACCCTCCAGTGATAACTTTCTAAGTACCTACAGACATCAGAACTTCTGTATTTTATTTTTTGCATACATACACATTGTGGAACATCTCCCTCTTTCCACATATGCAAGTCCCTCATTTAGGACATGCACCTGCCTTGTTGCAAACATAATAAATGAATGGCCCCTTGCTTAGGACTTCTACAGAATTATAGCATAATTTTCAGATTAGGTTCGCACCATATACCTACTAAATATATATGTGCATGCTTAAAACTATAGATGTTACATATCTTTTATATTATTTTTAAGGCTTTCGAAACAGGAAACAGATATCACATTATCCACTCGGTAGTTTTAATGGCAGTTCCTCTGACTAACAGGCCACGGCTGGTAAGGCTTTATTCTATTTTCCAGTAAAATATTGCAACCTATTAAATGTGAACTGATTCTACAATCTAGGTTGGGAGTTTGCTACTAGGAGGAATAGCATTGTTTTCTGGTGGATGCTACGGATACGCCCTATTCAACAGTTCAACCATGAAGAAAGTAACACCTATTGGTGGAATGTTACTCATAGCAGCCTGGGCATCAATGATACTTTAAACATTTGTAACAAACCACTATAATTAATTTTAAATGATCAGTTTGGCTTTTTAGTGTAACATCTTTGTTTGAAAATAGAAACTTGTACCATGTTTTGCTTGCACTCAGATCATTTGTTAAGCTTGACAACTGAATATATAAAATGGCAGTCAAGACAGGATAACTGATAAAATGTATAATTAATAACCGACAATGCCTTTGCTATCTTTGATAGAGCTTTACTTCAAATTTACCTAATTCAAACTATTTAAGAAATACCATGTAAGAATATGTGAACAATAATTTATTGTGAGTTCAAAACAATATTATCGTGCTTCAAAACGGAGCAAAAACCACAGAAAGTCCAAGTTTTTCATTTATGAACGTTAAGCCATTCATCCATTGTCTCGACAGGTGCATCTGCTTATATGTCATCGTCATCATCGGGGAGAGCTGTGCTTTGGGCAAATTTGAGCTCCTCTTCGTACTTGCTGATCATCGTCGGGTCCATCTCTACCTCTGGTGGTGCAAGTGCTGGCATTGCCACGAATTCAAGGTTCTGATCTCCGGTAAGCTTTCTTGCTAACCACAAGAAGGGTTTTTCAAAGTTGTAGTTACTCTTTGCACTGATGTCATAGTACTGAAACAAAAGTTATATAAATTAAAAATAACATATACAGGGATATGCACAGCTATTTGTTAATTACCTGAAGGTTCTTTTTTCTGTGGAAAACGATGCTTTTAGCTTTGACCTTTCGATCCTTCACATCGACTTTGTTTCCGCAGAGAACAATCGGGATATTTTCGCAAACCCTGACAAGGTCTCTGTGCCAGTTGGGGACGTTCTTGTATGTGATTCTGGCAGTCACGTCAAACATGATGATTGCACACTGACCTGAAAAATTTTAAGACGCCTCATGATCGTATCTTGTCGCATAAATAAAAGCAGCAACTTGTAAAAAATAAAATTTAAACAGATTATCACCTTGGATGTAATATCCATCTCTCAATCCTCCAAGCTTCTCTTGTCCAGCAGTATCCCACACATTGAATCTGATCGGTCCTCTGTTTGTGTGGAAGACGAGAGGGTGAACCTCTACTCCAAGTGTCGCTAAAATTGCCAAACAATACAATAATCTTGCACATTAAAATTAGATCTAGCAATTTTTCAGAAGCTATTATTATTTATTCGCATATTCCCCTTAAGGCAGGTTAAGGTAAGTTTTAAAAAGGACTAATGTTTATTTTTCAAATAACTGGTCAGAAATGTTATAATGCCTTTTAATTAGTTTATAATAAAATTCAGTTTAATGTGCCAATAGCACTGATCTATATCTAATGAAAGAAAATTACTGTTAAAACTCTATCAACGACTATGAAACATACCGATGTACTTCTTCTCAAATTCACCAGTAAGATGTCTTTTCACAAAAGTCGTTTTGCCAATACCACCATCACCGACGAGTACCAACTAAATTTCAAAATATTCAATTTATTTAAATTTATCCTTTAAGAACCGCAAAAATCAATATAATCGATAACGTTGAGATTTGAGATACTAACTTTGAAGGACGTGATATCATCTCCTTGGCAAGCCATGGTACTTAGGCTATAAAAAACAATAATGTATTAATAAAAAACATAAATCTGTTACAATCATAACTTATTGGCGCTCAAAATTTTATTATCAATAAGCCACACTGCGCATAAAACCGGTTCGTGCGCATTGGCGGGAGAGAAACTTAAGATGACTAGCAATTTAACAACAACTCGGTGGAAAAAGAAAAAAAACCTTAAATTCTACCGCTTAAATGAAAATAATTCTAAACTCACATTTAATAGAAGTACGACTGAGTACACGATGCAACTTAAGCTCTCGATATTGAGGAAACACTTAATAGGTTCTGAGGGGTAGACAAGAAAAACAGATAATATTTTTTGAATATAAATTTAACTAGATATAATATTATTAGTCTATATATATAAAAATGAATGTTTGTATGTATGTATGTATGTATGTATGTATGTATGTATGTATGTATGTATGTATATAGGTATGTTATTCATGCATTGCTACACCATTCATCCGATCGTAATGAAATTTTCACACAGCCTTGAGAGTCAAGGGGAATCAAATATAAAGAAAAAAATTTTGAAATCCGTCACAAAATGAGCGGAGCGGAGCGGGTGAGCGAGCGGGAACTATATATATATATGTATGTGCGTATGTATGTGTGTATGTATGTATGTGTATATGCATGTATGTGTGTCTGTGTGTGTGTTTATGTATGTACTATCGGAGATACCCAGCGTTGCCCGGGTTTTTTAGAGTTTTTTCTAATGTTTGTCTTTTTCTCTCCCGTTTCCTTTCCCACCTGCTTTCCCACTCCTGTTCGCTTTCCCGTTTTCGGTCGTTTTCCCGCTGCCGGTTGCTCTCCTGCTCCCGGTCGCTTTCCCGCTCCCGGTCGTTTTCCCGTTCCCGGTCGCTGTCCCGTTCCCGCTCACGTTTGCTCCCCCATTCCCGTTCACGCTTGCTTTTCCGTTCCCGCTCGCTGTCCGTTCCGAGTCGTTTTCCCGTTTCTATAATAGACAAACTAACACACAAACATTCATATATATATATATATATAGTCTTAGCAAATCTATTTTACGTTTTATAGGCTAACAGAAGTTATGAAAGAATGGAAAAGAAAAAATGAGCGTGAACGGGAACGGGAGAGCAACCGTGACCGGGAATGGGAGAGCAAGCGTGAGCGGGAACGGGAAAGCGACCGGGAACGCGAAAGCGACCGGGAACGGGAAAGCGACCGGGAACGGGAAAGCGACCGGGAACGGGAAAGCGACCGGGAACGCGGAAAGCGACCGGGAACGCGGAAAGCGACTGGAATCGGGAGAGCAAGCTTGGAAGGAAACGCGAGCAAGAGAGAAAATCGATAACAAAACTTCTGAGCGGGAAAGCGACCGGGAGCTGGAAAACGACCGAGAGCGGAAAAGCGACCGGGAACGCGACGAAAACGAGAAAGTGGAGAAGGAAACGGGAGCGAGAGAGACAAACATTAGAAAAACCTCTAAAAACCCCGGGCAACGCCGGGTAACCCCGCTAGTTACATTTATAAATTATAATTTGTGTTTCTTCACTTGTCTCACTACAGAAATCGCCAGCAACGTTGCCACCGCAACTATTTATATTCCTATTGTTGGCTACCTTGTAAGTTTTAATGTTATTAGTAGTTATTATTAGATATCTCACGAGTATATTAATAATCTATAATATAGTAGCCTTCGTCACTCACTCACTCACTTACTGATTCTGTCACGCTTACGTAATTAGTCGTATAGCTACTATATTATCGAAGATATTTTTATTAGTATTCAGTACCGTATTTTTTCGCATATAACGCGCGTACGCAGATAACGCGCCCCCGCAGAAAACGCGCGTTTGTATGAAAAACGCGCATATTTATGTAAATAACGTGCCCACGCATATAACGGGAAATATATATATATATATATATATATATATATATATATATATATATATATATATATATATATATATATATATATATATATATATATATATATATATATATACTAGCAGTGCCCGTAGCTGCTTCGTTCGCATGAAATTAGAGAATTTGAACCGTGCATACATAGTAGAGTACTGCACGGATCAAATTTTCAGGTCTCGGCTCGGCCCGTCGACAACTGGACCCAGCCCGTTTCAAAAACCGAAATTCCTGGCCCGGCATGGCCCGTCTAATGTGGGCCCGGCCCGTTTTTACAGGCCTAGAAGTTCTATATACTTGATGAAAAACTTCGGCCCGTCCCACCTTGACTTCAGGTTTGGCCCGGCCCAACTGAAGACACTAAAATCACTAAAATATCTATACACTAAGATGTCTAAATACTTGGTTAAAATTTTCGGCCCGTCCCACCTTGATTTAAGGTTTGGACAGGGCTGTATGAAGACCCTAAAATAACGGCTTGGCCCGTCCGTCCGGTGATAAACTGAACTCATTTACTTTTAACCGGCACAAAACCTCAAAATACTAATTTTCACATCTGTAGCACTTACAGTTTTTGAGTAACAGTTATTTTAAAATCAAATAACCCTTTTTTCACTTCACATTTGAGGTCCTGGAAACAAATTTTCAAAAAATGGTGAAACACGTATATCATTATTTTTAGAGTAGAAAATAAATACTAATTTTACTTTTGTAGCATTTACAGTTTTTGAGTAGCAGTTATTTTAAAAACCAAGTAACCATATATTCCACCCCATATTTGAAGTCCTGGAAACCAAATTTTCAAAAAATGGTAAGCACGTATATCATTATTTTTGGAGTAGAAACCAATTACTAATTTTTACTCCTGTAGCATCAACAGTTTTCGAGTAGCACTTACATTAAAAACCAAATAATCTTATTTTCCACCCCATATTTGAGGTTCTGGAAACGGTATATATATTATATTATATTATTAAATATATGTTTAATTAACTTTATTATTATAAGTTTTAGAAAGTGTCCTTTTCGATTTTAATATATACCGTTTTATTATTATAAAGTTTAAAATGAAGCTCTGAAGATGGTTAAATTAACCGAAACTGGCCAGTCAGCTGGAAAAAATAAAGATTTTAAAACGTTGCTTGGTGTAGTTTCAGAAAGGAAAGATATTGCTGTTTTGCAAGGTTTATACAAGAAACTGTTGAATGAAAAATGGGCGACAAAGTTCAATGAAACTTGCTTGCAAGATATTATATATATATATATATATTTATTTATTTATTAGTTTTGTTTTTCCTATGAATTAAGTTCAGATGTCGTGTATACTGAAATTGTTTAACTCCGCCTTGCTTTTGCAAGCCAGTCCCAAGCCTGGAGAAAGGAGGAGGGGAAAGTTAGAAATATCAAATTATGATCCACGACAGGAAGTACTTAGGTGCTTCCAACATACAGCCATTTTAGTCTTAAAACACCTGGTGTAAAGGACTATAAGCTATTACAATAAAAAAATGAAATTCTTTAATAACTAATCATTGCACTCTTTAATTTTCACATCATTTGAATTTATATGAAATACGTTAGTAAATTGAAAATTTAAACACAATAAAAAATTTCATTAAATTTGCTTAGATAGAAAATTTTTTTATGGTTATCAAATATCATTTTGTTTTTGTTGACTATTTTTATAATAACGGGCACCGTATTCTAAAACTTCCGTCATTTTTGACGGGTTATCTCTAGTAATTAATAACACAGACGTAGCTAGGGCTTTCGGTGCCCGAAGACAAGGTTTAACAAATGCGCACCTGCTACCTACAATTTCTTATCTGTTAACCCAGTTAACATTTTATCTAAAATGGGTGATGACCGGGAGAGGGTAGGCTTTACTACCTTTTTCCAAAAATGTCGAATTTTCCGAAACCTCATAGACTTTTTCTCCAAAAATAGCTGATGACCGGGGGATTGGCATAGGTACTTTTCCCAAACATTATTGCGCTCGGGGACACTTTTCCCTCCTGCCCCCTATGGTTTGCTGGTTTTACTATTCTGGAATAATTTTTTCCATATTTTGACACGTCTAGCTAGTATGGTATTCTATTGGGTTTGTGTTTTAATGTTTTAAGCTTTCAAAATTTTAATATAGGGTTATAGATATTTCTTTTTCTGAGCACAGACAAAATTTTCTCACTACTACTATTTTGTAGTGAGACAAAAAAAATTAGCGATTGTTTAATATTTTATAAAATATAATATTCACCAAACGTTTGAAATATTAAAACAGATTAAAGTCAGCTTTATGGTAAGTCTCATTTCCCAATTTACACTTCATATCTTCCTCAACACGTGGATGACATGGATGCTCGGTCTCAATCGAAACATTGCATCAATCGACATGAATATAACTACAACAGCAATACCAACGACTTGATTATTAGATTCATCATTGCTATCTAAAATATTATGATTGCATTGAATTCACCTGCGTTCATTTTTGTTGTTGTAATTATATAGGATCTTTGCGAGCTGACATGCAAAAAAAAACAAAAATACTATCTTTACACAAATAATAAAATATCTTATCATAATGGACACATGAATAAAATTTAATCTTAATTGATTCAAGCGCAGAACAGGGCCGTAACTAAGAATTATGAAGTGGAGGCCTGGAATTTTTTTTTGGGGGGGGGGGGTATTGTACCTTTTCTGGTCAAATTAAGTTATTTGGCACATGGGATGGTAACAACATATAGGTAACTCGTTCAACTTTTTATAAAAAAAAACAAAACAACAAATTGTCTCAATTTTGGCTATTGTTGTCCCTTGAAAACGATTTTGCACAACCGATAGAATAAATTGAAATAATTGACAACATTGATGAGAAAGTTTTGCCAAACACTTGAAACACTGTTTTGAACAATGAGAATATGATATTGACAGCGATTGAGAGTAGACATATTGTTCTAGTGCATTTTTTTGTTCTTAGGTAAGGGCCTAATTGGCAGGCCCCCCAATTTACGTCCCTGCTAATTGGCCCTGTTGGAGGGCCCGCATGGTATAAACACAGCTCTGCCCAGTCACAGCAGGAACTGTATCTCTACGTGTTTTATTATATAGTCAGAGTCTATTTCTGACCAAAGGTTACAACACATCGATACGTTGCCTTCTCCATAATGAGTTCTGGTTATTTGTAATCAGTAGAAGGTATTTAATCAACTTATCTACTTGGTAATTTGTTCAAGACAAATTAACGGTTTTTTGATAACATTTGTTATTATTTTTTAGTTCATGCATTTTATATAGCCATAGAAATAATTATTTTCGTATTTTTTGTGCATAAGAAAAACGTGAATCTTAAAGAAGTGTTTTTTTATATGATTGTTTAACTCTTTTTAGTCATTTGCAATCAATACCAAGTTATTGAAACAATATTTCATTAAGTTTGTACTTTAAGCTAATCATTCACTACAAAATTAACTCTAGTTTTCTTCTTCAAATTAACAACCATAATTGGTAATTTGATTTTAACAACCAAACATCGATTATCAAAAAACCTTTGTTTGGGTGATCAAATTTGATTCAATGTGTTTTTTATTGAATTTTAAAGATTGTTTCACTTATATTTTGTCTAAAATTTCTAGACTAAAACTACTTTAAATCTTTTACGCAACATTAGCGTTAATTTAATTTATTGGTTTCTTAATTAATAATCAAACACGAGGTCCACTTTTACTCACAATTGCGCTATCACAGGTCGTTTTCGTTGTTTGTGTCAATACAACTCCACACGATTTTTCCTTACACATATGGATCAGCTACGAAAAGCAACAAGCTGGGCTATAGGATATCTGCCTGCAAGAAAGCAGCAAGTCCGAGAAGTTTCTAACGAAATGAAAAAGGTTACGTCGGATTTCTTCATACATGGCAGATCATTTGTAAGAATAGCGGGTCTATCAGGTGCCCTGGCAGTTGTATTGGGAGCCTACGGAGCGCATGGTAAGCATGTTATTATTAACTTTAGTGTCTGAAGAGAAATAATTAATTTTGTTTATTTTAGCTTTCAAACGTAGTTCAGCAACAGAAGAGCAAAAACTGGTAACTATCATGTTTTAAAATATGTGTCTACTTGTTATATTTATATTATACAAGCGGGGCACTTGGCGTTGCCCGAGGTTTTTAGAGGTTTACCTAATGCGTTTCTTTTTCGCTCCCGTTTCCTTCCCGCTTGCGCTACCGCTCTCGGTCGTTATCCGTTCCCTGTCGCTTTCCCGCTCATTTTTCGCTCTCAGTTCCCCCCCCCCCTAGATCCGATTCTACATACATACATACATACATACATACATTCATACATTCATACATACATACATACATACATACATACATTCATACATACATACATTCATACATTCATACATTCATACATACATACAAACATACATACATACATACATACATACATACATTCATACATTCATACATTCATACATTCATACATACATACATACATACATACATACATACATACATACATACATACATACATACATACATACATACATACATACATACATACATACATACATACATACATACATACATACATACATACATACATACATACATACATACATACATACATACATACATACATACATACATACATACATACATACATACATACATACATACATACATACATACATACATACATACATACATACATACACACTCCCGCTCCCTGTCGTTATCCGTTCCCTGTCGCTTTCCCGCTCATTCTTTCGCTCTCAGTTGACCTACCTAGATCCGATTCTACATACATACATACATACATACATACATACATACATACATACATACATACATACATACATACATACATACATACATACATACATACATACATAAACACACACATAGACACACATAGACACACATACATGCACATACATACACACACAGACACACATACATGCACATACACATACATACATACACACATACATACGCACATACATATATGCATACATACATACATACATACATACATACATACATACATACATACATATACATACATACATACTTTGAATGAGCCTTTAGTGGCAATATATTGTAAAAAAACACATACATACATACATACATACATACTTTGAATGAGCATTTAGTGGCGAAATATTGTAAAAAACACATACATACATACATAAACACACACAGACACACATACATGCACATAAACATTCATACATACACACATACATACGCACATACATATATATATACATACATGGATATATATATATATAATTCCCGCTCCGCTCATTTTGTGACGGATTTAAAATTTTTTTTCTCTATATTTGATTCCCCTTGATTCTCAAGGTTGTGTGAAAATTTCATTACGATCGGATGAATGGTGTAGCAATGCATAAATAACATACCTATATACATACATACATATATACAAACATTCATTTTTTTATATATAGATATGGAATCCTGAATTTCTTGTTGTGTAAGGCCATTTATAAATCAGAGGCCCTCCATATTTATTACATAACGCAAAAAACACCTGATACTTTCGACCTATCCCCCTATTTAACCCCGTACATTTTTAGACCCTCCAGTGATAACTTTCTAAGTACCTACAGACATCAGAACTTCTGTATTTTATTTTTTGCATACATACACATTGTGGAACATCCCCCCCTCTTTCCACATATGCAAGTCCCTCATTTAGGACATGCACCTACCTTGGTGCAAACATAATAAATGGATGCCCCCTTGCTTAGGACTTCTACAGAATTATAGCATAATTTTCAGACTAGGTTCGCACCATATGCCTACTAAATATATATGTGCATGCTTAAAACTACTATTTATACTATTTTTAAAGCTTTCGAAACAGGAAACAGATATCACATTATCCACTCAGTAGTTTTAATGGCATTTCCTCTGACTAACAGGCCACGGCTGGTAAGGCTTTATTCTATTTTCCAGTAAAACATTGCAACCTACTAAATGTGAACTGATTCTACAATCTAGGTTGGGAGTTTGCTACTAGGAGGAATAGCATTGTTTTCTGGTGGATGCTACGGATACGCCCTATTCAACAGTTTAACCATGAAGAAAGTAACACCTATTGGTGGAATGTTACTCATAGCGGCCTGGGCATCTATGATACTTTGAACATTTGTTACATACAACTATACTTATTTTTAAATGATCAGTAACATCTTTGTTTGAAAATAGAAACTTTTACCATGTATTGCTTGTACTCAGATCATTTGTTAAGCTTGACAACTGAATATATAAAATGGCAGTCAAAACAGAATAACTGATAAAATGTATAATTCAATAAATGACAATGCTTTTGCAATCTTTGATAGAGCTTTATTTGAATTTTTTTTTTTTTTTTTTTTTTTTTTTTTTTTTTATTTATTTGTTTATTTGTCAACATATCTGCATAATAAAATGAAATGTCAACAGGGAGACTACTAATAAGCAATGCTTGTAGTGTAGCCACCCTTTACAAAAAGAAACAAAAATCACATACACACACAAAATCAAATATAAACACAATGCTCAGTTTTTCATAGAAACGATTGTAAATTAAGTTCACAAATAAATTTCTTGATAAGAATTTTAAAAATGTGAACTGAAGATGCACATCTGATGTCTTCTGGTAAAATGTTCCATAATTTTGGTCCAATGAGGTAAATACTTGTAGAAAGTATTTTCAATCTGCAGTAAGGTAAATGAAAGATACCTGTATGTCTTGTTTGTCTATTCTTTATATCTGATGATAACATAAAATTATCAAAGACAGGGCAATGCATAATATTATTAATTAGCTTAAACATGAAAACCAAGATGCTATAGCAGTGAACTTGTCTTGGTGTTAACATATTTAGTGTATTGATATATTTATCAACATTGTCCGTTCTTCCAAGTCCGTAGAGCATTCTAACAAAACGATTCTGGATTACTGAAAGGGTACGCATAGAGGAAACAGGACTGTTTCCCCAAATCAAATTACAATAAGTAATATGTGGGTAGATCAAAGAGTAATAAAGATGACATATAATATCATGATTCAAACGATTTCTGAACCTTGATAATAATCCAACAGATTTGCTCATTTTTCTTCTAACAGCATTTATATGATCTGTCCAAGACAGACTTTCCGTAATGGTAACACCAAGAAACTTTGTGAATCCCACTCTAGGCAGTGAAGTTCCACCATATTCAATACGAAATAGAGGAAGAGCATTCAATTTAATTTTTGGTCCAAATATCATGTAGTTTGTTTTGCTGATATTAATTTTGAGACGATTGGCAGAGAACCAATGAGAAAATTTACCTAATTCAAACCATTTAAGAAATACCAAGTAAGAAAATGTGAACAATAACTTATTGTGAGTTCAAAACAATATTATCGTGCTTCAAAACGGAGCAAAAACCACAGAAAGTCAAGTTTTTCTTTTAAGAACATTAAGCCATTCATCCATCGTCTCGGCAGGTGCAACTGCTTATATGTCATTGTCATCATCGGGGAGAGCTGTGCTTCGGGCAAATTTAAGCTCCTCTTCGTACTTGCTGATCATCGTCGGGTCCATCTCTACCTCTGGTGGTGCAAGTGCTGGCATTGCCACGAATTCAAGGTTCTGATCTCCGGTAAGCTTTCTTGCTAACCACAAGAAGGGTTTTTCGAAGTTGTAGTTACTCTTTGCACTGATGTCATAGTACTGAAAAAAAAGTTATGTAAATTAAGAATAACATATACAGGGATATGCACAGCTATTTGTTAATTACCTGAAGGTTCTTTTTTCTGTGGAAAACGATGCTTTTAGCTTTGACCTTTCGATCCTTCACATCGACCTTGTTTCCGCAGAGAACTATCGGGATATTCTCGCAAACCCTGACAAGATCTCTGTGCCAGTTGGGGACGTTCTTGTATGTGATTCTGGCAGTCACGTCAAACATGATGATTGCACACTGACCTGAAAAATTTTAAGACGCCTCATGATCGTATCTTGTCGCATAAATAAAAGCAGCAACTTGTAAAAAATAAAATTTAAACAGATTATCACCTTGGATGTAATATCCATCTCTCAATCCTCCAAGCTTCTCTTGTCCAGCAGTATCCCACACATTGAATCTGATCGGTCCTCTGTTTGTGTGGAAGACGAGAGGGTGAACCTCTACTCCAAGTGTCGCTAAAATTGCCAAACAATACAATAATTTTGCACATTAAACTTAGATCTAGCAATTTTTCAGAAGCTATTATTATTTATTCGCATATTCCCCTTAAGGCAGGTTAAGGTAAGTTTTAAAAAGGACTAATGTTTATTTTTCAAATAACTGGTCAGAAATGTTATAATGCCTTTTAATTAGTTTATAATAAAATTCAGTTTAATGTGCCAATAGCACTGATCTATATCTAATGAAAGAAAATTACTGTTAAAACTCTATCAACGACTATGAAACATACCGATGTACTTCTTCTCAAATTCACCAGTAAGATGTCTTTTCACAAAAGTGGTTTTGCCAATACCACCATCACCGACGAGTACCAACTAAATTTCAAAATATTCAATTCATTTAAATTTATCCTTTAAGAACCGCAACAATCAATATAATCGATAACGTTGAGATTTGAGATACTAACTTTGAAGGACGTGATATCATCTCCTTGGCAAGCCATGGTACTTAGGCTATAAAAAAACAATAATGTATTAATAAAAAACATAAATCTGTTACAATCATAACTTATTGGCGCTCAAAATTTTATTATCAATAAGCCACACTGCGCATAAAACCGGTTCGTGCGCGTTGGCGAGAGAGAAACTTAAGATGACTAGCAATTTAACAACAACTCGGTGGAAAAAGAAAAAAAACCTTAAATTCTACCGCTTAAATGAAAATAATTCTAAACTCACATTTAATAGAAGTACGACTGAGTACACTATGCAACTTAAGCTCTCGATATCGAGGAAACACTTAATAGGTTCTGATTGGTAGACAAAAAAACAGATATAATTTTTTTGAAAATAAATTTAACTAGATATAATATTATTAGTTACATTTATAAATTATAATTTGTGTTTCTTCACTTGTCCCATTACAGAAATCGCCAGCAACGTTGCCACCGCAACTATTTATATTCCTATTGTTGGCAACCTTGTAAGTTTTAATGTTATTAGTAGTTATTATTACATATCTCACGAGTATATTAATAATCTATAATATAGTAGCCTTCGTCACTCACTCACTCACTTACTGATTCTGTCACGCTTACGTAATTAGTCGTATAGCTACTATATTATCGAAGATATTTCTATTAGTATTCAGTACCGTATTTTTTCGCATATAACGCGCGTACGCAGATAACGCGCCCCAGCAGATAACGCGCGTTTGTATGAAAGATTAGTATAACGCGCACACGAATATAACGCGCATATTTATGTAAATTCTGGTATAACGTGCCCACGCATTTAACGGGATATATATATATATATATATATGTATTTATATATATATATATATATATATATATATATATATATATATATATATATATATATATATATAAATATACATATATATATATATATATACATATATATATATATATATATATATATATATATATATATATATATATATATATATATATATTTATTTATTTATTTTGAACGTATTTTGGCCTAATTTGTTCTTTTAGACATGCTCCGTTAAAAACTACGGCCCATTTAGTGTTTATCAGTTTGCGCAAAATATATTCAAATAAGCGAAACTTCGAAAACAAGCAAACTTTTTTAATGTCTGCCATTTTATTTATATCTCTACTTGGGCTGACTGCAGTTTCGAAAAGAAACTTTTTATTTTCAGAGACCCAGGTGAACAGTAGAAAAGAGCACAAGTAAATAGTAGACAAAAATGAAATATATATATATATATATATATATATATATATATAAATATATATATATATATATATATATATATATATATATATATACATGTACATATAAAATATATATATATAAGGAAGTCGGGTTTGTGTTACGACACTTATAACTCAAGAACGGCTGTACCGATTTTAGAGATTTTTGATTTATTGGATTTCTCTCAGCTCCTATTAACAAAATAACTAAAAAACAATTGACATTGAACCATGGAGTGGCCCATGGGGACCGCAGTATGTGCCCCGTTAGCTATACAGCCTTAACAGTGCGTCCTAGAAAAAAACTTCAAATGGCAAAGTTGTAGAGCACCCTCTATTTGGTATTACGGAAAAAAATTTCAAATTGGAGTTTGGGTTATCGAGATATACAGATGTTTAATTTAACGCGACATGACACTTATGCGCAAATGGGGTACAGCGCATGTTATTAAATTTTCTGACTATTTCATTGTTTACAATTGAAAATCTCACAGAAAAAATTAAGTAAATATCTTTTTCAACTTATATATCTCTATATATATATATATATATATATATATATATATATATATATATATAAATGAATGTTTGTATGTATATATGCATGTATGTTATTTATGCATTGCTACACCATTCATCCGATCGTAATGAAATTTTTACACAACCTTGAGAGTCAAGGGGAATCAAATATAGAGAAAAAAATTTGAAATCCGTCACAATATGAGCGGAGCGGAGCGAGTAAGCGAGCGGGAACTATATATATATATATATATATATATATATATATATATATATATATATATATATATATATATATATATATATATATATATATATATATATATATACTAGCAGTGCCCGTAGCGGCTTCGCTCGCATGAAATTAGAGAGTTTGAACCGTGCATCCATAGTAGAGATCATTTTTTTAGGTCTCGGCTCGGCCCGTCGACAAATTAGCCCAGCCCGTTTAAAAAACCCAAACTCCTGGCCCGGCACAGCCCGTCTGAATTAGGCCCGGCCCATTTTTACAGGCCTAGAAGTTCTATATAATTGATGAAAAACTTCGGACCGTCCCACCTTGACCTCAGGTTTGGCCCGGCCAAACTGAAGACCCTAAAATCACTAAAATATCTATATACTTGGTGAAAAACCTCGGCCCGTCCCACTTTGATTTAAGGTTTGGCATGGCCCGTTTGAAGACTCTAAAATAACGGTTTGGCCCGGCCGATGATAAACTGGACTTAGCTACTTTTAACCGGCACAAAACTTCAAAATACTAATTTTTACATTTGTAGCACTTACAGTTTGTGAGTAGCAGTTATTTTGAAATCAAATAACCCTTATTTCCACCCCACATTTGAGGTCCTGGAAACCAAATTTTCAAAAAATGCTAAAACACGTATTTCATTATTTTTGGAGTAGAAACTAAATACTAATTTTTACTTCTGTAGCTACTTTAAAAACCAAATAACCCAAAAAATGATGAAACACGTATATCTTTTTTTTTTGAGTAGATACTAAGTATTAATTTTTACATCTGTGGCAATTACAGTTGTTGAGTAGCAGTTAATTTAAAAACCAAATAACCCTATTTTCCGCCCCACATTTGAAGTCCTGGAAACCAAATTTTAAAAAAATTGTGAAACCCGTATATCATTATTTTTAGAGTAGAAACTAAATACTAATTTTTACTTTTGTAGCATTAACAGTTTTTGAGTAGAAGCTACTTTAAAAACCAAATAACCCAATTTTCCAACCCACATTTGAGGTCCGGGAAACCAAATTTGTAAAAAATGGTGAAACACGTATATCTTTATTTTTAGAAAAGAAACTAAATAATAATTTTTACATCTGTGGTATTGTTGTGATGTTTATTTGTTCAGAAATCAGGTATCGATTTACAGAATGTAACTGGATTTAGAATAATAAAATAACTAGAAAGTAAAACCTTAACTAATTTATATTTCTTGTAACGGGAACGTTACCTTTTGGGAAATAGGTTATTGATATTAATTTATATACATATATACATATATACATATACACATACATATATATATACATATATATACATACATATATACATATATATATACATATATATATATATATATATATATATATATACATATATACATACACATATATATATAAACACATACATATACACATATATATATATATAACACCTCCCTCCTAAGCTAGACACCGCTGGTGTATGACTTGCTTTGGTGATTTATTACAAGTCGAGATGGAGCGTGTCGTTGTCTATCAGATCGCCTCAGTTGTAATGATGACGGCGAATGTGGTATCACTGATTCTGAGTTTTCAGTAGAAGGGAATGGCGTTGCTGCAAAGTCTTGTGTAGGCTGTTCTGGCTGGTGTTCGGTGCCTAACTGAAAACGAACAGATTTTTTAAAACGGTCTGAATCCTGACCTTTCAGAATGCCTCTCTTTGTGTTAATGTTCTTTTCCACCGTTTGACCAGGTTCGGCAGTTGTGGCATTTTCTCCTTGTCTTGTATTCTGATAAGGTAAGTCAAATGTTTCGAGTAGTGTTGTTGTAAACTTCGATTCTTGACGTGGGCGTAACTGGTTGATGTGGCGCTTCCAGACCATTCCTTTTACGATAGTATCGTACAGAACTCTTCCCCTTCTACGGACAATCTGTCCTGGTATCCACGTCACAGGTCCCGGTCGATAATCGCGAACGAACACCAATTCACCGTTTTGGAACTGTCGAGGTCGTGCCCCATGATGGCGGTTGAACTGTTTCTCCATGTCATTTGATCGAGGTGTTGAATGTTCGATGTTTTTCGGATGTAATTCGCTTAAGACCGAACGTAATTGCCTGCCTAGGAAATTTTCCGCTGGAGAGAGACCGTTCGGCGATGAAGCGCAGGGAGTGGTTCTGTAGCTGAATAAAAATGTTTGAAGAGATTCTTTGTAAGTTCCGTCATTTCTTAATTTAATCAAAGCTCTTTTGAAAGTGTCTACAAATCGTTCAGCCTGGCCATTGGATTGTGGGTGAAATGGTGGTGATCTCACGTGTTTGATCGCGTTTTCTGCACAGTATTCCTGAAAAACAGTTGAAGTGAATTGTGTGCCGTTGTCACTGACAATTGTTTCAGGCAATCCAAATTGTGCAAAGATCCGCTGGAGTGCATTTATCGTGTTGGATGTGGTGCTGTTTGCCATCTCTATTATTTCTGGCCATTTTGAGAATGCATCTACTACTACGAGATACATTTTTCCATGGAGCGGTCCAGCATAATCGATGTGAATTCGACTCCAGGGTTTGGTTTCTTTTGGCCATGAACATAAAGTGTGTTTTATGGGTGATTTAGCTGCTTGTTGGCATGAAGAACAGCTGCGTGTCCAGTTTTCTATGTCTTTATCAATGCCGCTCCAATAAACGTGTTCTCGGGCAATTATCTTCATTCGAGTAATACCCGGGTGGCCTTTGTGAAGCATTTGAAGTACTCGTTTTTGCAAAACCTGAGGGATAATTATTCGAGAACCAAAGAATAAACAGTCTTCATGTATCGTTATTTCTTTTTTTAAGAGTTCCAGTTTGCTGGTTTTCAGTGCTTTGTTTTCGTTCCACCTTCCTGTTTTGACATATTGGAGAAGGGGATTTAACTCATTGTCTGTTTTTGTTGCGTCACAGATTTCTTTATTTGAGACTGGAAGTTGTTTGACGGCATTGATATACAAGGAGTTTATATCTTGATTGATAGTTGCTATCAATGTGTCTTCTTCTGATGTTTTATGTGGACCTATAAGGCGCGAAAGTGTGTCAGCTTGTCCAAAGGACGTGGTTCTGCAGTATTCAATTTTGAAATCATAAGCAAGCAGTGTTAGAGCCCAGCGTTGGAGTCTGTTTGCTGTATATGATGGTATGCCTTTTTTATTGCCAAAAATAGCAAGCAGAGGTTGATGGTCGGTTAATAGAGTAAAATGGCGTCCATAAATATAACGGTGAAACTTTCTGACCGCGAAAACTAGTGCTAGACCTTCTTTTTCTATTTGCCCATATTTCTTTTCTGCTGGAGTGAGAGCTCTACTAGGGTGTGCAATTGCCTTTTCTGTTCCATCACTATATCTGTGCGATATCACTGCTCCAATGCCGTATTCTGATGCGTCGGCTGCAACTACAATTGGTTGGTTGGGGTTGTAATGGGTTAACAGAAGGTCGGATAATAAAATTTTTTAGTTTCGTCAAATGCCCATTGACAGCTTTCAGACCACTGGAACACAGTGTCTTTTTTTAAAAGGGCGTCTAGTGGTGCTCTTAGATTTCTCATGCGTGGTACAAATGAGCTGTAATAGCTGATCAGTCCAAGAAAAGTACGGACCTGTCCAACATCTTTGGGTGGAGGCATATGAATTATTGCATCGATTTTTTTGGGGTCGGGACGACGGCCTGCAGCTGATATTACATTTCCCAAGTACGTGATTTCCGTCATTAACAAGTGGCATTTTTCAATTCTAATCCGGAAGCCATAATTTAAAATTCGGTCAAATAAAGCCTCTAAGTTCGTGTTGTGTTCTTCTAATGTCCGTCCCGTGACGATGACATCATCTAAATAGGCGGCAACGCCATCTAGACCAGTAATCATAGTGTCTATGATTTGTTGAAAAATGCCTGGTGCTGATTTCACACCAAATGGTAGACGGTTATAACGAAACAAACCTTTATGAGTGTTGATTGTTAAGAGCTCTTTACATTCTTCCGTCACTTCTACTTGATGGTATGCTTCTGCAAAATCTATTTGGGAGAAAACTGTCCCTCCATTTAATTTTGTGAAAACGTCATCCATGGTAGGTAATGGGTGTCTATGGAGCATCAGTGAGTCATTTAAGCCCGTTGAAAAATCTGCACAAAGTCGGATGGAGCCGTTTGCTTTACGGACAGCAACTATGGGTGCTGCCCACTGAGAGTGATCCACGGGAGAGATTATTCCTTCTTTTAGTAACCGGTTAATTTCGCTATCCAATTGCTCTAAAGCGGCATGATGAACAGGGCGTTTCTTTCTAAATATGGGTTGTGCGCCAGGTTTAAGCTGTAAGGAAGCTGAAACTTTTGTGCACAGTCCTAGTTCCTGTCGGAACACATCAGCGTATTTGTGTTTTAATTGGTTTGTAATGGCTGTGCGTTCCGCGTCTGTGTTGAAGCTCCGTATTTCCATGACAGAATAGTTTTCTAACAGCTCTTTAAAGTCAGGAAGTTGTTTTATCCATGGCATTCCCATGAGGTCGTTTGAATCTGTGACGTAAACAGTACCCCGACCATGGTACTTTTGACCTGACTTATTTGCAACGGTAAATTTTGTCTCAAACATTCCTTCGGTCTTCACGGGTTGACCATTTGCTGCGCTTAGATTTGCCGTCGCTGTGGTAAGATTGGGGCGACCGATGGCTATCCATGTTGGACGAGAGATGAGAGTCACTTCGGCTCCTGTATCTAACCGAAGTTGAATCGGTCTATCGTTGATGATGACTTCAATGTACTGTTTGATTTCACTTCCGTTGTCTACTCGGTTAATGAATCGGTCTTGTCTAGAAGCACTCTTTTCTCTGTGTGTAAAAGAATTTTGTCTCCAGTTTGGATGATCCCGTGATACAAATTTTCGTGATTTGCGAAAATCTGGAGAACTCGTCGGTCTAACGTTAGGACACTCTCGTTTCCAATGTGGTCCGCCACAAATGGGACATGGTGTTTTTGGCTCTGCTTGATGTCGTGGTGACAATGGCTTTCGGTGAGGTGAGCTGTATCTGTTAATAGCCTGAATTTCTACATCCGGTCTTTCGATTGTTTTAGTATCATCCAGTGTAGTCTTAATTCGTTCAGACTCTGCTATTAATTCAATGACTGTAATAGGTTTTTCGCTATTTTCGCTATCCAACATGCGTAACAGCCTGGAACGTATCTCGACATGTTCTTGTGCCTGAAGTCCTGCTACATATTGGACACACTTATGTGTCTCGTCTGACATTCCTCGAAGCTCTGCTGCCTCCGCAGCAGCAATGATCTTATTTCCATAAATGTTAAAATCACTCCCTGATGTACAAATTATTCGACTAAAGTCGAACCTTCGTCGAAAGAGACTTTTCTTAGGGCCAAATAGTTGTTCAAGGGTTGTGATGGTTTCTTCCCAACCAATGTCGCTGGGAAGCCGTGGAGAAATTCTGGTAGAAAAAACTGCATAAGTGTGGTTGTCCAATAGAGTTCGAAGAAGTTCAGTCCTTGACTCTTCTGGAAGATGTCTTTCGTGACCTTTGACAGTGTCTTCAAAACGTCTGAGCCACAGACTGAAAAATCGTCCTTCCTCTGGTTCGTAGGAAAACTTTTCCACTCTCTGACGTAGTCGATCAAAAAGTGTTTCTTTTGACTCTGTCTTTTTTTCTTTTTGGGACTCTATAAATTCTAACAGTTTCTTTTCTTTTTCTGAATTTTCTTTCATTAGCTTTAGGAATCTTTCTTCGCTCTTTTCCATCTGCATCCTGTGTCTCTCTTCGCTTTTTTCCATCTGCGTCTGAAAAAGTTCAAATATCTTTTGAATATCTGCCATTTCGTGATTTTATTCCTATCCTTCGTCGCCAATTGTTGTGATGTTTATTTGTTCAGAAATCAGGCATCGATTTACAGAATGTAACTGGATTTAGAATAATAAAATAACTAGAAAGTAAAACCTTAACTAATTTATATTTCTTGTAACGGGAACGTTACCTTTTGGGAAATAGGTTATTGATATTAATTTATATACATATATACATATATACATATACACATACATATATATATACATATATATACATACATATATACATATATATATACATATATATATATATATATATACATATATACATACACATATATATATAAACACATACATATACACATATATATATATATAACAGGTATATACTGTTTTTGAGTAGCAGTTACTATAAAAGACAATTAGCCCTATTTTCCACCCCACATTTGAAGTCCGGGAAACCAAATTTTCAAAAAATGCTAAAACACGTACTTTATTATTTTTGAAATAGAAACTAAATACTAATTTTTACTCCTGTAGCATTAACAGTTTTTGAGTAGAAGCTACTTTAAAAACCAAATAACCCAATTTTCCCACCCACATTTGAGGTCCGGGAAACCGAATTTTCAAAAAATGGTGAAACACGTATCTTTTTATTTTTCAAAAAGAATCTATATACCAAATTTCAAAATCTCCTCATTTTTGGTTTTCGAGATATACATTGTTTTAGAAAAAAGTTTGTTTTCCAGTTTTTTCCCCTCAAGAGCAAAATTTTCAAAAATCCTTTCTTAGCGGATGTTTACGCTATAAAAGTAATATAAATTTCAAATTTCACGTTCCTAGGATGAGGCGTTTGAGCTCGGCGTTGATTATCAGTCAGTCAGTCAGTCAGTCAGTCAGTCAGTCACTCAGTCAGTCAGTCAGTCAGTCAGTCAGTCAGGACATGTTCTTTTATATATATAGACTAGCAGTGCCCGTAGCGGCTTCGCTCGCATGAAATTAGAGAGTTTGAACCGTGCATCCATACTAGAGATTAATTTTTTAGGTCTCGGCTCGGCATCCTAGCCCAGCCCGTTTTAAAAACCTAAACTCCTGGCCCGGAACAGCCCGTTTGAATTAGGCCCGGCCCATTCTTACAGGCCTAGAAGTTCTATATACTTGATGAAAAACTTCGCCCGTCCCACCTTGACTTCAGGTTTGGCCCGGCCCAACTGAAGACCCTAAAATCACTAAAATATCTATATACTTGGTAAAAAACCTCGGCCCGTCCCACTTTGATTTAAGGTTTGGCCTGGCCCGTGTGAAGATTCTAAAACAACGGCTTGGCCCAACCGGTGATAAACTGGACTTAGCTACTTTTAACCGGCACAAAACTTCAAAATACTAATTTTTACATTTGTTGCACTTACAGTTTTTGAGTAGCAGTTATTTTGAAATCAAATAACCCTTATTTCCACCCCACATTTGAGGTCCTAGAAACCAAATTTTTAAAAAATGTTGAAACACTTTTATTTTTTGAGTAAATACTAAATACTAATTTTGACATCTGTAGCATTCACAGTTTTTGAGTAGCAGTTACTTTAAAAACCAAAGAAACCTTTTTCCACCCCACATTTGAGATCATGAAAACCAAAATTTCATATATCCTTTTTTTAGAGTAGAAACTAAATACTAATTTTTATTTTTGTAGCATTTACAGTTTTTGAGTAGCAGTTACATTAAACACCAAGTAACCCAATTTTCTACCCCACATTTGAGGTCCTGAAAACCAAATTTTCAAAAAATAGTGAAACACGTATATCATTATTTTTAGAGTAGAAACTAAATACTAAATTTTACTTTTGTAGCATTTACAGTTTTTGAGTATCAGTTAGTTTAAAAACCAAGTAATCCTATTGTCCAGCCCAAATTTAAGGTCCTGGAAACCAAATTTATAAAAAAAATGGTGAAACACGTATATCTTTATTTTTAGAATAGAAACTAAATACTAATTTTTAAATCTGTGGTATTTACAGTTTTTGAGTAGCAGTTACTTTAAAAAACAAACAACCCTATTTTCCACCCCACATTTGAAGTCCTGGAAATCAAATTTTCAAAAAATGCTAAAACAAGTATTTCATTATTTTTGGAGTAGAAACTAAATACTAATTTTTACTCCTGTAGTATTAACAGTTTTTGAGTAGAAGCTACTTTAAAAACCAAATAACCCAATTTTCCAACCCACAGTTGGGGTCCGGGAAACCGAATTTTTAAAAAATGGTGAAACACGTATTTTTTTATTTTTTAAAAAGAATCTATATACCAAATTTCAGAATCTCCTCATTTTTGGTTTTCGAGATATACATTGTTTTAGAAAAAAGTTTGTTTTTCAGTTTTTTCCCCTCAGGAGCAAAATTTTCAAAAATCCTTTTTTAGCGGATGTTTACGCTATAAAAGTAATATGAGTTCCAAATTTCACGTTCCTAGGATGAGGCGTTTGAGCTCGGCGTTGATTATCAGTCAGTCATCTGTCAGTCAGTCAGTCAGTCAGGACATGTTCTTTTATATATATAGATTTAACTTCATAAGAGCATATAAATGGTTTTAAAACTCTAATTTACAGAGTCGATGTTGAACAGCTTCTTAGAGTGGCAAGGCCACTCCGGAACAGGAAAAGCTCAAGCAGCTGCCGTGATCAATTGCCTGGAAAAATTGGATGTCAAGAATTATATTGTAGGATATATATATATATATATATATATATATATACAAGCGGGGGTACCCGGTGTTGCCCGGGGTTTTTAAAGGTTTTTCTAATGTTTGTCTCTCTCGCTCCCATTTCCTTCTCCGCTTTCCCGTTCCCTGTCGCTTTCCCGCTCCCGGTAGCTTTCCCGTTCTCGGTCGCTTTCCCTATCGATCGAGAACGGGAATGGGAGAGCAAGCATGAGCGGGAACGGGAAAGCGACCGGACGGGAGAGCAAACAGGAGCGGAAAAACGACCGGAAGCTGGAAAGCGGCCGGGAACGGGAAAGCGACCGAGAACGGGAAAGCAAGCGGGGAAGGAAACCTGAGCGAGAGAGACAAACATTAGAAAAACCTCTAAAAACCCCGGGCAACGCCGGGCACCCCCGCTAGTATATATATATATATATATATATATATATGTATACATTTCCCGTTCCCGGTGGCTTTACCGTTTTTAATATATATATATATATATATATATATATATATATATATATATATATATATATATATATATATATATATATATATATATATATATATATATATATATATATATATATATATATATATATATATATATATATATATATATATATATATATATATATATATATATATATATATAATAGTTTTGTTTTTCCTATGAATTAAGTTCAGATGTCGTGTATACTGAAATTCTTTAACTCCGCCTTGCTTTTGCAAGCCAGTCCCAAGCCTGGAGAAAGGAGGCGGGGAAAGTTAAAAAGATCAAATTATGATCCACGACAGGAAGTACTTAGGTGTTTCCAACATACAGCCATTTTAGTCTTAAAACACCTGGTGTAAAGGACTATAACGTATTACAATAAAAAAACGAAATTCTTCAATAACTAATTATTGCACTCTTTAATTTTCACATCATTTGAATTTATATAAAATACGTTAGTAAATTGAAAATTTAAACACAATAAAAAATTTCATTAAATTTGCTTATATATAAAAAAAAATTTTTATGGTTATCAAATGTCATTTTGTATTTGTTGACTATTTTTATAATAACGGGCGCCGTATTTTAAAACTTCCGTCATTTTTGACGGGTTATCTCTAGTAATTAATAACACAGACGTAGCTAGGGCTTTCGGTACCCGGGGACAAGGTTTAACAAATGCGCACCTGCTACCTACAATTTCCCATCTGTTAACTCAGTTAACATTTTATTTAAAATGGGTGATGACCGGGAGCGGGTAGGCTTTACTACTTTTTTCCAAAAATTTCGAATTTTCCGAAACCTCATAGACTTTTTCTCCAAAAATAGCTGATGACCGGGGGACTGCCATAGGTACTTTTCCAAACATTATTGCGCTCGGGGACACTTTTCCCTCCTGCCCCCTAGCTACGCCTCTTATTAATAAACATTAATGCTTATTAATTGTGTGCAAATGCTTATAGCTGGTTTCCTCTTTGCAAAGCACATCTAATATCCGCTAATGGCTATATAGTATCTGGATTTCTAGATCTGAAAGAGTCGTTTCTGAAATGTTTTAATTGAAATTGATATAATTATTTAACTTCAAAAATTAAGTTATTCTGTTAAGGCGACAACGCTGAAAATGAATCATCTCTATCTGACAGTACCAGTGTGCCTCTCGTGCTCCTACGCGTTCATGCTTCCAGCCGGAACACCCCCAAACTCCATTGCCTATTCATTTGGCAAACTGGCCGTTATTGATATGGTTTGCTGGTTTTACTATTCTGGACTAATATTTTTTTATATTTTGACACGTCTAGCTAGTATGGTATTCTATTGGGCTTGTGTTTTAATGTTTTAAGCTTTCAAAATTTTAATATAGGGTTATAGATATTTCTTTTTCTGTGCACAGACAAAATTTTCTCACTACTATTATGCTGTAGTGAGACAAACAAATTAGCGATTGTTTAATATTTTATAAAATATAATATTCACCAAACGTTTGAAATATTAAAACAGATTAAAGTCGGCTTTATGGTAAGTCTCATTTCCCAATTTACACTTCATATCTTCCTCAACACATGGATGACATGGATGCTCGGTCTCAATCGCAACATTGCATCAATCGACATGAATATAACTACAACAGCAATACCAACGACTTGATTATTAGATTCATCATTGCTATCTAAAATATTATGATTGCATTGAATTTGCCTGCGTTCATTTTTGTTGTTGTAATTATATAGGATCTTTGCGAGCTGACATGCAAAAAAAAACAAAAATACTATCTTTACACAAATAATAAAATATCTTATCATAATGGACACATGAATAAAATTTAATCTTAATTGATTCAAGCGCAGAACAGGGCCGTAACTAAGAATTATAAAGTGGAGGCCTGGAATATTTTTTGGGGGGGTATTGTACCTTTTCTGGTCAAATTAAGTTTTTGGCACATGGGATGATAACAACATATAGGTAACTCGTTTAACTTTTTATAAAAAAAAAACAACAAATTGTCTCAATTTGGCTATTGTTGTCCCTTGAAAACGATTTTGCACAACCGATAGAATAAATTGAAATAATTAACAACATTGATGAGAAAGTTTTGCCAAACACTTGAAACACTGTTTTGAACAATGAGAATATGATATTGACAGCGATTGAGAGTAGACATATTGTTCTAGTGCATTTTTGTGTTCTTAGGTAAGGGCTTAATTGGCAGGCCCCCCAATTTACGTCCCTGCTAATTGGCCCTGTTGGAGGGCCCGCATGGTATAAACACAGCTCTGCCCAGTCACAGCAGGAACTGTATCTCTACGTGTTTTATTTTATAGTCAGAGTCTATTTCTTACCAAAGGTTACAACACATCGATACGTTGATTTCTCCATACTGAGTTCTGTTTATTTGTAATCAGTAGAAGGTATTTAATCAACTTACCTACTTGGTAATTTGTTCAAGACAAATTAACGGTTTTTTGATAACATTTGATATTATTTTTTAGTTCATGCATTTTATATAGCCATAGAAATAATTATTTTCGTATTTTTTGTGCATAAGAAAAACGTGAATCTTAAAGAAGTGTTTTTTTATATGATTGTTTAACTCTTTTTAGTCATTTGCAATCAATATCAAGTTGTTGAAACAATATTTCATTAAGTTTGTACTTTAAGCTAATCATTCACTACAAAATTAACTCTAGTTTTCTTCTTCAAATTAACAACCATAATTGGTAATTTGATTCCAACAACCAAACATCGATTATTAAAAAACCTTTGTTTGGGTGATCACATTTGATTCAATATGTTTTTTATTGAATTTTAAAGAATGTTTTTATCAATTTTGTCTAAAATTTCTAAACTAAAACTACTTTAAATCTTTTGCGCAACATTAGCGTTAATTTATTTACTGGTTTCTTAATTAATAATCAAACACAATTTTTACTCACAATTGCGCTATCACAGGTCGTTTTCGTTTTTTGTGTCAATACAACTCCACACAATTTTTCCTTACGCAAATGGATCAGCTACGAAAAGCAACAAGCTGGGCTATAGGATATCTGCCTGCAAGAAAGCAGCAAGTCCGAGAAGTTTCTAACGAAATGAAAAAGGTTACGTCGGATTTCTTCATACATGGCAGATCATTTGTAAGAATAGCGGGTCTATCAGGTGCCCTGGCAGTTGTATTGGGAGCCTACGGAGCGCATGGTAAGCATGTTATTATTAACTTTAGTGTCTGAAAAGAAATAATTTATTTTGTTTATTTTACCTTTCAAACGTAGTTCAGCAACAAAAGAGTAAAAACTGGTAACTATCATGTTATAAAATATGTGTCTACTTGTTATATTTATATTATACTAGCGGGGGCTAGTATAATATTATTTTATTAGAGGTTTACCAATGCGTTTCTTTTTCGCTCCCGTTTCCTTCCCGCTTGCGCTCCCGCTCCCGGTCGTTATCCGTTCCCTGTCGCTTTCCCGCTCATTTTTTCGCTCTCAGTTCCTCCCCTAGATCCGATTCTACATACATACATACATACATACATTCATACATTCATACATTCATACATTCATATATTCATACATTCATACATTCATACATTCATACATTCATACATACATACTTTGAATGAGCAATTATATATATATATATATATATATATATATATATATATATATATATATATATATATATATATATATATATATATATATATATATATATATATATATATATATATATATATATATATATATATATATATATATATATATATATATATATATATATATATATATATATATATATATATATATATATATATATATAGTTACCGCTCGCTCACCCGCTCCGCTCCGCTCATTTTGTGACGGATTTCAATTTTTTTCTCTATATTTGATTCCCTTTGACTCTCAAGGTTGTGTGAAAATTTCATTACGATCGGATGAATGGTGTAGCAATGCATAAATAACATACCTATATACATACATACAAACATTCATTTTTATATATATAGATATGAAATCCTGAATTTCTTGTTGTGTAAGGCCATTTATAAATCAAAGGCCCTCCATATTTATTACATAATGCAATAAACACCTAATATTTTCGATCTATCCCCCTATTTCACCCCGTACATTTTCAGACTCTCCAGTGATAATTTTCTAAGTACCTTCAGACATCAAAACTTATGTATTTTAATTTTTGCATACATACACATTATGGAACATCCCCCTTTTTCCACATATGCAAGTCCCTCATTTGGGACATGCACCTACCTTGGTGCAAACATAATAAATGGAGGCCCCCTTGCTTAGGACTTCTACAGAATTGTAGCATAATTTTCAGATTAGGTTCGCACCATATATCTAATATATAAATATATATATATATATATATATATATATATATATATATATATATATATATATATATATATACATATATATATATATATATATATATATATATATATATGCATGCTTAAAACTGTAGATGTTACATATCCTTTATATTATTTTTAAGGCTTTCGAAACAGGAAACAGATATCACATTATCCACTTGGTAGTTTTAATGGCAGTTCCTCTGACTAACAGGCTACGGCTGGTAAGGCTTTATTCTATTTTCCAGTAAAACATTGCAACCTACTAAATGTGAACTGATTCTACAATATAGGTTGGGAGTTTGCTACTAGGAGGAATAGCATTGTTTTCTGGTGGATGCTACGGATACGCCCTATTCAACAGTTCAACCATGAAAAAAGTAACACCTATTGGGAAATGTTACTCATAGCAGCCTGGGCATCGATGATACTTTGAACATTTGTTACATACAACTATAATTTTAAATTATCAAATTGGCTTCTTAGTGTAACATCTTTGTTTGAAAATAGAAACTTGTACCATGTTTTGCTTGCACTCAGATCATTTGTTAAGCTTGACAACTGAATATATAAAATGTAAGTCAAGACAGGATAACTGATAAAATGTATAATTAATAACCGACAATGCCTTTGCTATCTTTGATAGAGCTTTACTTCAAATTTACCTAATTCAAACTATTTAAGAAATACCATGTAAGAATATGTGAACAATAATTTATTGTGAGTTCAAAACAATATTATCGTGCTTCAAAACGGAGCAAAAACCACAGAAAGTCCAAGTTTTTCATTTATGAACATTAAGCCATTCATCCATCGTCTCGACAGGTGCAACTGCTTATATGTCATCGTCATCATCGGGGAGAGCTGTGCTTTGGGCAAATTTGAGCTCCTCTTCGTACTTGCTGATCATCGTCGGGTCCATCTCTACCTCTGGTGGTGCAAGTGCTGGCATTGCCACGAATTCAAGGTTCTGATCTCCGGTAAGCTTTCTTGCTAACCACAAGAAGGGTTTTTCAAAGTTGTAGTTACTCTTTGCACTGATGTCATAGTACTGAAACAAAAGTTATATAAATTAAAAATAACATATACAGGGATATGCACAGCTATTTGTTAATTACCTGAAGGTTCTTTTTTCTGTGGAAAACGATGCTTTTAGCTTTGACCTTTCGATCCTTCACATCGACCTTGTTTCCGCAGAGAACAATCGGGATATTCTCGCAAACCCTGACAAGGTCTCTGTGCCAGTTGGGGACGTTCTTGTATGTGATTCTGGCAGTCACGTCAAACATGATGATTGCACACTGACCTGAAAAATTTTAAGACGCCTCATGATCGTATCTTGTCGCATAAATAAAAGCAGCAACTTGTAAAAAATAAAATTTAAACAGATTATCACCTTGGATGTAATATCCATCTCTCAATCCTCCAAGCTTCTCTTGTCCAGCAGTATCCCACACATTGAATCTGATCGGTCCTCTGTTTGTGTGGAAGACGAGAGGGTGAACCTCTACTCCAAGTGTCGCTAAAATTGCCAAACAATACAATAATCTTGCACATTAAAATTAGATCTAGCAATTTTTCAGAAGCTATTATTATTTATTCGCATATTCCCCTTAAGGCAGGTTAAGGTAAGTTTTAAAAAGGACTAATGTTTATTTTTCAAATAACTGGTCAGAAATGTTATAATGCCTTTTAATTAGTTTATAATAAAATTCAGTTTAATGTGCCAATAGCACTGATCTATATCTAATGAAAGAAAATTACTGTTAAAACTCTATCAACGACTATGAAACATACCGATGTACTTCTTCTCAAATTCACCAGTAAGATGTCTTTTCACAAAAGTGGTTTTGCCAATACCACCATCACCGACGAGTACCAACTAAATTTCAAAATATTCAATTCATTTAAATTTATCCTTTAAGAACCGCAACAATCAATATAATCGATAACGTTGAGATTTGAGATACTAACTTTGAAGGACGTGATATCATCTCCTTGGCAAGCCATGGTACTTAGGCTATAAAAAAACAATAATGTATTATTAAAAAACATAAATCTGTTACAATCATAACTTATTGGCGCTCAAAATTTTATTATCAATAAGCCACACTGCGCATAAAACCGGTTCGTGCGCATTGGCGGGAGAGAAACTTAAGATGACTAGCAATTTAACAACAACTCGGTCAAAAAAGAAAAAAAACCTTAAATTCTACCGCTTAAATGAAAATAATTCTAAACTCACATTTAATAGAAGTACGACTGAGTACACGATGCAACTTAAGCTCTCGATATCGAGGAAACACTAATAGGTTCTGAGGGGTAGACAAAAAAACAGATAATATTTTTTGAAAATAAATTTAACTAGATATAATATTATTAGTCTATATATATAAAAATGAATGTTTGTATGTATGTATGTATGTACTAGCAAAGCCCGTAGCGGCTTCGCTCGCATGAAATTTGAGAATTTGAACCATGCATACATAGTAGAGTACTGCACGGATCAATTTTTTAGGTCTCGGCTCGGCCCGTCGACAACTTGGCCCAACCCGTTTCAAAAACCGAAATTCCTGGCCAGGCACGGCCCGTATAATATGGGCCCGGCACGGCCCGTCTAACATGGGCCCGGCCCGTTTTTACAGGCCTAGAAGTTCTATATACTTGATGAAAAACTTCGGCCCGTCCCACCTTGACTTCAAGTTTAGCCTGAACACCTAAAATCACTAAAATGTCTATATACTTGGTTAAAAATCTCGGCCCGTCCCACCTTGATTTAAGGTTTGGGCAGGGCCGTATGAAGACCCTAAAATAACGGCTTGGCCCGTCCGTCCGGTGATAAACTGAACTCATTTACTTTTAACCGGCACAAAACCTCAAAATACTATCTTTCACATCTGTAGCACTTACAGTTTTTGAGTAGCAGTTATTTTAAAATCAAATAACCTTTTTTCCACCTCACATTTGAGGTCCTGGAACTGGAAACCAAATTTTCAAAAAATGGTAAAACACGTATATCATTATTTCTGGAGTAGAAACCAAATACTAATTTTTACTCCTGTAGCATCTACTGTTTTCGAGTAGCAGTTACATTAAAATCCAAATAACCTTATTTTCCACCCCACATTTGAGGTCCTGAAAACCAAATTTTAAAAAAATGGTAAAACACGTATATCTTTATTTTTAGAATAGAAACTAAATAATAATTTTTACATCTGTGGTATTTACAGTTTTTGAGTAGCAGTTACTTTAAAAAACAAATAACCCTATTTTCCACCCCACATTTGAAGTCCTGGAAACCAAATTTTCAAAAAATGCTAAAACACGTATTTCATTATTTTTGGAGTAGAAACTAAATACTAATTTTCACTCCTGTAGCATTCACAGTTTTTGAGTAGCAGCCACTTTAAAAACCAAATAACCCAATTTTCCAACCCACATTTGAAATCCGGAAAACCGAATTTTCAAAAAATGGTGAAACACGTATCTTTTTATTTTTCAAAAAGAATCTATATACCAAATTTCAAAATCTCCTCATTTTTGGTTTTCGAGATATACATTGTTTTAGAAAAAAGTTTGTTTTCCAGTTTTTTCCCCTCAGGAGCAAAATTTTCAAAAATCATTTCTTAGCGGATGTTTACGCTATAAAGGTAATATAAGTTCCAAATTTCACGTTCCTAGGATGAGGCGTTTGAGCTCGGCGTTGATTATCAGTCAGTCATCTGTCAGTCAGTCAGTCAGTCAGTCAGGACATGTTCTTTTATATATATAGATGTATGTATGTATGTATGTATGTATATAGATATGTTATTCATGCATTGCTACACCATTCATCCGATCGTAATGAAATTTTCACACAGCCTTGAGAGTCAAGGGGAATCAAATATAAAAAAAATTTTGGAAATCCGTCACAAAATGAGCGGAGCGGAGCGGGTGAGCGAGCGGGAACTATATATATATGTATGTGCGTATGTATGTGTGTATGTATGTATGTGTATATGCATGTATGTGTGTCTGTGTGTGTGTTTATGTATGTACTAGCGGAGATACCCAGCGTTGCCCGGGTTTTTTAGAGTTTTTTCTAATGTTTGTCTTTTTCTCTCCCGTTTCCTTTCCCACCTGCTTTCCCACTCCTGTTCGCTTTCCCGCTTTCGGTCGTTTTCCCGCTGCCGGTTGCTCTCCTGCTCCCGGTCGCTTTCCCGCTCCCGGTCGTTTTCCCGTTCCCGGTCGCTGTCCCGTACCCGCTCACGTTTGCTCTCCCATTCCCGTTCACGCTTGCTTTTCCGTTCCCGCTCGCTGTCCGTTCCGAGTCGCTTTCCCGTTTCTATAATAGACAAACTAACACACAAACATTCATATATATATATATATATATATATATATATATATATATATATATATATATATATATATATATATATATATATATATATAGTCTTAGCAAATCTATTTTACGTTTTATAGGCTAACAGAAGTTATGAAAGAATGGAAAAGAGAAAATGAGCGTGAACGGGAACGGGAACGGGAGAGCAACCGTGACCGGGAATGGGAGAGCAAGCGTGAGCGGGAACGGGAAAGCGACCGGGAACGCGAAAGCGACCGGGAACGGGAAAGCGACCGGGAACGCGAAAGCGACCGGGAACGGGAAAGCGACCGGGAACGCGAAAGCGACCGGGAACGGGAAAGCGACCGGGAACGGGAAAGCGACCGGGAACGGGAAAGCGACCGGGAACGCGGAAAGCGACCGGGAACGCGGAAAGCGACTGGAATCGGGAGAGCAAGCTTGGAAGGAAACGCGAGCAAGAGAGAAAATCGATAACAAAACTTCTGAGCGGGAAAGCGACCGGGAGCTGGAAAACGACCGAGAGCGGAAAAGCGACCGGGAACGCGACGAAAACGAGAAAGTGGAGAAGGAAACGGGAGCGAGAGAGACAAACATTAGAAAAACCTTTAAAAACCCCGGGCAACGCCGGGTAACCCCGCTAGTTACATTTATAAATTACTAGCGGAGATACCCGGCGCCGCCCGGGTTCCTTCAGAGGCCCTTCCAATGCCCGTCCCCCTCTCTCCCGTCTCCTTTCCCACCTGCCTTCCCACTCCTGCTCGCCTTCCCGCTCTCGGTCGTTTTCCCGCTGCCGGTCGCATTCCCGCTCCCGCTCGCTGTCCGTTCCGTGCCGCATTCCCGCTCCCACTCACTGTCCGTTCCGGGTCGCTTTCCCGTTTCTATAATAGACAAACTAACCCACAAACATTCATATATATATAGTCTTAGCAAATCTATTTTACGTTTTATAGGCTAACAGAAGTTATGAAAGAATGGAAAAGAGAAAATGAGCGTGAACGGGGACGGGAACGGGAGAGCAACCGTGACCGGGAATGGGAAAGCAAGCATCACCGGGAACGGGAGAGCAAGCGGGAACGGGAAAGCGACCGGGAACGGTAAAGCGACCGGGAACGGGAAAGCGACCGGGAACGGGAAAGCGACCGGGAACGGGAAAGCGACCGGGAACGGGAAAGCGACCGGGAACGCGGAAAGCGACCGGGAACGCGGAAAGCGACTGGAATCGGGAGAGCAAGCTTGGAAGGAAACGCGAGCAAGAGAGAAAATCGATAACAAAACTTCTGAGCGGGAAAGCGACCGGGAGCTGGAAAACGACCGAGAGCGGAAAAGCGACCGGGAACGCGACGAAAACGAGAAAGTGGAGAAGGAAACGGGAGCGAGAGAGACAAACATTAGAAAAACCTTTAAAAACCCCGGGCAACGCCGGGTAACCCCGCTAGTTACATTTATAAATTACTAGCGGAGATACCCGGCGCCGCCCGGGTTCCTTCAGAGGCCCTTCCAATGCCCGTCCCCCTCTCTCCCGTCTCCTTTCCCACCTGCCTTCCCACTCCTGCTCGCCTTCCCGCTCTCGGTCGTTTTCCCGCTGCCGGTCGCATTCCCGCTCCCGCTCGCTGTCCGTTCCGTGCCGCATTCCCGCTCCCACTCACTGTCCGTTCCGGGTCGCTTTCCCGTTTCTATAATAGACAAACTAACCCACAAACATTCATATATATATAGTCTTAGCAAATCTATTTTACGTTTTATAGGCTAACAGAAGTTATGAAAGAATGGAAAAGAGAAAATGAGCGTGAACGGGGACGGGAACGGGAGAGCAACCGTGACCGGGAATGGGAAAGCAAGCATCACCGGGAACGGGAGAGCAAGCGGGAACGGGAAAGCGACCGGGAACGGTAAAGCGACCGGGAACGGGAAAGCGACCGGGAACGGGAAAGCGACCGGGAACGGGAAAGCGACCGGGAACGGGAAAGCGACCGGGAACGCGGAAAGCGACCGGGAACGCAGAAAGCGACTGGAATCGGGAGAGCAAGCTTGGAAGGAAACGCGAGCAAGAGAGAAAATTGATAACAAAACTTCTGAGCGGGAAAGCGACCGGGAGCTGGAAAACGACCGAGAGCGGAAAAGCGACCGGGAACGCGACGAAAACGGGAAAGTGGAGAAGGAAACGGGAGTGAGAGGGACAAACATCAGAAAAACCTCCAAAAACCCCGGGCAACGCCGGGTAACCCCGCTAGTATATATATATATATGTACATATATATATATATATATATATATATATCTAGCGATATATATATATATATATATTTATATATATATATATATATATTATTTTTTATCTTTGATTTAAATTTAAATTAAATTGACTGTTTCCTATAAAAGAAGCTCAAAAAACTGTCAAAAAACTTATTTTTATAAATATAGATAATAGATAATTTGTGTTTCTTCACTTGTCTCACTACAGAAATCGCCAGCAACGTTGCCACCGCAACTATTTATATTCCTATTGTTGGCTACCTTGTAAGTTTTAATGTTATTAGTAGTTATTACATATCTCACGAGCATATTAATAATCTATAATATAGTAGCCTTCGTCACTCACTCACTCACTTACTGATTCTGTCACGCTTACGTAATTAGTCGTATAGCTACTATATTATCGAAGATATTTTTATTAGTATTCAGTACCGTATTTTTTCGCATATAACGCGCGTACGCAGATAACGCGCCCCCGCAGATAACGCGCGTTTGTATGAAAAACGCGCATATTTATGTAAATAACGTGCCCACGCATATAACGGGAAATATATATATATATATATACTAGCGGGGTTACCCGGCGTTGCCCGGGGTTTTTAGAGGTTTTTCTAATGTTTGTCTCTCTCGCTCCCGTTCCCTTCTCCACTTTCCCGTTTTCGTAGCGTTCCCGGTCGCTTTTCCGCTCTCGGTCGTTTTCCAGCTCCCGGTCGCTTTCCCGCTCAGAAGTTCTGTTATCGATTTTCTCTCTTGCTCGCGTTTCCTTCCAAGCTTGCTCTCCCGATTCCAGTCGCTTTCCGCGTTCCCGGTCGCTTTCCGCGTTCCCGGTCGCTTTCCGCGTTCCCGGTCGCTTTCCCGTTCCCGGTCGCTTTCCCGTTCCCGGTCGCTTTCCCGTTCCCGGTCGCTTTCCCGTTTCCGGTCGCTTTCCCGTTCCCGGTCGCTTTCCCGTTCCCGGTCGCTTTCCCGTTTCCGGTCGCTTTCCCGTTCCCGCTCACGCTTGCTCTCCCGTTCCCGGTCATGCTTGCTCTCCCATTCCCGGTCACGGTAGCTCTCCCGTTCCCGTTTCCGTTCCCGCTCATTTTCTCTTTTACATTCTTTCATAACTTCTGTTAGCCTATAAAACGCAAAATAGATTTGCTAAGACTATATATATATATATATATGAATGTTTGTGGGTTAGTTTGTCTATTATAGAAACGGGAAAGCACCCGGAACGGACAGCGAGCGGGAACAGAAAAGCAAGCGTGAGCGGGAATGGGAGAGCAAACGTGAGCGGGAACGGGGCAGCGACCGGGACGGGAAAACGACCGGGAGCGGGAAAGCGACCGGGAGCGGGAAAGCGACCGGGAGCGGGAAAGCGACCGGGAGCGGGAAAGCGACCGGGAGCGGGAAAGCGACCGGGAGCGGGAAAGCGACCGGGAGCGGGAAAGCGACCGGGAGCGGGAAAGCGACCGGCAGTGGGAAAACGACCGAAAACGGAAAAGCTAACAGGAGTGGGAAAGCAGGTGGGAAAGGAAACGGGAGAGAAAGAGACAAACATTAGAAAAACCTCTAAAAAACCTGGGCAACGCCGGGTATCTCCGCTAGTACATACATAAACACACACACACAGACACACATACATGCACATACACATACATACATACACACATACATACGCACATACATATATATATAGTTCCCGCTCGCTCACCCGCTCCGCTCCGCTCATTTTGTGACGGATTTCAAAAAAAAATTTTTTCTTTTTGATTTTCATTGACTCTCAAGGTTGTGTGAAAATTTCATTACGATCGGATGAATGGTGTAGCAATGCATAAAGGACATTAACATACATAAATACATATATACAAACATTCATTTTTATATATATAGATATATATATATATATATATACTAGCAGTGCCCGTAGCTGCTTCGTTCGCATGAAATTAGAGAATTTGAACCGTGCATACATAGTAGAGTACTGCACGGATCAAATTTTCGGGTCTCGGCTCGGCCCGTCGACAACTGGACCCAGCCCGTTTCAAAAACCGAAATTCCTGGCCCGGCATGGCCCGTCTAATGTGGGCCCGGCCCGTTTTTACAGGCCTAGAAGTTCTATATACTTGATGAAAAACTTCGGCCCGTGCCACCTTGACTTCAGGTTTGGCCCGGCCCAACTGAAGACACTAAAATCACTAAACTATCTATACACTAAGATGTATAAATACTTGGTTAAAATTTTCGGCCCGTCCCACCTTGATTTAAGGTTTGGACAGGGCTGTATGAAGACCCTAAAATAACGGCTTGGCCCGTCCGTCCGGTGATAAACTGAACTCATTTACTTTTAACCGGCACAAAACCTCAAAATACTAATTTTCACATCTGTAGCACTTACAGTTTTTGAGTAACAGTTATTTTAAAATCAAATAACCCTTTTTCCACTTCACATTTGAGGTCCTGGAAACAAATTTTCAAAAAATGGTGTAGAAAATAAATACTAATTTTACTTTTGTAGCATTTACAGTTTTTGAGTAGCAGTTATTTTAAAAACCAAGTAACCATATATTCCACCCCATATTTGAAGTCCTGGAAATCAAATTTTCAAAAAATGGTAAACACGTATATCATTATTTTTGGAGTAGAAACCAATTACTAATTTTTACTCCTGTAGCATCTACAGTTTTCGAGTAGCACTTACATTAAAAACCAAATAATCTTATTTTCCACCCCACATTTGAGGTTCTGGAAACGGTATATATATTATATTATATTATTAAATATATGTTTAATTAACTTTATTATTATAAGTTTTAGAAAGTGTCCTTTTCGATTTTAATATATACCGTTTTATTATTATAAAGTTTAAAATGAAACTCTGAAGATAGTTAAATTAACCGAAACTGGCCAGTCAGCTGGAAAAAATAAAGATTTTAAAACGTTGCTTGGTGTAGTTTCAGAAAGGAAAGATATTGCTGTTTTGCAAGGTTTATACAAGAAACTGTTGAATGCAAAATGGGCGACAAAGTTCAATGAAACTTGCTTGCAAGATATTATATATATATATATATATATATATATATATATATATATATATATATATATATATATATATATATATATATATATATATATATATATATATATATATATATATATATATATATATATATATATATATATATTTATTAGTTTTGTTTTTCCTATGAATTAAGTTCAGATGTCGTGTTTACTGAAATTCTTTAACTCCGCCTTGCTTTTGCAAGCCAGTCCCAAGCCTGGAGAAAGGAGGAGGGGAAAGTTAAAAATATCAAATTATGATCCACGACAGGAAGTACTTAGGTGTTTCCAACATACAGCCATTTTAGTCTTAAAACACCTGGTGTAAAGGACTATAAACTATTACAATAAAAAAATGAAATTCTTTAATAACTAATCATTGCACTCTTTAATTTTCACATCATTTGAATTTATATGAATTACGTTAGTAAATTGAAAATTTAAACACAATAAAAAATTTCATTAAATTTGCTTAGATAGAAAATTTTTTTTATGGTTATCAAATATCATTTTGTTTTTGTTGACTATTTTTATAATAACGGGCACCGTATTCTAAAACTTCCGTCATTTTTGACGGGCTATCTCTAGTAATTAATAACACAGACGTAGCTAGGGCTTTCGGTGCCCGGGGACAAGGTTTAACAAATGCGCACCTGCTACCTACAATTTCTTATCTGTTAACCCAGTTAACATTTTATCTAAAATGGGTGATGACCGGGAGAGGGTAGGCTTTACTACCTTTTTCCAAAAATGTCGAATTTTCCGAAACCTCATAGACTTTTTCTCCAAAAATAGCTGATGACAGGGGGATTGGCATAGGTACTTTTCCCAAACATTATTGCGCTCGGGGACACTTTTCCCTCCTGCCCCCTAGCTACGCCTCTTATTAATAAACATTAATGCTTATTAATTGTGTGCAAATGCTTATAGCTGGTTTCCTCTTTGCAAAGCACATCTAATATCCGCTAATACAGGGCCGGTCTTAGGCCGATTTGACCGATTGCTCCAAATAGGGCCCCGCGCTTGGTAAGGGCCCCGCAATTTATAGCATATAATTATAAATGGCAGTAATTTTTTTTTTATAAATTTCTATCAATGCACATAAAATCGGCTTTGATTTGTTTATAACATGCTATATACATGGAGGCACATCCCTGTTTTATCGAATTCACTTTTCATTTCTGGTGAAAAATAAACATTGCGGTTTTCCGAACCGAACTAAAATCTAACAGTATTTTTGTAATTTTATCCGTTAATTTTTCATTAATAGTTGCCATTGTCAATAATAGTTTCTAGTTTTGAAGAACACAAGCCAAAATATGAGTAAAAGACAAAGGGACGTCGGTAGAAAATATCTAAGTGGTAACATGAAGAGAACCTTAGCTAAGGTAAAGAAAACTGAAGCAGAAAAAGAAAAAGGTGCGTTAGATAAATATTTGAGTAAATCAGTAGATCTGTTTGAAACTGAAAAATCAGACAAACAAGTTGAGTCAGACGACAGTGAAACAAATATTTCTAAAGAAATTACATCAGAAGAAGCTAGTAGTAGTTTTCTTTCTGGATGTAATACTCAACAAAATACATCTTAATTATGTATAAATATATCTGTTAACACACACAAGGATAATGAGGATATTTCAGAATCAAGAGAAGAAAATTCAAACCCAGCACTATGTGATATTTTAAAGATAAAAGATGACCCTGCTACATGGCCAAATAAAATAAATCAAAATGTCAGAGATTATTTAGTGAACAAAGGACCCCCTAAGATCACTGTAGAAAATTTTCCGCAAAATGAAAAAGGGTTACATTTTTCGAAATTTCACTGTAAAAGAAAATTAAAAAATGGGGAAGTTATAGAACGACCATGGCTAATATATTCTGAATCATTTGATAAAGTTTACTGTTACTATTGCAAACTTTTTGACACAAATTCTGATTCTGCACTTGCTACTTCTGGATTTGACAGCTGGTCAAATATTCATACAAGATTAGAGGATCATGAAAAATCAAAAAAACATTTGCAATGTACACTTAATTGCTATGAACTGCAGCAAAGGTTATCTACTGGATTAACTGTTGATACATTAAATGAAAAATTAATAAGACAGGAAACAAAACGCTGGAATCAAGTCTTTGAGCGACTTGTTGCTTCTGTACAGTTTTTGGCAGAAAGGAACTTGGCATTTCGTGGGTCTGAAGAACAAATTGGAAATCCACATAATGGCAATTTTCTAGGCGTCATTGAATTGCTAGGAAAATTTGATCCAGTTATGCAAGATCATATACAGAAAATTATTAACAAAGACATTCATGATCATTATTTAGGCAAGACCATACAAGATGAAATTATTGATACTATAGGCCAAGCTGTTCTACAGGAAATTATTGCTAGAATTAAGTCGGCAAAGTATTTTGCAGTGATTCTTGACTGCACTCCTGATATCAGCCATCAGGAACAGATGTCAATGGTGCTAAGATATGTCGCTGATGGCACACACTCAGATGTCCCAGCAGGAATTTATGAACATTTTATAAAGTTTATTATAGTTGAGAGCAGCACTGGTGAAAATTTATTTAACACTCTTGTGAAAGAAATTGAAATGCTAGGACTAGATGTTGAAAACATCAGAGGACAAGGGTATGACAATGGAGCTAATATGAAAGGGCACAATTCTGGAGTGCAAGCACGACTTTTGGAAAGCAATTCACGAGCTTTCTATACTCCTTGTGTGTGCCATAATTTTAATCTTGTTCTCGGAGATATGGCTAAAACGTGTTCAGATGCCATGACATTTTTTGGAACCCTGCAGCGTATTTACACCCTTTTTGCTTCATCTACAAAAAGATGGACTGTTTTTAAAAAGCATGTGAAAGGCCTGTCTGTTAAACCATTATCAGAAACAAGATGGGAATGTAGAATGGAAAGTGTTAAAGCTGTACGATTTCAAGCCGCAGAAGTGTGTGATGCTTTAGAAGAACTAGCAAAAAGCACAAATGATGCTCAAGGGAAAAGTGAGGCTGAATCATTAGTAAGCCAAATGACAAATTATAGGTTTCTGGTTGCACTATGTTTTTGGCACTCTTTATTGTTTCAAGTAAATTTTACTAGCAAGGAACTTCAAAGCAATACCATAGACATTGCCGCGGGGCTGACATCTTTTGAAAAATTGTTTGATTGGTTGAAGACATACCGAGAGACAGGCTTTGAAGCTGCATTGATTGATGCCAATGAGCTTGCAAATGAGTTAGAAGTTGAACCCATATTTCAACAGAAGCGCTGTTACAAGAAAAAGAAAATGTTTCTTTATGAATCTTCTGACGAACCAATTTTAGACCCCAAGACAGAATTCCGGGTAAATTTTTTCAATCAAGTTGTAGACAAAGCATTGCAATCTCTTCAACCACGGTTTATGCAGCTGAAAGAACACCATAAACTTTTTGGATTTCTATATAATTTTCAGAATATGTCTAAAGAAGATCTCAGAAAACATTCAGCCGACCTAGAAATTGCTTTGACAGACATTACAAAAGATATAGAAGGGTTCATGCTTTCCGAAGAAATGGAGGCAATTAAGCCAATACTGCCCGTTCAACAACAAAAACCCAAAGAACTCTTTAAATATTTGGCTTGTAATGATAGGTCGACTGCATTTCCAAATTTGTTCATAGCCCTAAAAATACTGATGACAATTCCAGTTACAGTCGCTTCCGGTGAAAGAAGTTTTTCAAAACTAAAAATAATTAAAACCTACCTCAGGTCAGTAATTCACCAAGAACGACTAAACAATTTGCCATTAATATCAATTGAATCTCCTATAAGTAGAGAAATTAATTATGAAAAAATTCTAAAAGATTTCGCAAGCAAAAAAGCAAGAAAGATCCACTTTGACTTATAGATTATTTGTTTATTATGACAATAACAAGAACTGTTTTGTTTAAATTCATTGTAATATTTTTATTATTGTTTATTGATTCGTTTGTGGAGTTATGTTTTTTTGTATAATAAATGTGTTTCAATAATTTTATTAATAGTAGTTATTGTAAAAAAAAATCAGGTGGGCCCCGCAAGCATTCGTTAAATTGGGCCCCGCAATTCGTAAGGCCGGCCCTGCGCTAATAGCTATATAATATCTGGATTTCTAGATCTGAAAGAGTCGTTTCTGAAATGTTTTAATAAAAATTGATATAATTATTTAATTTCATAAATTAAGTTATTCTGTTAAGGCGACAACGCTGAAAATGAATCCTCTCTATCTGACTGTACCAGTGTGCCTCTCGTGCTCCTACGCGTTCATGCTTCCCGCCGGAACGCCCCCAAACTCCATTGCCTATTCATTTGGCAAACTGGCCGTTATTGATATGGTTTGCTGGTTTTACTATTCTGGAATAATTTTTTCCATATTTTGACACGTCTAGCTAGTATGGTATTCTATTGGGTTTGTGTTTTAATGTTTTAAGCTTTCAAAATTTTAATATAGGGTTATAGATATTTCTTTTTCTGAGCACAGACAAAATTTTCTCACTACTACTATTTTGTAGTGAGACAAAAAAAATTAGCGATTGTTTAATATTTTATAAAATATAATATTCACCAAACGTTTGAAATATTAAAACAGATTAAAGTCAGCTTTATGGTAAGTCTCATTTCCCAATTTACACTTCATATCTTCCTCAACACGTGGATGACATGGATGCTCGGTCTCAATTGAAACATTGCATCAATCGACATGAATATAACTACAACAGCAATACCAACGACTTGATTATTAGATTCATCATTGCTATCTAAAATATTATGATTGCATTGAATTCACCTGCGTTCATTTTTTTGTTGTAATTATATAGGATCTTTGCGAGCTGACATGCAAAAAAACAACAAAAATACTATCTTTACACAAATAATAAAATATCTTATCATAATGGACGCATGAATAAAATTTAATCTTAATTGATTCAAGCGCAGAGCAGGGCCGTAACTAAGAATTATAAAGTGGAGGCCTGGAATTTTTTTTTGGGGGGGGGGTATTGTATCCTTTCTGGTCAAATTATGTTATTTGGCACATGGGATGATAACAACATATAGGTAACTCGTTCAACTTTTTATAAAAAAAAAAAAAAAACAACAAATTGTCTCAATTTTGGCTATTGTTGTCCCTTGAAAACGATTTTGCACAACCGATAGAATAAATTGAAATAATTAACAACATTGATGAGAAAGTTTTGCCAAACACTTGAAACACTGTTTTGAACAATGAGAATATGATATTGACAGCGATTGAGAGTAGACATATTGTTCTAGTGCATTTTCTTGTTCTTAGGTAAGGGCTTATTTGGCAGGCCCCCCCAATTTACGTCCCTGCTAATTGGCCCTGTTGGAGGGCCCGCATGGTATAAACACAGCTCTGCCCAGTCACAGCAGGAACTGTATCTCTACGTGTTTTATTTTATTGTCAGAGTCTATTTCTTCCCAAAGGTTACAACACATCGATACGTTGCCTTCTTCATAATGAGTCCTGTTTATTTGTAATCAGTAGAAGGTATTTAATCAACTTACCTACTTGGTAATTTGTTCAAGACAAATTAACGGTTGTTTGATAACATTTGTTATTATTTTTTAGTTCATGCATTTTATATAGCCATAGAAATAATTATTTTTGTATTTTTTGTGCATAAGAAAAACGTGAATCTTAAAGATGTGTTTTTTATATGATTGTTTAACTCTTTTTAGTCATTTGCAATCAATACCAAGTTATTGAAACAATATTTCATTAAGTTTGTACTTTAAGCTAATCATTCACTACAAAATTAACTCTAGTTTTCTTCTTCAAATTAACAACCATAATTGGTAATTTGATTCAAACAACCAAACATCGATTATCAAAAAACCTTTGTTTGGGTGATCAAATTTGATTCAATGTGTTTTTTATTGAATTTTAAAGATTGTTTCACTTATATTTTGTCTAAAATTTCTAGACTAAAACTACTTTAAATCTTTTACGCAACATTAGCGTTAATTTAATTTATTGGTTTCTTAATTAATAATCAAACACGAGGTCCACTTTTACTCACAATTGCGCTATCACAGGTCGTTTTCGTTGTTTGTGTCAATACAACTCCACACGATTTTTCCTTACACATATGGATCAGCTACGAAAAGCAACAAGTTGGGCTATAGGATATCTGCCTGCAAGAAAGCAGCAAGTCCGAGAAGTTTCTAACGAAATGAAAAAGGTTACGTCGGATTTCTTCATACATGGCAGATCATTTGTAAGAATAGCGGGTCTATCAGGTGCCCTGGCAGTTGTATTGGGAGCCTACGGAGCGCATGGTAAGCATGTTATTATTAACTTTAGTGTCTGAAGAGAAATAATTTAATTTGTTTATTTTAGCTTTCAAACGTAGTTCAGCAACAGAAGAGCAAAAACTGGTAACTATCATGTTGTAAAATATGTGTCTACTGGTTATATTTATATTATATATGGAATCCTGAATTTGTTGTTGTGTAAGGCCATTTATAAATCAGAGGTTCTCCATATTGATTACATAACACAATAAACACCTAATACATTCGACCTAACCCCCTATTTCACCCCTCTTTCCACATATGCATGTCCCTCATTTAGGACATGCACCTGCCTTGGTGCAAACATAATAAATGGATGGCCCCTTGCTTAGGACTTCTACAGAATTATAGCATAATTTTCAGATTAGGTTCGCACCATATACCTACTAAATTTATATGTGCATGCTTAAAACTATAGATGTTACATATCCTTTATATTTCTTTTAAGGCTTTCGAAACAGGAAACAGATATCACATTATCCACTCGGTAGTTTTAATGGCAGTTCCTCTTACTAACAGGCCACGGCTGGTAAGGCTTTATTCTATTTTCCAGTAAAATATTGCAACCTATTAAATGTGAACTGATTCTACAATCTAGGTTGGGAGTTTGCTACTAGGAGGAATAGCATTGTTTTCTGGTGGATGCTACGGATACGCCCTATTCAACAGTTCAACCATGAAGAAAGTAACACCTATTGGTGGAATGTTACTCATAGCAGCCTGGGCATCAATGATACTTTGAACATTTGTAACAAACTATAATTAATTTTAAATGATCAGTTTGGCTTCTTAGTGTTACATCTTTGTTTGAAAATAAAAACTTGTACCATGTCTTGCTTGCACTCAGATCATTTGTTAAGCTTGACAACTGAATATATAAAATGTAAGTCAAGACAGGATAACTGATAAAATGTATAATTAATAACCGACAATGCCTTTGCTATCTTTGATAGAACTTTACTTCAAATTTACCTAATTCAAACTATTTAAGAAATACCATGTAAGAATATGTGAACAATAATTTATTGTGAGTTCAAAACAATATTATCGTGCTTCAAAACGGAGCAAAAACCACAGAAAGTCAAGTTTTTCTTTTATGAACATTAAGCCATTCATCCATCGTCTCAGCAGGTGCAACTGCTTATATGTCGTCGTCATCATCGGGGAGAGCTGTGCTTCGGGCAACTTTGAGCTCCTCTTCGTACTTGCTGATCATCGTCGGGTCCATCTCTACCTCTGGTGGTGCAAGTGCTGGCATTGCCACGAATTCAAGGTTCTGATCTCCGGTAAGCTTTCTTGCTAACCACAAGAAGGGTTTTTCAAAGTTGTAGTTACTCTTTGCACTGATGTCATAGTACTGAAACAAAAGTTATATAAATTAAAAATAACATATACAGGGATATGCACAGCTATTTGTTAATTACCTGAAGGTTCTTTTTTCTGTGGAAAACGATGCTTTTAGCTTTGACCTTTCGATCCTTCACATCGACCTTGTTTCCGCAGAGAACAATCGGGATATTCTCGCAAACCCTGACAAGGTCTCTGTGCCAGTTGGGGACGTTCTTGTATGTGATTCTGGCAGTCACGTCAAACATGATGATTGCACACTGACCTGAAAAATTTTAAGACGCCTCATGATCGTATCTTGTCGCATAAATAAAAGCAGCAACTTGTAAAAAATAAAATTTAAACAGATTATCACCTTGGATGTAATAACCATCCCTTAGTCCTCCAAGCTTCTCTTGTCCAGCAGTATCCCACACATTGAATCTGATCGGTCCTCTGTTTGTGTGGAAAACGAGAGGGTGAACCTCCACTCCAAGCGTCGCTAAAATTGTCAAACAATACAATAATCTTGCACATTAAAAATAAGATCTAGCAATTTTTCAGAAGCTATAATTATTAATTCGCATATTCCCCTTAAGGTAGGTTAAGGTAAGTTTTAAAAAGGACTAATGTTTATTTTTCAAATAACTGGTCAGAAATGTTATAATGCTTTTTAATTAGTTTATAATAAAATTAAGTTTAATGTGCCAATAGCACTGATCTATATCTAATCAAAGATAATTACTGTTAAAACTCTATCAATGACTATGAAACATACCGATGTACTTCTTCTCAAATTCACCAGTAAGATGTCTTTTCACAAAAGTGGTTTTGCCAATACCACCATCACCGACGAGTACCAACTAAATTTCAAAATATTCAATTCATTTAAATTTATCCTTTAAGAACCGCAAAAATCAATATAATCGATAACGTTGAGATTTGAGATACTAACTTTGAAGGACGGGATATCATCTCCTTGGCAAGCCATGGTACTTAGGCTATAAAAAAAACAATAATGTATTAATAAAAACATAAATCTGTTACAATCATAACTTATTGGCGCTCAAAATTTTCTTATCAATAAGCCACACTGCGCATAAAACCGGTTCGTGCGCATTGGCGGGAGAGAAACTTAAGATGACTAGCAATTTAACAACAGCTCGGTCGAAAAAGAAAAAAAACCTTAAATTCTACAGCTTAAATGAAAATAATTCTAAACTCACATTTAATAGAAGTGCGACTGAGAAAACGATTCAACTTAAGCTCTCGATATCGAGGAAACACTTAATAGGTTCGAGGGGTAGACCAAAAAACAGATAATATTTTTTGAAAATAAATTTAACTAGATATAATATTATTAGTTACATTTATAAATTATGAAAATTTTAAATTAATAATTTTTAAATTTAATAAAACACAATAAAATTTTTCAAATGCCATTCAATTAGGTTAAACACTATACAGAATTGAACAGGTTTCCAGAAACTTCATTTTGTTTCAAACATATATTTATATATTAGAGTTCATTCAATTTAAAATAATATGCTTGTGTGTGCTATATTTAATTATTTAATAATTATTTTATTGACCGCCAATCTTCACAATTTTTTGGAAAGAGAGAAGAAAAAACCCTATTCTCTCTGTCATTTTTTTTATTTATAACTTAGCTAGTTTGTCCAGTTAAAGTTCACCATGTCTTACTTTTATATACTTGATCAAGACTCCCAATCATATAGACTATCTATAGAATACTATAGATTACCTACTATTCAAATAAACTGGCCTAAACTTTTTTACACTTTCTTAACAGCATTACGGTGTTTATTGTTTACGTATTGGCCAGGGCGCTTTTACATTTCATTTTGTCAGCTGAACAATCGATTATTATTATTTTCATTGACTGTTTTAAAATGTCATTAGAAGGCTTCGATCGGAGCAGTAGTGATATGCTCATTAGTGCTACGTGTACTGACCAACTTATGAGCTTCGGAGATATGTTGAAAACCGTAATTCTTATTGGAGGCCCTTCAAAAGGTATTTTATTTAGTATTTAGTCATTTTAGTACGTTCACTTTGCTTTCTTATGTATTTATTTAAGTGTTTACAATTTTTGTTGTTATGACGACAATTTCAGGGACCAGATTCCGACCTCTATCTCTTGATCTGCCAAAACCACTTTTTCCAATAGCTGGTTTTCCTATGATATATCACCATATTGAGGCCGCCAGCAAAGTGAATAATGCAAATCATAATTTAATTTTTAAATTTTATCTTTATAAATGAATGAATTCATAGGTTCAGAACATGAAGGAAATTTTACTCATTGGAAGTTACCAACCAAACAAGCAATTTACTGAATTTATTATGTTTGTGCAACAGCAATTCAAAATAGTTGTGAGGTGGTTATGTATATCTATCTATATATATATATATATATATTTATATATATATATATATATATATATATATATATATATATATATATATATATATATATATATATATATATATATATATATATATATATATATATATATATATATATATATATATATATATATATATATATATATATATATATATATATATATATATATATATATAGTTAGATTTTTTCAAATTAATATTTCCTAAGTTTTTGAAAATGTAGAAATAATAAGGAAAAAGATTTGGCAAAGAATCACATTGGTTGCATGCTTCTTTTTCCTGTTTATAAAGGCCAAAAAGCAGAAAATACGCTGAGACTTACCTTAGGAAACAGAAGTTTTACAATGATTGAGCCAGAAAAACAAAACTTATCGTAAATTTTTAAAACTTTTAAAAACGATAAATAGTACCTGTCGAGGAACTATTTACAAATGAATTGAGATAAAGAACTAATAATTATTTCTTATTATTATAAGCTCACTTTAATAAAAAAATATAAAAATAATTTTAACATATAGTACTGCTGACATTTTTTGCTCACCACTCAGTGACTCGAAGTGACTTGCACAAAGTTATAAATTTAGCAATTCTTTTAATAAAATTAATTTTATTAAAATACATTAATGTATAATTTATAAAGCCAATGATAAACAATAGTATATATCTCTATCGGAACGTGTGACGGTTTCTTTGTTAAGTTTTGGATCAGGTGCTAACCGTTTTTATTTATATTAAAATATCTTTTGTTGTTTAAAAGAATTTTTTAAATTGTTCATCATCGTATATTGCGGCTTTTTATTAGTGGTAATTTTTCATCGTGTTTATAGCCAAGATTTTATTACTCTGCCGATTCAAAAAATAATGCAACTAATGTGAGCCTTTACCAAGAATTTTATCTTACTTCAACTTTTAATATTCTGGTTTTCATTTTAAAAATAGCTTTTATTTAAAAAAATGTTAGGTGATTTTATCATAAAAAGTTTGACACTGAGTTATTTAGATATTATGAATATCATAGTCCTGCTAACTTTATAACTTTAGCAACTCTCTTTCTTGCCCATCATAAAATTCCATATTTAACCTACTTTTTTATTTTTCCCATAATTTGGGGGTGGGGGGGTTGACCCCATTAACCCCCTAAATACGGCCCTGCAGTGCAGTGACAATAGATGATTGACTTACTTACAAATGTTAAGTTCAGTTTTATTTTAAACTGGTACACGATTTTAGAAATTCTTTTTCTTTTATTCTCTTAGGTACTTGCAGGAGTTTGAGGCACTCGGAACTGCTGGAGGACTTTATCATTTTCGTGACCAAATTTTAAATGGCGGACCGGAAGCAATATTCGTGATGAATGCTGATGTCTGTGGTGATTTCCCTCTTGTTGATATGCTAGAATTCCACAGGAACTGTTGTGCCACTAAGGATCATTTCACCATTTTGGCAACTAAAGTGAGTTTTATCAATGATTTTGACAAAATAAGGAAGATGTGAATATTCTTAATGATACTCTTTTAGTTTTTTGAATGGTGTTTTTTTTATCAAGTTTTTTCATGAATTAAGGAATAACTTGTACTATTGTATAGCAATTATAAGTTATACTTTACTTCATCTAGACTGTTAGACTCATCAATTAATCTACTCATATGGTACTACTAGTCTTATGTGAAGCATTGTAATTTTAAATGAACCTTAAGGTGTTTCACACAAGGGCACTTGAAATTCAAAACTTTTAAACTTTACAGGCAACTCGTCAGCAATCAAGAAGTTACGGATGTATTGTTGAGAACGACAATCATCAGGTTTGTAAAGTTATTGCTAGTCGATGTTCATTTATTTTTTTTTTAGGTTTTAGGTTTAATTTGTTTATTGGGATGATGATAAGCAAAAAAAAACAGATCACAAGAAAAATATAAATATAATATAAAGGTTTATTTTTCACTACTCAAATTTGAGGTGTTTCATAAGAGTTTTATTAAAGTTATTGATGAGAAGTGGCAAATTTATTATTGATTTTTCGTTATCCTATGTCGCTATGCATCTCTACATCTAAAAAATCAAGTCTGAGGCCTTCTTCCTCTAATTTTATCTAACTCAATTTGCTAAACACTCTTTTTTGTAGTTCATATTTATGGAGCCATCTTCTCCTTCTCTTAAAACTTTGGTGTCACTAAACTGATTCTGGCGGTAGTTAAGAACACGACCTTAACATTGCTTCCCATCAGAGCGCCTTTGAGTTTCAGCTGCTTTAAAAGTTTTGATTGATTGAATTAATAATCACTGGTGTACTTGTTGTGATTAAATTTATATTTAATATTTCAAAAGAATATTCAACAACTCAATGTTTATTGTAATTTAATTAAAGATTCTCCACTACGTTGAGAAGCCGGAAACATTCGTGAGTCACCTGATCAGCTGTGGCATCTATCTCTTCTCCACTTCCATATTTGAGCATATAAGCATCGTCTTTAAAGAGAAACATGAAGATGTGTCGTTAGTATTTTCAATGTAGTTGTGTTGCTAAATTTCATGTCATGGTGTCTCATGGACACCTCTATAAAAAGGTAAAAGTAAAAAAAAAACACAACATATGGACTATATGTAATTTTTTCAGCCACTGAAATAAACTACTTCATGATTTGTGACTTTTCTGCTTACTGAATATTTTAATTTCTTATAAAAACTAGAAATGTTTATTTTATTCATTTGTTTATTTATTTATTTACAAAAACATTTTTATGGTGATTAGTGATTACGTAATTTTTTATTATTTAAGTTTTAACATAGAAGACAGTTTGAGGATCAACAATTCCATAATACGCCTAGAGCAAGACATATTTGGCAAGCGCCTTCCTCAGACAGGTTTGAAGACATTTCAGTGTTTCTTTAATATCTTTAAAATTAATCAATTTAGTATTTTTTATAATTTATTTTGCTTAGCTTTAGCAATAAATAGGTGGTTTTATTTAATTATAAATAAGGCAACTGTTTATTGATTTTTCAAGGGAAATTTTTTGTCTATCAAACTTCTAAGTTTTGGAGTCAAATCAAATCGGCAGGGTGAGTATTGAACTTTGAACTTTACTATTTTGACTTTGGAGATAATTATATATATATATATATATATATATATATATATATATATATATATATATATATATATATATATATATATATATATATATATATATATATATATATATATATATATATATATATATATATATATATATATATATATATATATATATATATATATATATATATATATATATATGATTATAATAATGACTGTGGTTCATGCTGTTATGATTATAATGATTATATATGCTTTCTTTATCTAATATGCATAATAATTTTTGCAGTTCCATGGTTATTCATTTGAATTTCATTAGATTTTAACACAATAAAATAATTTTTCTCTAAACGATTATTTCCCGGCTGTGAAGCGCCACGATATACGCCAATCGTCACTATCTCGAGATATACACAAGAGCTCATCCGAAAAGATTGGCTCGGGACAGTTCGGAAGGTCCTCGTATCATTGGAAATGTTTTTATTGATCCCGGTGCGACTGTACATCCTACTGCTGTAGTCAGTTTATTTACATGCTCTCTGTTTATATGTTAATTTTTGTTTATATTCATATTACAATCATTTTATTAATATTTGTGGTTAATCTTGTTTTATGTACGAGTTTATTCGTATCCAATAAGTAAAACGTGTGAAAATGCGACCACGTCAACCCACTTATTCAAGATTTCTACTGGCTTGAAATTTGGCAACGGATCAAGTATTAGATTGAAACGGTAGTGCACAAATCTCTACATGGCTGTGCTTCACCATACTTGTCTCGTGCCCGTGTTACAGACGTACCAGGAAAACAAAGGCTTAGATCAGCATCCAGGCCTTTTCTCCTGACATCCTCAATTCTTTGTGAAGCTCTTGATGAGAAGTCTGTCGATGTTGTCTGGCATAAAATTTGGAACAAACTTTCTTACCACTTCATCTGGTTCAGCCAGTTTTCGGACAGCACTCATGACTTCTGTTTTTCAGAATCCTTGAAGTTCTACTGAACATATGCCACTTTAATCTTAATCAGCTATTTTATAATTCTTATAAAGGTTTATTGTATGACTAAGCAATAGAAGCAATTTTTATCTTTTAAACTCTCATCTGTGATAATTTTAATTACAGTTTTTGATTTAGATTAGTTTTAAGCAATTTAATATACTTTTACAAATAAATAAATATAAGATATTTTGTATTTACAGTTGGGTCCAAATGTTACTATCAGCAAGGGGGCAGTGGTCGGACCTGGTGTGCGTGTGAGGGAGTCTATTGTACTCGATGGGGCTGTTTTGAAGGTAGGCATGTTACAAATATTTAAATTTGTTCTTTAGTGGCACTGTCAATATTTTGTATATTGTGTTACACCAACTGGGGTTAGGTTGTATTACATTGAGTTGTATTAATTTGTGTTATATTGAGTTGTATTAATTTGTATTATATTGAGTTGTATTAATTTGTATTATATTGAGTTGCTTTAATTATTTTTTGTAAATAGAGGTTGAATAATTGGTTGTATCGGTAATTCAATATTAAATGACCCAAAATCTAGTACTAGTGGTTGTTGTTGTCCATTGATGAAAACGTTAATCAATATGCTGTGTATGTTTGAAGGATTTTATTCATTAGTTTGTTATAAAGTTTATATTGTGTAAAAAATTTTAATTTTGTGTTTTTTCGAACAAGATTCATTGGTACTTGTCTAAATTACTCTAAATCATGGCATTTTCTTTAACTTAAAGAATTCTTTTCTTGAACAGAGTATTAATTTGTGCATTTATTTATAAATGCAGGATCACTGTTGCATACTGTACAGCATCATAGGATGGAGAAGTGTAATTGGTGAATGGTCAAGAATCGAGGGAACGCCAATGGATCCTAACCCGAATAAACCATTTACCAAACTTGAAACTTGGCATCTATTCAAAGAGGACGGCCGACTCACACCGTCTATAACAACTATCGGTGAGATATTCGAATGGCATGTAAATTAAACCAATGTTACTTGTTCTAAATTAGATAAACCCTTAATGGCCTTGCTTTTGGGCTCCAAAAATAAAAGGCTATTATATACGTATATAACCATACATAACAGAATGGATTATTTAGTCAGTTGAGATTTTGTTGTTTGAATCAGTTGTCAAACAAATTCAAGGTTTTCTTCTATATATCTAATAATATATATATATTTCCCTTGACTGACTCAGGAACGAACACTTGGTAGCATAATTTGAGACGTTGTAATGAAATTAAAATAGTTTTTTTAGATTATTCTTATTCTTAATTAAATTGATGTTTAAATACATGTCAATATCTCACAAAACTTGATTAGAAATCACTTACAATTGATTTAAAGCTCAAAGTTTTTTTTTAGTAGCATTTTCGTTTTATATAACTCAAATTCTAATAAAATTTTTAGTTATTTAATTTTATTTTTTACTAGGCTCAGACATCCATGTGCCACCAGAGATTGTTATCCTCAATTCAATTGTTCTGCCCAATAAAGAACTTGCACATAGTTATAAAAATCAAATAATTCTGTAATGGAAGTTTTTTCTTTTGTGAAGATTTAGGCTGTGCATGAAACTTGCAATGGGGTTGTAAAGGCATCAATATAATTTTTTTTTTGCAAATTGTTGTGATTATCGATAATTTTGTTGGTTTATTTGTCATTTAAGTTGGAATATTTAATGAAATTGTTAATATATTGGTATTAATGGACTGGTTTGATTTTTTGTAATAAAAACAAGTCAATTAAATGTGATTTTGTTTCAATTCATCTCCTACTCAGTGGAAACCCTCTCGGTCGAAATTTACCTTATTACGAAATTGAAGCATTTTCTTCTGAGTATTTGTAAATAACGCAACATAACATCTATTACAGTGTTTTAGAAGATTTTTCAACAAAAGCTGTACAAAAATCATTATTGAGGGATGGTCTGCTTTTGAATCCACTAATCATAAGTGATTAATGTTGGTAGATTTTGGGTTATCTTACCAACTTCCAGAACGTTTCTATCATTTCTAAGCAATATTTTAAACACATTGCCTAATGCCCATTTATATAAAGAAAAAAACCTTTAAAAACAGTCTTTCTGGCACATTTCTTATATTTACATCGCGAGAAGTCATAAATAAACCACCGCCTCACTTGTCTGTTGTTGCGAGTTAAAAAACTGGCGATCAAGAAGTCGCACTGTTTATTTTTTCTGACACTCAGTTAAATAAATGTATGGAAAGCGAATCTAGATGCTCTGACGAAGGAAGCTGCTATTCAGACAGTTCCAATCACTACGACGAGCGAGATGTGAGCTTTCAATTTCAATATCGACAACCAGATGAAATTTAACAAACCACACGCTACTGAATAAGAAAATTTGGTTATCTTTCACTTTAGCGGTTGGGGCCGATTTTTTCAATAAAATAGTCCTATTTTTACCCTAACCATAACCTTAGTCATTCATAGTCATAACCATAGTCGTAGTCCTAACTCTAACCCTAACCCTAATTAGCTAATTGTAGCCAATGTAGCCGAGAATGTATTAATCTTTCACACATCCGGCCGTTAAAGTGAAAGATTACCAAAATTTCTTACGCATTTTAGTTCCGTTGTATCTTTCTATTGTGTTTTACTTTATTTTGAAGAATTCAGATGACTCCGATTGTTGTTACTTCACTTTTTATTTTATTTTCACTTTCAATATCAACAACCAGATACACTAAAAACTAACCACACGCTACTTGAATAAAACAATTTTTTTGCACACATTTAAGTCCCGTTATATCTTTAACTTGAGTTTTACTTTATTTTGAAGAATTCCGATGACTCTGATTGTCGATACTTTTCCACATCTGAGCTGTCGTTCGACGACGAAGATGTCACATCGGTTGGTCTGGGAGAGGAGCAGAAGCACGTACATGCACTGGCGGTTTTAGATGATGCTCAGGTTAAATTATTTTTATACTCAAAGAAGAGTAGAATGCATCTTGACATTTTTATTTTAACAAATTATAAGAGTTCTGTTTTTAAGAATAATTTAGATTTGAATTTTAACATTTTAACTAAGCAATAGCATTGACAGAATTACTGATTCTTGGTAGGCATTGCTGATCTAACTTTGTTTCTTGGAGTAATAGCAGTGAATAGAAGGCTGGAAATAAGGCTAAATGGCTAGGTTAAAAACCTAGCCTAAATCTCATCTTATTTGCAGAAATTATAATAATTGGGTATATACTGTATCAGCTAGATTTTGAATGGATTATGAGAGCTTGCTTACTTTTTAAATTTTATGTACTGTGTAACTAATGGAAGACGATGCTCAATTCAGAACAAGCCGATTGCTTTTGCGATTCGGACGAATGTTTCGTACACTGCATCAGCTGATGATGACCCTCCAGTTCAGAATTATGCAGTGTCCTTCCAAACCAGAGATTTCATTCACATCAAAGAGGTTGAAAGAATTTTTTAAAACATTAGTCATTCCCATATAGAAATGTAATCATTCTTTGTATTGTTTATTCTTTTTTTTTTAAGAAATTCAACAATGACTGGTGGATTGGAAGATTGGTCAAAGAAGGGTGCCAAGTTGGCTTTGTTCCGAGTCCTTCAAAACTTGAAAAACTGCTTCGATCACAGGGCAAACTGGAGAAAATTCAGCCCAGGTATTTATAACTTGTTTTTTGTATCTTTGATTATTTTAGAGGATTTTAATTTTAATTATAGCACATAAAAATTAATTATGTGTCTATTGTTTTTAGCAGACAACATGGGGGTGGAGTTTATTTAATGAATGGGAGGAGTCCAAATGGACAATCATCTCCACCTATCAGTCCTGGTGATACAAATATTTTTTTTATTATTTTAAAAATGAGCATGTAATACAAAAATGTTATAAAAACAATGTAAACAAAATTTAATTATATTTCAGTTATTTAATACAAGACTGGATTTTTTAAAATTTGTTCACTGTGGGTTTATTTATAAAGTCCTAAAGTGCTGTTTTTGTTGATCCTTTTCAGTTTGTTTGCAGTTTTTTTAGTTGATTGTTATGAAAAGGAGTGATTGAGGCTTTTAGTAGTTTTCCATTAATTTTCCCAATTAAACCTCCTTTTATTAAGTTTACTTGCCTCAAAGATCTCTGTTAAACTGCTGCCGATTAAAACTCCAGCATAGCTGTTTAAAAAAACACTTGAACTTTTGAGCATTAGAATTTTACTTGAAAATTTGTTTCTTGAATCAATTTTGATGGAATGTTATATGGATTGAATGTCAAGCAGAAATTCTCCAACTCTTCCATGGCTGTGAGGCTAACCAACTAGCTTGCCGAGCTAGTCTGGATAGTGTATTTTGTGAAAAATTATCTGTTCGTTATTGATATGCAGTTAACATGTGTTATCAGCTCATATCTGTTCATTATTGATATGCAGTTAACATGTGTTATCAGCTCATATCTGTTCATTATTGATATGTAGTTAACATGTGTTATCAGCTCATATTACTTTTGTCCAGCCACTGCATGTTTCTATATTGACACAGTTGACTACATCTTTGTGCAGAGAAGCAGCTATTTTTGTTGTTATGTTTCACACTTTAGTCACTTTTTGAAGTAACTCAACCTTATCAGTTTCTATTATCGTTGTCCAAGATTAGTGTTTGCAGATGCATATCATTATACACGTTTGATGCGTCGATTGATTAGAATTTATGTAGTTAATTGGCTCCTAATTTAAATCAAGCTAGGACAATTTCAATTAATTATTGCAGCCGATTTCAAGAACGACGTTGAAAGCTGTCAGAATTTTTCAAACGGGATCTCGTCTGGTGGAAGGAATCATAAAAAGAAATCATTCTTCAAAAAGGTAACCAATAAGAAAACATTTGTAATCACCTCTATTAGATATAATTTATCTTTTTTTTTATTATAAATAATCAAGAAATCTAACATCCAATGGCATTTCAGCCCTCTGTCACTCCACCATACGAGGTAGTGCCTGCTATGAGACCCATTGTTCTGATTGGACCGTCGCTAAAGGGTTACGAAGTGACTGATATGATGCAGAAGGCCTTGTTTGATTTTCTTAAAAACAAATTTGAGGGGAGGTCAGTTTCCATATTTCAATTCATATTTTTTTTTTTTTTAAATATTTTAAATTTTTGATTGGGACCGTAATTTTTTTTTAATAAATATAAGTGTTAAATCACAATGACAGAATCAAAATGTTGTGGTAACTTATTGAGTATTATGGAATTCTAATATATTTTCCATCAGAATCATATTGACACGAATAGCGAGCGACATCTCTCTTGCTAAGCGCTCCAACGTTTCTTCAACTGCTTGCGACAAAAAACCAATCCTCGAGAGATCCACGAGCAGATCATCTGGATTAGGTAGGTTGGTTTGAAGATGATAGGGATGGTACATTTTATGAAATTTATTTAGATTGCCTTGTCTTCCAAAGAAGTTAGCAGCTTTACACTTAATTGGGATTATTGCCAGGCTGATGGGTCACCCTATTAGGTGACTCAGCCAGTCAAGCCATAAATAATAGGAGTTAGCTACCCATGCTATTAATATGGCTGGCCAAATTAATTGATATAACCCCAAGTCAGTTATCTAAGTCTAGAATATGCTTCTATGTTGTAGTTTGACAATCAAATTCTTAAAAAATCAATTTGAAAAGCTTATTCGTTCTAATATTAGAGATTTTAAACATTTTGAAATGTTTATTTGCATTAAAAAAGGTTGATTGAAAATTTTTTGTAAATAATTTTGTGTTGAAACCCCTTGAATGATGATTTAGGTATTTATCAGAGCCTCCATTTTATTAAGACTTATACAAATAATCTACTCTTCTCTTTCCACTGCTACAGATGATGTTCAGATAGAAATTGAGAGGATTTTTGAGCTAGCCAGAGGCCTCCACCTTCTTCTTCTTGATTGTGACACAATCAACCATCCTTCTCAACTGGTTAAGTCACCATTAGCACCGATACTCGTCTATCTCAAAATCACTTCCGTCAAAGTTGGTATCTTATCTTTGCAAAATTTTTGTTTGTTTAATCTTTCAATTTTCAATTAAAGTCTTTTTTAATTTAAATAAATTTTTGTGACAAATTTGATTAGGTCCTGCAAAAATTGATAAAAACCCGAGGAAAGTTTCAAAGTCGAAACATGAACGTTCAGCTGGCCGCCACTGAGAGGCTCAGCCAGTGTAGTCCAGTAAGTTGGAATAATTCTTATGACTTGGTAATTATTATTTATAAACTTAATTAATTGTTTTTTTTTAATTTAAAAAAGGATTTATTTGACGTTGTTCTTGATGAAAACTTACTGGATGACGCCTGTGAACACTTGGCCGAATATCTGGAAGCTTATTGGAATGCTGCCCATTACAAGTCGGGACCAACCAGGCTTCAGTGCTCCCAATCGATAACCTGCAACTCTGCTCTAAATCCCCAGTCTGGCGTTCAAAAACAGCTGAAGGGCGAGATCCATCCGGTCTTGCCGAACTCTGTCTTCTACAGTTCCATTCATCATCCGGGTAGTTCCAAGATGCTCAAGAACGAGATGAACCAGTCCATGCACAATTCGTGGTCGATGTGCATCTCTGCTCTTTATCCCAAACTCATGCAAGTTCAGCCTCAGCAGCCGCTCGCGCTGCACCCACCTTTCCAACCGCAAACTGTCAACTTTCAACCTTTGAGACTGCAACCTCCCATCAACAGAAAGTCTCATTCTTCTTCGTCTCTGTTCGGGTCGCGACGACCGTCTTTCGACAACATGGTCAACCTACAGGGTTGCCTTCAGAACAGCTCTCTCAACAAGGACAACATAAACAGTAAAGGCCTCAAGTCTAATACTACGGCCCTAAACTTTGTCAATCAGCTAGCTCAAAACAGGTTCTCTACTCCTCGACACGACCCCGGGAGTCGACAGTTTATCAGGGATGATTATCAGAGGGTGCCATCACCTGCTCACCCTTATTTTCATCATAAACAGTCATTTCAATTACCCGGCATATCTCCGGTTTATCGCCCGACTGTTCTTCGCACTTCTCCAAACTTTGCCCCCGGAAGTTTGCCGTTGCCACCTAATTTGTTGAGTTCTGCTTTCCAGAGTCCTCAGCACTCAAATCAGCTGCGTGCTGGGCGTAGCCACGCTGACCAGAGAGCATCTCCTAACTTTACTTTTTCGAGTCTAAGATGCCAGGACATAAAAAGTGATGTTGAAAATGAAGAGGACGAAGAAGAGGAAGATGATGATGAAAACGAAATTTTCTCTTCACCTCTGAAAGACATAAGACCCATCACCGCGAACGATTACGAAGAAACGAAAGAGAATCAGCTCCGCGCGACAATTCAGTCTCCTCATTCTTCGTACGCCGACTGGATGGAGAGGGGAGGAATGGGAAGGCGCTTCGAGGACGAAAAGTTTTCCTCGGGTCCAGTTAACAAAGAGTCAAAGAAGACCAATAAGGATGACGGCAAGGGTCGATCGAGTCCTTCTTTTGATTGGTCTGATGAGGAAGATCATCATCATCAGCAGCAGCAGCAGCAACATCGTAGTCGATTGCCGACTAATATTTTATCTCCGAAACGAAAACAGGAAGTTCAGAAACCGACAAGCATCTCGCAGCAGCAGCAGAACTTCAATCAAGCACTCAGCTTTAGAAACTTTAATCTCCCACTGGCCATACGGCCAAAAGAGATTAAGCACTCCTATTGGCTGGGTGAGAACGGCGTGATTGTTCGAAAAAGCTACGAGCCAACCAATCGCTGGTCGACAGGTTACGGCCGGAGCAATACGATTGGCAGCGATCACCACCAGTTCACACCTGTCGGTGGTTGGAATGCTGAAGAAGATTGCATGGGTGATAATGAAGATGTTTAGAATAAATACACTGTTTTTATTACCGAAGAAATTTTTTTTTTATTTAGCATAGAACCAGATTCGATGATGGTAGCTGGAAGCGAGATCATTTAATTTTTATTGACGACATTATCCTGAAAAAGATGAATAATTGATTACGTCACGCAAGGAGAACTTGATCTACATTGGAGAAACTTTCGAGAGTTACAAGTCGCAGTTTTATTTTACAATTTTTTCCTTCTTTTTTCGCTCAGAAATCTCATTGTAATTTTTTTTTCTAGTCGTTTTCATTCCACATTCGTCGGTTGCCGCATCTACCGTGTCGTATCGTTGACGGCAGACGAGGAGGTGACGATTATTTCTGCTTGGTATTGGCATTTTTATTCGATTGTTACAACCAATGATTGCTCATGTTACATTTTGTGACTCGAATTGTGTTTTACTTTTTTCCTTTTCTTTGTTAAATTTTGTGATATTTTTAATGAACAAACGTAAACACATGCATATACATAATATATATATATATATTGACATTTATTATATATTTTAATAATCTTGCGTTCTTTTTTCTCCATTTTATTTCCCAATGTTCTTCATTCGATTGCTGTTTTTGTGATTTATTTAACCATCATTCTCGATGCCAACTAGTGAGTTTTGAAAGAAGCCTCTCCTATTTATTTACTCTATATTATATATATCTGTAACGCTGAACATTCCGACGTTTCCATTCCAACTAACGACTAGCGCGGCCACAATTATTTATTGTAGTTTTTCTCAGTAGCTTGTGCCTGTGCTTGATCTTTCATTTCTTGAAGACTGTGCATGTGCCAAATTCTATCTTTTTTTTAACCATTAGATGTCCTACCGCCTACCGATCATCTTCCCCATATCCTAGCACCGTCTCTTTGGTCAGAGTTCATGTCTGCGTATAAAAACATATCAAAGTCTACACTCGTGAAGACAAAGAACGATCTCTCTAAACTGCGTTGGTCGGCTTCATCACAGCCGCAGCCCCATTCATTCCTGCTCCCCCGAGGAACTCATTGGACAGTATTCATCCGGATGCTCCTGTGCGGTCACGTTTGCTCGTTCGTTATTTTTCTTTTTTACGTGGTTGCGCAGAATTTTGAATTTTTTTTCTTCTCTTCGATTTGTGTTTTATGAAATAAAATAACTTGTTAGTGCCACGTTAGGTTTACTTTACACGTCGTTGCTGAGTCGTTTAGTTGGACCGAAAGGTGAGTATAGGTGCTGCTGGACCAGTTCGAGTTGATTACCGCTAATAACTTTATCAGAACATTGGAAGCAAAAAAAGTAGCTACGATTTGGCATAAAAAATGTATCGTATATTTAATTTCAAAACTCGATCTACCAGGACAAAAACAAAATTGATTTTATGATTTTATATACAGTTAGGATCATCTCTTTGCTGTGCAGACTGGTTGAGTGCATGCAAAGAATTATTCGCGTCTCGCACTCGTCGTATCAACGAGAAATAATAAATATGAACACACAATCGGAAAAACAAACTTTTAAATGTGTATAAAACCATACAAGAACCAAACAAAAAACCAGGCATTTGAAGTAATTAACAAATCGGCGATCGGAAACAGGATGCTCGGAAACGGAACTGAAATTCTCTTGTACTATTTTGGAATAATAGCATACGGATTGAAATTTTCTTGTACTATTTTGTAATAATAGCATACGGATTGAATGAAACTAATTCAAATAACAAGTTACAGAGATAATGATGATGATAGTACTAGAGATAATTGATTTTAATATAATTAGCAGTTGATTGAAGATATGATTAACGATACATCGTATTGTATATTGTTACGATTGAGCAACGAAACTCGAGAATTGAAATTAAAATATTTTTTTTATTCAAAACGTAGAGAGAAGTTTTATCATTATTGTAATTATCATCATCAAGGATATCTTTCCATATTTCGTACATTTATTTTCCAATTTGAATAATAATAATAATATAAAAACAGGAATTGCACAAATTGAAAAGATCGCCATCTCATCATTGTTGGTACCTTTCAAATGCACACCACAGGAAGGACTACCTGAAGTAATTGATTATTATAAATATAAATAATAGTAGTTGACAAGCCCAACTTGTGACCATCAGGTTATGGGTTCAATTCCAATTCGAAATTTTCCAAAACAATAATTCTCCTTAGCCCAAAGAATTTCAAACTTTCTACAAGCAGCATTCAACCTATGTAGGTATGTGAATTAATATTTCAATAAAATGTATTCTCTCCTCCATAATAATTTTCATTAGTATTAAGTATTAAGATTATGCTAATCTCTGATAAGCTTGAACTATTGAATTTCTAATGAACATTTGTTTGAATAGAAAATAGCAGAAGGATGAAAATACATCGAGATGGCAGCCTGCTCGTGCGATATTTCCAAAGACAGTGTGCGGAAAAAACTAAAGGTAAACAGCGGCAATGGGTGACTTGGCAGTGGAATGACGAAGTTGCTAAGCTAGTTAAGAAGAAGAGACAAATTATTTGAAATCTACAACAAGTCGAGGAAGGGGAGTAAAGTAATTTGTTCGTACAAACTACAAATTAGCTAACAAGTAATCCATATATACTATAGAAATGATATTAATAAATACACACACACACACACACACATATATATACAAACCTTTAAAACAACCTAAATATTGATGTCTTGATAGAGCCATAGATCTTTGTCGTATCCCTCATGGACGTGATCTAGTAAGACCTTGCGACGGCTCTCACAGTATCTACAATCAACGTGAACATTAACATTACTCTCTATTAAAACACATCTTTAAAATAATATTAACAATGTTTGATAATGATTATCATAATTACTGCTTGCATATTCCAACAGCTATGTTGTAAAAATATAATTTATGGAAGATTTATATAAAGTGGCCTCCCATTGGTGATGGAAGCTCGACCACATACTCAGTAGCAGAGGTTCAAACCATGCTTATAAGATGTGAATAATAAGCTTCTGCGTCCCGTTATTTTTTTGGAACGATACGATACGATTTCTGAAATTTGCCCCGAATTAAACGATACGATACGAGACACTTCGAACAATAACGATACGATATCGATACGATACGATACGATTTCGGGATCTCGACTGAAGCGGAAATTTTGCCTAGAGATAACATAGAATGATGAACTATACGCGACAGACAATATTAATAACTACATTAAAGAAATTCATTGAAAAAAATATATAAATATTAAAAAATATATAAATATTAAAAAATTTATAAATTTATAAAAATTTACCAAATTTAATTTTTTTTTACATCTTGAAATAAGTTTCATTTGTTTAGTTTCGGTACATCTATTTGTCTAAATGTAGACTCTAAATAAAACGCTACCGCCAATAGAAAGTATTTATTTACTTTATTTAGTGACGCGGCATGATAATGGTGACAAACACGAGAAAGTGCCTCTATGCAAGAATTAAAAAAGTAAAAAAACCCAGCGTGTTTATTTATAGGCGATGGCGAATGCGGTTAGCAATAGCAAGAAAGAAGCTGAGAAAGTTTCGAATTCCAGCTGCAGACGATACGGGCTACGGCACTGTCGTGCACACTACAGGTGGCACACACATACTCACACACAACCAAGAATATCATTGAGATTATAAGGATATATCTTAGATGAGCTACTATTACGGTCAATTACGGATATCGAAACACTAAAATAATCATTCCAATTCTATGTAACAAATTTGAAAAAATAGGCTTATCAAACAGACTAAACCAAAACATAAACATAGAATGATCATTACTATTACATTACTCATTATTCTCATTAATAATAATAGTCATCGATGTCAGCGAGTACGATTGCCTTGTAGGGCTTGTAGTATCAGTAGTATGCAGAGCTCGACTAGCAGCCTAAGAGGAGCGTGGCTTTTTTGCTGCCGGTTCCCAGACTAAAAATAGTAAATAATGGGGCAACAGGCTGTCTGGAAAACCGAATTTAAAGTGGGGATGATAATAGTTGTTGAATCAATTGCAAATATTCACAGTTGTGACAATCGTTAATTAAATATGTATGACTTTCGTTATTTATTGGAAAATATTTGTTAAAAATCTCGATATTTTTCGAGATTTTAATCGGGAATGAAATTTTAAGTATCGCTAATTATATAGATACGAGATTTCTTCCGCAGGCTGTATCGGTTCAATGGCGATACGGGATCTCCCGTATCGTTTTGAAATCTCGATTGAATTTGAGATAACAATATCGGGACGCAGATGCTTAGTGAATAACTGATTTATGTTCTAAGAAATCATTAAAGGCTAAAAATGGCTGGCATTGCATCACAGCATCAACAATAAGAACAAAATCCTACAACATTGTCATTTCATTTGCTCAAACCTGTATTTGTCTTGAACTTTTTGCTTGATGTCAACCAGCATGTCCAGTGTTATGTCTCTCTCAAGATACTCAGACAACTGTTCCGTGGCATTTTCCAAATCTTTTTGGTTGTCCTGTCGAGTAAGGAAAATCCGAATTACACACAAAGAAAACACCTTTTTTGTAATAAAAACATGCTTCAAACTTAGAGAACTCTTATTCTATTATGAATGAAAGAGGGTCAAGGAGCAGGGGGAGGTGCAATAAATCCTGGGGGAAATGTGTCAGCCATGATCTGTGCAGTTTGGGCCTTAGGGCTAAGATGAATGGAAGCGCCAAATTGGAAGGAACCGTCCCACCCGTGCGAGCACGGAAAATTGGACGTAAAACCAAAAAGAAGAATTCAGTAACTCTGCAGTTATCCACTCGTCAACGTTAATCAAAAAACCTAAAAGATACCTCAAATATGATGGACTGGTTGTTCTTGCGAAGGTAGTAAGCGAATACGTAAGTATACATGAGCGTTTGTCTACACTGGCAGAGAACGTCGACTGCTTTCCTGAGGAATTGGACTTCGATCCAGGACATGTTGTGCTGCTGCATCTCCTCCATTTTTTGCCCAACACTCGAGTACAGCTGTGCGGTAAAAAGAAATAAAAAATAAATAAATAAATTTTAGCATTATGAACATTTTTACTTCTATGAGTTGAGTGATCCATGCAGAGTAAAAGTTTTCAATCTTTTATTACCAAAGTCAACTTTTAATTTTATCACACTACTATCCCATAACTAAACTAAAATTTTAAGTTTTTCCACTTATTAAGCTCATTCCCAAATCTCAGTTCAATCTGATCTCCAGTTTTGAGCTAAGAAAATCCATGCTTCACTTGCCACAACATAAAACAGTTTTTCATTATTTGTTATCAGGGTACACTGAAAACTTGTATCTTCCAGTTATTTACCAATAACAGGGTGTAAAGATTTTTTTAAAAAATAAATATAAATTCTGCAACAAATCACTCATTAAGAAGAAAAACTGCAAAAGGAAACACTGACCCGATGTTCAAACTTGAGGCTCTGCATGTGATTCATGTAACGATTGCAATAGAACAAGTAGCGCTGTAATGCCGCTCGAGACCTCTGAAAGTATTCAATTTGGAAAACGATTAATAACATAAATAAAAATGTTGAAATTTCTTGTCGTAAAAATGGAAAACCAAACTAAAACCCTTTAACCACGTTTTCTCAAGTTGCTTTCTTGTCTGTTTAAACATACACATGCCCATGTAATTTAATTTGTGGGCGAATTAAATTACGTGAACTATCTCATATAATAGAAAAAATTTGCAACAAAACTTGGTCTATCAAATTTAACCGAGCCTGTATCAACAAAAAATTAACACCTAATTATTTGAATATATATATACATATACACAGTGGCGTAGCTAGGATTTTGGAATAAGGGGAGCTCACGGCAAGCCCCCAAATTTACTGAAGCACATAACAAATGTCGAAATGTCAGTATAAAATGTTAAAATAAAAAATTTCAGATATCTATTTATAAGAAAATTTGTTTACTTACACATATACAGATATATCAAAAGTTTTAAAAAAATTAATAATAAAAAACAAAAAAGCAGAAACATTCACGAGTAGCTTGAAAATTTGTAAGTTGTGTTTATTGAGCTTAGCTTCAAAGTATAAAGATTTAAAGTTGATTTTATAAATTTCTAACCTTTTTTGGAATAACATAAATTGTAACGAAACTAGCTCAATAAATGTCTGTACGGTTCTATAAAAGTTGAACATAAAAGTGTCACATTCTACGATATTATGTTAATGCGCGGTGGAGTCCACACGAGCTCTCCATGTGGATATTCTCTACAACTACTTTCGTCTCTTTCTTTTTTTCTCTCCAAGTTGACAGCTTCTAAGTTTCTTCACTTCTTGGCATCTCTCTCTTTCTACTTTTTCTCCACACAAACTGTCCGCTCTACTAGCTTTTTAATTTGATTAGCATCTCTCTCTCTCTCTCTCTCTCTCTCTTATCTACGTGGACAACATATACTGCTAAACTTTTAATTTTTTCAACAACTCTCTTTTCTATGTCCGAGTAGACAGCCTAGTTTCATAACTACATAATACCAACAAGATGGTGCTTAGTGTTTACTATATATATATATATATATATTTCCAGTCAGCTGGAAAAAATAAAGATTTTAAGACGTTGCTTGGTGTAGTTTCAGAAAGATATTGTTGTTTTGCAAGGTTTATACAAGAAACTGTTGAATGCAAAATGGGCGACAAAGTTCAATGAAACTTGCTTGCGGGAATATATATATATATATATATATATATATATATATATATATATATAACTTTTTAAAATACCACGTTTTTCTAATGCACTGGAAAGAAAATAAAAAATTTAAAAAAGTTTTTTAAACACGTTTTTGTGAACTAAAAAGCAGAAAATAATTTTTGTCTGGGCTGTGTGAGAAATGTCTTGATGGAGGCATGCACTAATTGTGGACATTCATATAGCGAACAAGCCATAATTTTTTAAAACTAATGGGGCGCCTTTTGTATTTATATTCAAAAAAGCGTTCTATCTTGTTTGAAAACCAGCAGATGGTTAGTTTGAGCGAAAGGCGCCCCACGTTTTAAGTTTTAAAAAATTATGGCTTGTTTGCTACACGAATTTCCACAATCAAAGCATGCTTCCTTCAAGACATTTCTCACACAGTCCAGACAAAAATTATTTTTTGCTTTTTAGTTCACAAAAACGTGGTGTTTAAAAAAACTTTTTTAAATATTTGATTAAAATTTCTAATTTTGTCTGAAATTATGAAATAATAAAAGTGGATGTTGAAACTACAAAAAATCTGTCTAACCTCTTGAGCATCACGTGCTTTTTTTGCGGCATCTTCATCATATCTGTTGCAGTTGTACCTAAAATAAAATTAATTCAAATTGCATAAAGCTTCATGAATATGAATTAAAAACATAGGATAAATATAATAGACACAACTTTCAAGCAAACTAGCAGGATGGCAGTGGCCTGCCTTAGTGGTGAGGTGTTAGTCCGTAGGTCAGAAGGTCAAAAGTTTGAATAGCGTCTGCATCGACAGTACTTAAGGTATGTAAATGTATTTTAAAAAGCTGACCTTCCAGCTACTCTACAACTGGCAAATGAGTGAAAGAATGAAAAGTTGTACCGAGGTAGTTTATAAGCGTACAGTGTCACTAAAATATCATGAGCATGAGACCAAAACTTAGTGGCTTTGCTACTCTAATGTTTTGGATTCTACCTATTTCGAAACTTGTTGGCTATTTTCAAACACAAACAGTCAATGACGTTCTGGCATTAGAGATTGGAGAAATTTATCCTTGCATATAAAACTGCACAGTTGTTCTCAATAGCACATTGAGGCATGCTCAATTTATGAAATGTGGGAAATAAATAAAACAATTGATAAAGAGACAGAAGAACAAATACGGTACAAGGCGTCTTTTTGGAGAATGGTTCTTGAACGTTTATTTCGTATTACGCTTTTGATTGCTGGAAATTCTTCACCATTTCATGGTCATCAGGAAGGAGAATTAGATAGTTATGATGGAAATTTTCTATCTCAAATAAAATTACTTGATCATTACGATGATGTCATGAAACATATAGTAGATATGCCCTCTGGTGCAGTGACATATCTAAGTTTAACTAAACAAAATGTCTAGGAAAAAAAGCTTCGGAAGGAATTAATATATAAAATTAATTTATCGCCATTTTATTCGCTTATGTTAAACACAACACAAGATATTACTAAATGTGATCAGTTGGGCATAATAATATGACATGTCCAAATTATTCTTAATGATAACCAACAAATTTTAAAAATAGCAAAACTTTTTCAGGATTTTACGAATTAAAAGATCACTCAGCAGAAGGAGTGACAAATCAAGTTATGAATATACTAAAAAAAATGAACATTCCTATAGAAAAATGTTACATCATTTACAATGGAGTACAAACCAGGATTAAACAAACGCAACCACACGTTGAATATGTTCATTGCGCCAGTCACGACCTGAATTTAGTAATTAACGATTGTGTAAGCGGCTGTCCAGAAGTATCATCATTTTTTGCAACTCTTCAGAGAATATAAACATTTTTTTGGCAAAAGCATAAACAGAAGAGATCTCTTGTCTTAATTTAGCGAAACTCGTTGATCTGGAAGAATACAGTGGTTAGCAGCTGTTAAAGTTCGTTATGTTGATATATTAAAAGCATTGAGTGAAATCTGCTTGAAATCAAAGAAGAAAGATGAAGCAATGCAAATACAAAAAAATATGGCCTATGTTTGAATTTGTTTTTGCATGTTCATTGTTATACAAAGTATCGCGTTAAATAAACTATGCATCAAAACCTTCCTCAAAAAAAGGATATTGAATTAGATGAAGCTACTGATGTTCTAAATCGTGTTACAGAAAAGATAAAAGTAATGAGGAACTCATAAAAAGATATAAAAGTAGAAGCAGAACATCAAGCCAGAAAGTTTCAAAGAAAGCGTCAACAAATTACTAAACGACATTTTGATGAACTAACCTCTCATCATGATCGCTTTGATAATAATGAACAACAATTCAAAGTTAAGGTTTTTTTATATTTTGTATTGGACAAGACACGCATGCTCAAATCGACCAACGTTTTACGGGATTTCGCAACGTGACAAATTTCTTCCGAGTACTCGAACCCGAAAATATTGTCAAATTATCAGAAGCTGAGATTTTGAAGCTTTGCGAAAAATTTACAAAACAGTATTCGGAGAATTTCACATGCAGCTCATGCATGCAATTTCAATTGTGAAGAATGAATTGAAGGAAAACCTGTCCATTAAAACATTTGTGGATTTACTTCTTACAAATTACAGCTTTTTAGAAAGTGAATTTTCTGAAATCTATACAGCTTTCATGTAGTTTTTTGACACTTCCTTTTACAGTAGCTAGTGTTGAGAAGACACTTAGCAAATTGAAAATGATCAAAGACTACAAGAGAAATTCTATTGGCCAAATTAGGCTATGTGATCTCGCTATCCCAAGCATAGAATATGCAGAAGCAGATAAAATGGATCTCAAAGAACATATATTGTTATTTTGCAAACATGAAAGCTAGGAAAAAGCAATGTTTCATTATTAAATTACAATCACATTAACATTATACAAATTAATGTTATAATATTCGCCTCCCTTCAAATTGACTATTCTAAGTATAAGAAAAACTACAGATTATTTAAAGTTATACCCCTATTTAAAGTTAAAACTCCTCCCCAATTTGGGACTGTGTTCCTTCCTGCCCTAGTTTGTTCAGGTTGGGGAGCTGAAGGGGCCCCATTGATCATTTTTCCATAAGGGCCTACAAATTCTAGCTATGCCCACTGACCTGAGTCCTGAACAATATGTAGACATGCTCAGAGGTTTCACAACAACAGAGAGTGCCCTATAAATCTACTACTACTACTACTACTAATTAAACTTAAAAATTGGTTAAGAACTAACCACGAAGACCCATGCGGTTCCCATGGTCCGAGACAAACCCAACAGAAATCAAACTTGCATCTCTTGCACAGCATGTGGTTGCAGCCACCGTCTTTTTCTATCGTGGCATGACATTTGGGACACTCCTTAAAAAAAATTAAGAATAAAAGTTAACTTTGTAGTTAAATGAACAGTTATAGTTCAAAACTAACAAGTTAACCGTAAAAAACTGTTTTTTAAAAATTCCTTATAATTTATTAATTGGGCGACTAAAAATTGTTTGCACAATATATTTTGATGATAATAAGTCTATAAAATAGAAAAACATTGACCACAGTCTTCTAAATACTAAATAAAGGATTTAAAAAAAAAGTCCAGAGAAAGTAAGCAGTGGCAATAGACGAGTGAATTAGCTATGTTGTTACTTGGTGGTTTGTTTTTTTTGTAACTGAACTGATTTAAACTTCTAATATGACAAGAGTAATTAATAGTAAAATATTTAAGAGATATTAATATTACTCTCGTATTGGCTGCAATCCAGTTTGATGTTTCACTGTCATCATCGCACTTCTTGATCCACCTCTTCAACCATTTACACTGCACCGGATCGTGCCAGTTCTCACCGCAAGCAAAACTGGTAAAATTGTAAATCAAAATTCACGGATTCAAACAATATGGTTTTAGTATCAATGGCCATATTTGCCTCAATTTCATACAAAAATTTTAAAACCAATATATCAGTTCTAGAACTTGAGAAATACTTGGATAATTTTTTAATTTTAATTTAAAAACGACAATTTGTTTAGCGCCGTATGATGATATAAGTTATACATTGCTGTTAAAATATGGTCATTTGTATAAATAAAGTACAGTTTAATTGGCACAACTAATAAATAGGCTGGATGTTTCCAGCTCTTTGAATTGCTTGTATTGAAGAAAAAACACATTCCTGTGTAACAAAATAAAATATCTACTCATAAGATTATACACTGCACAAGAACATGTACAGCATAAGATTACGTACCAAATAAGAATACGTATCACATAAGAATACATACCCAAATAGAATACGTACCACATAAGAATACGTACAGCATAAGAATACCACTGCATAAGAATACGTACAGCATAAGAATACTACTGCATAAGAATACTACTGCATAAGAATATGTACTGCATAAGAATACTACTGCATAAGAATATGTACTGCATAAGAATACGTACAGCATAAGAATACTACCGCATAAGAATACTACCGCATAAGAATACTACCGCATAAGAATACTACCGCATAAGAATACTACCGCATAAGAATAATACTGCATAAGAATACATACCGCTTAAGAATATATACCGCATAAGAATATGTACTGCATAAGAATACGTACAGCATAAGAATACTACCGCATAAGAATACTACCGCATAAGAATACTACTGCATAAGAATACGTACAGCATAAGAATACTACTGCATAAGAATATGTACTGCATAAGAATACGTACAGCATAAGAATACGTACAGCATAAGAATACTACCGCATAAGAATACATACCGCTTAAGAATATATACCGCATAAGGATATGCACCACATAAAATATATATAACACATTTATCATTGATTTGCTTACCAGAAAGAATTTCCACACTTGCACGTGACAGGTTTGGAGTCGTAATGTTGAACTTTTACGACGTAAGTGCAGTTCGGAGCAGTGCACCAACGAAGTAATCTGTTGCACTGAAGAAATAAGCACATAAATAAAAGATAATTATAAATACTCTTCATGTTTTTACATTAGGAGTTTGATTAAATAATATTTACTACGAGAACTTATATAACAATCATTGATTAATAAATCAACTGGCGACACGCCATATGACATTTTCATATCATATAAATACAAAGCATGGACAATTGAATTACAGGTGCCTTTGTTGACTCACCATTTCCTACACGTAGTCCTCACTAACGAACCAATTCGGTTACTACGGATAGGCCTGCTAAGCGAATAAATGAAACCTTAACTTGGTAATTGTGCTGTGATTTGCAGGTTTTAACATATTGAAGAACCAAAAAAACTACAAAAAAACATAAAGTTCATTCATAAGAAGCATTCAGTCACCTAATAATTCAATCATCATCATTGTGTTATCTGCAGGGTTATTAATAAGATTGCAGAGGGTTAGGTGATGTTGACATTAAATTACTTTTTGAGGTTCCTGATGTAGATGTCAGAATAATCATGTTAATTTGTAATCTTATTTTTTAACTTTTAACTTCACTTGAAAGGTTAACCGTCGTTGCTTGGTTTTTTTTTTAGAATTTCTTCCGGTTGTTTCTCTCTTCCTTTTTTCAAGTCGTAACCCTAGCCTTAGCGTACAACTTGTGATTTGGTTACAGAGTCAAAACTTTCTCTAAGCCTTATTTCCCATCATGAAGAACTTTTGTATTTCCCTAGGTCCTGCTATTTAAGTCTTCAAACACCTGCTATAAATACTTTAAACAATTACAAAAAAGAAAAGATTTTAGCATCCAGTCTCAAGCCTGGGTAAAGAAGGAGGTAAAAGTAAACGGGATTAAATTATGATCGGCGACAGGAAACACTTTGGTGTTTTATATATACAGCAATTTCAGTCTTAAAACACTATGCGTAGAGGACCATAAGCTACTATAATTTTTTGTTCATTAATATATGAAATGTATTATTTATTCATAGCCATTTTAAACGTTGCATTGTAAATGTACTTTCCACTTTTAAGAATTGTTCATAGTTAGATCTATATCATTTAGATCTAATATAGCTGTATTCATTCCAGATCATTCCCCAGCTCCTATAGCATTTGAACTTATATTCACAACTCTTCTTTATCATACACCATCATTGACATTTTCCAGTTTGACACCAAAATTAAGCTTCTTAGTGGCTTCTTTATATTGTTTTATGTATGACATCAACATGATCATCACTGCAACTAGGGATAATAGGGTAGAGTATATTCTGAATTTAGACTCACGAGCAGAAACTGCTGATGCGCAAATTAATTTAGGAGATACAGTGACCTTTTCAACTGTGGAGTAGTGCCCTGAAGTGTTAAAAGACTGACCGAGAAAGAAAACTCGCCTCAGCCATAAAACATGTAAGTCGTTAAGTGAGGACTACCTTTATTAATTTCAAATAACTATGTGTGCATTGTTATGTGTTCAAATAACTATGTGTGCATTGAAAATTCTAGCATTTAGCTTCAACTGGATTTATTTAAACATTTAGTTTTGGCTCGTGCAAGATATTACGATCAAAACAATTTGAATAATATAATAATTTTATTATAATTAATTATAACAATCAATTAATTATTATAATTTCCTGATGACTTACTTCGACAAAGCTGTTGGTTATAAGCTGCTGGTATTTCAGTTTAACGATGGGATCTGTGACAAGTTTCCTGTGAATTGTAGCAAAAGAGTGAAAAAAAAAGTTAAAAATATGAGCCAAACACATTTTCATATAATATAAATGACAATATACATAATGTGTTATTAGAAAAAAATAAATCAAAATAAATCGATAAAGTTTGAAAGAAACGTTGAATATATAATAAGCAATTGAATATAATAAATAAAATACATATATTAATACACAGAAATTCAACCAAAACATAAATAATCTTACATAGACATACAATATAGGATAGTCACTACATTTAAAATACAAAAAAACTAATAGAAATAATTAATAAAATCAACTATCAAGAAAAGATATTCTAAATTTCCATTCAGCATCATTTGAGAACCAATGGAAAACTACTAACTAGAATTATATGTTTAAAGAACAAATGTGTAGCTACTAACAAATATCATATCATTAAAGAATAATTGTTTAACTACTAACTAATATCATATCATTAAAGAATAATTGTTTAACTACTAACATCACCATCTCATCATCGACCAGAATATCACAACCGTGGGCAGCACATGAAATCATCTGTAATTTATCATTTATAAAATTATAAAATTTTTAAAATTTATTTTATCAACAGAGGTAATTACAAAAGGAAATAAAACTATAATGACGTGTTGTTTTTTTACCGGATTCATTTGATACGTGCTAACACTGACAGCTCCAATAGCCCCAAACTCACTTCATCTTAACGTTTGACTCTTACTTCAAATAGGAGATACTGGGGTTAGCACAGGGTTCAGTAGCACAAGTAATTTAACAATGCGACCCAACAAGTGTTTGGTTTTACTGGATGAGATGGGACCATTCTTTTCAATCACTTAATAAAACTCTAACAATGGCTTAACTATCTGCAAAAAAATCAATTGCAATTTTTTTTTAAATCACTTAAAACTTCTCCTCAGTGAAGACTACCTCCATACGAAATTTTGTTCAAATTGCTCCAGCGATTCTGATGCTCTCAATTATACCAATAAATATAACAAAGTAAATAAAGAGACAAAATATGATTTTAACAAGAATGCCTGTTTAGTGCCAATCTCTCGTTCCATTTACCTGGATATTTTCTTGATTAAACGAAACATCTCCATAAACCATTTCAGCCATCAACACTGCCATTTAAAAGTAGGTCACAACTAATTGCTAATTGAGTTACCAATGAAAATAAGGATGACTCATACAAAAAAAAGCCAGTAATGATAATTTCTTACCTGGTTTACAAATGTCTATAGAACTTCTCATTTTATAGAATCAATGACAATAAAAAATATTGACAAATATATAAAAAATATTGTTTATATATTATATATTGTCTCAAAACACCTGGTGTAAAGAACCATAAGCTATAATGAAAAAAAAAATTTATATATATATGAATGACAGTATGTTTGTTTGTCTTTTATACAAATCCAAAACACTGGACCAATTTTAACAAAATTTGGCATTGTTCGGTGTTTTTAAAGGTTTTTCTCTCACTCCCTCACCCTCTCAATCTCACTTATTTATCTTTTATAATTAAAATCAACTAATTCAAAGATACAGAATATGATTTACCTACAATTTTCAAATAAAAACAAAATCAAACATATAAAAATTAAAATTTGTCAACAACACTCAAAACAAGAGACAGACCTCTCCCATTCCCTCATCCATGATCTTTGTCGTCAGGTACTTACTCCAACATGAAGCACAAAAAATATGACCGCACTGTAGACCTGTCATCATCTGCAATACAAACATATATATATATATATATATATATATATATATATATATATATATATATATATATATATATATATATATATATATATATATATAAATATACAACAAGAACATGAATAGATATTTGCATAGTTACTTGCAACACTTTAGCTAGAAACATTTCACTGACATGAAAAAACAAGATTAAATTCTATTTGAAAGATTCAAACTCAATACTTTTTTAATTTCAAAACACTGCAACATAATCTTCTTCCACTTTCAACATCAACAAGCTAAGAAATCTCATGCTTCTCTTAACAGAGCCTAATTTTGGTCTTTGCAGTAATGAACAAAACTGTGGACTAAACTAGAATCAAACAGTTTTTGCTTCTTCTAATAAACTGTTAAGGATAATCTCATCTCCACACATGAGGTCTTTATCCTCTAATTATATCTATCTCAACCTCGTTGAACACTCTTTTGCTGAGCATTCCTTTTTTACTGTGGTCTATATTTATGGAGCTATTTTTCTTCTTCTCTTGCAACTTTGGTGTCACTAACTGCTCCCCTGTAAGGCCTAAAGAGACATTTATGATATCATTGCTTTATAGCAGCAGAATACTGTTCCATTGATATATGATAAATAAAATTGTAAATCCAATAAGTCTCTAGAGTCGACCCAAATGAAAAGAAAAAGCCGCACAAAAATTGTCAAATCCCACCTGCAAGGTCTTAGTGACCACAGCCCATGTTTCCAGAAACCAGCAAATTAAATCACTCTCCATCACTTATGTAAGTGTGCTTTATAAGTATCTACATTGATGATTCACTTGAAAGTGCAGCATCAAAAAAAGTTATTATTATTATTTTTGTCGTAAGAACCATTTTTGGCAACACAATTTTGCTGAAGAGATCATAAAATGTGAGATTATAAAACTCTTTTTTTTAAGGAATTTTTCGTTCGAAATTGTTCAACACCAGAGCCCTCGATCACCCGCAGAAGAGAGAAGCAGGCGACGACCTTGAATGTTTTCCTTTACACGTCAGAAAAGAGCAGAACTTTGGCTGAAGAGACAATGCACTTTAAGCAACCCAAATGAAGGTTGGTGCATTGTTGTGAAGAAACCACACACAAATTCTCACAATTGTTGGCAACTCTGCACAAAACAAAAACAGAAGCAACTTGTGGTACTGCTTTTAATGACTTTTCAGTCAGCTTTAAAAAAGCCATGGAAGTTCCGACGATACTGAATATAACTTACTCGCTAAGTGGTATCCACGAGAACAGTTTGCACAACATCGAATTAACTAACTAACAAGCATCCCTAAAAGCATTAGGAAACTGCTGAATGATTTCTTTCTGAGATCGGAGTTTGTGACAAATTTTTTTTTATAATATATTTTGATATTTAATGTTGGATGTCAAAATGGTAAATAAATAAAACTACTGACCACAAAGCTCATGCATATTCTAAGCCTAATCAAAACATTCTTTTAAATAAAATAAAGAGAATCTTAATAGCTCACATTGGGCATAACGGGAAGAAAGCATATTTCACATTCAGACGACTGGTTCGACGATGACGATGACGCTCTACTACATCTCTGTCAAATAAACATAAACAACTAAACACCTTCTCAGCAAAATTAATTTCCGACAAAAAAAAACGTTGAAAAAAAATCACCTTCGTTTTTGCACCGAACGAACTGGCGGAGGGTCCGTTGGCTGAGATTTGGCTTCTGAAGGGATTCACAACCCTGACGTCCGAAAATAATTTTTCTTGGTCGCCGTCGTAGTACCTGTGCGTGTCATGTCGTCAAGCAGGTGATTAGGTAGATAAAATACTGTTACAATATAATTTATTTGATTCATGGGTAGTCCAATAGGTCTAGGTTCTTCTATGAAAATAAATTTGATTCCTGTGTTGCTGAAAAACTAACTTGGGAACTGAAAGCATCACTGAAAAGTCTCTATAGAATTCTGTGATTATTTTTTTTTAACTCCTTCAGGAATGAATTTAATCTTAAACCATTTTTCATGTATTTCATATATAATTCAAAGACACCAGTTCAAGTAAACCATCGGCAGTATATCACACACAAATCCTTAAAAATTAATACATATATACAATTTAAACATATAACTAGATTGTACAAGCAAACCTTTCCATTAATTTGTCTCTATCCCATTTGAAGTGATTGAGAAGCACTCGTGTTATTGTACATGGTAACTGTTGAGTAGAAAAGAAATCAAGTTGACAACTACAATATAATAACCCGTCAAAAATGACGGGAATTAATTAGTGACGATTGCAGCGCCACCTAACAGCGCAATATATATATATATATATATATATATATATATATATATATATATATATATATATATATATATATATATATACTAGCGGGGTGCCCGGGCTTTTTAGAGGTTTTTCTCTCACGCTCCCGTTTCCTTTCCCGCTTGCTCTCACGCTCCCGGTAAGGCTGTTCCGATATGACTTTTTGCTGATTATGCCGATAGCGAGTATAGCCGATTATTAAAATTGCCGATACCAATTATGACGCCGATTATTTTATAATTACTATTTCTTTAGTGAAAATGTTTGTTCCGAAACATACCGCCATAATACAAGCGCGTGTTTTGCTGCTTGCATGTGCTCGCTCGCCGTGATAATGGTTAGTGGTTGTCCCACCAACACTAAAATATCGGCAAGATAAAAGATAATTAAAAATTTAAATTCTTTTTTGATAATTTAATTTTTAAACCAGTTAATTTTCAAAACATGCCGCCCAACTCTTTGATGTAATTTTTATATTCTTTTATCAACTTAATATTCTTTCAATCAATACTTTACTTTCATTCGCGAATGACTGAAGAACGCCAACGTTTCCTTTTATGTCAATTTTATTTCCATTATTTCAACTTTCATTCACTGCACGGTGAAAGATTTTTTTATTAGTTGTCGTACTTTCACTAGATAATATACGAACAAATTGTAAGTGGGTAGTTTTTCAGAAAAAGTTTAATCGGCACAAAAAATTTCATAAAAATCGGTTCAGCCGTTTCGGAGGAGTTTGAAATCAAACACTATGACACGAGATTTATATATATATATACATAGAAAATTATGCATGTTGATATTCGTGAGCAAATATTTGAAGTATTTTGTCATAGTTAAAATGTCAATTATTTGAAACTTTCAGAAAAACTTTAAAACTTCTGTTGATCCCATGCCTGACTTATTCACAAGAAGCACCCAATTCATCTGCTTATAGTTAAAGTTAGCTGTTAGCTTATTATCTCAACATTAAAAGCCCATATGGTGTAAAATTTGGAAAAAAAGATAGCAATACCTGTAAAATGACATTAACTTCTTTAATGCAGTCGCTCATATGTTTGACCACCTCCCCAGCAGATAAAACCTCGTATGCGTAATCTTCGTCGTCCTGATCGTTTCCCGACGGCTTGATTTGAGTTGGTTCAAATGCAGCGTCATCTTCTTCGTCTTCCTCTCCACCACCCCTTTTGTTTTTATTGCATCCTTTTCTGGCAGCGGATTCATCCATAATCTCATCCTCCTCCTCTTCATCACCAGTATCAGTGTTTTCCATGTAATAATCCTCATCTTCCGACTCCATTTTGGAGTCAAACTCAAATCAGAAATTTACAAATATTTGCAACTACAGTAATTAACGTTACTGATCTAAAAACTAAAACAGTCGCCAGATCAATCTTAAAATTTAAATCTATTGAACAATTGACTGAGCTACTGAGACTGACAACTAAGAAAGACTAAAGACTTAAAACTAAAAACTAGATCGAATGAATGGGAAACGGCACAAGAAACTTCAGATAAGCAGTATGTTTAAAAATTGACGGAAATCTGAAAATGAATAGAATAAAGATGTTATTTAAACTTCAAACGAATACGTCATGAACCCAATCCAAACTTTCTACGAACAAAAACAACCATTTGATAAGTCGCATAAGAATCAGACAAATAAAATCTTAAAGAAAAACTGTAGCGTTTTATTAAATTAACAAAATTCCTCCCCTGACCAACAGTTGCACCAAAATTCAATAAATAGAACATAGATTAGCCCTAAAATACAAACACCAACCAAGCAATTTGAGTCTATGACGAGCGATTGGGGCTTCGATCTGAGAACCGTAGGACCGTAAGATATGCAGTACTATTTTGCAGTGACTTAAAAAGATGTTGTAGATTTATATTTTGCATGAGTTTTGTTTGCTTTTAATAATAAACTACAATAAACTATGACGTAATGTACAAGAAAGTCAAAAGTGTTTTAATTTTTATTGTAATTTAATTTTTTAGATAAGTTAAAAATTTAACTATTGTGTTTTAATCAATTTACTAAATGTTAGTGAGATATTTACCGGTGAGGCCATAGACTGTGAAATTTTTCTGCACCTAGGTATTTACTTCTGCTGGTGGCCGAATCTTTGTTTTGGAAACGTTCATTTGTTGCTTATGAAAATCGGAATTGTAATGTTGCTCATTTGAAAATAAGTTTTTTGTTGCCATGATTATTGCAGAAAGTGAGAGGCACTCGCTGCTACGAGGATTGTTATCCAGTTCCCTGCCAGTCCTGTGTAAAAACGGACTTGGTATTCCTGATGTTCAATTCAGTGTAGAAGCATTTGTAGGCATTACAGTTGGTAATGGTGAAGAAGTTATACTGGTCAGTATTAAAGAAACTATTACATCAGAAGGCAACAACATATCTCACGTTTGGAGCAGCCCGGACAAAGATGTTGTGTAAGTAAAAATATAGGTTTTTAGTAAATGCAAAGGCTACCGGTTCTTGGAGAGTTTTTTCTTGGTTTTGACGATAGAATGAAAAATAAGAAAATAATATTTTAATTGCTTGAAACCTTCTCTTCAATAAAGATACCACCACCACCCAATATTTTGTACAAATTGATCCAGCGGGTTGGATGTGACAAGCAAGCGAACAAACACACACATTGCTTTTCACATATATCGATTAGTTTATAAACTTTACAGTATGATTGGTTTTCAAATTGTATGATAAAATTTCAAGTTTTCACAACTAAAATAACTAAATTTAATTTTTGTTTTTTAATTTCATTTAACATTGTTTGACTAGTTGTAAGTGAGATCCTTATAATTATAGAATTCTAGGTGATTTATAATAATATACTCATGATTAGAATGTTAGTTTTTAGATGTTTCAGTTACAGTTGGCAGAGCATTTGACTTCAGAAACTATTGGCACATATACTCTGTTTCAACTTTTAAAGATTGTTCAAATTTAGTTTTTTTTTTTAAGCTTATGGAATGCTAGCAGGGTTACCTAGCATTGTCTGAGGGTTTTCTCTCGTTTTTTCTCTTTCACTTTTTTTTCTAGTTGTAACCCTAGACTTAACCCTAGTCATAACCTTAGGGCTAGCATACCCGCTGTGGTTGTGGTATGAAGTGGAAACTCTCTCTAAACCTTACCCCTATTAGGACTACCTTTTTGTTAAATTTTGTTTAGATTGCTCCAGTTGTTCAGATATGATAAGCGAACAAACTCACACACATTGCCTTTTGTATATATATATATATATATATATATATATATATATATATATATATATATATATATATATATATATATATATATATATATATATATATATATATATATATATATATATATATATATATATATATATACATATATATATATATATATATATACGTTTTAAATTTTAGTTGTAGTGTTTAGAAAATATTTAAAATATGAATTTTTATTACAAAACTCAAGTAATAAATCAATAACAATATGAATCATTTTAAATTATATTAAAATGCATGATTACATAATTTTAAATAACTATGTATTATATTAAGCGAGTTGATCTCATGTCATCTGCATCTCTGTAAGGTTTTTAAAGCATTATATTTATTAACGTAAAGCGAAGGTTTATATGTAATAACATGGAAATGCAAACTTCAACGGTGGTTTGATTGGCAGTCCTTTTTTGTTTAAAATATTTTTTAATGCTTTTTTTTTAACTATCTTACGTGTTTGAAATGTTTTTGTGTGCAGGCTGATTGATGACGATGGTAGCCGTCCAATCAAAGCAGAAAATGAAGACCAGGTTCAAGATACCGGTGACAAGTTCAATGATTCAAGTGTTTGCGACCTGACAAACGAAGATGAATCCGAAGTTGTCATCAAGGAGGAAATAAGCACAGGAGATCATCTCTGGGAAAACTTCACATATCCACGATCGGATCATTTTCAGAATTTTCCAGCTCATTCTAGTAATTATAGTCCAAATCAAGGCTCGCAAAACTCATTAGTAAGAATGGAGTCTATGAAATTTAGAAACCAATCTCAGAGAGCAGGAGGCTTTGTAAAGCCAGAGCCGAATAGTTGGAATCGAGGGAATCAAAGTTCCATCAGCCAAATTCAGCAAGATGTCGAGCAAATTATTGATGACGATGAGGATGGTTGTCTAGATAACATGCTACCTATAAAGACAGAAGACTATGATTTGGATGGCCATGGATCTGCAGTTGCACTTCAAGAAAGACAGCACCAGCAGAGATTCAGTCACGGCAGGAGTCCAGGCTACCCAAGGGCTCGTTCAGGAAGAAGCGGACGTTCCCGTTCGTTGCGCAGGGGCAGGCAGAGAAGATACGAAACTGTCAGCTCATCGAGTCAGGTGCGGTTATATAAATATTTTAGGAATTTTCATTATTTATGCAGGTGGTGTTATAAATATTTTAGAATTTTCATAATTTATGCAGGTGTTATAAATATTTTAAGAATTTTCATAATTTATGCAGGAAAATTAATTTTAAGTTTCATTAAGTTTTTTTTATATTTATGATATTAAAGGTTTTATTTGCTTATTATTCGCACGTGGGATGTGATTTTTTTTACATTTGTTTATTTATTGTTTCTTCATTCAGCAGTGCATTTCCGAGGACTCAAACCCAATGACCAATGGAAGAACGTCGTGCAGTGGTGATGGAGCATATCAGGATATCATGAAAGAGATGTGTCAACAGGTTCTTTTTATTTATTTATTTTATTTTATTTTATTTAGCTTCAACATAACATAACATGACATGGTTTAAAGTGGTTCAGGAGACTAAAAAGCCCGTGGGAGAACCACTACAGATATGTTTAAGATATTTCTTAATTGACACTAACATGGTAGTTCTTTATTTACTAATTTGATTGAAGTACTATTAATAAAGGATTGTAGAGTTTTACCTGCTACACTTCCAGGTTTATCACCTATCTCTTGGCTTCACATGGGTACAGGTGTTCAATTTATTAACTCAAAGAATGTATGGAAGGCTAAGTTGACCTAAGGACAGATACATTGGGAATTGAACCTACGACCGCTGGTTAAAAGTCAGACACTTCAACTGCTCAACTGCTGCCTATTATTTATTTGTCTCTAAATACCAATTGATAAAATAGATTTTCAGTTATGAATGATTTTTTTTTAAATTAAATTAGGAATTAAGATTTTTGTTTCAATAATCCTTCATTTGTTTGTTTGACTGATATGATAATGTGTTCTACAATGAAACTACAATGCAAGATTATTTAATTGTTCGTGTTAAAAATATATGTGAATGAATGTATTTATTTACTATTTAATTTATTTATCTGCAAAATTAAGCACCAATTTTCTATTTTTGAACTTTTCAGTCTATCAGATTTTATCAAAATTTTTACCTAAATTATTACTGAGTGCTTGAACTCTACCTGATAATACACTTGGGGATGTTTAGCAACAGGTGTTCTAATTGTTTTGATAAAAAATCTTATTTATTCTAAAAAAATATATATTCATTGAGAAGCAATTATGCCATGTAAATGGAAGTTGTCTAATATTAGTATCAGTTTCTTAAAAATTTGTTGCTTGTACTTGACATACTCAGTTTAATTTGACATCAATATTTCAAAGGTGGTTTCCCAGTCAATGTCAGTGGAGACCCAGTACGTGTGTCACATCTGCCAAGCACGTCGGAGCAGCAAGTCGAGCCTGATGGACCACATCAGGGGCACTCACTTAGCCATGGACAAGTACACCTGTAAGGAGTGCGGCCAGAGATTCAGATGGTTTATGCAGCTGCACAGACACCGTAAAAAGTTCCACCCGGAGCCCGGCTACGAAGGGGGAGACGACCAGATGGCGATGATGATGGGCGACGGAGAATATGATGATAATGATGACGGGGGAGGCTTCATTGGGGATGTTGCCGGATGATATCGGGTGGAACCGGCCCCTGTCCGTTAATGTTGTTTATCTGTGGTATTCATGTTTCATTTTCTTTCTTCTTAATTCCAGTTTATTTTTTTTTAATTTGACAGAACTGCATGGTCTAATTTCAATTTTCATACTTTTTTGTGTTGTCTGCAGTTTGCTTATTACACTGTACTAGTAAATGTATGGTTTTAATATAAAATAAATAATAATAATAAATATTAATTTAAAATTTATTTAGATAGATATTCTAATATACCATAAAAATATTTATTTCTATGAATGTACAGAGCAGTGTTATTTTGTTGCAAGTGGAGAGTTTGCTTTGTTTTGTTGTTAAGCTTTGGATTTTTTGTAAGTTGAAAATTTTATTTAATGTTATAGACTGTTTCTGTTGTGTATTATACTTACTATAGAAATAACGTTGTTGAGCATTTAGAGGATCACTTGATCAGAAAAAGTTAATAAAAAAACTTATGAGATCAAAAAGTAAAGTAAAGTTTTTTTATTACTACTTATTTCTGGTATAAACTCAAGTCTTTGTAGGGCAGAATTAACAGGATTGAAACCATTTCTCTGAAAAACAGCCAAAATAAGTTTTTGTGACTGGCTGTGCCGTCAGTCTGTAAAGCAACAGTTGTTAAGATACAACTGATGCTGTCGAATATCACAAAATTTTTAATTTTTTACAAGTTTCGAAAACTGCATCGAAACTGTTTTTAATAAAAGATGTCTAATCTATGATAACAAAAAACAACAGAAAGTACCTTGAAAACGGAGAAGACACGTAAAAAATACTTTATTTAAAATAATTGATTTTTTGAAAAATTATGCGATACCGGTATCGCGAATTTTCAAAAGTGTTTCGAAACCGCTTTGAACAGAAGATCTTTGGCCTAGGATAAAAAATTACAGGAAGTACCACGTGAAGCTGGAAAAGGAGTCGAAAACCCTAGGTGGAAAAATTTGAATTCTTGAAAAAGATTTGCAATCTATATATATAAAAATGGGTACCCCGTCAAATGGGCCCCAGACAAAAGAGCCCCGACAATAGGGCCCCGACATTACGGCCCCCGACAAATGGGCCCCGACAAATGGGCCCCGTCAAAAGGGCCCCGACAAAAGGGCCCCCGACAAAACGGCCCCGACAAAAGGGTCCATATTTTAGCTGTATTGCTTAAAGCCTATCTCGATTTTGTGTACATATATATACCATATTTAATAGTTCCTTTCTTCTAGTTATTCATTTAAATTAATTTGTTAGTAATTAATTTTAGGGATTAATTGTAATTTATCATGAATTTATAAACAGAAAAAATGATAAATTTTATAATGAAAAAAATTAGTAAACATCCTTACTATAAATCCTTAAAAAACCTGAAATTTCATTTTCAATTATCAAACAATAGCTGTGTACCCGGCGTTGCCCGGGGTTTTTAGATGTTTTTCTATCGTTTTTCTCTCTAGCTTCCGTTTTCTTCCCGCATGCTCTCCCGCTCTCGGTCTTTTTCCCGTTCCTGCTTGCTCTCCCGTTTCCGGTCGCTTTCCCTTTCCTGCTCGCTCTTTCGCTTTTCCGTTTCCGATGGCTTCTCCATTCCTGTTCCCGCTCATTCTCCAGTTCCCGTTTCCGCTCGCTCTCCCGCTCGCTTATTTTGTGACCGATTTCAATTTTTTTTACAAAAACCTTCCCCCATTGGCTCTCAAGGTTGTGTAAAAAATTTATTACGACCGAAATGCATAGAGGACACGCACACACAGACAGTTATATATCTATATATATATATATATATATATATATATATAGAAAAATTAATCCTAATAGTTTTAATAGTCAAAAAATTATATCTAAAACAGATCTAAACAGGTTTGATAAACATATATTCAGCTAAAAGTTTAAATCCAATTTGAACATAGAATTCGTTTATTTATTAAATTCAAATAGAATTAGAGCCATCTGTCAAATTGTAAGGTTATGAGCCAATCTTCTAAGGTATTCGGTGTTTGCCACATGCCCATACATTGGTAGTATCGCCTCCAGTCTTCGATTGAGCTGAACGTACTTTCGCCTGGATGCAGCAGGATGTTGAATAATGAATACCATCTCTGAAACGTTGCAGCTCTATTTCAACATGATCTTGTTCCTTGCGAAAATGATCAACAATTTTATGAATTGAAGGATGGTGGCAATCGACGCACTGTTGGAATGCTCGGTGCCACCCTTCCACCGAATTGTTGGTGCGAGGAAGGCCATCATGTACCCGAGCATGAACATTCCAAATAGATATTGGAAAGCGTGGATTTACCCGAACGTTTACTCTTACTCTGCCAATATAGTTGTCCTCCCAGTAATCGACTACATCACCCATTGCTGGTGGACAAGTTACAGCCAGCTCATCAAATGCTCTGGCTACGTCAACCGGTGGAACAAAACTAAGCGCTAGCAACATTTTGACATGAATACGAAAGTTTTCATCATTTTTGTATTCATCGGCGTGGTTAAGCTGGCTTACTTTCCGATAGAGGTTTTGTCCAAGATGAAACAAACATCCAACAATATTAGTCGCTGGAAAAACTCTTATAATTGCATTTTGAGAAGCTTTTTCAAAATCACACATGACGCTCAACGGATTTAAACCTGGTTGTAATGTCTTTAACTTGTCAAACACTCGAAAATACGTAGTTTCTGTTTTGTTGGTCAGAAGCACGTATATCACTGGCAGAGCTCTGTTGTCAATCAAACAATGAACTGTGAACACTTGCATGAACAGTTCCGGTGCCACTTTAAAAGTACCATCAACAAACCAGTGTGCGTAGGTTACCAATGCATTCACATTTTCATTAGTACCGAACATTAGTATTCTATGCTGGTCCAAAGCTCCTGAATCCCACAACAAAAAAGGAAAATTTCTCAATGTTACCTGCTGATCTTGTGGAATGACTATATCTGCAACTGATCTTGGCATTTCATGCGGTTCTTGGATAAGTTTTCGTTTTCGTTCAATAGTTCTCTGACAGGCATTGTACGATGGTAACTGTGCAACTGCTTCTAAAGAAATACCTTGAGTACAGTTCTGAATGATTTGTCTTGGTCTGCCAAACTCTTGTTGTGCTGTTTCCCGCATGTGAACAACTGCCTTTACAACCTCATTTTTTTCGGGATCAGGTGCATGGTTGTGTTCTGATATAACTAGTGTTATACCGTTCAGTACTTTTATTCTGCCACAACAATGCTTCTGCAAGCATCTCCACGAAACACTCTCGTCGACGTTACGTCTTGCAAATTTATAACGGTATCCTTCATAGATCAACATTTCTTTGCCTTTTTGTGTTTTTGATTTATCCATTGTTTTAATCCTAACTTGTTATTTGAATACTTTGTAGAATAACACAAAAAATAAATTAATACGCGTTTTCAAATATACAAAATGCAGAGAAAAACTTTCGATCGAATAGAAATGAATGCTGTTTGCTAAGTAGTTTAATCTGGGTTAAAATGTGAGCATTTTTAAGGTTTTCAACCGACATTAATTTAAAAATTTATTGTGCTAAGTTCATGGAAGTTATCATAACAAAAGTTTGAAATATGAAATGGGGATGCACTCCAAAGTAAACAACAACGTTAATTAAATTTAATTGTGTTTACACTAACCCATAATCTGAACATGTATGATTCATGCTCGTTTGCCGATCGTTAGCTTAATAGGATACTTTATGCGAACGAGTCGAAGTTTATTCAGTATATAGTTGTGCAGTGGTTGAATTGGTGATAGTTTTTTTGCAAATTTCATTCTTCGAATGAAATGTTTGTAAAGTTTAAAAATTAAAGGCGTCAAACAGAACGTTTTTTCGGTTGAAAGAAGCTATGGAACTAATTCTTGATGATGATTGCATTGGCTTTGACAACCTTGTCATTCTTCCACCCGACGCATCAGAATACCCTCTTCATCAGTCACGTATTCTGATGCGTCGGGTGGAAGAATGACAAGGTTGTCAAAGCCAATGCAATCATCATCAGGGTTAGTGCCTACTGATCCCAGGACGACTGATCCCAGGACAACTGATCCCAGGAAAACTGATCCCAGGACAACTGATCCCAGTACAACTGATCCCACGAACAACTGATCCCGCGGACAACTGATCCCATGGACAACTGATACCATAGACAACTGATCCCATAGACATATGCAACTCATTTTTTAACTCATTTTTTCACGACAATGGTGGTGGTGATGATGCTTACGTAGCCAGCTTACGATGGCTGGCTCCATACGACAACGGTGGTGGTGATAATGATACTGGCTACTCCAGTTAGTAAACGGAGAAATAATATATAGTATAAGCGCACGAGGGCACGATACACAGTCGAAATGAAATTGACAAGTTCGTATTACTTTTCATCGTTTCACTCCTTTCTGCGTGAGGTTCATAATGAGAAATGGAACCGTGCCAATTCAAAAATAATAGTTTAGCTCATTTCAGAAGTTGTTTCTTTCGAAGATATGAATTAAATGAATTAATGAAGACACTCCAACATTAATTCTTATCGGCTTATTTAGGAGTCCATGACTAGGACCATCACTACTTCACTACAGCATCCAAACATACTCATACATACATACATACATACATACATACATACATACATACATACATACAAACATACATACATACATACATACATACATACATACATACATACATACATACATACATACATACATACATACATACATACATACATACATACATACATACATACATACACATACATTCGTACATACAAACAGAAATCGGAAATTATGTATGTTAATATCAGTTTATTGATTGCAGAAACAGTGAAATATAAAATGATGCAGATATGGGATCAGTTGTCCATGGGATCAGTTGTCCGTGGGATCAGTTATCCGTGGGATCAGTTGTCCCGTGATCAGTTGTCCTGGGATCAGTAGTCCTGGGATCAGTAGTCCTGGGATCAGTTGTCCTGGGATCAGTTGCGATGATCCCGATGAAGAGGAACATAAAGAAGGAAATGTTATTTCTTGTGATGTTCCCGGGAAGGTAGAAGTTGATTATACTAATGATGAGATGGGATTAGACTGTATCGGTTCTTTGGGTGAAGAAATGGAGGTCGCGATTACGGTCTGTTGAGTGCCACGGCAACCAAAACGCCATAAACGATTGAAAATCACTTGGACCAAAAGGTGAAAAAAGAAGGTCGTTACAAGCTAGAAAATTGTGGCAAAAACACTCTGAACATGTGCACCAAGTGCGGCAAACGACTTCCTCAGATATGTTTTGGTGTTTTCCACACACTCCAGTTCTGAAAGGACTATAACGAACTGCTTGACTGATTTAATGAAATTTAAATTTTTGGTTTTTATTGAACTGTGTTATGATAAAGTCAGATATGTGTTTTTAGCTTTTTTGTTTATATCTTAAAATTCATTTTATAATGGTTTGCGTTGCGAACAAAAAAAATTGACGTTTGAAAATGTTGTCGTTTTCAGTAGTCTATACGAGCACTGTTCGAAAATCGAGCATAGAAAATTTTCAAGGTTTTCTATCAAATACAAAATAAATAAAAATAAATTTGTTAAAACATAAGCAAGTAACTAAGAAATAAAAAATATTAATAGAAATCCCATTAATAAAGTTTTGGTCCTTAACGGGTTTAAGCAAACTAAAAGTAAAATAGAGCTGTAAAACAGTCACTCTCACAAAATACTATCCACTTTGATTTGACCTTTTAAATGCAAATATACACAGTGCTCTTTTAATGTAAACTGGAAAGTAAGGAAGCTTTTGTCGGTGTCGTTATGTCGGGAGCCCTGTCGTGCCTAAAATTAGGGCTATACAAATTAGGCTTTAAGCGATACGGCTAAAATGTGGGACTTTTTGTCGGGGCCCTTTTGTCGGGGCCGTTTTGTCGGGGGCCGTTTTGACGGGGGCCCTTTTGTCGGGGCCCTTTTGTCGGGGCCCTTTTGACGGGGCCGTTTTGACGGGGCCCATTTGTCGGGGGCCGTAATGTCGGGGCCCTTTTGTCGGGGCCCTTTTGTCGGGAGCCCATTTGACGGGTCACCATAAAAATGAATGTTTGTATGTATGTATGTATGTATGTATGTATGTATATAGGTATTGTATTCATGCATTGCTACACCATTCATCCGATGGTAATGAAATTTTCACACAACCTTGAGAGTCAAGGGGAATCAAATATAGAGAAAAATATTTTGAAATCCGTCACAAAATGAGCGGAGCGGAGCGGATGAGCGAGCGGGAACTATATATATATATGTATGTGCGTATGTATGTGTGTATGTATGTATGTGTATGTGCATGTATGTGTGTCTGTGTGTGTGTTTATGTATGTACTAGCGGAGATACCCGGCGTTGCCCGGGTTTTTTAGAGGTTTTTCTAATGTTTGTCTCTTTCTCTCCCGTTTCCTTTCCCACCTGATTTCCCACTCCTGTTCGCTTTCCCGTTTTCGGTCGTTTTCCCGCTGCCGGTCGCATTCCCGCTCCCGGTCGTTTTCCCGTTCACGGTCGCTGTCCCATTCCCGCTCACGTTTGCTCTCCCATTCCCGCTCACGCTTGCTTTTCCGTTCCCGCTCGCTGTCCATGCCGGGTCGCTTTCCCGTTTCTATAATAGACAAACTAACTCACAAACATTCATATATATATAGTCTTAGCAAATCTATTTTACGTTTTATAGGCTAACAGAAGTTATGAAAGAACGGAAAAGAGAAAATGAGCGTGAACGGGAACGGGAACGGGAACGGGAACGGGAACGGGAACGGGAGAGCAACCGGGAATGGGAGAGCAAGCATGACCGGGAACGGGAGAGCAAGCGTGAGCGGGAACGGGAAAGCGACCGGGAACGGAAAAGCGACCGGGAACGGAAAAGCGACCGGGAACGGAAAAGCGACCGGGAACGGAAAAGCGACCGGGAACGGGAAAGCGACCGGGAACGGGAAAGCGACCGGGAAAATCGATAACAAAACTTCTGAGCGAGAAAGCGATCGGGAGCTGGAAAACGACCGAGAGCGGAAAACCGACCTGGAAAGTGGAGAAGGAAACGGGAGCGAGAGGGACAAACATTAGAAAAACCTCTAAAAACCACGGGCAACGCCGGGTAACCCCGCTAGTCTATATATATAAAAGAACATGTCCTGACTGACTGACTGACTGACTGATAATCAACGCCGAGCTCAAACGCCTCATCCTAGGAACGTGAAATTTGGAACTTATATTACTTTTATTGCGTAAGCATCCACTAAGAAAGGATTTTTGAAAATTTTGCTCCTGAGGATAAGAAACGGAAAAACAAACTTTTTCTAAAACAATGTATATCTCGAAAACCTAAAATGAGGAGATTTTGAAATTTGGTATATGGATTCTTCTTGAAAAATAAAAAGATACGTGTTTTACCATTTTTTAAAAATTCGGTTTCCCGGACAAAATGTGGGTTGGAAAATTGGGTTATTTGGTTTTTAAAGTAGCTGCTACTCAAAAACTGTGAATGCTACAGGAGTAAAAATTAGTATTTAGTTTCTACTCCAAAAATAATGAAATACGTGTTTTAGCATTTTTTGAAAATTTGGTTTCCAGGACTTCAAATGTGGGCCGGGCCCATATTAGACCGGGCCAGGAATTTCGGTTTTTGAAACTCAACTCAACCCGACTCAACTCAACCCGACCCGACCCGACCCAACCCAACCCAACCCGACCCGACCCGACACAACTCAACTCAACTCAACTCAACTCAACTCAACTCAACTCAACTCAACTCAACTCAACTCAACTCAACTCAACTCAACTCAACCCAACTCGACTCGACTCGACCCGACCCGACCCAACTTGACTCGACTCGACCCGACCCAACTTGACTCGACTTGACCCGACTCAACTTGACTCGACTCGACCTCAACTCAACTCAACTCAACTCAACTCAACTCACCTCACCTCAACTCAACTCAACTCAACTCAACTCAACTCAACTCAACTCAACTCAACTCAACTCATCAACTCAACTCAACTGAACTCAACTCAACTCAACTCAACTCAACTCAACTCAACTCAACTCAACTCAACTCAACTCAACTCAACTCAACTCAACTCAACTCAACTCAACTCAACTCAACTCAACTCAACTCAACTCAACTCAACTCAACTCAACTCAACTCAACCCAACTCGACCCAACTCAACTCAACTCAACTCAACTCAACTCAACTCAACTCATCAACTCAACTCAACTCAACTCAACTCAACTCAACTCAACTCAACTCAACTCAACCCAACTCAACTGAACTCAACCCGACCCAACTCGACCCGACCCAACCCGACCCAACCCAATGTATGTATGTATGTATGTATGTATGTATGTATGTATGTATGTATGTATGTATGTATGTATGTATGTATGTATGTATGTATGTATGTATGTATGTATGTTTGTATGTAAGTATGTATGTATGTATGTATGTATGTATGTATGTATGTATGTATGTATGTATGTATGTATGTATGTATGTATGTATGTATGTATGTATGTATGTATGTATGTATGTATGTATGTATGTATGTATGTATGTATGTATGTATGTATGTATGTATGTATGTATGTATGTATGTATGTATGTATGTATGTATGTATGTATGTATGTATGTATGTATGTATGTATGTATGTATGTATGTATGTATGTATGTATGTATGTATGTATGTATGTATGTATGTATGTATGTATGTATGTATGTATGTATGTATGTATGTATGTATGTATGTATGTATGTATGTATGTATGTATGTATGTATGTATGTATGTATGTATGTATGTATGTATGTATGTATGTATGTATGTATGTATGTATGTATGTATGTATGTATGTATGTATGTATGTATGTATGTATGTATGTATGTATGTATGTATGTATGTATGTATGTATGTATGTATGTATGTATGTATGTATGTATGTATGTATGTATGTATGTATGTATGTATGTATGTATGTATGTATGTATGTATGTATGTATGTATGTATGTATGTATGTATGTATGTATGTATGTATGTATGTATGTATGTATGTATGTATGTATGTATGTATGTATGTATGTATGTATGTATGTATGTATGTATGTATGTATGTATGTATGTGAAAACTCTTCTTCGAGCAAGTTCGTCAGAGGTCTTCAGAGGAAGACCCTCCCAGCGTTTCGGCCCTTTTCCTGACGCTACCACGGGAGGGCGGGCCACGACCGTTGATCAGACGGCCGCCCCCTGACGAAATTTGTGTATCACATGCCGTTTCCGACCAGAACCAGATAACCGGCAAATCTTCAAAGTACCAGAACCAAGAAGTCATTTTGAAACCGTCAAGCAACTGTAACAAGATGAGAAACTGTCTTTCAAACGCCGGAACTTGAGCATGTAGTAACTGTAGCATCCACCAAACCGCCAGATTCCGATACCGAAAGAAACATTCACCTCCGGAACTTCGAGCCATGCCATCACTTTCACCAAACGAGAAACACCACAAACCATAATGGCAGGAAACATTGTTTCGATTATTTTCTAAACGCCAGCAACTTTCCTTCTATTGCAAACAACCGAAACTTTCGCCGGCAGCCATAACGCGACTTCGTCCCTGAACTTGTAAACAAAGGAGGAGCTAACACTGTTGTACGGAAGCCAGAAGTGGCTGTTTAAATTTATTATCTCCTTTTTCATTCCTTTGCATCCATATCCAAAAAGAAGCTGTTTCTGCTCTTTCAGCTATTTTCTTGATAGCTTGAGTTTTTTTCCGACCCGACATTCCGAGAGCCACAAGCAATTTGACGAGTGAGCGACCGGCTAAACCCCTGGCGCCTACTTCAACAGGAAAAATCTCGACTCTATATCCCGCACGCTCCAAATCTTGGGCAAGGATTCTGTAACGCTCTTCTTTCAAGATATTTGAGGCTTCCATGTTGCTTTCCCATGGCACTGTCAATTCGATGAACAGCACCGTCTTGGCCAAACTGGAAAAAATGACAATGTCCGGTCTCAATCCGCTGCTGCGAACCAATTCCGGAAAGCAGTCTTCATCTTTTAAGTCTGCTGATATCCTCCAGTCATTTGCCGCATCAAGCAACGATTGTCTTCTCGTACTTGCCTTTCTGCGGCCCAAGTGCTGCAAGCCTTCTCTCAAGAAATAAACTTTTCTTCTGGGGCACAACTGCATCGAATTGGCTAGTCTGCAGTTCTCCTTGATAATGCCCAGTATCTCTCTTAGAACCTCATTGTGGCGCCACGTGTATCTTCCCTTTGCCAAAGCATACGGACAACATGAGAGAATATGAATCAGAGTTTCTGTTTTCTCACACAGCTTGCAGGCTTCATTTTCAAGCTTTCCCCACTTCACTAAGTTCGAAGCTGTCGGCAGTTGATCATACATCGCTCTAATCACAAAAGATAGGCGGATGGGCGAGTAACGCCACAAATCATTCCATGTCATCGAATGTTGAACTGCCGCCTCCCATCTAGTCCAATCGCCCTGTTGCGACATCTGAGCACCTAACTGCACTCTTTCCAACTCCATTGCTCGCCTTCTGTCTTGAATAATCAGGTTTGTCCTTTCCTGCGACGAGGCCTTAGACCACCACACATGATGGAACCAACCCAGACCGAGCCGTCCCGGTTGCACTGCTCCGAGCTTTTCAGACCATTGCAAAGATCCCTCGGCTTCACGGATGTCCCTCCCTGCAGTCCAGCCTTTTCCCGATCCAACTGATGGGCCCACATTCACGATACATGGGTCTGAAGAGTTGTCCAGCATCAACTGTGTCCGTATCTTGCTAATCTTGTACTCTTCTACTAGGGACTTGAATGGAAGAGCTAACTTAGCTGACTTACTGTATAGAGCTAAAGTTGTTAACGCCGGTGGAAGTCCTAGCCATTTCCGAATGCAGCAGTTCATTTTCTTCTCCATTCGCTCCACGTGAGATAAACATATCTCATAGATTGTTAATGGCCATAGCAACCTCGGTATCAAAACAAACTGTACCAGCCATACCTTGAACTTTCCCTGTATGTATGTATGTATGTATGTATGTATGTATGTATGTATGTATGTATGTATGTATGTATGTATGTATGTATGTATGTATGTATGTATGTATGTATGTATGTATGTATGTATGTATGTATGTATGTATGTATGTATGTATGTATGTATGTAGAATCGGATCTAGGGGGGGAACTGAGAGCGAAAAAATGAGCGAGAGAGCGACAGGGAACGGATAACGACCGGTAGCGGGAGCGAAAGCGGGAAGGAAACGGGAGCGAAAAAAAAACGCATTAGGTAAACCTCTAAAAACCCCGGGCAACGCCAGGTGCCCCCGCTAGTATAGATATATATAAATGAATGTTTGTATGTATGTATGTATGTTCTTTATGCATTGCTACACCATTCATCCAATCGTAATGAAATTTTCACACAACCTTGAGAGTCAAGGGGAATCAAATATAGAAAAAAAATTTGAAATCTGTCAAAAAATAAGCGGAGCGGAGCGGGTGAGTGAGCGGGAACTATATACATATATATACACATTATTTATATGTATATACTTACACGTATTTAACTACAGCAATAACCAAATTCATCTTAAAATACAAAAAACCTTTCAATTTGGCTTTGTATGTCAGATTGCTTAAAACATCCTGAATATTGAATTACTTCCGCAATCCAGGAATAAAAAGCTTTATATGCTTAGAACTAAACTAGCCTAGGTTTACTTATAATCAGGTATGTTTTAGCCAAGGCTAAGATATGCTTAGCTATATTATAGCTAACAAAGTTCTGTTGAGTAAACTTTTTAGAGCCGGGACGCATCAGTGAGTCATGAAACATCAAAAAGCCACACCTGTTAAAATTGAATTGTGCGCTCAAAGATAATAATGCAACATTGAAACAGCTTAGTGACAAAATAAAATCATTCACGGCCCAACGCAACAATTCAATGGGAAAATGTTATTTGTTACAATTCTTTTAAAATCTAGCACTAGACTGCTGTAAAAAACATATCACTGCATTTAAATTTTTATCTCAAACCATACCCCTGTTGTTAAACCTATTTAATTTTATGCAGAATAAATTTCTGATTACCAATGTAAGTAAGTAGAACCAATAACAGCAAATAATCGAACAGCAAACTTCTTTAGACATGCCAAACGATGAAAATACTACAAATGGTTGGGTTTGAAGAATTTCTTTCAGTGAACGAACAGACTGAATTTTTATCAATTCAAGCTATAGCACAGTGTAGTTTTTTGTAATCGTAGGTTTGAAATCTTCCGTTTGAAAAAGTTTTTAAACACCTTTGAAAACTTGCAAGAAATTGAAAATTTTATTATACCGGTATCGCAGATTTTTTTCACTCACCTTTTTTCAAAATGGATTTTTAAATTGTTTTCTGGCTCTACAAGTTTCTTTATGTATTTTTTTTCTAATCGTAGGTTTGAAATCTTCCGTTTAAAACAGTTTTTAAAAACTTTGGAAAACACTCAAAAAATTGAAATTTTTGTGATACCTGTATCGCAGATTTTTTAAAAACTCTTTTTTTTTAAATTGGAGTTTCAAGTTGTTTTTTTGCTTTAACATTGGCACTTGTTTTAGTCTTTTGTGATCGTAGGTTAGAGATCTTTTGCTTAAAATAGCTTTGAAGCACTTTTTAGAACTTTCTTGCCCTTACATTTGCGTTTCGTGATTTTTTGTCGTGGCATCAAAAAGATTTTTTGGTGAAAAGAGACCACTAAAGAGAATTTAAAAGTTTTTAGAAATATCATGATGAAATACTAAACAATAGGTTGATTAAATTGTTTAAAGACTTGGACTGGTAATTCTAAAACAGTCTGAAACTGTTTATCTAAAAACACTGTTATGATTAGAATAAGACGAACACGTTGTTTGGTGTTTATTTCAAATTTATTCAACACTTTCAACAACTTCAACAACATTTACACGCAAAAAAGACTTTACAGAACATATTTAACTAACGAATGACTCCATCATATTTAATAAATGGAATGTTTTGAGAGCCCGTGGTGGTGGTGACATACGAATAATTTAAAAAAAAAATTAACTAAAAATTTGCTTTCAAGTTTTTAAATAACCAATAAATAATGCGCACGATAAAATAAATATTGAAACTTCTTCATGCATTAAAACGCATTTTAGACGTAGCTATCCTTCATCGGCTCGCAATCGGCAAAGTTGGAAGCCGAAGTTGCAGCATTTGGAGGCGATGTGGTCCCGTGTGCTGCTGTTGACTGTAGGTTAATCATCTCCGAAAAGAATTGTCTTTCTCTTGGCGATGTTGCGCTTGCAATTGAGGCTGGAAGTCGGTACGGCGGAGTCTGTCATTATGAAGATGATGATGATGATGATGATGATGAAGATGACGGTGACGGTGACGGTGACGGTGACGGTGACGGTGACGGTGACGATGACGATGACGATGACAATGATGATGATTATGAATATATTATTTTTACTGATAAAATGATGAAATTAATAATTATAGTGAAATGCTTTTAGTAATGTTAATATTATTATTTCTGTTTAGTATTGCTATTGTTATTATTCCTTAATCATTATTAATTAAAAACCTTTAAAAATTAAAAAAGTAAGCAGCTTTGAAAAACATTGAATTATTTTAGATTCTCTGCTTGTTATAAATATGAGATTCAATTCGTAATTTTATTTATTTCTGTCCTAATAATTATTTATTTGAAGACATATTTCACGTCGCTTTTACTATACTATAATATTATTTGTTTTTTATCAGTTCTAGACTTCTAGACGCTAGACACGTAGATGCTATGTGCGGGTTCTGCTAGTACACCTTGGAAAAGACTAAATGGATGAGTTTATACAGTGATGCCATTCGTCTAAATTCTTCAAAATTAACGATTTATTTGAAAAATATTCAAAACGTTGCTAAACATAACGTCGTTGTATTTTAAAAGTTAAATAAATTTTAGTTCAACCTTTGTTTTTCAAAATAACGTTTGTAGCAGTTTGTTGTGCCTAGATCGGAACAGAGGTTTTTGTCGGAGAAAGCTTAAGAACTTTTCACGTTGCTGGAATTCAATATTCGAGACAATTTTGCTTCTTCAATGAAATTGATTATAATTGTTTGCTTAATAAATAGTTTATGTGGTAGTTTTGCATCTATAAAATTATCTTTTCTACTGCATGAGTATTAGAATTTTACTGCAAAAAATCATCATCATCATTATTATCGTGATCATCACCATCACCATGCTGCTATAAACAGCACAGTTATGCCAAAGTGCCAGCAGAAGAATAATTGTGTATCGTTGCCACATAATTTTATAAGTTATTGTTAAATCTTCGGCTTGCAGCTGGTGGTTTTATTGAATGCAGCTGGAGGTTTTAATGTATGCAGCTGAAGGTTTTAATGTATGCAGCTGGAGGTTTTACTGTATGCAGCTGGAGGTTTTAATGTATGCAGCTGAAGGTTTTAATGTATGCAGCTGGAGGTTTTAATGTATGCAGTGGGCTCGGCTATCCATCTGCCAAAAAACGAGTTAACATAATATTGTTTATGCTTAAACAGTTAAGCGATGTCTTGATTGAAGTCAATTTTGAAAAAAAAAATTAAATTAAAACGCGATCCCAAATAAGGGTAGTTTCCCGCTGCATTGAAATTCATGACAATCTTTATTCAGCCCATCCCTGGTAATAAATTGTACAGAAAGAAAAAATTTAAGTGGTTTATGTTCATATGCTAATTTTAAAATGGTAAATTTTTGTGTAATAAAAAAACTACGAATAATATTTATGATGAAACATAAATTACTATAAGATGTTGTTATTATTATTATTATTAATATTATTATCATCATCATCATCATCATCATCGTCATCGTCATCGTCATCGTCATCGTCATCGTCATCGTCATCGTCATCGTCATCGTCATCGTCATCGTCATCGTCATCGTCATCGTCATCGTCATCATCATCATCATCATCATCATCATCATCATCATCATTATTATTATTATTATTGCTACTACTATTAATATTATTATTACTCTCATTATTATTGTTGTTGTTGTTATTCCTATCATTACCACATAAATCTCGGTTTTCAGTTTGAGTTCCCGGAATTCCCTTGCTTGGTCAGTCTATTTTCCGCAGTCTGGTGTTGTGAGATTGCCGCACCAACGAGTTTAAAATCTTCAAAACTCCATATTTGCTTATAATTATATATTAATCTTAGTTAATGTTATATTAATCAAAACGCACTATTTAAGATCCATTTTTTTCCTAGGCTGATCTAACATTTGAGAATTCTTGAAAAAAATGTGCAGCATTATACACTATCATACAAAATATCAAATAAGCTACAGAAGAAGCGACATGAAAATGGAGGCAATGTGAAAGCCATTCGGAATGGAATTTGTAAAAAAAGATGATGTTTTATGTTTCAACTGAGACCATCCCCTTTTCCTGATGGTTCTCCAGCTCCTCTCCATCGCTCTATGACATAATTTCGTTTTCAGCTTTAAAAAGCTTCGCCTGGTATGGCTAGCAACTTGAGAACTTCTCAAATTTTTGCTCTTTGTTTCTTGCCCAGACTGTATGGTCCGAATTTGCTCAAATGTTCTCAATTTTCTCTTTGGTTTAATTTTTATGAGCTCCCAATGAAAGCAGCTATAGAACAGTGTTTCCATAATTCTGAGTTTCAGTCAAGTCAATGTGCTTACAACCAAATATGGCATTCGTGGGCTAGAAGTCTGCTGAATCACTCCACGTCAAAGATGATCAAAATGATTTCAAATGAGACAATTTTAAAAACCATCATGCAAGCGTTGTCTTAATTACTGCTTGATAAAAATTGATATTTATAAGCTATTAACTGCTTTCTTATATCAGTTATTTATAACTCTTAAAGAACTACTTTTCTAACTATCTGATTGTATTCTTAATGCATTAAATAGTGAAATTGGAAGCCTAATTAATATACCTAAGTCTAATAATTGGCATTCGAAAACAACTGAAAGCAATAAATATACAAGCTAAACTATGCATTTAAATAAAGCCACAGTAGTCTCATTTCGTAACCTAATTTGAAAATATAAAATTTTATTTTTCCTCACGTGACTAACAAAGGACGCTGGCATTGGTTTAGACATGAGCAGCTGAGCCTGCTGCTTGGTCAGCTGTTGTGGGCGTTGTAGGTGTTGTTGCTGGTGGTGACGATGTTGTTGTTGCGTCTGCAAGCGCTGCTGCAGCAACATGGCGTTTTGTTGTTGCTCAAACTGGTAGTTTTGTTGGTGGTAGTTCTGGAGGGGAGGTGGGCGGTGAAGGTGGTGGTGGTGGAGGGTGTGGTGGTTAGCAAATGAGAAGTCGTTTTGACTGGGTGGCGTGCACCTCTCGACCGGGGTGACATCGGCCCTGAGTGGCCTGGGAGCTGCTGGATCAATATTTATTAAATGTAATTAAAGAAGACTATGATGGTTGTTATAGTTTTTTTCTGTGTTGAATTCAACTACCTAATTATGAAATTATTATTATTTTATAATTTGCATCAATTAACAAACACAGAACAAAGCACATGCAATATGAATTTAGCTAATTTTACACTCGAATTGCAGGAATTTGCAAAATCGTACACAAATATAGTTTATTAGGTCAATCAGAATCACGTGACAGTCTAATGACACGCGACAAGATGTTAGAGCTAGCAATGAACCAATAAATTATATCAGCTGATTTGCAATACTTTTAGCGAGCGTGACGGGCTGTTAGCTTGAAAGCAAACTTATTTTCCAACTGACAAAATAAGAGAAAAAAACCCAGCTACATTAGTAAGGAAATGAAAGAAAAACATCCTGACATCTATTGAGGGTTGCGACGTGGAGGTCAGCCTGGTGAGTAATGTCGATCACCTTGACCCCATTCTGCTGGTTTTCATTGGCCGTCACTCGATTCTGTATATCGGTCACGTCGTCGAGTTGTCCAATCGAAGATTTGTGGGGCTTGGAAGGGGTGAGGTGTGAGATACATGTCTGTAAGCGGAATTATGTTTTTCAATGGCGGTTATAACAAAAATGATGATGATTGTGATGGTGGTGGTGGTGATGATGATGATGACGATGATGATGACGATGATGGCGATGTAACAGATTATCTTAGCTATAGAATTTAATTATTTAATGTATTGTTGTAAAAACATATTTCTGTGAAAGTTCATGCAATGGCGAACTTTTTAATCAACAACTATCAACATCGAGGTTGACTTCTACTATTATTATGTTACAATCAGTAACGTCAGTAACTTCATCAACAATAAAAACATCATCATCACCACCATCGTCATCATCATCACCTTTATCATCATCACCACCAACATGATCGCCATCATCATCATCATCATCATCATCATCATCATCACCATCATCACCATCATCATCATCGTCATCATCATCAACATCGTCATTATCAACAACCTGGCTGTCGTTCCATCTAATATGGCTTCACGTTCACGACATTATGGTGGTTATCTACAAATTTTCCCAAAAGTATTGAAGGTGAAGGAAATAGAATTGAGGGTGGCATGGCTAACGACACCACAATGTTCTCGACAGAGGTGCGAACGATGACGACAACTACGACGATGGTTATGATAATGATGATTAGAAGAAGGGTACGATTATTTACAGATGTTTTGGTCCGTGCAGACAATTGGGTGAACGGACAAATGTGACTTAGATGATGGAGAGGATGTTGGTGCTGGTGATGATGACGATCGTGTTAGCCGTGATATTTTTGAGCGAAATGATGACAGCATTGGGTTTTTATTATCTGTATTATATTACATCATAATCCTAGTCAAGTACAAGGTGGCATCTAAATGGGTTTAAACGAGTACAGACAGCTAAAAGGTTCAAAGAAAAATATTAAGTTTGTGGAAATGTTTTTCTAAATTCGAAAGTTGCCGGAAGTGCACGCGTGGGAGAGGTGGGTGGTTGATTTGTAAGAAGTACACATGACAGTTTGGCTGCATGCTGGTGGCAGTTAAGAATTCATTTGGTAATTCGCAATGACCTGTTGTTGACCATTAGGTATGCATGTTTCCTTTTATTCTGTCTGTCTGTTTCACTCTCTCTTTCTCTCTTTATTTATCTCTCTCTTTTTCTCTTTCTCTCCTTCTCTATCCTTATTCCTATCTTTTTCTTTCTGTCTCTTTCTCTGTATCTCTCTGTCTCTATCTCTGTATCTCTCTATCTCTATCTCCTTTTCTCTCTCTAAAACTATTTTTTGTTTTTTTTCCTTCTTTTTTTATAAACTTTGTCGTGTTTGCTTGCTTGCTTGCCTGCTTGTTTACTGGTTTGCTTGCTTGAGCCATAAGTTGTTATTGTTTAACGCTTGAAAAACCAACTTTTCGTTATCCAATTAAGCCGAAAATATGTCGATTTATTTGTCGTTGCGGTCTTTATATTCTATTAAATTTTAATAACGATTGGACAAAATTTGAATAAGATATAGTAAAAAATTAATTAAAACTTTAAAAAATAATTTTTAAATAATTTTTTATGGAAAAATTAACCGAAAGTTTTAAGTTTATTTAAAAACAAACAATTTTTAATTTTTTAATTAAAAAATTTCTAATAAAAAATGTGTTTTTCCATATTGATTCGAAAGCTTCTTATATTTTCAATCCTTACATACTTCACATTACTTATCAAGTACCGTAAAACGGGGTGACTTTGCCCGTGCGGGTGACTTTGGCCCAAAATAAATCAACCTATATTTTAAAGTACAAATTATATTTCTATGAACAATTATGCTAAAAAGGTGTGCATAGTAGTGATGTATGGCGTGACCTAGCGAAAGTTTAAAAAAAAAATTTTTTTAATATATTTTTATGCGTTTAAAAGTTGGGCCAAAGTCACCCGCACGGGCAAAGTCACCCCGTTTTACGGTACTTAGAAGACTGTGGTCAATGTTTTCTCATTGATAGACTTACTAATTTGCAAACATTTATTAGTCACCCAATTACAAAATAATAAAATATTAAAAAAAGTCTTTCACAGTTTTCTTGTTTTCTCTCTTTTTTCCTTCCTTTATCTTTTCTACTTTCTACTAGACTACTTTCTCGATCTGTCTATCTATCTATCTATCAGTCACCTTTTTCATTAACTTGTGCAAATTTTCTTCACCAAAACGTCAATTAATTTTAAAGATTTTCAAGTTTAATACTAATTCTTATATTATTTCTTTTCAGAGTGGATTTCTTAAGAAAATTGAAAGCGACCAGTTCGTGCGTGGGCGTTTCATTTTCTATTTGCTCCTATCGGGTGTGTGTGTAACGTATACATACATACATACATACATACATACATACATACATACATACATACATACATACATACATACATACATACATACATACATACATACATACATACATACATACATACATACATACATACATACATACATACATACATACATACATACATACATACATACATACATACATACATACATACATACATACATACATACATACATACATACATACATACATACATACATACATACATACATACATACATACATACATACATACATACATACATACATACATACATACATACATACATACATACATACATACATACATACATACATACATACATACATACATACATACATACATACATACATACATACATACATACATACATACATACATACATACATACATACATACATACATACATACATACATACATACATACATACATACATACATACATACATACATACATACATACATACATACATACATACATACATACATACATACATACATACATACATACATACATACATACATACATACATACATACATACATACATACATACATACATACATACATACATACATACATACATACATACATACATACATACATACATACATACATACATACATACATACATACATACATACATACATACATACATACATACATACATACATACATACATACATACATACATACATACATACATACATACATACATACATACATACATACATACATACATACATACATACATACATACATACATACATACATACATACATACATACATACATACATACATACATACATACATACATACATACATACATACATACATACATACATACATACATACATACATACATACATACATACATACATACATACATACATACATACATACATACATACATACATACATACATACATACATACATACATACATACATACATACATACATACATACATACATACATACATACATACATACATACATACATACATACATACATACATACATACATACATACATACATACATACATACATACATACATACATACATACATACATACATACATACATACATACATACATACATACATACATACATACATACATACATACATACATACATACATACATACATACATACATACATACATACATACATACATACATACATACATACATACATACATACATACATACATACATACATACATACATACATACATACATACATACATACATACATACATACATACATACATACATACATACATACATACATACATATGTATGTATGTATGTATGTATGTATGTATGAAAAGTGAGCAAAAGAAAGCCAGATGCAAATTCATGGAAAATCCATTTTGCTTCGGAAAAAGTTTGCTGGATCCACCAAAATCTGGCACTCTTCGAGCGACAAAACAAGAATTAGATGAGCACTTCCGTTTGGCGTTCAAAGATCCTCTTGGCGATTCAGAGCTGCCGGAAAGAACCGATTTTCCCGAAGTACAGTTGCCGAAAGTGGCTTTCGACGGTGGAGAGATAAAGATGAATGAAGTATCTCAGTTTCTAAAAAAAACGAGGAACAAATCTGCCCCAGGTCCCAACGGCATTCCATATTTGTTATACAAGAGATGCCCAGGCGTGCAAAAGCTGCTCTACAACCGTTTAAAGATTGCATGGCGATCTAGATGCGTAGATAGGGAATGGCAAAAGGCGGAGGGAGTTTTTATCCCCAAAGAAAAAGATTCGGTCAATATCAACCAATTCCGACCAATCTCACTTTTGAACGTGGAGGGAAAAATATTTTTCGCTGTTCTGGCCAAAAGGCTCACGGATTTTGCAATTCGTAATGAGTACATTGACAGATCCGTGCAAAAAGGAGGAGTCCCCGGAGTACCGGGATGTATCGAGCACTCATCCATGATTTGGGAGGCCATCAAAAGAGCAAAACAAAACCAACTCAGCCTGCATGTGGTCTGGCTTGATTTAGCAAACGCGTACGGGACTGTTCGCCATCAATTGCTCTGGAAGACACTCAAAAGGCACAATGTTCCAGAATTCCTCATCGATGTTCTGCAACAGTATTTTCGCCGTTTTAGGCTACGTCTGTCAACATCGACGTGCTCCACAGAGTGGTTCAACTTGCGGGTCGGAATCGCTATGGGGTGTTCAATTTCTCCCATCCTATTTGTTCTGGCTATGCAATTATTGCTCGGTTCGATTGCATCTCGGGTTCAGGATGTTTACCTGGGAAAAGGAATTTTCATGCCATCAATAAAAGCCTTCATGGACGACACTACTCTTATCTTGAATCACTGCGGCGAAATGCGCCGTATTCTTCAAAATTTCAACGACTTGTTGTCCTGGTGTGGAATGAAGTTCAAGCCAACCAAATCGAGAAGCCTTTCTTTGCGACATGGAGAGATTGATGGTTTTGTCTCATTCTCGGTGGCTGGTTGCGAAATCCCAACAATCCAGCAAGAGCCTGTGAAAAGCTTGGGAAGATGGTACAACGTCTCCATGAATGATGTGAATCGGAGCAGCATCGTTCTGCAGGGCTTGGTTGAGGACCTGAGGAAAATCAATTCAACCGAGCTGCAGGGAAAGTTCAAGGTATGGCTGGTACAGTTTGTTTTGATACCGAGGTTGCTATGGCCATTAACAATCTATGAGATATGTTTATCTCACGTGGAGCGAATGGAGAAAAAAATGAACTGCTGCATTCGGAAATGGCTGGGACTTCCACCGGCGTTAACAACTTTAGCTCTATACAGTAAGTCAGCTAAGTTAGCTCTTCCATTCAAGTCCCTAGTAGAAGAGTACAAGATTAGCAAGATACGGACACAGTTGATGCTGGACAACTCTTCAGACCCATGTATCGTGAATGTGGGCCCATCAGTTGGATCGGGAAAAGGCTGGACTGCATGGAGGGACATCCGTGAAGCCGAGGGATCTTTGCAATGGTCTGAAAAGCTCGGAGCAGTGCAACCGGGACGGCTCGGTCTGGGTTGGTTCCATCATGTGTGGTGGTCTAAGGCCTCGTCGCAGGAAAGGACAAACATGATTATTCAAGACAGAAGGCGAGCAATGGAGTTGGAAAGAGTGCAGTTAGGTGCTCAGATGTCGCAACAGGGCGATTGGACTAGATGGGAGGCGGCAGTTCAACATTCGATGACATGGAATGATTTGTGGCGTTACTCGCCCATCCGCCTATCTTTTGTGATTAGAGCGATGTATGATCAACTGCCGACAGCTTCGAACTTAGTGAAGTGGGGAAAGCTTGAAAATGAAGCCTGCAGGCTGTGTGAAAAAACAGAAACTCTGATTCATATTCTCTCATGTTGTCCGTATGCTTTGGCAAAGGGAAGATACACGTGGCGCCACAATGAGGTTCTAAGAGAGATACTGGGCATTATCAAGGAGAACTGCAGACTAGCCAATTCGATGCAGTTGTGCCCCAGAAGAAAAGTTTATTTCTTGAGAGAAGGCTTGCAGCACTTGGGCCGCAGAAAGGCAAGTACGAGAAGAGAATCGTTGCTTGATGCGGCAAATGACTGGAGGATATCAGCAGACTTAAAAGATGAAGACTGCTTTCCGGAATTGGTTCGCAGCAGCGGATTGAGACCGGACATTGTCATTTTTTCCAGTTTGGCCAAGACGTTGCTGTTCATCGAATTGACAGTGCCATGGGAAAGCAACATGGAAGCCTCAAATATCTTGAAAGAAGAGCGTTACAGAATCCTTGCCCAAGATTTGGAGCGTGCGGGATATAGAGTCGAGATTTTTCCAGTTGAAGTAGGCGCCAGGGGTTTAGCCGGTCGCTCACTCGTCAAATTGCTTGTGGCTCTCGGAATGTCGGGTCGGAAAAAAACTCAAGCTATCAAGAAAATAGCTGAAAGAGCAGAAACAGCTTCTTTTTGGATATGGATGCAAAGGAATGAAAAAGGAGATAATAAATTTAAACAGCCACTTCTGGCTTCCGTACAACAGTGTTAGCTCCTCCTTTGTTTACAAGTTCAGGGACGAAGTCGCGTTATGGCTGCCGGCGAAAGTTTCGGTTGTTTGCAATAGAAGGAAAGTTGCTGGCGTTTAGAAAATAATCGAAACAATGTTTCCTGCCATCATGGTTTGTGGTGTTTCTCGTTTGGTGAAAGTGATGGCATGGCTCGAAGTTCCGGAGGTGAATGTTTCTTTCGGTATCGGAATCTGGCGGTTTGGTGGATGCTACAGTTACTACATGCTCAAGTTCCGGCGTTTGAAAGACAGTTTCTCATCTTGTTACAGTTGCTTGACGGTTTCAAAATGACTTCTTGGTTCTGGTACTTTGAAGATTTGCCGGTTATCTGGTTCTGGTCGGAAACGGCATGTGATACACAAATTTCGTCAGGGGGCGGCCGTCTGATCAACGGTCGTGGCCCGCCCTCCCGTGGTAGCGTCAGGAAAAGGGCCGAAACGCTGGGAGGGTCTTCCTCTGAAGACCTCTGACGAACTTGCTCGAAGAAGAGTTTTCACATACATACATACATACATACATACATACATACATACATACATACATACATACATACATACATACATACATACATACATACATACATACATACATACATACATACATACATACATACATACATACATACATACATACATACATACATACATACATACATACATACATACATACATACATACATACATACATACATACATACATACATACATACATACATACATACATACATACATACATACATACATACATACATACATACATACATACATACATACATACATACATACATACATACATACATACATACATACATACATACATACATACATACATACATACATACATACATACATACATACATACATGCCTGTATACATTGAAATTTGAAGCTTCCATAATGTTAGCTGTGAGATGTTTTTTGATTGATTCATACTTGCATACAGCCGACAATAAAATATTTGTTCTGTCAACAAACGTCTCATTTACATTCATCAACATAATTATCATCACCATCCTGGATCACATTTTCCATTCGCCGTCTCCACCATCATCATCCACAACATTCATATTTTTTTTTCTAGTTACTACTATCAACACCACATCGCCATTATATACTACTATCAACACCTCATTGCCATTATTTACTACTATCAGCACTACGTTTCAACCACAAACTACTATCAGATCCACCTTTCGATCTTATATTATCAGCACCACCGTTCCATTATATACTACTATCAGCACCACCTCTTCATCAGATACTACTATCAGCACCACCTCTCCATCATATACTACTATCAGCACCCCCTCTCCATCATATACTACCATGAGCATTACTCTCTCCATTATATACTACTATCAGCACCACCTCTCCATTATATACTACTATCAGCACCACCTCTCCATCATATACTACTATCAGCACCACCTCTCCATTATATAACATCACCGCGTCAAATCGTCTTCACCCGTATCACGATCTCCATCTCGTTCAAGACTAGAGTACCAAGGAAAGGTGCCTACATGCTTTTAGACATCACGATTCCACCACAATCCTGCGCCATCATAAACATGTCCCGTTCCTTCTCTGGCGCACCCAATAAAAAATTCCCGGTAATCGATGCTGCCACCAGTGTATTGTCTCCCGCTTCCACGGGGGGGTTTTATGGAAAAGTTGAAATAATAAACTTGCCTGCCTCCGGCGCTTATTGGACTTGTACTTTTTTCCGAATGAGATGATCAACGTTTTATCGGAATTACACGGAAATGTAGGTTTCCTTTATTTCACACCAACGCACAAAGTCGGTTGCAGATATTTATTCTTAAACTGTCCGATATAATTTGAGGAGGTTTAAAAGTTTATGTTATAATATTTTCCTGAATGTCAAAATAGTAATGTGTCAGTTTTGATCCTTTTTGATATTTTAATCTTCGAAATTGAAAGTCTTTTCCAGTCAATCATGGAAAGGACTGTTTGTCACAAAAGAAGAAAACAAGAACGGACAGTTTGTTTGATATGTCAAAGTAGAACAATAATTTAACCCCCCCACCTTTTTCCTAAATAATAAAGAAGTAGATGAAGAATAAAACAAAAAAAAACTATAATATAAAGATAACAAATGAAAGCGACAGAGAGAAAGAGAAAAAAGAAAAAAGAGAGAAAAAAAAGAGAGAGAGAGAGAGAGAGAGAGAGAGAGAGAGAAGGAGCGAGTATAGTGCAAACTCATTAGGGGGGAAATTGACTTTGTTAGTGCTAAAGTTTGATGTTCGTCAGAATGCAAGCGATGAAATTTCCACGTTAAAACGTTTATCTTGCATCTCGCTGTCACGTGGTATGTCACGTGGTATAATTCGATGCTGCGTTGCCACAAATTGAATTTTTTTCTTCACCTAATGTTGTTTTTATTTTATCTTTTTTTTGTTTTTTATAAAACACGGTATTTTTATTGTTGATCTTTTTTAAAATAAATCGAATGAATAAATTTGTAATTTGCAAGATAGTAAAAATACAAAATGTCAGTCATTTAAAAAAAAAAATTTTGTTAAAAACAACAAAAAAATAAATATTTTTCGGGTCACACTTCGGAAGTTATTCTCGAGTGATCGTAACATTTTATTAGCAATAAAATTTTTTTAACAACAACATTTTATTGACAATAAACCAAAATGAAGTTTGTATTACAAAACAAAACTAACATTACAGAGTTATATTAAAGCAATTGTAATTATACTTTACACTTTACATTTATAGATGGGTTTGCGTGTAACGTAATGTTATGAAAAGGAAAGATACTCGAACCTTCTTCTTTAAGGGTTTGTCAGACCGTATAAAAATCGTTTACATGTGGAAGTACAAAGACGATAATAGAAAACCTTTAATATCGAAAGACAATATTTTATACAGGTTTGAAGAGAGCTTCAATGAACTCCATATTGTTATCTACAAGCGACAAGTCACATTTGAATTTCCAAAACTCGTTTTATTTACGGAAAGATTCACATCCACGCACAGCCCGCCATCCACGCACAGCCCGCCATCCACGCACAGCCCGCCATCCACGCACAGCCCGCCATCCACGCACAGCCCGCCATCCACGCTCAACCCGCCATCCACGCACAGCCCGCCATCCACGCACAGCCCGCCATCCACGCACAGCCCGCCATCCACGCACAGCCCGCCATCCACGCGCAGCCCGCCATCCACCCGACGAAGACATCTTCAGCGAGCCATGCCACGGATGGCATGAGATTGCACGGCGATGCAAAGGACGGCACTGTACGCTTGAGTGCCCGGTGGCAGAAGGAATTTTATGTAACAACGTGACCACGATATTATTACTTCGCTACTATAAACCATCTACAGCTTTTTTTCTCTATTCTCTCTTTTTCTCACAATCTTTCTCACTCACAATCTTTCCTTCTCTATCTTTCTCTCTCTCTCTTTCCCTCTCTATCTCTCTTTCTTTCTCTCTCTATTTCTCTTTTTTCTTTTTTTCTTTTTCTTTTTTTTCTCTCTTTCTCTTTCTCTCTTTCTCTCTCTCAGTCTCGTTGTTCTATATTTTCCCTCTTTCTTTCTTATTCTCGTTTTCTCCTATTTCTATCTTACTCTTCTTTTCTTACTTTATCTTCTTCTCCATCTCTCCATCTTGAATCATTTTTTCCCCCATCTGATTCCTCTATCAGGAACGAATGTCATGCATACAAATGTTTTTACTTTCATTCTCTTTATTTATTATTATTATTATTATTATTATTATTATTATTATTATTATTATTATTATTATTATTATTATTATTATTATTATTATTATTATTATTATTATTATTATTATTATTATTATTATTATTATTATTATTATTATTATTTTTATTATTATTATTATTATTATTATTATTATTATTATTATTATTATTATTATTATTATTATTATTATTATTATTATTATTATTATTATTATTATTATTATTATTATTATTATTATTATTATTATTATTATTATTATTATTATTATTATTATTATTATTATTATGACTATAATTAATTTTTATTCATCATTAACCAATTACCATAAGTAGTTTAACATTGTCAATTTAATAAAAATGTTTTACACAAGAAGACTTTTTCGCTTTCTTAATTTCACGTCTTAAACCTTACTAAGTCATCCAGATCAACAACACATATGCTAGTAATTCATACACATCAACAACACATATGCTATTAATTCATACACATCAACAACACATATGCTAGTAATTCATACACATCAACAACACATATGCTATTAATTCATACACATCAACAACACATATGCTAGTAATTCATACACATAAACAACACATATGCTAGTAATTCATACACATCAACAACACATATGCTAGTAATTCATACACATCAACAACACATATGCTAGTAAATCATACACATCAACAACACATATGCTAGTAATTCATACACATCAACAACACATATGCTAGTAATTCATACACATCAACAACACATATGCTAGTAAATCATACACATCAACAACACATTTGCTAGTAATTCATACACATCAACAACACTTTTAGTTCAGAGGACCACATCAACAGTTAACTAAACGATGGATGGCCGGATTGAAATTACGTAATTAATAAAACTAAAAATATGTAGGAGACAATTTTCTAAACTCATTAGTTAAAAAAGACAGTAACTTTCAATTTTTGAAACAGCTGCTCCCAGTAATGCTACTAAACGAATCAACAAACTTCTTGGCATCCAGTTTCAGATAAAGATGAGTGAGTGTCTGATGAAATTTAACATTCATAAAGAGTCAGGAAAATCAAGTTAAATAAATGATCGCTTTAAGTCGCTGTTGGTCACTTAACGATTTTATTGTCAAAATTCAGCAATCAGTTTAATAAACAACTCATTACACACTTCGAGTTCCATTGTATCTACAAAGCTTTGGCGGGTCGG
>OZ022241.1:37609531-37641632 GCA_963978895.1 Erpobdella octoculata
ATGAGGATGAGGATGAGGATGAGGATGAGGATGAGGATGAGGATGAGGATGAGGATGAGGATGAGGATGAGGATGAGGATGAGGATGAGGATGAGGATGAGGATGAGGATGAGGATGAGGATGAGGATGAGGATGAGGATGAGATGAGGATGAGGATGAGGATGAGGATGAGGATGAGGATGAGGATGAGGATGGTGATGTGGATGAGGTGGATGAGATGGATTGATGATGAGGTGATGATGATGATGATGATGATGATGATGATGATGATGATGATGATGATGATGATGATGATGATGATGATGATGATGTGATGATGATGATGATGATGATGATGATGATGATGATGATGATGATGATGATGATGATGATGATGATGATGTGATGATGATGATGTGATGATGATGATGATGATGATGATGATGATGATGATGATGATGATGATGATGATGATGATGATGATGATGATGATGATGATGATGATGATGATGATGATGATGATGATGATGATGATGATGATGATGATGATGATGATGATGATGATGATGATGATGATGATGATGATGATGATGATGATGATGATGATGATGATGATGATGATGATGATGATGATGATGATGATGATGATGATGATGATGATGATGATGATGATGATGATGATGATGGATGATGATGATGATGATGATGATGATGATGATGATGATGTGATGATGATGATGATGATGATGATGATGATGATGATGATGATGATGATGATGATGATGATGATGATGATGATGATGATGATGATGATGATGATGATGATGATGATGATGATGATGATGATGATGATGATGATGATGATGATGATGATGATGATGATGATGATGATGATGATGATGATGATGATGATGATGATGATGATGATGATGATGATGATGATGATGATGATGATGATGATGATGATGATGATGATGATGATGATGATGATGATGATGATGATGATGATGATGATGATGATGATGATGATGATGATGATGATGATGATGATGATGATGATGATGATGATGATGATGATGATGATGATGATGATGATGATGATGATGATGATGATGATGATGATGATGATGATGATGATGATGATGATGATGATGATGATGATGATGATGATGATGATGATGATGATGATGATGATGATGATGATGATGATGATGATGATGATGATGATGATGATGATGATGATGATGATGATGATGATGATGATGATGATGATGATGATGATGATGATGATGATGATGATGATGATGATGATGATGATGATGATGATGATGATGATGATGATGATGATGATGATGATGATGATGATGATGATGATGATGATGATGATGATGATGATGATGATGATGATGATGATGATGATGATGATGATGATGATGATGATGATGATGATGATGATGATGATGATGATGATGATGATGATGATGATGATGATGATGATGATGATGATGATGATGATGATGATGATGATGATGATGATGATGATGATGATGATGATGATGATGATGATGATGATGATGATGATGATGATGATGATGATGATGATGATGATGATGATGATGATGATGATGATGATGATGATGATGATGATGATGATGATGATGATGATGATGATGATGATGATGATGATGATGATGATGATGATGATGATGATGATGATGATGATGATGATGATGATGATGATGATGATGATGATGATGATGATGATGATGATGATGATGATGATGATGATGATGATGATGATGATGATGATGATGATGATGATGATGATGATGATGATGATGATAATGATAATGATAATGATAATGATAATAATAATAATAATAATAATAATAATAATAATAATAATAATAATAATAATAATAATAATAATAATAATAATAATAATAATAATAATACATGTCATTATTGAAATTAAAGAAGAAAAGAAACAATACACAATAATAATAATGACAATAATAATTATAACAATAATAATAATAATAAAAATATCTAGTGATTTAGTTTCATTTGGATTACTTTGTAAGTTGTTAATTTTGCGATGATTTGATTGGTCGGACGATTTGTGCGACTTTAAGAAGTTCTTCTCCAAATTGTCATCTTCGTATTCATTCAATTTGACCTTAAAAGTTAAATTTTAAAAATAAAATTAAATCACAAATATAATTACAAAATTACTACAAAGTAAAACATGTTTCATTAATCTTTTACTTTGTTTTCATTATAATTTCTTGTATAAGATAATCACCACAATTCTTACTGCATTAAAGCTAAATTTGTGATAATAAGATTAAATATTTTACATTAAAGCTCTATTCGTGATAAAAACGTTACATATTTAGCCATAAAATAGCATTTTTACAATCATTAAATATTCAATACCTTAAAGTCACATTTACTTTTAAATATTTAAAAACAAAACATCGAATTAAAAAGACTTTCAAACTGAGAAAAAAATCTTTTAAAATTAAATTCAAAATTTTTTTCTGAAAAAGTTTTTTCTCCACTCAAAATGAAATTCTTTTTAAATGGACTATTGTTGGAAAATAAGGAATGTGACATTATGGCTTGTGTCGAATTACGTTTGTTGGGTTTAAATTGTGCACATGCGTCGCAAGTGTTGCGTTTCGAAAAAAAAGAAAAGAAAAAATTCAGACAGAAAATGAAAGTTAAAAAAAATCGTTTTAGAGTAAATAATTAGGTCTTTTTACTTTAAAATATGCAAATTATTTTGAGCAGCTGTGAAATTCAATTTTATGATAATGCAAAGGCTTTAAAAATCAGAACTTGAAATAAAAGTAGACATAATGGTTATTTTACTTAAAAATAAATGTAGACCAATATTTTCTATTTATTTCTCTCATTTATTATTACTTTTAAATAACCATTTCATTTGAAAACATCAATTATAAAAATATTCAAAAAATTGAAATTCGTCCCTAATACAAACTTTTCGACTTTTAAACCTCAAAATGTGCATACGTGTGGTATGTAAAAAATACGGCATTCTGGGTGAGGAGATCCCCCTTACACTTGCAAGCCGTATCGAATAGATAACGCCCTCTTGGTGGGAGCTCACACTTATACCTGTAACCATATATAACTAACAGATACAGTACCTTCGGTGGGAACTTCCACTTATACTTGCAACCATATACGTCGCATCTAACAAATACAGAACCTCGGGCGAACGAGCCCTCCCCTTTATACTTGCCAATCCCAATGACCCCGGTTGAACTTAAGGCAAAGATCGTCCGTAAATCAAGCGTACGTCTCACCACCACAAGATACCATCAACGCCCCTGGCAACAAAGGAAAAAAAACTAATCAATCATCATATAATTTAAAAAGTCCATTTTTATCATCACCGCTTTCTTGGCGACCTGCAGGTGGTCTTTCTCTCTCAGGGCCCGCCTGTTCAGGTTACGCCGCCTGGCGAGACAGAAGAGAACGGTTGCTATGGTGAGGAAGATGACGACGATGAAGACAAAAGCAAGGATGACTGTGAGCAGGAATGGGGTGTTCTTTGAGATGCTCAACGAGTGCCCTGATCTTCCACTGTTCACTGAGTTGCTCGGCTCTGTTCGTCCGGACGTATGGGAAGAGATGGTGGAAGAATGTTTGATAAATTCCAAGTAAATTAAAATTCATTTAATTATTAAGTTGTTATACATAATTAATATTTACTAATAAATCTAGAAGTGTTTTTTTTGGAATAATTTGATCAAATTCTGAACAAAAAGAAGCAACTGCTGGGCTTATAATTTCTTAAGCTGAGTTACACACTGACCGGTTTTTTTATCCAGCTGTTGTTCGCCTGAACTGCTGCATAAGTTATGATAATTTATTTGGTGCCAGAGACCATGACACACTTTGCTAGTTCTCTTTAAACAACTGAGTTACGTGAACGAAAGCCCAAATATATCTTGAAACTATTATAATTTGAGACAAAACAGCAGCAGGTAGCCTATAAACTACCATTTATAATTAGCATAAAGTACTTTGTAAGACACTAACTGCACTTCCGAGGCTTTATGCATTTGTTTTAACTGCAAGTCGCTTTTTCACCGGATTATGATATAATGAACTTTTTATGTCATAAAGACTGATCAATGAACAAATGAAGCGCTTTCTCATCGGTCCACTCCATCGTAATTTCTATTGTTTAAAATAAACAAACCAATCATCCAATCAGCGTGAGTTTTCTCAACCAGTTGTGGAGAGAAATAGAACATGCATCGGCCGGCAAAAACCGGCACCAGAATCTGGACGTGCATAAATTAACATAATTTCTGGACCCGGTTTTCGTGACACACACTCCAGATTCTGGTGCCGAACGACTGGTACCAGCGAAAACTGGTCAGTGTGTACTGGGCTTTATAGCCATGCTATATATCATTCTAAAAATATGTCTGAAAAAAATATATGCAAATTAAAATAAAATTACGAAAATAAAACCTAAAAAAAAAATAAAATAAAACAAATTCCAGCTTATTTAATATATGTTGTTAACAAAAATAATTGAAAAAAAAACTAGAAATAAAGTTATTGTATTTACAAGATTTTTGTTCAAAAATATTTGATTAAATTTTAAAAAAAATGTTCTGAAAATAATATTTGATGTGTCAATGTGAATGAAAATAACTGAGGAAGCCATCCATCCATCTTGATATTTCAATAAAAAGATCAAAAGACCTGACAGATGAAGGGGAGGGGGAGTTACAGATGGATCGATGGTGATATGAATGACTGCACTGGCCGTACGCGGTGATTTTCCTGAATCTCTAACCCTGACTGGGACTTTGAATGTTGTGTTGTGAGCCAGGCTGGTCAGGTCGGATTTAACGCTCAGTTGGCCCGTTTGCTGATCGAGTGTGAAGTAGTCTGAGACCCTCTTGTGACTAGACGCCTCTTTCGGGTGCTTAGGTTGGGGGTGTTTGCGGTGCCTAACGTGGTCCGTCGGCGCCGGTGTGTCGGAGAAGTCCACTTCTTCGTTCGGTGGAAAATGAACTTTGCTGACCTCTTCTGTTTCATCTTCTTCCTCTTCTCCATCACGGCTTTTTGATTTATGCTTCTTATCTGCATGAACGTCGACCATCTCAAATACAAGCTCTGCGTTCTCGCCGGAGTCTGCATCTGTAGCGTAGAACTAAAAACAAAATAATAAATAAGATTTAAGATTTTTAATTCTATGTTATTTTTAATTATATATAATTTTTAATTATATATTATTTTTAATTATATATTATTTTTAATTATATATAGTTTTTAATTATATATTATTTTTAATTATATATTATTTTTAATTATATATTATTTTTAATTATATATTATTTTTAATTATATATTATTTTTAATTATATATTATTTTTAATTTTATATGGTCTTTAATCGAATATTATTTTAAATCATATATTGTTTTTATTTATATATTTTTAATCATATATTATATTTAATTATTTATTATGTTTAATTATATATGTGTTTTTTTAATTATATACTATTTTTAACTATATATTAATTATTTTTAGTTAGTTTTCAATGACTGCGAAAGCAGACAACTGCAGAATTGGTTTACGATAAAACACTAATAGGAAGTTACGCACGTTTAGTCTAAACGGGGAATGTAATTGTAGGTGGACGACATCAATCAGACCGTGAAATTACTTGGAAAAAATGGGAAAATTAGACCCCACGCTGCGTTTTTGCTTCTATGCTATAAAATAAATAAAATGTCACATGCTCTGCTATTTCTATTAAACTTGTATTTATTAGAAATCGATTAATTAAATTAAATAGTAGATTTTGATAAATGATTTGTTGTGTTAGAATCGGAAATTCGAGAATGTCAAACATTTGCAAAAGTGTTAAAAAATGATGAAAAAATATCAAATGGTTATTTTGATTTTTATCTCGATTTCTTTAAATATTATTTAAAATATTTTTAACTCTTAATGTGTTAAACTAACAAACAAACCAACAAATGAACCAGAGAACAAATGAACGAATAAAAGAACGTCTAACAACAAAGATGTAATAAATGACCGAATGACAACAGTATGTAACCGTTAATTAATCTCACCACGTCATCATCACCTTCCATCCATCTATCCATTTTTTTGTTCCCCTCCTTTTTCCTGTCTATCTATCCATCAATCCATCCAATCGTCCGTCGATCAATACGTCCGAAGCCTCCCATTTCTCAGAGTCCTTATTCATCTCATTCACTGCAACTGATGTAGCCTCTCTAGCTATGCAAATCAGTCAGTGTCAATGCATTTACATAGCTGAAAACTGTTTACACTAGGGATGTCACGGGTAGTACTTTTTGGAGTTTTCGGGTTCGGGTTCGGGTTCGGGTTTGTGAAACTAGAGTTTTCGGGTTCGGGTTCGGGTTCGGGTTTGTGAAACTAGAGTTTTCGGGTTCGGGTTCGGGTTCGGGTTTGTAAAACTCAAGTTTTCGGGTTCGGGTTTGGGTTCGGGTTTGTGAAACTCAGGTTTTCGGGTTCGGGTTCGGGTTCGGGCTTTTAGTTTTCCAAAAACCGGGTTCGGGTTCGGGTTCGGGTACTGGCTTATGATTTCAAATTCCTGGATTGATTTTAAATTTACCTAGTGTATATACATATACAAACGAGAGCGATCAATTTATACATTGGACATTACACGTATTGAATAAACTCTAACAAGTTATTTTTTTAGCTTTCCAAATAATGTGATTTCTTTGGCCGAAGGAGGCTTAATTATTTTAGTTCGTTCGTGGCTCGGTCCGGCCAGATAATCAGGGGGATTAGTGGTCTAGCTTACACACTCACCAATAAAATGACCTATTTGTGTTATTTGTTACGCAAAGGTGATAATGTTTGCAGGACTTGCGATTAGCATAATACGTTACCTCTTAAATTATTGTAATTTATTAATTTTTTTCGCGGCTCGGTCCGGTCGGGCAATCAGGCGGATTAGTGTCCTAGCTTACACATTTGCCAATAAAATAACTGTGGCGCATAGATCATTTATAGAGTTTGCCAGTTAAAGTTTAGGATTATGCAAGATTATATTTATAACAAAGGGTCTTTGTTATATCAGAAAAACTTTGAGTATATGAATGAATAAATATAAGGTTATATAACTGAAGTAAAAAGTTTAGAGTCATGGCTATCCGCGATTTCTTCGACCGAAGGAGGCTTAATTATTTTAGTTCGTTCGTGGCTCGGTCCGGCCTGATTATAATCAAACGGATTAGTGGTTTAGTTTACACAATCACTAATAAAATGACGTATTTGTGTTATTTGTTACGCAAAGGTGATAATGCAAAAATTCTACGCTCGCGATTAGTATAATATGTTACGTCAACAAAACTTTTAATTTATTAATCTCTAAGACACAGCTTTTATAAAGATTTATTTGTTCACAACTCCGAGTTCGGGTATTAGGCTTATAAATTTTCGGGTTCGAGTTCGGGTTCGGGTATCAAGTTTTCACATTTTCGGGTTCGAGTTCGGGTTCGGGTATCATGTTTTCTCATTTTCGGGTTCGGGTTCGGGTTCGGGTATCAAGTTTTCACATTTTCGGGTTCGGGTTCGGGTTCGGGTACCAAATTTTCACACTTTCGGGTTCGAGTTCGGGTTCGGGTATCAGAAAAAGACCGGGTAGTACCGAACTCGGGTTCGGGTTCGGGTACCCGTGACATCCCTAGTTTACACATATGTAAATGTTAGCAGTCCATGTGTGTGTTTAAATGTTTTGTTGTTGTAAATAATCTAGAAATGTCGGGGTTTCATAAAAGAAAATCTTTAGAAATTAAAAATTTTTTTTAGAAACTTTAACCCGATTAATTATATAAACAAATTAAAACAAACTACTGTTAAAATAATTTTTAAGCAATAAAAATAATAGGAGTTCCGACTCAAGGACGAGAGTAACCTTAACCCCATATATCCCTGGAAACAAATCTTGTGTGGGAAAAATAATCCCGTCCATGTTTGCCCATCCACACCTTTAAAAAAATAGGCCCATCCCTATCCCTACGTTGGAAAACGATCAAGGACATTTTTACTTTCTGTAAAGCTTCCTACATTACTTGTAAATACGTGTAATAAAATCAAGATCTGTGTTTAACCAGAACAAACGAATCTTTTTGTTTTAAAAACATGTTATTTATAATTATTTCATAGCGACATTCCGGTCAGTTATTGTTTCCTGTTTCCTCATTAATTAATTTTTGTAATTGCAGCTGTAACTGTAACTGTAACTGTAACTGTAACTGTAACTGTAACTGTAACTGTAACTGTAACTGTAACTGTAACTGTAACTGTAACTGTAACTGTAACTGTAACTGTAACTGTAACTGTAACTGTAATTGTAATTGTAATTGTAATTTCCTCAAAGCGTTACAAATAAATAGAGAGGAGCAGAATAATAACAAATAAATATTTGTTATAAAATGCATAAAATGGTCAGTTCAGTCTATTTAAACGACGAGAACAGCTAGCAAATTGTAAATTGAACAATAATAGCATGATTGATCATCGCTCGTGTAATTTGCTTGTTCGTTTGGCGTCATAAATTACCAAAAAAATTAACTTTACATAAATTAATAAAAAAGATTTTAACTTCAATTTTCCCGTTTTAATCAGTAACTAGGTAGAAATTTCAGAGTTTATGACCAAACAATTCAACAACACCTTAACCCTTTAACCAACTGCCCCTCTTAATCGTCTCTTCTTTTACTCGCACCTCCCCCGTAACCTCACTTCACCCCCACCTGTCTCCTTCCATCTTTCACTCAGTTCTCAAGCGATAATTTCCCTCCATGTAAAGTGGCTCACTGACTGCCAAGTCTCCTCCTTCACGTCTGACAGCTGCAAAAATATTCCCCATGAAGTATCTTCCGATGGCCACCACCAGCTACGAATGTTTGCGTCTCATCACCATGGTTACTCTATATGTTTCTATATTTTTATTTCTTCTTCAAAATACATTTTAAAGCCAGTAATCTACGTGAGCAGGATGGACGTAATTAAACAAAAAACTCTGAATAACTAAAGCGGAAGCGTTTTAAAACCTCATCAAACTAAGATGGGTGTTTTTTTTTCTTCCAATTATTCTAATATATCGGAGGAAATTTATTTAAAAAGAACGCAGGAAAGGCCAACTGGAGGTGAAATGAAATAAAAAACGTCTTACAGACATTTCTAGGAAGAAGGAGACGTCTTTAAGAAATATATAAAAAAAAAATCGAAAATTGTTTGGCGCCAGTGCTGTGTTTTCTGTTTTCATCTGTGTTGACGACGGTCTTATGGATGTGTAAGCTTTTTCCAGTCTTTTTTCTTTTTCTTTTGGATTTCTGAAGTTTATTTGAATTTTTTTTCTGTTTCTTATGGATGCGGGAATTTTATCCGTATTTTCTTTCTTTCTTAAGAAACATCTTGAAAAATGTTTTCTTTAACACGTTCCTGGAAACGTCCGTTTGATGATTTTCTCCTTAAATAGCAGCTAGTTGGGTCACCAGGTTTTTTTAGAGATTTTCAAAAATTTGTAGTTTTTTCTAAAAGGCTTAAAGTTCACCATGCCAAACTTCATGCAGATGCCTTAATTTGTTTTGGAGTTATTAAAGAACAAACACCACCCATTTGTGTGTTATATATTTATTTGTCCGTTCCAAGGACGGATGTTTTAACATTACGATGAAAAGATATCGAATTAATTTAAGTTATATAAATAATTTTATTTATTTATTAATTTTTAAAATTTGTTTAAGCAATTATTTATTAAATTAATTTGTCAGAGATACCAAAGCGTCTCGCACAAAAAGTCTTACACATAGTCATTCTGGGCTATTAAATCATTTAAATCAAATAAAAGAACAAATGATATTTCTTCGATAGGAGAGGATGGAATAATAAATTAATAATTTTGAATTTTTTAAATTAATTGAATTTATATTTATTTATATAATCTATTTATTTTTCATAGATATCAGAACATCTTACATATAGTCATGCTGGGCTATTATATTACAGAATGATTGTTTGTTCGGAATATTTTTAACAACATTTTTGCTTTTCGTATGCATAAATGAATACTTAATTGTATTTTATTTAAAATTATTTTGAAACAAAATAAATTTGAATTTATTATTGGATTAAAAACCGAAAATCTTTAAAGTAAGTTTTTAAAAATTAGATTTTCTAGAGTGCAATAAATATTATTTAAGCGCCTGCAAACGAATAGAATGGTTTTTTTCTGGAATAATTTGCATCAGGGCTTGGAAATTTAATTTGAAATTAATTCCTACGGACATTGAAGAAATACCATATTTACGATATTGAGGTTGCCAGTAGACGTAAATAAGCCAAGTTGCTAGTCCGTATTGCTGGTTGGCATGCGTCGGTGAGCAAGTGGAAACTGTGAGATGGTGATGATGAAGTGGAATGGGAAAACATGGAAAGAGAGTAAGAAAATTACCTTAATGGTGTTAAAATACTAGCAGACAGAGAGAGGGAGAGATAGAAAAAGAGAGATAGAAAAAGAAAGATAGAAAATAAATTGTGAAGAAAAAGAGAAAAAGAAAAAAAGAAAAAGAAAAAGAAAAAAAAGAAAAAAAAGAAAAAAAGAAGAAGAGACAGATTAAGTTGAGAGTACAATATTCAAAAAGGATGGAAGCAACATGAACTTCTGCTTAAAAACAAACTACCAACAAAAAGTTGAGAACATAAAAATAATTGAGAGAGAATGTAAGCGTAAGAGAGCTATGACGTCACGATGGCTTTCACGGACTTGTTTAACGTAAAAGAATTTTTAAATGACTTAAATAATTGCTCCAGTCCAGCAACGCACCTTGTGCGCTCATTCTCTTTCATTTCAATTTCCATGTGAGTTTATGTGTCCGAGTGTGACTGTGTTTCGTAGTGTGTGAGTTGGTGTGCATGTGTGTGGGTGTGTTTATGTATGTAGTAGCGTGCAAGTGTGTGCGTGTGAATTAGTGCGTATGTGTATGTGTTTAAGTGTGTGAGACTTGATTGAAAAGTGAGAAAATAAATAAACTGCAAACAAAACAATGTTTAATTTAAGTTGAATGAGAAGAAATAGAAGAAGAAAATATCACGTGGTCGAAGTAGCCGTGTGTTTGTTTGTTTGTGTATTTGTGTGGTTGGATGGTTGTGTGTTTGTATGTTTGTGTGTTTGTGTGTTTGTGTGTTTGTGTGGTTGTATGTTTGTATGTTTGTAGGTTTGTAGGTTTGTAGGTTTGTGTGGTTGTGTGGTTGTGCGTAAGTCAGTGTACATCTGTAGGTGGATACGTGTTGTGTAGTGCTGGTTCAAGGGTGAGTGAAAAATTTCATTTTATATTTCCAGCATAATGGTGCTCGTAGTAAAGTAAATTGTGCTCCGTCTCAACTACGAAATAAGTATGCTTTCATAGAAATGAGATGTACATGATTTCATAGGTTTAAACCATGAAACCAAACGTGCGTGAATGTATGTCCGTGTTTAAAAGTGACTGCTTGTGATCGTAACTTCCAAATAGAAGTGTGAAAATTTGTCTGGCCTTGTAAGCCTTGAAATATTGGCCACGATTCGCTTTTGTGACGCCCCCTCCTCCCGACATTCTATCAGACTGTACGTGACTACTTTAAACGGCACACATCCGCTTCTTTTATAAACACTTGTCTTTTTTTTTCTTCTCGTAAATTTTAATAAATTTTCAACCATTCAAACAGATGTGCTTCTTTCAGTTTAATTCATCTATCTGTTCATCTGAATGTCCATCTATTTGTCTGTCCATTCATTTGTCTCCCGTTCATCTGAATGTTTATTTATTCCTCTATTCATATATATTTCTGTATAACTTGCCATATTTTTTTCTCCATTCTTCCTTCAATTTCTCCATCTTAATATAAAAAATATAAATAAAAGTTAAAAAAAATTTTATAATTCACTTTTTTATTACCCCCAATTCGGTCCGCGCATCTCCACCGGTCGTTCAATCGTGTCATCATGCAGCCGCTTGTGTTTTTTGCATGTTCTTTGTAAACAACGAAAATGTTTCTCCTCCAAGACAACATGAAACTCGTGCAGCGTAAATTGCCTGGCGCGACATCTGGTGCAGTTTTGTTGACCTGCTCATGACCTCTCGCGTGAACTTTCCACGGACGAAACACCAACACAAACATTCAAGAGTTTTTTTTCTCTATAAAACAATGTTTAATTTTAGACGAAGATCATCATTACATCACAACTTTCTTCAATTCCGTGAATGAAAAGAGCAGTTATGGAGTTCTGTAGAGCAGCTAGAACATTCCAGAGAACTGGAACAACAAGCACCGGGTTAACTCACAGCAAAGTACTCTAAACAAACAATCACATGTTCGAGCTGAAAGAGCGCCACGGTACATATCGAATTTTCATGGAGAAAAGACAATGGGCACAACTGGAGAACGAGAACCACTACCACATCGGCATCGATCAGTGAAGAGCAACTGAAGCATCGGCTAATGAGGTTTGTGCGGCCGACTCAGCTGAGTATAATTGAATTTATGCTGGCGGCCTATTGATTATCTGGCTTTTAATTGCAACCTCCATCACGTCCGCCCATTAAGCCTGCCAGTCGTGTACGTGTCTTTAATAGGGAGCCATTAGACATTTGCTTTTGTTTTTGTAGGTGGCCGATCTGAACACGGGAGGTATGCATGTGTTTGTCTGTTTGTTTGTTTGTGTGTATGTTCAAATGTGTGTGTTTTTTAGATTAGGACATTTTGGACGATGTGCTTATTTGAGTGTTCTGTGATGTGTTTATGTGGCGCGAAACGAGTGTCCGTGTGTTGGCTTTGGGGCAGAGAGGCCGCCAAAAGCACTAGGCTTTCGTGGACACATGGTTCGATTTACCTTAGCCAGTGTCAGTGCTTGACCCCTCCCCCCTTTTTGTGCCGAATATTATTTATACTTATTTTAGTTCTAATGATACTGTTTAGTATTTAGTGAAACCCGATTTAGTATCTTCTGTTTATCGAATATGGTATGGTTTTAAGCGAACCAATCAGAGCGCATGTAAACTCCCGCATTTATTAATTGGCGTACGTTTCTTGGTACAGCGACATTTTTACCGATTAATTCTTGATAAAAATTTCATGGACTTAAGATTAGGTATATCTTTATAGTTTATCAAAATTTGACACACTCGCGATCGAGATTTAGGTAGATAATTGCGTGTTTACATTAGCCTGTTTAATATTAATTGATTTTGATTTTTAGTCGGCGAATCAGATAGGCGGATTGTGATCATGTGATCAGATTTTTTTATGTAAGGCGGCACGCAAAAGCAGTAGTGTCCCTGTCCGGCTGAGTTTTTTGCTAGAGGGAAAGTCCTGTGCAACTTTTCTACGTTACCTCCTTCTCTGATTAACATTTCTAGCTTGTTTTAAGTTAAATAAAGTTCTGCTTAATATCTTCTCCAAGTGATTTTGGTGTCAGCAAGTTTCGAAGGCTCGGCGCTGACAGCCAGTCAGCAGATTCTGTCAGAGCAGTCGAATTGACCTCATTTCAACTAGCAAATAACCATTCTGCGGATGAAACTCACTGGCTATGGTACTGCTGCTGGCCCTTTCTACACAACATCTTTTGTGTGTGTGTGTGTGTGTTGCGTGGTGCTTCTATATGTGCTGTTTGGGTGGTACGTAGTGTGGAAAAACGAAAAAAAAGAAAAGGCATGCCATAGGAATGATGGTTGAGGCAGTTATCTCGAGGCGATTGTTAGGTTGGGTAACAATGCCTGACTTTCTTTTCTTACCATTAACTTCTTTATGCTCCTATTATTTGATGTCTTTGTTGGAGACTTCCTGCCGGTTTGGTCTCAATAAAAAAAACTGTTTTTCTCTTTGAAAAAAAAAATATTTTTCTATTTAAAAGTTCAACTTTTTTCTGAAAATCCCTGCAGAGCAACAGACCGGGATTATTCAAGATAAAACGATCAGATTTTTCAAAAGTCAGAATTCCTTTTTCTCTCTTTCTTTTCCTCTCCGAGCGGGCAGAAGCGGAAGAACTTTTATTTTTGGAGAATTTCTTGACATGCGCGTGAGGGGCGTTCATCATTCATACGCTGATTGACATTTTTTTTGCTTTCTTTTCAAAGCGGAGTAGAAGAAAGAGAATCATTCAGTGGCGGCCATTATTAAAATGCCACTAATTAAGTGACGCAAGCAGGCAAACAGAAAAAAATTCTCCAGAGGCGTCATTATCTTCCCAAGAAGGAGAAGAAAAAGCAACAAGGTTCTTGACAAGTGCACGTCGATGATGATGATGATGATGATGATGATGATGATGATGATGATGATGATGATGATGATGATGATGATGATGATGATGATGGTGATGGTGATAGTGATGGTGATGGTGATGGTGATGGTGATGGTGATGGTGATGGTGATGGTTAAGATGGAGATGGTTAAGATGGAGATGGTTATGGTGATGGTTATGGTGAAGGTGATAGTGATGATGGTGATGCTGGTTATGGTGATGGTGATGGCGATGATGACGACGACGACGATAATGACAAAGTTGATGATGACGACAACTACGAAAATGGTTATGATAAAAATGACTAGAGAAACGGTACAATTATTTACAGGTGTTTCACTCTGTGCAGACAATGTGGTGGGCAAATTGGAATTAGATGACGACGAAAAATTGTAATTATTGTAGTAAAGAGGACATGCAAAAAACGTGCAATAAAGCATGAAAGAAAAAATACAGAGATTGTAGATTTGTTTGATTCATAACGAAGAACATTTACTCATAAATTTGCTCGTGGCAGCCTAATGGTTTTGTTGGCGAAATGCGAAACGGTACAATGTTTTGTTGATTTAATAATAAAAACAAGAATTATAAAAAAAAAACAATACAGATTGATTATAATCATAAATAATAAAAATAATTATTATTATTACAGGAATAATAATAACAATAACAACATCAACAACAAAGTAGATGTTCATAAAATAATAAAATAAAACGCCAAAAGGAGAACTCATAAACACTTCGACAGATTTGTGATCATAAACCATCAGTTTCAGATCGGCCAAGACGTTAACAGACGAACAGTCGAGCAAATATGACCAAATATGGAAGTAATTGACGGGCAAACAAACGAGACAGCGGCCATCTTGTAGGAGCGACATGGCTGCTTTACGACTCTCTGGGTGGGATTGTTTACGATGAATCAAATAATGAAAATAATGCAGTGGCGAGTGAACACAGACAGGCAGGGCAAAGTGTTGTAGGCGGCATTGAAAACATAATGACAGATGTTATTGATGTTGGCACAGGTGATGATGACGATGATGATGTCGATGACGATGACGATGACGATGATGATGATGATGACGATGACGATGATGATGATGATGGGGTAATGGACTGGTGTCACCTTATGAGAACAGCAAATAAAACCTGGACGAATGCAGCGTTCAGTTTGTTGTCGACAGGATACATAAAGGAATAATAGATCGTAATTTCGTATAAAGAAACATGCTAGAGTGTGGTCTTCTACAGAGTTGTCCACGGGTCAGGTCGAATCGCGGGTCAGGTCGGGTCGGGTCGTGGATTTTGAGTGGGTTGGGTCGGGCCAGGTTGGGTTGAGCCAAAAAGATATTTGAAAACTTCTTTTAATGAACAATAATAAATGTACAAGTTATATAGACACAAACACACACACAAACACATTTGATGGCCTGCTGTTTTGATCATTATTTTGAAAATGTAGCTCTTTTACATTGCTCTATATAACTCACTACGTATGTTTCGTCAAAAGCTAAAGTACATTCATTTTTTGAGTGTCACATAGACGAATGAACGGACCAAAGGCAACTTTTACAACGTTGTCAGCTGTCTCTTGTCTATCTTTTATCTCTAAAATCATAGAAAAATTTGTTTAGGAGCAAATAAGTTCTTGTTTAACTACTTTCTCACTTCTTCCTCCTTCCTAGTCTGGTTTTGGATCTGGCCACTCTACTTAAACATTATAATGATCTGATTGTTTCTTCTGACTCTGGTCTCTCTACTCTTCTTTTTTGTCTTGATTTTTCATCAAGACAGTGGATCACTCACTGGTATTGGATGTACTTGAACTAATTTTCAATGTAACTGGTGGCTCATTTTTGTGGCTTAAATAACATCTATCTGGTAGAACATCTTACGTATAGATTGAATCCTCTAAATCTACTGCTGTAGCATTGACTTATGGTGTTCCAAAAGGCTCTATTTTTGGCCCTTTACTGTTCATTCTATATACTTCTGAACTTCCTTTTATTATATATTCTTACTCTCTCGATAGTCAAATATATGCTGATGGCTCTTGCGTTTATTCTACTTTCTCTAACTCTTCCCTTAAGTCTGTTGTTAATCAAATAACTGCCTGCCTTTAATCTATTATCTCCTGTAGTTCTTCTATGTGTCTTTAGCTTTATTCTAATAAGTTTGAATTAATCTACTTCAATAAGTCTTCTAAATCTCTAACTTTGCTTCTTTTGGTTTTGCCACCTCCATCTTCTCTTTCCATCTCTCCTTCTCCTCTGATTCGTAGTTTAGGTTTCCTCTTTGACTCCAACTTGTCTTTAACTCCTCAAATAGTATCTGTTGTTGAATCTTATTATTTCCATGTTCGTCGTAATAAGTAACTTCTTCAACTTCTGGATGATCCTTTTCTACAACTTCTATTCTCTTCTCTCATTCTGTCTCGAATTAACTACTGCAATTGTCTCTATTAAGATCTCCCTGACACTACCCTTCATTCCCTTTCTAAAGCCTTCAATTGTGCTGAACGCTAAGTTTATCGCACCTCTTACTTTTCTCATATATCTTTCCATCTATCGTTCTTCTCCATTGGCTTCCTCTTAAATATAGAATGATTTTTAAAATTTATTTACTAATATTTGAAACTAAAATCTTCCCTTCTCCACTCTGCCAACTAATTTGATACAAATCCCTCTTCTTCCCTGATCTTCCTCTCTTAGTTACTTTTTTTATCTTTACTGCTAAGCATTCTTTTACTAAACGCACTTTTTCCTCAAAAAAACCACATTTAATTTTTGGTTCAGCCAGCCATAATTTAAAATGAATTTAGCTAGGCAACGGAACTGAACTTGCGCCTAACGTCTTAAAAAAGCCCGGGTAACGCCGGGTACCACAAGCTAGCATCATAGAAAAGTAAATTTAAAAAAGGACTGAGACCTTGGCTAATTTATAACATAAATACACACATACATACAAGAATACAGACAGACATCAGAAATTATGTGTAATAATGATCTTAAGACAATATATTTTTGATATCTTATTTAAATTTTAAATGTTAAAAATATTGAAAAGCAAACACCATTGCGGCAACATTCAGATCTATTTATCTCTTCCGGTTTGATGAACTCGCAAATTCATGACGATGATGCAATGATGATGATGATGATGATGATGACGATGACGATGACGATGACGATGATGATGACAAAGATGAAGATGATGATGATAATGGTGATGATGATTAGGAGAAAGAGGAGGAGCAGGAGGAGGATAACGACGGAATTGATATTCTTTCAATTTTTCAGTCATACATGTAGTATATTCTTAATATTCTTGTTCATATTGTTCATACTCGGCTAGTAGAGCGTACGTTACATCACCATCATACATGAACTCCTGATTCGATAGATATTTTTACTTTATAAGCGGAAGGAAGCTGGCCTCATAAAGATGGATGTCTAATCCCAGTTGGAGTGGATTAACTGCCCCTCTAACTTTCTTTATCTCTCTCTTTCTTTTTTTTCTTTTCCATTTCTCTCTTTTTTCTCAGTTTCCTCATTTTTTGTTTATTTCTCTCCGTCTTCTTTCTGCGCATAATTTATTTCCACGTGTACTCAAGAGATGATCTCCGTGCATCATAATCTATGAAATTGAATCCAAACATTAGAAACTCAATGATATATATATTTATTTAGACATTCAGATTGTGAAACGGGTAGAAAGCCCAGATGGTACGTGGATTGGATTGTCGTGGGTATTCAAATGAAAGTAGGAAGTAGTAAGCAACTGATTGGTTATTAAAGTTGGTTTTTAGCTAAGATAGTCAAAATAGTATGATGGCGGCAGGCTGATGTATGGATAGAGAGGTAAGATGTTATTCGGCATAAATGGAAAATAGACAGTTTTATTAATCAGCAGAGATGTACACGCGTGTGGGATTATCCGCAGAAGCGGGATGAGTGCGGAATCCGGACACGGCATAAAATGTATTTTAGCATTTTCTAAATCCAAACTTTCACTTTCATTAGGAAATATCGCTGATGGAGCTCGGCCGAACGTTAATGAGTTATGCTGGAGTCGCATAAGACATCATTCCGAATATGACGGTCACGTCTAAGCTGCCGCTGATAAATGGGTTCAAAAGTATGTAAATTATGATATATAGTTTTTTTTATAACTAGATTTAAGCTCGCCTGAAAATGCGAGTGAATTAAATATTATTCCACACTTACGCGATAAACTACAATTATTACACGAGAGACATCGTCCATAACTACAAAATGCATTCATTCTGCTATTGAGTCTGAATTTAGAGCTAAAGCCGAGATGATCAATATTAAATTACTTGCATCACACTGGTATGGATAGGAACCATCACGGAAATTCTTGAAAGTATATTATGGAATACAATGCCCAATGCCCAATAACGTTGCTGCAAAAACCAGCTTGATTCAGCTGTGGAAAGAGAAGGACTCAGAAGGTGAAGCAAATGATACCACCGCATATTTCTGAGTTATATTTATATCGGCTAATACTTTTAATGACAGCTGAAGATTAAAAATTTCTTTTTCAGTAATAGAGTCGTAGCTGACTGGAACAGTCTGCCGGGAGAAGTTGTAGAAGCGACAAACATTTCTATGTTTAAATCTTTGATAGATAATTATTATGGCGATTTGGTTTTTAACTGCTGATGTTTTCAGTTTTGCTCAGAACTTAGAATAGGTAGAATTTGGACTGTTTTTGTTTGTAATGTCTTTGTTTAATGTATTTCATTTTTCGGCGAAGGGCTTGCCCGTGCTGAGTTTCAAATAAAAAAAAAAAAAAAAAAAAACAAAAAAAAAAAAAAATCACGAAATCGCAAAAATTGTTTGTGCTAATCAGAGTATTTATCCATCGCCTTGAGCTAACTTGTAACCTGCTGGACCTGGACCCCTTACGACTGCGCTTCACGGATGCCTGCAAGAGGCACATGGAGGAGTCTAACGCCAACCTCAATCTATGAAAAGAAATGTTCAAGTTGGCGTCCAAATCAGGACAACGAGACAGGGACAGCCACCGAACAGTGTGATTGCATGGATGGCCATACAAGAAAGGTGGCGAGGCTATAAAGGAACATGCGGCTACAAGATCATTTCACGTAAACATTTGTCATCACCCATTTGCTGTATTTTATTTATTGTACGACAGAAACATATCAACGTCCATGAATCACTTTACACAGAAAATATATTTCCACGCCAATGAAATATACATTGGTTAGATATAATCAATATCTATACTCAAGTGAATGATGTTCATTGTCATCATTAACCTCATTTTGATTCAGAAACCAAGTGAGCATAATTACCTTACATATTCTCCCGATCGCATCACCTTGAAAAATAGAAAACCACACTTTTTTATGAATATATTTTTTAACACTTACTGCTTGCAGTTCTTCACTGAAATATTTAATCAAACTACTATAACCTACGAAATCATTTCAGCACCTGTATTGATGTATTAATAAATAAATGAAATATAACCCCAAGGTCGACAGGTAAAACAGATTCTGATTCGATGCAGAGATTCATGGTATAATGCGAAAGGAATGGTGAATAAAGATGGAATGCATAATTGATGAATTGTAATTCTGACTGCTTGATGGATGGCTGAAAAGAAAATCTGCTTTTTCCCTTCTCTTTTTACATAATACAGTCGAACCCTGGAGTGAGAAAGTCCCTATAGCTGTTTTTAGGGTTTTCAAAACTATTTTTTAGCTCATAATCATTAAATCATTTTTTTATTTTTTAGATCATTAAAATTATTAAGTTATTTATATAAGATAGTATAATAAGAACTTATTCATTAAAATTAGAAACAAAAACAAAAACTTTAACTTTAATTTACAAAAAATAATAAGGTAATAAAACATGTTGTTTGCTTGTAAAGTTCACGCCACGTTTAAAGCTAAAACAACATCTGAATGATACCGCTGTGACTTTTCAACAAAAAAACGTCATGATTCACATATTATTCGCTCTTTCCGCGTGACACAAAACACAAACCATACACATACAAACAACACATACATTCATACACGTCACAAACATTCGTACACACACCGTTCACATACAAACACCACATCCATCCATTCATACACACCCCACAAAAATTCGTACACACACCTTACACACACAAACACCACATCCGTTCATACACACACCACAAACACAAACAAATATGACAGTAGGTTGGTAATTTGAGACGCATTTCTTACACGCATGGGGGAACTGGAAGGCGAGTCACTACTACGTCAGACGTTTGACGCTTCAATGAGTTCAGTCGAATTTTTGAATAATTGTTTACACTATCTGCTTCTTTTATTCGGGAACGCCAGAGAATAATCCCTCGTGTCGCTGTCCTTGTCGATGGGGTGTCATTGTCTTCCCTGTCATTTCTCAACACCAGCACCATCATCATCATCATCATCATCTTCATCGTCATCGTCATCGTCATCGTCATCGTCATCGTCATCCTCATCATCATCATCATCATCATCATCATCATCATCATCATCATCATCATCATCATCATCATCATCATCATCATCATCATCATCATCATCAACATCATAATCACCATCGTCACCATTATCAGCATCAATAGCGCTAAAGTTGTCGCTGTTGTATGAGTCAAATATCAACCAACGGAATGTGAAAGCCTTTAACAAAAAATTTAGACTCCATTTCAAGTTCAGAATAATTTCGTATATAATCCTTGTACTTTGACAGCATCATCAATATGGTAAATATCAAGCAGCTTGGAACCACGGCGCAATATCTCCAGCAGTAGAAGCAGATGAAGATTTGATTTAATGAATTCATGGAGTTATTACAAGAATTGATGTCTGTTTCATTAAATCTGCAATTAATTACCGGATAATAAGAGAGGAAGGTTGCCGTCGTCAAACCCCCAGAGCTACTACTGATCTCGTCGTCATCATCATCATCATCATCATCATCATCATCATCATCATCATCATCATCATCATCATCATCATCATCATCATCATCATCATCATCATCATCATCATCATCATCATCATCATCGTCCTCGTCGTCTTCGTCGTCGTCATCGTCGTCGTCGTCATCGTCATTGTCATCGTCATCGTCATCGACATCATCATCATCATCGTCATTGCTGGAATCACCTGAATCTTCATCCCCATCACTTGTACTGCTAATGCATAGAGGGGCGATATTATATGGACACGATGTTTTATGATCATCAACATTATCATCATCTTCGCCATCATCACAACTTCAGCATAATCATCATCAATACCAGCATCAACATTACTTTTATGAATGCATCAACTCTGTAATTAGCGTAAATATGCATCGAGCTTTGAAATGTCAGCATCGATATCAAAATCATTTCTTTTCTGATAACGAGTAGCCACGCGGCACGACATATCTAATCAGTGTGATCAGATATGTGATACAATATGTGGCACAATATGTGATACTATATGTTGTACAATACGTGGCACATTATGTGGCACAATATGTTATACAATATGTGGTACATTATGTGGCACAATATGTGATACAATATGCGATACAATATGCGATACAATATGTGATACAATATGTGGTACAATATGCGATACAATATGTGATACAATATGCGATACAATATGTGATACAATATGCGATACAATATGTGATACAATATGTGGTACAATATGTGATACAATATATGATACAATATGCGATACAATATGTGGTACAATATGTGATACAATATGTGATACAATATGTGATACAATATGCGATACAATATGCGATACAATATGTGATACAATATGTGGTACAATATGCGATACAATATGTGATACAATATGCGATACAATATGTGATACAATATGCGATACAATATGTGATACAATATGTGGTACAATATGTGATACAATATGTGATACAATATGCGATACAATATGTGGTACAATATGTGATACAATATGTGATACAATATGTGATACAATATGTGGTACAATATGTGATACAATATGTGATACAATATGTTATACAATATGTTATACAATATGGGATACAATATTTGGCACAATATGTGATACAATATGTGATACAATATGTAGGCTATGGGGTACGATATTAAAAAGCACAAAATGATGATATTTGATTTAAATCTTTTGTTAAATTGGTCTAATATCTCGTAATGTAATAACTTCAATTTAATTATTAATGTTACTTCGTGATTCCAACTTTGACCAATGGTACAACAACAAATTCAACCAAAAGGGAAGAAATTAAATTAATTATTTCATTTCATCTTAGTTTAATTCGAAGCCATAATAATTTTCAGCAAACCATTCTTCATTCCCCCCCCCAATATAACTTTACTTGTACCTACATCCTACATGTTATCTAACGATGCTAGCTGGTTATTTTATTTCATCCTTATTAATTGATCATTTGTTACATTTTACCATAACCAAGTTGCTTGCACAGTGCTGCGTTTTATCAACGCTGGAAAACATTATTAAATTATTATATCGTATGAATTTTTGTTGTACAGACAGCCGGGGGGGGGGGGGGGGAGGAGAGACTATGAACTTGACGCCAGCCATATTAAAGTGAAGATTTAGCAATTTATATCGGATAACATTTTTAAGACTGCTCAGACATTCGAAAAAGTTTCAGTTTATATTTGTAATTGCAAGTCTCCTCTCCTAGTCAACCTCTCATGTTGTGAATCTTCTGTGATTTCATCAACATTCCTGGTGTTGTGCGAACCACATAAATTCAGCATCAACCGCCTCATTTCAATTTTTTCTTTTCCTCAAATTTGTATATTTTTATGCACAGTGTGTTCTGTTTCTTTTATTTTCTGATTTATAAGCAGTCTCTTTGGTTTTGTTTTCTTTTTCATATTCTCAAAACGGCAATACATCATTGTTGTTCTTGACGGCTATAAAAAAAAATTGCCAAAAAATACTTTTACGAATAACTTTGGAAATTCGTGCTCACTAAGCCAGCATATTGGTGACTTTTAAACCTGCTATATCTGAGGACAAAACGAAACTTATTGAAAAAAATATTCATTGTCGCAGTAACAATACTAAACATGTGCGTCAACAACGGCTGCAACATAAAGTAGTCTTGAGCTACGAATGCCATTTTTCTTTCCCTGTTGTGTTTAAAGCAGCACCGCGAAAACCACGCAGAAGGTGTCTGGTGTCGGAAGGATCAGTTGTTCAGCCATAATCGCCGCATATTTCTAAACGGTAGTATTCATTTATTCAATTATCCAGAGTTTGACTATCAACCTAAACTTTATAGACACTAAATAAGCGACTGTAAAATTATTTTAAACAAAACTGTCGTTAATCGAACCTATAGGTTTCTACGAGCAGAGCAAACTTGTTAAACACAACACCAGAGATTCTCAGAGAGAGGAGGAAATGGTTTGAGTTGACCCATGGGTTGGGTTGCGCTGGGACCAATTTTTTGACACATGCGTCGGTTAGACTGGGTTTGAATTGAAATGAATTTAAAAAGAAAATTTTAACTTAAAAAAAAAACTTTTTTAATTGTGGGTTGGATTGGATTGAGTAAATGGTGGGCTGGATTGGGTCACCAAGGAGAGAGAGAGAGAGAGAGAGAGAGAGAGAGAGAGAGAGAGAGAGAGAGAGAGAGAGAGAGAGAGAGAGAGAGAGAGAGAGAGAGGAGAGAGAGAGAGAGAGAGAGAGAGAGAGAGAAGGGACATAAACTGAAAAAAGATATTGTTAAACGTCAAGTCGAATAGTAAGAAAGAGTAAGCTGCATGCAGTGATGCATTGAATAAGATGACCGTATATAAAATAACGCAGAAAGAGATAGTGATATATTGTGACACTCAGAGCTGCGCTACTGTCATAAACCTCCAACGATTTTAGCAAACACACAAACATATTCACATACACACGCGCACAAACATCGCACAGATACTCACAACACACGCACAACGCAATGCTTACTCATCTGAATGGTGACCAATAATCGGGCACCGTTTTTGTATGTGATATTAAATTGTGTCCTCTCCTCTCATATATTGCATTTGACCTGCTACACCTCGGGAGGTCAGAGGTGAAACGCCTATATGAAGTGCTCCCGTTGACAGTGGAATAATGAGCAGACGCCTATGTATGTATGATATGACCCAACCGCAGTTTATCGACAGTGCGGTAAGTAAAATAACAGCAGATACTAAAATGAAACAACTTTTACTTTTTTCAATGATTATACATTTGCATGTTTGTCTGTAGGTATTTCCTTTTTTCAACCGGTGTTAACGAACTTTGAACTTTAATGAAAAAACATGATTTTGTTTCTATCCAATCAGCATACATAATTTCTAAATCTGTATGTATGTATGTATGTATGTATGTATGTATGTATGTATGTATGTATGTATGTATGTATGTATGTATGTATGTATGTATGTATGTATGTATGTATGTATGTATGTATGTATGTATGTATGTATGTATGCTATAATTTCGCGTATCACTGTAAGGTGGGGCTGCAATCGCAAAATAATATTTTTTAAAATCTGTCATTTTGATGGGATATTTCTAGTCAATAACAATAAATATTTCGTCGTTGCTGTGGGCGACAGGAGGACTACAATCATTTTATAGAAAGAAAATGAAAGACTGAACAAATTAAAATAATTGTCGTAACAAATATTTTAATGATTTAAACGGAATCGCACAGACGCGCATGCGGAGACACTCATACATACATACACAGAGACACATATATACATGCAGATAAACACACCCACATATGTGTATCCAAGGACGGATGAATAGGGAATGATTATTATTTTAACAATGATGAGCATGGGAGCAGTGAATCTTGACGATTACGTTGCAGCAATTATGGTGATTATGCTGACATCTACAACAGGAGAAAAAATGATGACGATGACAATGACAATTAAATCAACCAAGATGAGATGTTTAAAGGTATATATATATATATATATATATATATATATATATATATATATATATATATATATATATATATATATATATATATATATATATATATATATATATATATATATGCATGTGTTTGTGTGTGTCCATTACTTTTAAAACCATTTCTTCTCAGATCCCACTTCTGACACCAAATGTTACAATTTTGCTAATCGTATGCGGGTTCTTTCAGAATGGCCTTATAATTTATTGAAATAAAAATAAATAAGGACTACTTTTTTGTACACTTCTTTCGTTAACCAAAGTTTGTTAATAAATATGTATAATATTTAAGAGTATATTGCAAAAACTAACTAAGAATATTGTTGTTATTGAATAATTTTCAACCTAGCCAATAGTGTTTTAACAATGATATCTTTCCTAATATAACTACTGGAACAACAACCTGCTATAGAAGGCCTAATGTTTTATTGCTGTTATATTATGATTACATATTTATTTATATTTATTAAATTGATGTAGCAAACTATAAAAGCGTCAGTAGCTGGTAGCTGGATGAAACAGAACGTGAAGTAACCGAAAATTATAAAACAGAACATGATAAAACAGAACATGATGTAACAGAACATGATGAAAAAGAACATGATGAAACAGAACACTGAATAAACAAAACCATTATAAAATAGAACATCGCGCATCTTTGTATAATTTTGTCTCGATTTCTAAATCGGTTCTATATAATTTTAATCTTCTGTTTTGTATGATTCCATCGTCAACGATTGAGCCAAGGAGAATCTAGGATTCATCCCCAACAGGTTATTATGTTCGTGTTCGGCGTAACATTAAGCTGAAATAGTATTTTTTTTGAGAGTGTCTGTTTTACAGATCTATTTCGTAGTTTGCTTTATATTCGCGTTGTGATGCGCTGACGGTTTTTCGCCGATAACTTTTTTGTTTGATTGAATATTAATAAAAAAAAAACTGTTTTGACAAAAGGGTCAACATTTTAAACTGCACTCTCATTAGTTGATTTCCTATTAATTTATCAATGATTTTCTCCATGAAAATTCACTCACATGAACACATTAAAAAACATCAATATCAGATGCCAGTGTCACGTTGGAAAATTTCCTACCAAATTATAGTTCCAAAGTGGACTTCTAGATATATATTTTGGTAGAAAGTTGTTTACAGAAAAACTTGCTCATATAAAATACATATTTAATTTTACAGCTTCTGTGCAAACAGTGGTGGGCAATTTATACCCAACAGTGGAAGATCATAAACATAGAAAAATAATATTATAAACTACACTGTCAAACTAAACTTTATACTGTAATAGTTAAAGTATCTTCGGAAATTTTAACTGGAAACAATATGATCATGGACGTTTTATCCGGTCACCACTTGATAATTTTTTGAGGGCTTAAAAAATTATATGGCATATATACAAATATATAATCAACTAGCGGCGTTACGACAGTTATTTGGCGATTGAAAACCTTCATATGTAGGTCGTGGTGCGATGACGGTGTATTGCTGGTGATATAAAATCCGGTATGATATTATCTGTTGGGATATTGTCTGTCTAGACTATCGCTGTAGTCACCCGCTGAGCATTGTCAGGTCACGAAGTACTTCTATGCTGCAGACATTCATTTCGTGACTCAAGTGACAGAAGTAAATTATACCGACGAACTATTTATAGAGATAATTTATTATTATTTTGTTATTATTTTTGCAAACATCTCTTGTAATACGTCGCTTATTTTCGAGTTGCCTCTTTAAATACGCGGTGGTCTATAATGAGACCTGCGAATGAGACACCTTTGTGTGAATTCAAGGCGCTGTTTAACTAGGATCATGTCTTCGTTGGTCTTTGGCTTACGTTCTTAAATACGCACTCGTATACATGACCAGCAAATATTTTAATCAAATGTTCAATTAGATAAAATATTTTATAATTATAAAACTGGAAAAATGCTTTAATAGAAAACTATCAGAAATTAATGGCAGCGATGAATCAATTGCTTCAGTCCAACTGACCTTGTACACAGTTGTACCAACTGCCGACCTCGGAGATACTTGAACGACTGTCGAGTTGTTTCTGGGCTCTTCAAATTCTGGATCATTATCATTCTCATCCATGACGTAGACAGTCACCGTCACCGACGACGTCAGCAGATCCGGAGAAAGTTGATCTCTGGCTATGACCGTCAGGTAATGAACTTCTTGGTCTTCCCGGTTTAAAACACTACAACGTGGTTTTCATGATATTTCAGAATAATTATAACTCATTTTTTTTATTGTATTATACATTTTTTGAACATTATTAAAAGCAAACAATAATACACAAAGAGGCGTCTTGTTGATTATATTGACTAGAATGTCAGAAACTAAATTAACTAGTGTCGCGAGAAACACATTGTTTTTCTTCAATTTATTCAAATAATAGACGAGAATTATATAGTTTTAAAATGTGATTGAACTATATTGAGACATAAAAGCCACTGCCCCTCATTACATCCGACCACCACATTTCTCTTAATACCAGGTGAAACTGGAGGGCAATCCCCATAAGTGAGAGGAAACAGGTGGAGTGAGGCATGCCTGATTTTTTCACCGAGTTCATTTAATTATTAAAAGAACTTCAATTCTAATCGACATTGCTGGAATTTAGTTGACTTTTCGAAATTTATTCAAGAAGCAAAAAACGAAGAGAAAACACAAAGTAATCCTGAGATGTAAAGCAATCAATGGAGACACATCTGGCAAGATTTGCAAAAGCCAGAACAAACAAATCGTCTTTCTTTTAAATCATTTAGTTTCAAAATAAAGTTGACATTTTCAAGAAAAACCGTGTCTGATAAACTAAAGTGGATGCCATATTAATTATCCTCATCAACATCATCATCACCGCCACTATCACCATCACTATCACCACCATTACCATAATCACATTATAATTATTATTATTATTCTTATCATTATCATTATCGTTATCATTATCGTTATCGTTGTCGTTGTCGTTGTCGTTGTCGTTGTCGTTGTCGTTGTCGTTGTCGTCACCGTCACCGTCACCGTCACCGTCACCGTCACCGTCACCGTCATCATCATCATCATCATCATCATCATCATCATCATCATCATCATCATCATCATCATCATCATCATCATCATCATCATCATCATCATCATTATCATTATCATTATCATCATTATTATTATTATTGCCCCTTGTGATCGAGGTGGAAGTGGTGGATGTGAGTTTTGTTAGGTGGGTGTGATTATAAGTAGATGTGATTAATGTGGATGTGATTATAAGTAGATGTGATTAATGTGGATGTGATTATAAATAAGTAGATGTGGTTATGGTGGATGTCCAGGTAAATTTGGTTATGGCGGATGGGAATATGTTGGATGTGATTACGTATATTGAATGGGATTACAGTGTACGTTAAGGGATTTTAATGTGATTATATTGGACGTCGCTATGTAAAACGAAAATATGATATTTTCTATTATGATTGATATAGCTATGCTGATACTTGCCAAATTGGTTTTAAATATTGCTCGCGTGAAGCTATTATTGAATTTTATTTTGTACCTATGCGTTCATGTGTGTGTGTGTGCATGTGAGTCTATCTTTCAGCCTAGTGATGTGCTGATGTTATGAAACATTTTTCGACATTTATTTCCATTTGTACTTTCTAAATAACTCTTCGGCTACTATTTCTACGACGTATTTATCATATTTTTTATATATATTTTACTGCAAATTGAAAAGTGAATAATGACGGTCGTAATGAGTTTCCAAGCAAGATAAAGGTCAATCGTATTAAGTATTCATTTATTTTTATACCTTTTACTTACATTTATCTATATTATTGTAAGACATTTATGAAATATAGGAAGCAACATTAATAATAAAAAATTAAATGTATAAAAAGTAAATAAATATAATCTTTTTTTATGAAAATAAGTATTTAGAGGAAAGTGAATATTGTATATATTTCCATACATTATTATAATTTTTTTAAATATTTCTTATCATATGTGCTTTATATACTTCCATATTTATTATAAATAATAAAATACATGACTTTTTGTATGCATGATTATTTATTTTTTATAAACCTTTTTTCTAATGTAATTATGTAGCACAAAAGTTACTTTCTCAAATAAAATGTCGTCCATTTCTTGCGACATAATAATTTCCGCTAAGTTTTAGAATCTAAATATAAAATACTCAAAAAGCAAAAAGCTTCAAAATGATGAATGATGAATAATAATAATAATAATAATAATAATAATAATAATAATAATAATAATAATAATAATAATAATAATAATAATAATAATAATAATAATAATAATAATAATAATAATAATAATAATAATAATAATAATAATAATAATAATAATAATAATAATAATAATAATAATAATAATAATAATAATAATAATAATAATAATAATAATAATAATAATAATAATAATAATAATAATAATAATAATAATAATAATAATAATAATAACAATCACCATTGGCCAAAACAATTGTGATAACAGCATGATCATCTCGTTTGTAGAATTTCTCGATAGGAAAGTGCAAAGATTAAAACAGAAATCCCTCAGGCACAGATCAAAGCACTTAACAATCGAAAGCAGTCGACAATCCCCGACGGAAGCAAACAAAAAAAAACTAAAGAAACAAAAGAGTTTGCGGTTCATAAAAAATTTATGAATAAATTAATAAATTTAAAATGGAAAAAATAAAGGGTGTTAGCAATTAAGTTGTGTAACCTAGCAGTTGTTATGCGTCCACTTTTTGAATCCACATTGAACCCCTCTGAACCTTCGGCTAAAAGGTCATAGAAGAGTTGGTTGTGTGGGTAGGAGTCGTCATCTGTTGCACTGACGATGCCCACTTCGAAACCCGGTTGGAGGTTCTCGCTGATGCCGAGTGAGTAGGCGGGCGAGAGGAAGCGAGGTCGTTCGTCGTTGAGGTCGAGAATGTTGATGTTGACGATGGCGCTGCCTGGACGGATAGAATTATGAGACTTTTGCGTGTTTGTCCATTTGCGTCTGTGTTAATGCGCTATTAGTGCATGTGTGTGTGTGTGCGTGTGTTGGAACGTATGTGTGTGCGCGCGTCTGTGTGTGCGTAGGTGTGTGTATGTGTCTGTTTGTGTGCGTGTGCGTGTGCGTGTGTGTGTGTGTGTGTAGGTCTACGTGTCAATGATGTTGGTTTAATACAGCAATATTAGTTTTAGCTGAAATATGTGAACAACTGCAGAAATTTGTAATATTGTTTTTTTTTCACATGTTCTCCCAAATACTTTTTTATAACTGTAAACCAGCCAGCATAGTTGGGAACAATGGAATGACCCAAACTGATTTAATTCATCAATAAATAAACGAAACCGTTTATAGATTACGTTATTACAATAAAATAGATATAACTAAAAACAATTATGGATTGAAAATGAATAATTGTCATTTCTTCATGTTTTCATTATCGGTAACTTGTTTCTGGCGGGAGATTCTCTCGATCCAATTTACATTCGTTAGAAACCGAACGAACATTACGATGAACAACGATTTTATTATCAGCTGCATTATTTCGGGACGTCGCGGATATCCTATCTGAAAACAGACCGACAGGCACAGATACAGCACAGGGAAACGAAGCACCAGCGATGATATAAACACATACACAGACATACAAGCAACCATAGAACAACGAACGAGGAAACAGCCAAGCAGACGGACATAGACGTAGGAATAAACCAGCTTCTATGCAAACAATTAGCGCAACGACGTTCTAAATCCAGCGCCCCGGCTCTCAGTGACATGCGCATTGGAGCCCATTCAGACCGATGCATATGGCACCCGGGCATTAATTGTGCGCAAATAGTAGCACCGGGAATATTCGAAGCGCCACGGTCGATCTCGCACGTGGCGCTTAAAAGCTCGCCATTGTTTCCGAGCGCTGCACCGACATCGGCGAGAGAGCGCGGGTTCGACTCCTATCGGGGAATTTTTGTTTTGTTTCTGCGCGGGTTTTTCAATCGCAGCCGATGCAGGAGACAAAAAAAAAGCAGCCATCATTCACGTGAGGCCTGTACGTCTGACAAATTATTCGATGCCACTGTGCAAACAATCCAACGACTGGCGGATCAACTGTCTGTCGGGTAATGTCGGGTAGAAACGTAAACACGTCGGCGTCCACGTACGCACGTACACAGACGCATGTACTCACGCATCTAAGCACACACACATGCATACAAACAAACAAACACATTCATAGAAATACCTGTATACACATACATACATACAAACAAACAAACACATTCATACAAATACTTGTATACACACATTCATACAAATACTTGTATACACACATTCATACAAATACTTGTATACACACATTCATACAAATACTTGTATACACACATTCATACAAATACTTGTATACACACATTCATACAAATACTTGTATACACACATTCATACAAATACTTGTATACACACATTCATACAAATACTTGTATACACACATTCATACAAATACTTGTATACACACATTCATACAAATACTTGTATACACACATTCATACAAATACTTGTATACACACATTCATACAAATACTTGTATACACACATACATACAAACAAACACATTCATACACATACTTGTATACACACATACATACAGAAAAACACATTCATAGAAATACTTATATACACACACAAATACCAAAAAACAAACAAAGTCACGTG
>OZ022241.1:37641832-37649332 GCA_963978895.1 Erpobdella octoculata
CCCGATATATTTATAGAAGAAACTTTGCATTGATGACGCAATGGTTGAAATGTTGGACCGATCAAGTTATTTTCGACCATTCGAACCTGCTTGGAACCATCTGAGTAATAAAACCCATATATGGAAGTAAGAGAGTCGTACCTGGAATAATGCCCGGTCGCGGACCACTAAGCGCTCTATGAATATTCATTATATATATTGTGAGCTAGCAAGTAAGCAATTTATTATAATTTTTTATTCAATCTCTAACGTCAAACCTGTCCTTGGTTTGACTCCGTGATCAACAGCAATGACGTTGAACTTGAGCTGTTTGATCCTCTCGTGGTCTAGAGGCGATCTCGCACTGACGAGGCCGGTGTCTCGGTCAATCGAGACGAGATTTGAAATATCTTGTGAGTTTTCTATGTAATAACTCAGCTGCGCGTTTACGCCGACGTCTTGATCTTGAGCCGAGACTTTGATGATTGAAGTACCGATGTAGTTGTTCTCGAATATATCTTTAGCCCAAGAATTTTGAAAAAATCTGAAACAAAAAACAATAACTGATTCTTCAAAGAGAAACAGTTTTTTTCGGAACGCAGCATTTATTTTATACACGACACCACGTCTTCTAATATTTAATTATTATATTTAAATATGCATTTCAACAAAGAAATTTGGCTTCGGCTTGAAAAGAATTAAAAATTAATATTTTCAACCATAAGAACGAAATAAGAAAAAACTCCAAACCAACTTGGGCGTGTTGTCGTTGGCGTCGGTGACTTCAACTTCGATTCCTTGCTGGGAATATTGAGGAGGTCTGCCAGCATCTTGACACAAAACATTCACAGTGTATCTTGACTGCTTCTCTCTGTCCAGCACCTTCATCGTCACCAGCTGATACTCCGTTTCTGTATGTATAATTTTGAATATATATTCGCAAGTATAATTTGCATACTAAGCAATTCTATAACGTTTATAAGCAATCAATTTCTTTTAATTTGTGAACGAATCCGTATTATAACAATGTCACGTCACACGTTTTGCAGGATTCGAACCACCAGGCTAGATGAGCTAGAAGGTAGAATACTTATCGGCTTGCCTAGTCACCTACCAGTACAACTACAACACAGTACACTACAAAATAGTACAGTATACTGTAGTATAGTGCAGTTCAGTACAGCACACTACAGTACAATTGGGCGGGTGCTGGGGGTGTAGCGGTAAGCAATTCGCCTGCGGTTCGAGTCTCTCCGGCTTCACAAGTGTGTCGCTACAAAGGGTGTGTGGGAAGGCGTCTATAAATGGCTGCCAAAATGGGCCCACTAGTGACTAAAGGTCATAAAGTGATTCGTGGCTTAGAAGTCTAAGGATTAACGACACTTTTTACAGTACACTACAGTACACTACAGTACATACTAAAAAAACCTTTTTTTTATATATTTATTACAATATTCTTCAGTTTACGTAAGCAAATAAAACGTCTAATTTGAATACTGATTTAAAATTTGCAGCGTTGCTCAATGAGGCATTAACTTGACAGAGTTGATCGATATGAAGCCATCATCATCACCATCAATTTGATACTAAGGAAGTTGGAGATCTGCTGGAAGAGGAGGAAGAGAGAGAGGGATATTTCAGGATGTAAAAGAAGAAGAAGCGACGGAGAAGAGAGAAAAATGATTCCGACTAATAAAAAACGACTTGTGTGTGGCGTGGTTATAAATAACATTAATACATTTATTAATATTAATAGACTGGATGTGGATCCTAGCAACATCATCATCATCATCATCACCTGTATGTCACCGTCGCAGCGAGATGACAGCAATTGCCAACTGATAATAATCATAGAAACGCATACAATAAATTATTACGATACAACGATATATCTTATGTTGTTGTTGAGTCGAAGTAAGTTTTACTGCACTATTAACAGAATTAGTAGCGGTAAATATCATCATCATCCCCACCAACATCATCATCATCGTCATCACCATCATCATCAATGTCCACATCGTCATCACCGCTATTATCCCCATCGCAGTCACCAAAACTAACCCAGCATCTTCACCAATCTGAAGTTTTCATCCTTCACAGAGCAGTTCGTCTTTCCATTTTTTCCAGAATCAGGATCGTTGACGACGACCTGTGCCACGAAGGTTCCCGCCATTTCGTCTTCTCCGATGCTGGCGATCCTGGCGTTTGAGATTGAGAGCGTATTGATCGATATGTTCGGTCTGTTGTCATTAACATCTTCCACCTGTGCAACATCAACAACAGATGTTTACCTACGACTAAAAGTATACGCGTGTTAAACTCATAGATGCACCAGAAAAGTAAATATTGATACTGCAGAAACGATAGCAAAAAAAATTTTTTTCGCTCCATCGCCATCCCGCTCCCACTCTCGTAGCGCGTGAACTTTGAACTTACATTGATCACAACTAGGACGTCGGAGCTAGCCCGCTCGGCTCCCATGTCGTGCGCCGAAATGAGGAGCTTGTAGGATGGATTCGTTTCGTAGTCGACTTTGCCGACCACGAAGAGATCTCCAGTGTGGTTGTTGATGGCGAACACGCTCCCGAACTGACGTTGGCTCTGATCGCTGAGGGAGTAACGTACTTGACCGTTCAATCCAGCGTCCCTGGATGGGCATTGGGGAGGGAAGATCACTGTTATCATGTTTTGTGATGGGGAGGTTCAAGTTGTTTTTAATTTATTTCAAGCCTAAAAAAATTATAATTTATGGCCAACTGCTGAAGGCAGTTTAACAAATTTCATTTTTGATTCGAACCATTACTAAACGGTAAAAACCGAAAGACCAAACAATAAACAAAGAGATCGGAAAACTAAAACAACAGCCATCTCTCCAAAACCCGACAATGAGCAAGCAAACTCCCAATACAAACAGTACAATCCGTCTATATCGTCAACCACTTTACGTGTCGCGTATTCTCGCTGCACTCCATTAGGAGATGATGTGATGGAGTCTATAAACAGGAACGTGTCTGAAATCGCAGTGCACCGGCGACGTATCTATCTATCTGCATCTCGTAGGTCATAAACCCCGCCGAAACAGGGGATGGAGCGCTGGTCTCTATGTGGACTGAACATGCTAAAAGGATTTTACGACCGTGAAATGCACTAAATAATTCTTCCGATTGTCGTAGTGCGAGACGAAGCTTTTCAGCCGACAACGAAACATTTCATTTTTGAGAAGTTTTTTCATCCTCTTTTTGGTTTTTTAACCATTTCAACTCCTTTTTGTATGTATGTGTGTATGTATGTATGTATGTATGTATGTATGTATGTATGTATGTATGTATGTATGTATGTATGTATGTATGTATGTATGTATGTATGTATGTATGTATGTATGTATGTATGTATGTATGTATGTATGTATGTATGTATGTATGTATGTATGTATGTATGTATGTATGTATGTATGTATGTATGTATGTATGTATGTATGTATGTATGTATGTATGTATGTATGTATGTATGTATGTATGTATGTATGTATGTATGTATGTATGTATGTATGTATGTATGTATGTATGTATGTATGTATGTATGTATGTATGTATGTATGTATGTATGTATGTATGTATGTATGTATGTCTATATATGCATGTATGTATGTATGCATGCATACATGTAATTAAAGAATTATATTATATTTCGATTTTAATAATTTAATTCAATTTATTCAGGGTTTCTCTTCATTTCGAATGATGGTCAGTCAGAGATATTCGAAGCACGACTAACCTCTTGAGATGAATGTAGGAAACTTAAAATGATGCGTTCGTTCGTTCGTTCGTTCGCTTGACGGCACGCATTTAGAATGAATTGCAGAGTGGACCGGTCATGTTAAGTTTTAATTTATTTAAAACACGATTTTTCTTCTTTCTCAATAATTATGTAATATTTGAATTATTTATTCGGTCAACTTGTTATTAAGTTGTACTCTTCAACGAAAAGAATCATTTATTAAAAAACCAATAATAAAAAATATAATTTTTATTTTCTAATTGTTGACAAAATGCACCTGAAGGAAGTAGAAAACTGAAAACAAACAAAATAAAGGAGAAGATGTAAGATGGAAGTTTGCAAGGAAGCAAGTAGGAAGTTACGTTGATTGCTGCTGAAAGTCATTTTCATTGCTTTTATAGCTTCTCTTGCTGCTATGTGTGGGGCTGTTACCACATTTACCACACTAAAATACTTTAATCTCTTTTTCTCTCTCTCTCCCTTTCTCTTTCTTTTTCTCTCGTCCCACTTTCTCTCTTTTTCCTTTTTTGTTCCACCCGTCATCTCAGCTATTTTTTCTTCTTTTTTAATTTTTCCACCTTTTCCAGCGCGTATCTATTTCCATTTTATTCCGAGAAGAACATGAATTAGAATTTAATGACGTTTTAATAGAGGTGAGGAAAAGTTTTTATTGCTTCTGCAGTCATCAGCATGCAAGTAGGAATGAAATGGATGAGTAGAGTAAGTGAAACAGGACCATGGACCACTGTGTCGTGTTGGCTTTTAATGGCGGCACTTTCGCGAATTTCTGACTAATAAATGATTATTGTTATTATTTTTAATTAATATTTTCAATTATTGTTATTATCTCATTTAAATTTTACTCCTCTAAAAATACGAATTTCTAATACTTGAAGTAACTTTTTTAAATTTATTTGAATTTTATTTCTCCGCTAGTTTAATAGAAATGATGAATATATTTAGAACTTTGTTGTTTTGTTTGCACTCGCCAACAAGAAGTTCTACCAGAACATGTTTTCACACGCACACAAACCTTTAAACACGCACACAAGCCTTTAAACACCCGCACGTTGGCCTAACATGATCGCTTCACAATGCAACAACGGTCCTTATTAATTCACAGCAATTTATTACTTAAATCGCAGAGAAAAATAAGCACCATATTATTAGCAGCCCTTTCACCACGCACCCCCCCCCCAAAAAAAACATCTTCTCACTTGTCAGTTGCAAAGACACGAAGGACAGTAGTCATGATCGAAGAATTTTCTATTAAAGTTGTTTCGTAGGCAGCCCTTTCGAATATCGGGTTGTTATCGTTTGCGTCCTTGACCACTATGGTGACGTCACAGCTGCCTGACCTCGGCGGCATGCCCTTGTCGTAGGCGATGATCTTGAAGAGGTGAGTGTCCTGCATCTCCCTGTCCAACTGCTGGACGAGCACCTGTAATAAAGTAATTATTTCGCATTTATTTATTTCAGAATTTAAACACGTGATCGGGTCATCAATCAGAACGTTTTTTATTTATTTATTAAAATTCTTGTTTCCATGTCGTTCTTACATTCCAAGATGTCAACTGCCAACAATTTTGCAGGTTCTTTTTTTTCTTTTCAATTTTTCTTTTAATTTGCGCCACATTGAAGATATTGTTTTTGAAAACGTTACTTTCATTTTTACTTTCGCTTTGTATTTTTACCTTATTTTCTCCGAATCAGAGATCCGGAAAAAATTAAACTTAGACATGAAAATGTAAAATAATGTTTGGAGAAACTAAAAAATATTTGAAAATTCAGAACAAAATTTTAAAATTTTTTCGTCTGGAAGCCAAAGAAAAGCAAAGATTTCAACTCTTTTTTCAGCTAACTTCTTGCTGCAATTTATTGCGAACAGGAAAAAACAGTAAAAAGCATTTCCAGACGCACCAAAAATTAAGCCGTCCCTAAATTATTGATTCACATTTCAATTGGTTGACCTCATTACAACCTGGAGCTGGAAACGTGACAGAGATGCATAAAGATGAACAACCGCATCCGCAACCGCCCCTGGCTTCCCCTACCAGTGTGCTTCCTTGCACCAGTTTTCCATCTCTATCTCTCGCTCTCGCTCTCGCTCTCTCGCTCTCGCTCTTTCTCTCTCTCTCTCTCTCTCTCTCTCTCTCTCTCTCTTTCTCTCTCTCTCTCTCTCTCTCTCTCTCTCTCTCTCTCTCTCTTTCTCTCTCTCTCTCTTTCTCTCCCCCTCTCCATCTCTCTCTCTTTATTTTTATGTTTCCTGCTTAACGAGTTTGTTTGTAAAATTTAGAAATTTTTTGTTTTTTTCTTTATCTTATTTTTATATCCTTATATGGGTTTCTAATCTTTTAATTACAATCTCAAGACGCGTTAGATTGCTCATTAAGCTTTTATAAATTAAAACTTGAAGAAAATAAAAATAAGAAGATGACGAACATGGTGATGATGATGATGATGATGATGATGATGATGATGATGATGATGATGATGATGATGATGATGATGATGATGATGATGATGATGATGATGATGATGATGATGATGATGATGATGATGATGATGGTGGTGATGATGATGATGGTGATGATGTTGGTGATGATGATGATGATGATAATGATGACGATTATGATGATGATGATTATGATGATGATGATGATGGTGATGGTGGTGGTGATGATGATGATGATGATGATGATGATGATGATGATGATGATGATGTTATTCACTCGAAACCAACCAACCATTTCTTTCCCACAAAGCATTGAAAAAAAGTGAAAGTTAAGTTAAAAATTAAAACATTCTTTTAAGACAGTTATACAATTTCATAGCGACATCGTATTGTAATAATATTATCCCGGTAAATACTAATCAAAAGAGATTTATAGTTACTATGACGATGAAAGTTTTTGTCGTCATTATTAATAAGCTGCGTTAATTAATTTTTTAATAATGTTTGCTTCTTGAATTTTATTGTTGTTCAATTAAACAATAATTTTTTAAAGTGGGTTCTATTTATAATGTTCTTCTTTACATAAAAACGTCCGCGGACATTTCATGGACATCTGGACAAGTGAACGTTAATAAAAGCATATAAAAAGGGGAAGCCTTGCATGAAGAAAATATATCTTTCCCGCTAAAACATCTTCAACTGAAATCTTCAATGTTAAAAGGCTTATTGCTGGTTTGTTTCTTAAATTTAAAAATTAAAAATTTTAATGTTTGTCACATAATTCATTGATTGATATATTAAATAATAAGTTAGTGACAGAATATGTAGTGACGTTGTAGTGACGTTGTAGTGACGTTGTAGTGACGTTGTAGTGACGTTGTAGTGACGTTGTAGTTACGTTGTAATAACGTTGTAGTGACGTTGTAATAACGTTATTTTCAATTTGCTTCCCGCGTCAAAGTAACTGTTCGTTCCATATCTCAACCGTAAATAAGCTGAAAATGGAGTCACCCACAGGCACAGAAACACATAGCACACACACAATGCACACACACACACAAATATACACCCAGTATAAATACAGATACAACTCATTGTATGTTATTATTTTCTTTAAGCATTGCTACGCAAAACATTCTAACACGCTCACATATATACATGTATACAGTATACAGCTCCAATCATAAAGTCAGAGTCACATAAATACAGCAACACACACACATACACACCATAACACACACACACATACACACCATGACACACACACATACACACCATGACACACACAC
>OZ022241.1:37654332-37666832 GCA_963978895.1 Erpobdella octoculata
GAATCAGTAATCTGAGGCATCCTGAAAGACAGATTTAATTTGGGGCTTCCACGAACCCCCTACCCTACCACCACCATGGGACCACCCTGGAACTAGCCTCACCCATCCACTATGATTTGCACTAACAGCATCGCTTCTCGTCGCATCGTCAACAAAACGGCCATCATAGCACTCCCACGCAAATTAGGAAACAACAAAAATATATAACAGAATTTATCTATATTGATTATTCGTCGTTATGGTCATCTTCACTGTCATAATCATCATCATTATCGTCGTCGTCATCATTATCATCATCATCATCATCATCGTCATCGTCATCGTCACCGTCATCGTCATCGTCATCGTCATCGTCATCGTCATCGTCATCGTCACCCTCATCGTCATCATCATCATCATCATTATCATCATCATCATCATCATCATCATCATCATCATCATCATCATCATCATCATCATCATCATCATCACCACCACCATCGTCGAGTGGAAGAACAATTTTTTTTGTTCCAGGAAACTCGTGAGGGTCGAAACTCCAGGACGACAGGAAATTAATTTGCAGAAAAATGGAAATATTAAAAAAATTAAAGAAATTCAAAATGTATTATTCTATTATATAATAGTAATAATATTATTTTTAACTACATTAATGTTATTTCTATGTTTTTATTATGAAATTATTATACTTCCATGTCCTAACTTTTCAATCCCAGAAAATTAACAATATTATTAATTATTATTATTATTATGCTGATCAAGATTTTAATTTACAAATCTTATATATAAAAATGAAATGTTTGTTTGTTTGTTCGGACATAAAATGTAAACGGCCGAACAGATTTAATTGAAATTTGGCACACTTATGTATCTTATTCAAGCGGTGGTTCCTGTAAAATTTGAAATAAATTGGTTTCTCCGTTGATGTTTTATGGACAAAAAACGTTTTGGTCAGCGGTAGTAAGTTGGAGTAAATTTTTTTTCTAAAAAATAAAATAAAATTAATTTATAGTTAAATTATAAAAAATATTTTTAATTTTTTTTTCTTAATTTTTAAAGGTTTTAAATATAAATATTAAATTAAATAAATATGTGTGTTGTTTAGTGCCGCCCATAGATATCTATGGTGCCGCCGGATACCTTTGTTTTGATTTCATAGAGCTCATTGAGGCTTATTCTCTTCCGAACCTCCACGAGGGAGAAGTTGGCTGCGCAGCTGGATCCCCGAACCATAGTGCAAAAAAAAGTTCGTGCATTGGGGTTGTGCTATAGATCGTTGGAAAGGTATTTAAAAAGGAAATATAATGGTGTAAAAATAAATTTAATATTGCAAAAAATAAAAAAGTTATAGGCGAAAAACCGTCGCCGTCCCTATGTAAATGTATGGAGACGATTTTTCATACCCTGATCTATATTTTGCTTCATAACTTTTTTATTTGTTAGACTATTTTCCAAAAATTTGTTTCTATGTTTGGCTAATATATTTGTCTTTCTAATGCATTAAGCTAGAACCCCAATGCGGTCGAAAATTTTAATCTACATGGCTCCAAACGCAAGTGAAAAATCGTCCCTATGTAAATGTATGGAGACCATATTGTAAAAGTTTCACTGATATATGAGGTGCATGAAATTTGAAAGAAATGAAAGCAAGTGCAGTATTTTTGTGTTTCAACAAAATCATGAACAAAGTTCTCAAGCCAGCCTATCAATCTGCTGCTGTTTTGTTCAATTTATAATTGCATCATTTGCTAAATAAAAGTGGTACTCTTCGATTGTTCCAAATTGATGATCTCAGAAAACTCTCGGAAAATTCATTAAGTTAATGCTTTGAAGGTTTTTAATATTATTATTACTTCATGTTTTATTTCAATCTGTGTTTTATATCACATTTTTCAAAGCCACGGGTCAACATTTATTAACATGCCACATGTAGCGTTATATGCTTTCTGTAGACATGACACTTAAAAACTAAGAACAACTCAAAAACTAAGACTAGCGATTTTACGAAAAGCAGCTGTTGAACAGTGTGTGATAAATCTATTGTAAGCATTTATAATCTTACAAGTATTTAAAATAAATATAACCTGTTGAGATATATGAGCGGATTTTAACATTATTGCAGCCGTTAACTAATAAATTCTTTTTTTTCAGCTTCAGTTAATCATAATAAGCCTTTGCAGAAGATCACACTTGCAGAGTGGAACCAATACATTAAAGAACACTAATTAAAATTGAGGAAGTTCAGACGTAACTAAACGAGCAAACCAAACAACAAAGTGTTAACGAGAGAACAGATCAATTTTGATGACTGTGCACAGCATTCCGCTACAGCCCATCTAAGCCACATTGGGAAGGCTCTAAAATTTAATGGAGGAACAGAAGAGCGAAAAGAAGAGCAAGCTGGAGCGGTAAAGCGTAAAAGCAACCGGGATCGGGAAAAGTAAAAGAGACCGGGGCCGGAAAAGCGACCGTGAGCAGAAATGCGACCAGGAGTGAGAAAGCGACATGGAACGGGAAAGCAAGCGGTTAAGGAAACGGGAGCCAGAGAGAAAACGATAAAAAGCCTTTAAAATCCCCGGGCAACGCCGGGTAACCCAGCTAGTTTTTATTAATTATATGATTTAACGTTAGAAAATGAAAAAATTGAATCATCTTAATAAACTGCATCAAATTAAATCCAAAATCCCATTTTATTATGCAACTACTAGTTGTTTTTCTCATCTTAAATCTAAATCGCAACTTTTCACACAAATTTAAACCACATGTTTCAATCAAAAAGTTAAATCACAAATTTAAATCACAAGTTTCAATCGCAAATTTAAATCACAAGTTTTAATCAAAAATGTAAGGCACAAGTTTTAATCACAAATTTAAATCACAAGTTTTAATTTACAGGCCTGAAGTTCTTATACTTGGCACTTGGCACAACAAATCTCGAACTGGACCCTTTGAAAACCCTAAAATCAATGGCGAGCTCGGCCTGGCCTGTGCAATACTCTTGTATGCATTTGTTAGAAAATGAGGTGCACCGATTCTCGGATTGTTATCGGTATCGGCCGTTATGTAATCGGTATCGGCTGTTTCACAATCGGCATCGGCAGATAATCGGTACATTCTGATTATCGGCCGAGTAGTGTTAGTTTTATTCTTTCAAAATGCGGAGAATTTGATTTCAGTTAATAAACGTTGATAAATCAATCAGTTGTACCGATTTTAAATAAAAATAAATCAATAAATAGGTGCGTAGAAATTAAAGTTTCTCAGATTTTTTCCATCAACCAGACGAGTGCCAATCGGAATGTACATTGATCCATCGCCACTAAAAGGTTGGTCGCTTGGTACTTCTTTTACACTATATAGCTGGTTGTGGACTCACATTACACATTACACCATTGACATTTTATCTCAAATCGTTTTTCTGTTATTAACTGTCGATTTAGAAAAACTCCAAACCACGGTTTTATTCAATCTCCGACCCATAATCGTAGAAAGACGTAGAAGAAACTATAACAAACAAGGAGTGGGTGTAACTGTAAATATTTTGATGTCGCAATCGTTCCGTGTCGCAGAGTCAGCAGTTAATAAAATTATTGCGTGCATGCGTGTACTGTCGTGTTTCGAGTTTATTAGACAAACAAAGTCCGCTGACAACGATATACAAACAATACTAAAACAATCGCGAGTACAGAACGAGCGAGAACAATGAGAACTTGACACCAGACCAGACTGTGTGTTGAATGATCTTGATTACCACAGCCATGCTAATCAGCTGTACAACCAAAGATAAGAAATACGCTGATAATAATAAACATAGACAAATCTAATTAATATAAATATTAATATATAATATTTAACAATATAATATGTAACAATATTACACCTCCCTCCCAAGCTAGTCAAACCCATAGCGCTTGGGAGGTCTAATTTGACGTCCATATCTGGTTTCCCTGGAACATCCTGGAACAGGTGGCTCAGGAACAGAAATGGCAGGAGCTGGTGGAACTGTAGAGCCTTCAACGTCTGGAGTCATCTGCTTGTCTTCACTGGTGCATTGTGTTGGAATTTGTGCCAAATGTAAATTACCTGAAAAATACTCTTTAGTTGGAAAAATAAACCTTCTGTTTCTGATAAATTCATGCCCATCAGCTGTGACTATTGTGTATCTTCTAGGATTATTGACCGATTTGATTTTTCCTTGTCTCCAACTATTATTGATGCGGAATCTGACTGGTGTATCTGGAACAAGAAGCTGATGTTGTGTGGAATGACGAGCATCGTGAAAAACCTTGGTTTTCTGTTGGCATTGAGTTAAACGCTCCTTAGCATCTCTAATGACTTCAGGTTTCAGCTTTCTGGTCACAATTGGAAGAGCATCTCTCAAACGTCTGCTGAACAAGAGTTGAGATGGCGAAACATGCATACCTGAAATTGGAGTGTTTCGTAAACTTGGAGTGTTTCGTAAACTTAATAAAGCCCGTTGCTGGTCCGTCTTTGATTCTTCAGCTTTCTTGAGCACATTCTTTATGGTTTGAATATGTCTTTCGACCATGCCATTTGACCGTGAATTTCCGGGGCTTGTGAACAAATTCTGAGACAATTTTCTTTCTGGTATGTTCAGAGTTACTAATTTGTACTTTTCACAAAAATGTTTACCTAGGAGAGGTTCTGATTTGCCATTCACAACATAGAAATCACCTTGAAGTAACTGATTGTTGCATGGATGCAATAAATTCAGTTCAACAACTCCCAATGGCTTTAAATATTTGTAAACCCCATAAGGTTTCAAAACAACAGATGTCTTTCTTAGACTAAAATGCTTCAATTTCTTAAGTTCTATGTGACTAATGGTATTTACATCTGCACCTGTGTCCAATTTGAACTCTATTGGTGGTCCATTAACAACACTAAACACACACGACCATCTGAGAGATTTATTAACAGAATCAAAAGAATTAATTTCAATAACCTTCTCAGTTTCAGTTTCAACAAAATTTGCTTCCTTTGGAGACCGACACACACTTGCGAAGTGGTTCTTCTTGCAATTGTGACAAGTCTTCCCTCTGGCTGGACAAGTTGATTTGTGAATTTGGCCACAATTATTGCACTTTTTCTGAAAAACTTTTTGTGAATTTTTAGAAAACTCCATACTATTTACTTCGTATGTGTTGTCTTTTTCAATCGATTTAAAATTTGATTGGAGTGTTTCCATTGTGCTGGCAATTTTAGCAACATTATCTAATGAAATGTCAACTTCTCCCATTATTCTCATTTTGGTGACTTTATCTGGATGAGTGAAAACGAACTTATCTCTGATCATCTCCTCTGGGTCCTTGAATTCACAGTTTCTAGAAGCAATTTTCAAGCGCTCCAGAAATTCGATTGAAGATTCTTCAGAGTTTCGTGTGATATGGTAAAAAACGAATCTTTCAGTCAACAGATGTCGTTTTGGCGAGCACCTCTGTTCAAATCTTTGAAGAACGACGTCGTGCTTTAGTTTGTCCTCCTCTCTTTCCCAATCCATGTCATAATACATGGAATTGGCAGCTTCTCCAAGGGCACTTAACAGAAGAGCCACTTGTCGGTGCTCTGGTAACTGGTTGCCGTCGCAAAGTTGAAAGTATGTTGTATACCCACATCGCCAGCGTCTCCATTCCTCAGCAAGGTTTGAAGAGCTGATGTCGAGCGGAGGCGGTTGCCTAATGCTGAAGGTAGATGCCACGTTTTTTTGACGAGAAATGAATTTCTGCATCGTTTCAAACAATTCATCTTTAACCCCTGTCGACTGCGCCATGTCGTGTTTCGAGTTTATTAGACAAACAAAGTCCGCTGACAACGATATACAAACAATACTAAAACAATCGCGAGTACAGAACGAGCGAGAACAATGAGAACTTGACACCAGACCAGACTGTGTGTTGAATGATCTTGATTACCACAGCCATGCTAATCAGCTGTACAACCAAAGATAAGAAATACGCTGATAATAATAAACATAGACAAATCTAATTAATATAAATATTAATCTATATATATAAAAATGAATGTTTGTATTTATGTTAATGTCCTTTATGCATTGCTACACCATTCATCCGATCGTAATGAAATTTTCACACAACCTTGAGAGTCAATGAAAATCAAAACTAAAAAAAAATTTTTTGAAATCCGTCACAAAATGAGCGGAGCGGAGCGGGTGAGCGAGCGGGAACTATATATATATGTATGTGCGTATGTATGTGTGTATGTATGTATGTGTATGTGCATGTATGTGTGTCTGTGTGTGTGTTTATGTATGTACTAGCGGAGATACCCGGCGTTGCCCAGGTTTTTTGAGGTTTTTCTAATGTTTGTCTCTTTCTCTCCCGTTTCCTTTCCCACCTGCTTTCCCACTCCTGTTAGCTTTTCCGTTTTCGGTCGTTTTTCCACTGCCGGTCGCTTTCCCGCTCCCGGTCGCTTTCCCGCTCCCGGTCGCTTTCCCGCTCCCGGTCGTTTTCCCGTCCCGGTCGCTGCCCCGTTCCCGCTCACGTTTGCTCTCCCATTCCCGCTCACGCTTGCTTTTCTGTTCCCGCTCGCTGTCCGTTCCGGGTGCTTTCCCGTTTCTATAATAGACAAACTAACCCACAAACATTCATATATATATATATATAGTCTTAGCAAATCTATTTTGCGTTTTATAGGCTAACAGAAGTTATGAAAGAATGTAAAAGAGAAAATGAGCGGGAACGGAAACGGGAACGGGAGAGCTACCGTGACCGGGAATGGGAGAGCAAGCATGACCGGGAACGGGAGAGCAAGCGTGAGCGGGAACGGGAAAGCGACCGGAAACGGGAAAGCGACCGGTAACGGGAAAGCGACCGGGAACGGGAAAGCGACCGAGAACGGGAAAGCGACCGGGAACGGGAAAGCGACCGGGAATGGGAAAGCGACCGGGAACGGGAAAGCGACCGGGAACGCGGAAAGCGACCGGGAACGCGGAAAGCGACCGGGAACGCGGAAAGCGACTGGAATCGGGAGAGCAAGCTTGGAAGGAAACGCGAGCAAGAGAGAAAATCGATAACAGAACTTCTGAGCGGGAAAGCGACCGGGAGCTGGAAAACGACCGAGAGCGGAAAAGCGACCGGGAACGCTACGAAAACGGGAAAGTGGAGAAGGGAACGGGAGCGAGAGAGACAAACATTAGAAAAACCTCTAAAAACCCCGGGCAACGCCGGGTAACCCCGCTAGTATATAATATTTAACAATATAATATGTAACAATATTACATGTACTATATGTTATTACGCAATTGTACGCTGTCAGTCCAAAAGATAACAACAAGCTCTCTGTAAAAAAAATACTTTATTATAAACCACGCTCTTATGCACTTTGGCTTCAAAAATAACAGATAATATTTCTAAAAAAATTTTAAAACTTCCTCCATATTTATTTTTCCACACAAACAAACAAACATCGTTTGAAGCTAATAGAAGCGTGGTAAAAATAGCGTTGCAATCGCAAAATGATATACAATTATATTTGACGTATAAAAGGCGATGTGTGTGTTCGTGTGTCCAAGATTCATATCCAAACTGCTGGAGTGATTTGGATAAAATTTAGCATAGAGGTAGTCTTTAGCGAAGAGAAGGTTTTATGAAATTAAACAAAATCTTGACTTTATTTTACTTTTCATCGACAAATAAAACTGGAGAAAATTAAATAAAAAATCCGGTTTCGACCGGGTAATCCTGCTAGTTTAAAATACAACTGACCATGAGTAGACTGTCCGATCCGTCAAGTTTCTTTGCTTTCTTCAGTTCAAAGAAATTATGGTCGAGATTGGAGGAAGAAGAAGATGACGACGATGATGATGATGTGAAACCTTCGAATATAAATTAGAAAACTCAAGTTATTGTTTTCATTATTGAGGATTTTTTTTGCGAAATCAGCATTACGTAGTCATCCTGCAATTCTATTATTATTTTAAACCTTATTCAGAAAAGAATTTGCTTGTTAAAATTTAATTAACAAAATATAAGGAACACACATACCAGCCAACACACACACACACACAGAAAATTGATTTTATCAAACACTGTTTAAAGCTGTTTAGATTCTATTATGAACAAATTCAAAGAGAACTTCGATCGTCACACGTTCACATAAAAACACTCGCTTGTATATTATTATAAACGATTGCAAGGGCACAACTTGTAAGAATTGTTTTCTTCAAAAGGTGACAAATTCAATCATCATCATCGTCGTCGTCGTCGTCGTCGTTGTCATCATCACTATAATCTGCACCACTACTGTATGCGTCACTAACATCACCACGATTACTACCACACCCACTACCACCACCACCACCACCACCACTACCACCACTACTACCGCCAGCCTTATCATCACTACCACCCCACTACCACTACCACTGAGATCACTACCACTACCACCACCAGCATCATTATCACTACCACCCAACCACCACCATCATTATCTGTTTACTCCCTCAGCTCATCAACTAACCACTGATGGGAATCAGCTTATAATCATCTACGGAGAAACGAGCAGAATCAGGATCAGTGGCAGGGTTGATGGGCAGGGTCAGGCCAGGCAAGGAAGACTCGAGAACTTCGAAGGTCAAATAATTTAGAGGATGGAATGTTGGCTCGTTGTCGTTGACGTCCAAGATTTCAAGATTCAGTTTTATTATTTGGAAGGGACCGATCGAACGCACCCCAACGTCTAGGACCACCTGCGATTGCAATCATATTATATTAAGTCATCTAAGTTATCATTTCTTAATATATTATCTAGCTGAGTACCAATTTGGAAAAAATGTTGAGCTAGTTTCAATGAAAATATGCACGTGGAAACAAACTGTGGATGAAATAATGAATATTATATTTGTAGAGTAGTGGATTGTAGATGGAATGATTCAAATTATGTGTGGAGAAGTGAACTGGTGACGAAGTTGCATGTTCTATGTGCGCCGCTTTTATTTTCAAAGAAAAACAAGTCTAAGGATTTTTTTTTTATTTTTAGAGAAACCACAGAAGAGAATTTTTAATGCTTGTATTGATTGTTTCAAATATCAAAAATGAAGTTATTTATTAATATTTGATGCTGATGTTAAGCATTAGTAGTTTTTATTGATAGTAAAGGTAGCAGGTATTTCCAGGGATGATAATGGGAATAACGGTAGTGGCGATGATGATGATGATGATGATGATGATGATGATGATGATGATGATGATGATGATGATGATGATGATGATGATGATGATGCCGATGATGATGATGATGATGATGATGATGATGCTGCTGCTGCTGCTGCTGATGATGATGATGATGATGATGATGATGATGATGGCGATGACGACGACGATGACGATGATGCTGGTAATGATAATGATGTTGATAATGACAATCATGACAAGGATGATAATGATGATGGTGGTGTTGTTGGTTGTAGTGGGGGGTGACAACAATTAATATGACGACGACTTCAATGAGAACGATGATGATAATGATTGAAATGATAAAACACAACAGTAATGATGATAACGGTATCGATATCGAATAATGATTCTGACAATAACTTCCAACATTTCGATATCGGTGGTGGTGATGATGATGATGATGATTTTGATTACAACGGCACGAACGGACCACCTTGCAAGAATTTTCATTAGGGCACAAAGCCTCTCTGTCCAGTCTGGCGGAAGTCTGCACGATTCCAGTTACTGAATCCATTTTCAGACTGACAGGAAGCGACTGCTGCTGGAAAAACAGAAAACTCAAACTTTTGAAAACATCGGGCGGAAGTTTCTCCTTGAGACCAGCACTTGTGGGAATGTCTCCAATTTCGCTTCCGACCGGGATCTCTTCTTGTATGACCATGTGGACCTCTATGGGGTGGCGACTTGATGATGATGATGAGGAGGAGGAGGAGGAGGAGGAGGAGAAAGAAGAAGATGAAGAATGACGTAGCAGTTCCTCGCTGGTGATTGGTGGAAGGAAGTTTGTAGAACATAAGAATGTAAACAGGAAGTTGCATGTACGGAAATACTGGTCGAGTCTCATCCTGAGATGTCTTCTTTTTAAATCATGTTATCTGCTAAAAAATTAAAAATTAAAATTAGTTTCGTAAAAAATAAATTTATCATTTGATTTTATAAATATTTTGAAAAAAAAATGTTTAAACAAAAATAAAAGAAATTCTTTAAAAAAATATTTATGAGATTTCATGTCCATTTTTACGATTCCATTTTGTTTGCGGAGTTTAAAAGTTAAACAAAACAGGTATTGATGTTTGTTATGATGATGATGATGATGATGGTGATGACGATGACGATGACGATGACGATGACGATGACGATGACGATGACGATGATGATGATGATGATGATGATGATGATGATGATGATGATGATGATGATGATGATGATAATAATGAATGGTGGATGAGTTTGAATGAAGGAATGAAGCACTACGGACGTGTTCAATATCGTTAAACATTCAGGTGCCACATTGGATCGTCAAGTGCATTTAAGCCAATTAACTCTTCGCTGCAGTTTGAAAACAACCTAGAATTCCATTCCAGCAGATTTCACTGCGATTTTATATGGATCAAATAATTAACAAGTGATTTATTATAATATCATATTAAAGTTTATTTGGGATAATAATAATAATAATTGTTGGGCTTCAAAATGCATCTGTAACCAGAATAAATATGGTTAACAAATTTTATTTTCACAAATTTTGATCTACAAAAATCACTGTCTGTTTGTTTGTCTCTTTGTCTTTCAAACGAACTTAAACTGCTGGACTAAATCAGACATAATCTGGCATGGAGGTAGCTCTTGTAGAGAAAAAAGATGAGCTAAATTAAAAAAAAAATTGCTCATTTGTTCACATTTTATGGTCAAAAACCTCTTTTTGGCCTCATTGCATAACTCACTCACTTGCAGGAGTTTTTCTCTCCTTGTTTTTCTATTGCTCTCTTCTCTTTTTCATTTTTCATTAATAAAACAAAAAAAAGGTTGTTGTGACGATGAATTTCATCACTGAATTCATATTTTTTTTTACAAAATAAAGAAACAACCAGCAATAAGATTAGTGAAAATTCAATATTGCATGTTTCAATTGTTATTTGACTTAGGCGTTGATTCTTAAAACAAATTACAAACGTGACCTTTCCTGTTTATCTTTCATAAATTCCATCTCACTCCCAACCTTACTCCCAGCATTACTCCCAACCTTACTCCCAACCTTACTCCCAACCTTACACCCAACCTTACTTCCAACCTTACTCCCAACCTTACTCCCAACCTTACACCCAACCTTACTTCCAACCTTACTCCCAACCTTACTCCCAACCTTACTCCCAACCTTATTCCCAACCTTACTCCTAGCATTACTCCCAACCTTATTCCCAACCTTACTCCCAACCTTACTCCCAACCTTACTCCCAACCTTACACCCAACCTTACTTCCAACCATACTCCCAACCTTACTCCCAACCTTACTCCCAACCTTACTCCTAGCATTACTCCCAACCTTATTCCCAGCCTTACTCCCAGCATTACTCCCAACCTTACTCCCAACCTTACTCCCAACCTTACTCCCAACCTTACTCCCAACCTTACTCCCAACCTTACACCCAGCCTTACTCCCAACCTTACTCCCAACTTACTCCCAACCTTACTCCCAACCTTACTCCCAACCTTACTCCCAACGTTACTCTCAACCTTACTCCCAACCTTACTCCCAACCTTACTCCCAACCTTACTCCCAACCTTACTCCCAACCTTACTCCCAACCTTACTCCCAACCTTACTCCTAGCATTACTCCCAACCTTATTCCCAGCCTTACTCCCAGCATTACTCCCAACCTTACTTCCAGCCTTACTCCCAACCTTACACCCAACCTTACTCCCAACCTTACTCCCAACCTTACTCCCAACCTTACTCCCAGCCTTACTCCCAACCTTACTCCCAACTTACTCCTAGCCTTACACCCAGCCTTACTCCCAACCTTACTCCCAACTTACTCCCAGCCTTACACCCAGCCTTACTCCCAACCTTACTCCCAACCTTACACCCAGCCTTACTCCCAGCCTTACTCCCAGCCTTACTCCCAACTTACTCCCAACCTTACTCCCAACCTTACTCCCAGCCTTACTCCCAACCTTACTCTCAACCTTACTCCCAACCTTACTCCCAACCTTACTCTCAACCTTACTCTCAACCTTACTCCCAACCTTACTCTCAACCTTACTCCAAACCTAACTCCCAACCTTACTCCCAACCTTACTCCCAACCTTACTCCCGACCTTACTCCCAACCTTACTCCCAACCTTACACACAACCTTGCTCCCAACCTTACTCCAGCTTTCTCCAGCCTCTTTCCCACTCGCACTCGACTCCACTCTATGAATATCTGTTGTATCTTTTGTTGGATGATTTGAAAGAAATGAGAAAGAATGAAAACGTTAGAAGAGAAGAAGAAAAAAATCGGAAAA
>OZ022241.1:37671832-37784332 GCA_963978895.1 Erpobdella octoculata
TTCCAGGTACACACCCTGAGTACTAACTGGCTGGTCCGTCGACTATCGACGTTGTCTTATCCACAAAAAAAGACGCCAATTGATACTATTATCTGTGTTCATTACATGAGCCATTGTGTAAAAACATTAACTTGTGCGGAGTACAATACTACAGTCTACGTTTATTACTGGTACATTATTTCGAAATTTCGAACAATCCAATAATACAACTATATATATATATATATATATATATATATATATATATATATATATATATATATATATATATATATATATATATATATATATATATATATATATATATATATATATATATATATATTTATATATATATATATATGTATGCATGTATTTATGTGTGTGTCTCAGTGTTTGTGCGTGTTCGTGAGTATGTGAGGGTATGTATGTATGTATGTATATGAGCTTATGGAATGAAACATCCAGCAAATTGATGAAGCACTTAGCGACCTCCAGGAAAAATACGACAAAATGGACAGAATGGAGTTGATGTGCTGACTACAAAAGATCAACTTCTGAATATTTATTAATCCGCGTTCACTAAAGTTTCTTCTGTGTCATTATCTTTGACGTGTTCTGTGACATATTGTGAGACATGTTCTGCGACGTCATCTTAAATTCAAAATGTTTCGCAACATTTTATTACGTTATTCTTACCACGTGTGTTCACATTTCTTCCAAATTGACAGCATTTCCAGCAAGTCCAGCAACAATTTATGTGTATTTTAAAGCATCTTCTACAGATTCTGCAAAGTCGTCAACAAGCTCTGCAACAATCTCAACCTGTTTAACATTATTTTCAAAAAATTAGCAGCATTTCTCATTGATCAGTTACTCCGGCTTTAAGCACTTAAAATTACACATGAGATGTTTTTCTGCAACACGAGGGCCAGTGTTGCGACAACACACTCGAAAGGAAGCCACAGTTGCTTTCCTATTTGAAGTGCCCTTTAACGACCCTTGAAATGGCTCAGTGGTAGAAAGACGGTCTGGTGATAAAACTGCCAACAGTTCAACTCTTAAAAAAGCTATGAAATCCAATAATACAGTCGTTAGAAGGCTTATAGCATTCGTATAGTGAAATAGATTTGTTTATTTGGAAACAATATCACAACACATTACAACAATATCACAACACATTACAACAATATCACAACAGATAACAACAATATCACAATTTGTGCACATTGCACTATGTGAACACACAAAGATGTTTAATTAAACACACGTGTACACACACATCTGATCACACGTACACTGGATAATATAAAGAAGCACATTTCAAAATAATCACATTTGACAATTAACGGTTTCACTCGTAATAAACATGATTTTTCATTTCCTCTTTTTTTTACGAACGGCGGACAAATCCCGTCGTCATGGCAACTAATGAACCGAAGAACTCGTCATTTGTTTACAAATTGATGAAAAAAGTCACCAAATTTGCTATGAAAAGAAGAAAACATGAAAAGAATTATTCCTTACGACGACCATGATGGCGTACATGACGTACGCATAATTATGACGTATGCAGAGATTATGATGATGATGATGATCAGGGTGATGATGATGATGATGATGATGATGACGATGACGATGACGATGACGATGACGATGACGATGACGATGACGATGACGATGACGATGACGATGACGATGACGATGACGATGACGATGACGACGACGACGATGACCATGATGATGATGATGATGATCATGATGATGATAACGATGACGATGACGATGACGATGACGATGACGATGACGATGACGATGACGATGATGATGACGATGATTATGATGATGATGATGATGATGGTGATGTTGGTGATGATGATGATGATGATGATGTTGATGATGATGATGATGTTGATGATGATGATGATGATGATGGTGATGATAATAACGATGTTGATGATGATGATGTCCTTATTAACTTTATTGAAGCAAAGACGGCATATTGCTCAAGACATTTACGACAACGGAAAATATAAAATTAAGTTAAGTTGTTCTGAACAACAATAAAAGTAAATTTCCAAGTTCAGTTTTCTGGGTCCATTACATGCGATGTCAAAAGGTTTTGCCCAATGTTCTTCCGTATATATTTGAACTCATATTAAGCATGTGTTTGTTTGCATGTGCGTTCTGTGTACGTTAAAGTTTTCAGTGTGTGCGTGAAACTACGTGAATGATCATAAATTCATTTGTTGCCATGGGAACCAGCTGAAACCAACCAGGACCAATCAACTACAAAGTTATTCTCGGGCAGATTTGCCATCCACCAAAATATTTTTATATTTTTTGCTCCTCCCCCGAGACTCTATCAACCAATCAGCAACCAGGGTATTTATTGTTTTTTTTCCTATCTCCAACTATCACCATCTTTCTATTTATCTTCCTCCCTCTAGATTTCCCGCTTCATAATTTTATTCGATTTTAATTCCCTCATTGTCATCGATTTCATTTTTTTAATTAATTTCTTACTTTATTCCAGTTTTTGTTCGCACTTATATCTACCCATTGATACAAGTCATTCTTATCCTCCTTGCACTTCATTCTTATCCTCCATGCCCTTCATTCTTATCCTCCATGCACTTCATTCTTATCCTCCATGCACTTCATTCTTATCCTCCATGCCCTTTCATTCTTATCCTCCATGCACTTCATTCTTATCCTCCATGCACTTCATTCTTATCCTCCATGCACTTCATTCTTATCCTCCATGCACTTCATTCTTATCCTCCTTGCACTTCATTCTTATCCTCCATGCCCTTCATTCTTATCCTCCATGCACTTCATTCTTATCCTCCATGCACTTCATTCTTATCCTCCATGCACTTCATTCTTATCCTCCATGCACTTCATTCTTATCCTCCATGCACTTCATTCTTATCCTCCATGCACTTCATTCTTATCATCCATGCACTCCATTCTTCTCCTCCATGCACTTCATTCACCTCCTCCATGCACTTCATTATTCTCCTCCATGCACTTCATTCTCTTCTTCCATGCACTTTATTCACCTCCTCCATGCACTTCATTCTTCTCCTACATGCACTTCATTCTCTTCTTCCATGCACTTTATTCACCTCCTCCATGCACTTCATTCTTCTCCTACATGCACTTCATTCTCTTTTTCCATGCACTTCATTCTTATCCTCCATGCACTTCATTCTTATCCTCCATGCACTTCATTCTTATCCTCCATGCACTTCATTCTTATTTTCCATGCACTTCATTCTTATCATCCATGCCCTTCATTCTTATCCTCCATGCACTTCATTCTTATCATCCATGCACTCCATTCTTCTCCTCCATGCACTTCATTCACCTCCTCCATGCACTTCATTATTCTCCTCCATGCACTTCATTCTCTTCTTCCATGCACTTTATTCACCTCCTCCATGCACTTCATTCTTCTCCTACATGCACTTCATTCTTATCCTCCATGCACTTCATTATTATCCTCCATGCACTTCATTCTTATCCTCCATGCACTTCATTCTTATCCTCCATGCACTTCATTCTTATCCTCCATGCCCTTCATTCTTATTTTCCATGCACTTCATTCTTATCCTCCATGCACTTCATTCTTATTTTCCATGCACTTCATTCGTATCCTCCATGCACTTCATTCTTATCCTCCATGCACTTCATTCTTATCCTCCTTGCACTTCATTCTTATCCTCCATGCCCTTCATTCTTATCCTCCATGCACTTCATTCTTATCCTCCATGCACTTCATTCTTATCCTCCATGCACTTCATTCTTATCCTCCATGCACTTCATTCTTATCCTCCATGCACTTCATTCTTATCCTCCATGCACTTCATTCTTCTCCTACATGCACTTCATTCTCTTTTTCCATGCACTTCATTCTTATCCTCCATGCACTTCATTCTTATCCTCCATGCACTTCATTCTTATCCTCCATGCACTTCATTCTTATTTTCCATGCACTTCATTCTTATCATCCATGCCCTTCATTCTTATCCTCCATGCACTTCATTCTTATTTTCCATGCACTTCATTCTTATCCTCCATGCACTTCATTCTTATCCTCCATGCACTTCATTCTTATCCTCCATGCACTTCATTCTTATCATCCATGCACTCCATTCTTCTCCTCCATGCACTTCATTCACCTCCTCCATGCACTTCATTCTTCTCCTCCATGCACTTCATTCTCTTCTTCCATGCACTTTATTCACCTCCTCCATGCACTTCATTCTTCTCCTACATGCACTTCATTCTCTTTTTCCATGCACTTCATTCTTCTCCTCCATGCACTTCATTCTCATTTTTCTTCCCTCTTTTTGCTCATATCTTGTTTATTCAACAAAATGTGATTTATTCCGGCAAATCTTTAGGATTTTGACACAACTTTGAGGATCAGCTTTTTGTGAAATAAAATTGAAATATGTCACAAAATGAGCGGGATCGGAACAGCAAGCGGGAACGGAAACGGGAAAGCCAGTGGTACTGGAAAAATGGCCGGGAGCGAAAGGGCGAGCGGGAAAGAGAAAGCGACCGGGAACAGGAGAACAAGCGGGAGCGGAAAAGCGAACGGGAACGGGAACGGGAAAGCGAACGGGAACGGGAGAGCAAACGGAAACGGGAGAGCGACCGGGAACGGGAGAGCCAGCGGGAAAGGAAACGGGAGCTAGAGAGAAAAACGATAGAAAAACCTCTGAAAACGCCGCTAGTTTTATATAAACTCTGTTAGTCATAGAAACTTACAAAACGAACGTCCCATACTTTTATATTTTGTTAAATTATTCAAGAGATATAGTCTAATAACACAAAAGAATTATTTCATCCTTTTTAGTGCATTTAGAAGTAAAGTGTATTTTTAAAAGGTTTGTATATACTTTTATTTAACTCTTTTTAGTCTTTAGAACATTTTATCAACGTTACATGAACTTATGTAAGTTTACTGATTTGTTCCACTTACAAGAAACACGGGTGAAGCGGCTAAGCCAAGCAAGATAGCCAACTTTGAACGGCGGTAAGAGGCTAGCTAAATTGCGGCGCATTATTGACTTTTTGTTTTTATTATTTGTTTTATTAGAAAAATGAATACAAGATCATTATACGGAGTTTACAAAGCTCTACCGAGAGCCACAAATGTAACTTAATTTTTTTTTTTTTTGGTTTAATTTGTTTATTGGGATGATGATAAGCAAAAAAAACAGATCACAAGAAAAAGTACAACAAAATAAACATCACCCAAAAGGAGTCTCCCAATTTATTCATTACATTTAACTGAGCCCATGTCGCATAGATCAAACAAGCAGAAATGTAAGCACCAACGGAATACATAAAAAAAAATTTTTAAAGTAATTCCTTTTTGATAATAAAACATTCAAAATAAATATTATCATCAAAAACCAATTGGCATGCAAAATTCCGACTCAATCTGAAAACGCGAAGTAAGTGAAAAATCGATTAAAAGTTATAAGATTAACTTCACGCCTATGTTCAGTAAAAGTGTAGAGAAACTCTTTTTTCTCTTGCAAGAAAACACTCACACGGACACATACACAACAACCCACGCGTACACTCGCACATAAACAATTGTTGACTGCAAAATTAAAGAAGTAACCGGAAGTTACGCATCCTGCGACTTCCGGCTGGACTGCATAGAACAAATTCCCATCACTTCTTAACAGATATTTAAATCCCTGATATTCCCTGATATTCCCTGATATTCGTAGTCCCTGGAGGCAGGTTTTAATTGTTAATAGAAATAATTCCTCTTTAACAACATCAATAATTCAGATTCTTACTCCGTCCTGGGTGGTCAGTTATAGGTTTTCTGTTTTTATATCATAATTTTTTGTTTTTTTTATTTCACATATTTTTATGACTTTTCGTGTAAATAAAAAATATTAAACGCCATATTTTCAAGTGCATTAATTTATTAAAATAAATGAAAACAAAAAGTAGACATACTTGTAAGCAACTGCTCTGAAATACGTGAAAATTCAACCAACCACCAGCCTACCTACCTACCTGCCCACTTAATTAATCGAATACTCACCCGTCTAGCTGTCTACCCACCATCTCAGCTACCCACCTACCCATCAATCCACCCACTCACTCATCAACCTACCCTACTCTTCAACCCACACACGCATCGACCCACATTCACTCATCATCACATCCACCCATTCATCCACTGAAACAGAACAACCAAGAAGTAGTAAAATGTGGTTATTTCTAAACGAGATGTTCGCATGTTTCAGTGCTACGTGGTTGGTGGTCTTTTTTTCTTCTTCTTTTCTTCCTTTTAAGAACTGGCAGCTCCATTCGTTCAGGAAGTTCTTTCTAAGCGAATAATTTAAGTTTCACTTTCACTTTCGTTTTCGGTTATGTGCATAATCGTTTAACGGTGAGGATGGACAGGTATTTTGAAAAAAATAAATTAATTAATTAACCAAAGCATGTCAGGGATTTCTCTTCGAAACTCGAAAGTAAAATTCTTCTGGAACGACTGTAAACAACTTTCTATGTCAACAACAACAAACCGAGAATTCAAAACCGATAATTTATTTGTTTATTACCATCAATAAGAACATAATAAAAGTAACAAATATTTGAATATTATTTAAGTTATTTGCAAATGATAATTATAAATTACTTATTAACAATCATATTTTGTATTTATCAAATTTTATTGAGGAATTTAACAAACTTTATGAAATCTCGATAAAAAGAAAAAAAATGGAATAAATGGGAAAAAAGTAATCAACAGTTGGAGTAATTGTTTCAAGATTTCGCGCCAAGTTGACCGAATGCAGGTCACGTGCCTGGAACTCCCTTGCTTCGTGGGTGGAGAGTGAATGAACGAACGAACAAATAAATGAATAAAATGATTGAACGAACGAACGAACGAACGAACGAACGAACGAACGAACGAACGAACGAACGAACGAATGAATTAACGAACGAACGAACTGATGGAATTGATAAACATTTGTTTCCTTGTTATACATTATTTCTATGACTTGACTCCGTAAACTTGCTCTTTGAATGAACGCATGAAATGAATTGAAGATTAAAAAATGATGTTCTCGTTATCCCTGAATAAGATTTCTGTGTGGTTTCAATGCATGTGAATTTATGTGTATGTTTATAAGTTTCCATTGGCATGCAGGTGATATCGTTCATGTGTGCATGTGTGCATGTGGGCTTATTGGTTCGTGTTTTCGTACGTGTTCTATTATGAACATGCACGTGTGAGAAAGTCACAAATCGTGCGGCACAAACTCGAAAGTAGAAGTGTGTCTGATGAAAAATTCACTAACAACTTTTATCCGGAAGTGGTCATTATCGAGTTATGACGTCATTATTACGTCAGCCGTGTCATCGTCATCATCATCATCACCACCCCATGTCATCCCACCAATCATTTGTCATTTGACGGCGTCATCAAACATTCAGTAGCTCACACATTATTACCGGAGCCGTCATTATAGCGGGCATCACCAACAATATAATAATAACAATCATTACCGCTCTTAATACGCTATTGTAACTAAATTCATCGTCAGTATCATCACCACCATCATCACCAACATCATTATCATCTGTATAATATAATAATAACAATCATTACCGCTCTTAATACGCCATTGTAACTAAATTCATCACCAGTATCATCACAATCATCAACATCATTATCATCTGTATCATCATCGTCATTATCATAATCATAATCATAATCATCATCATCAACATCGACATCGACATCGACATCGACATCGACATCGACATCGACATCGACATCGACATCGACATCGACATCAACATCAACATCAACATCAACATCATCAACATCAGCATCAACATCAACATCAATATCAACATCAACATCAACATCGTCTTCGTCACGTTATCAATTTTTATCAGTTTGTTATTTATTGCTAATTTTCACGAAATCATGTTAGTTAAATCTTGACTTATAGGTTTCCAGACGTTTATCACCCTGGACGATTTGCTCCTCTAGATGGTTCGAACCATAAGTGGACGTGGGTCGGGTCGGGTCGGGTTGGGTTGGGCCCATTTTTTTGACACATGCGTGGGTTGGGCTGAAAAAAACTGGATTTTTTTTTAATAACAAAAAACAAATTTAACTGTGGGTTAGGTCAGAAAATTTAACGTTTCAGGTGGGTCGGGTTGGGATGGGTTGAGTAAGTGGTGGTATGGGTTGGGTTGCCAAAATAAGACCCATGTCTACCTCTGGTTTGAACCCTAAACGTTTTTTGCCTCCTGAACGATGGAGATGAATATTAATAAGCTGGACAATGCTGAATGTAACGTTAGTCATTAGATTTTAAGCCACGAATCACTATTCGACTTTTATTTACTTTGGATTTTATTTTAAAATACAACAAGAGACAGCCATTTAAGCGGAAGCTGGTGACCCCGGCAGGATTTGAACTGCTGACTCTCGCGTCTGCAAGCGATTGCCTTACCTCTATACCACTAGCTAAGCCATCAATAACAATAATGTAAGCTATCTATAATAATTGTTGAGGTCCTGTAAGACATGAGCGCAAAAAACTAGTCCGACATTAAGGACAATGTGATTTTCATAGGCGCTACTGGCGCTAGATTCTCGTGTTACAATATTTTGAAGCTTAGACCTGCCAGCAAATATGGGAAGTTCAGGAAAACATACAATCGATATTAATGGAAAGACTGTGCAATTTGAAAAAAAAATAAATAAACAAATAGCCAAAACTGTTTTATGATAACCAACAGTAATGAAACAGTTTTAGCATGATTTATTTTATAAACATCAAAGCCCTACCAAAACAACAATAACTTTCGGTTTTCATTACGACAATCCTTAACTTGTCATTTACACAAAGTTGTCGCTCGTCTGTCTCGTAATAACTATTTTTACGTCTACGAATTTCAAATAAGTAATTTTAGCTTTTTCAGAGTTGGGGGAGAGCATCGATGCAGCAATGGTCGTGTAAAAGAAAAAACTATTACTTTGTTTATATATTTTTTAAATAATGTTATAAACATAATTGCATTAAATTTTATTTTTGATTTGAATAAAAAATTAATTTGATTTAAACAGTTTATACGAAAAAAACAATATGCTCAGATTATTTACCAGCATTTGTGCATATATGCCACATAACTAGACCGCATCATAAATTTTATTGCTTGGATACTAAAAATATTTTATATTCTAAAAATGGACAACCAAAACACCTCTAGTACATAAGAAGTACAAATGGCTTAGCAGTCTAATGACTAACGTTACATTCAACTCAATCGTATCATCACAATAAAAGCCCGGAAGTGTTTTAAAAAACTCTAAAAAATGCTTTTTTTGACACGTTTTTATCACCGACTGAGCAAGACTGTCCAACAACCAAAACTAATGACTTATTATTGCATATATGATAAGAATTTTTGTCAATAAATTACTCTTTAACCTAGACCTTGAATTTTAATATCTTATTGAAACTGTTTAACTTTTATAAGAAAATGTCATAAATCATTGTTTAGTTTATTTGAGATAAAATTAATTCTTTTTGGAGTTTCTCCAAAACTTTACAAAAATAATGTTTTTTTTTATTCCTTGACATTTTGTCGACTTCCATATTTGATGGCATGCTGGTTTTCATTCTTCGTAGATCTTTGAATGATCGTTTAATTGTGCACGTAGTTGCTGGCACTAAGTAAAGCTGTTTGAATTACTGACCTGACAAACATGTTATGTTCCGAAAACATCATCAAAAGAGTTTGAAGAGTTTGAAACATCGTTGTCTTTAATTAATAAGATCATGTATGTCGTCATTCAGTACAGGTCTTTGATTGTGAATTTATGTTACCTCGTGAATTTATGTTACCTTGTGAATTTATGTTACCTTGTGAATTTATGTTACCTTGTGAATTTATGTTACCTTGTGAATATATGTTACCTCGTGAATTTATGTTACCTCGTGAATTTATGTTACCTTGTGAATTTATGTTACCTTGTGAAATCTCAAATCTACCTTTTAACATTCCATCTAACTTTGACATAATGACAGATTGACATATGATGCTTCTAAGCCCTGAAGACAGCTTAACTCTACAACTTACAACCGTGTGCCGTAGTTAGGATCCTCTGATTCCTCCGATTGGGGCCCCAGGCTTTAAGAAGCCCTACATTTTAGCAACCTCATTTTAATCAAGATTTTCAGTAATCATTGCTTATTTTAATTTAGCTGTGTGAATATAAAATACATATCAATTTTTGGAAGAAGGATGACTACCTTTAAGCCCTTGAGAAATTTTTATGAAAATGAAAAAAATATTACCGCCTATCTTTTCCCAGTCACAGTTACAGCACGGCGCCCGCCTATATAGGGATAGAAGCCCCGGCCCAGTCATCAGCCAATCTTATAAGAAAAATTGAGTAGCTTTTAGACATAAAATCTGAAAATGAGGTACGGCAAGACATGACAAAATAAATATTACTGAGAATATAGCTATTCGCACAGTCACACATGTATTCACATGCGTAAACATTGTAACGAACACATATAGACATGTGTGTGTGTGTGTGTTTGTGCAGGAAAAAACACACATCCACAATATAACCAACAAAGGCTCACACCAACACATACAAACGCACATATATAATTTTAGAAATACTTAATAATTAATAAAAGAAAATTCCACTGCAAAGGTAACATGACCGACCACACACACACACACACACACACACACACACACATACACACACACACACACACACACACACAACCATAAACAATCAGTCATGCAGTCACCCCCACACACACACACTCACACACGCACAAAAAAACTGCAAATTGAGTTTTACAGTTGCACTCCAGTTACGTCACACTGAATTGTCGCAACGTCAACTCCTGTTTACGGCGTCATCTCCAGCAACTGGAAAGGCGGAACGAATCCGCCGGAGAACTTGGTTGACGACGTGCGTTGACGGTCCGTGTGGTGCGCGGCGTTTTGTGTTCTTTGATCTCCAAAGAGAAGCCGGGTGGCTGACTTATGTGCTTTTACAGACCGAGTTGTTGCAGATATCGTTTGTCAAGTCACCTCGTGTTAGCTGCCGTGGAAGGTTTTCTGGAAGCTTATAGAAGGGTTTTTTGGACGTGTGCGTTGCGGCGGTTGTGTTGTGCGTGTTTGTATAAGTATATGTGTATATGCGTTTGTTTGTTTGTGTGAATGTGTGTGTATAGGTTTGTGTGAATGTGTTTGTGTATGTTTGTATGAATGTGTTTGTGTATGTTTGTGTGAATGTGTTTGTGTATGTTTGTATGAATATGTTTGTGTAGATTTGTGTGGATGTGTTTGTGTAGGTTTGTGTGAATGTGTGTGGTTGTGTGAATGTGTTTTTGTAGGTTTGTGTGAATGTGTTTGTGTATGTTTGTATAAATGTGTTTGTGTATGTTTGTATGAATGTGTTTGTGTATGGTTGTGTGAATGTGTTTGTGTGAATGTGTTTGTGTGAATGTGCCTGTGCATGTTTGTGTGAATGTGTTTGTGTATGTTTGTGTGGATGTGTTTGTGTAGGTTTGTGTGAATGTGTTTGTGTATGTTTGTATAAATGTGTTTGTGTAGGTTTGTGTGAATGTGTGTGGTTGTGTGAATGTGTTTTTGTAGGTTTGTGTGAATGTGTTTGTGTATGTTTGTATAAATGTGTTTGTGTGTGTTTGTATGAATGTGTTTGTGAATGGTTGTGTGAATGTGTTTGTGTAGGTTTGTATGAATGTGTTTGTGTGAATGTGTTTGTGTGAATGTGACTGTGCGTGTTTGTGTGAATGTGTTTGTGTAGGTTTGTGTATGTTTGTGTGGATGTGTTTGTGTAGGTTTGTGTGAATGTGTTTGTGTATGTTTGTATAAATGTGTTTGTGTATGTTTGTATGAATGTGTTTGTGTATGTTTGTGTGAATGTGTTTGTATAGGTTTGTATGAATGTGTTTGTGTGAATGTGTTTGTATAGGTTTGTATGAATGTGTTTGTGTGAATGTGTTTGTGTGAATGTGCCTGTGCATGTTTGTGTGAATGTGTTTGTGTAGGTTTGTGTGAATGTGTTTGTGTATGGTTGTGTGAATGTATTTGTGTAGGTTTTTGTGAATGTGTTTGTGTAGGTTTGTGTGAATGTGTTTGTGTAGGTTTGTGTGAATGTGTTTGTGTAGGTTTGTGTGAATGTGCTTGTGTAGGTTTGTGTGAATGTGCCTGTGTATGTTTGTGTGAATGTGTTTTTACGTCTGTGTGAATGTGTTTTTACGTCTGTGTGAGCGTGTTCATGTTGTGCTTGCAGGATTTGCTTTTACTCGACGAACATTTGTCTACTTATGTTCTCTTTAAGAAGAACCTTTTATATGACAAACCATTTTTTTAAGTCTTACGGCTGATAGGAATAATTCATAGTTTGACATTTGATTCAAACAAACTTTTTAACAAACGAAATTTCGAATTTTTATTGTCGTTGTCATAAAAATGTCATTTAAAGTTGAAGAAGAAATTTAAAACGGTGTGATGATGATGATGATTTAAAAAAATTATTTTCAAACTTTCTAAATTATGAATAAATTATTTCAGTACGTTTTTTTTAACAGATGATCTCTTCTAACGAATCAGATGCTTCGATTGTTTCCGATATAAGGTATTCTAGTTACATTTTATTAATTGAAAACTATTTTACGATTAACGTTAGTTTGATTGATTGATTGATTGATTGATTGATTGATTGATTGATTGATTGATTGATTGATTGATTGATTGATTGATTGATTGATTGATTGATTGATTGATTGATTGATTGATTGATTGATTGATTGATTGATTGATTGATTGATTGATTGATTGATTGATTGATTGATTGATTGATTGATTGATTGATTGATTGATTGATTGATTGATTGATTGATTGATTGATTGATTGATTGATTGATTGATTGATTGATTGATTGATTGATTGATTGATTGATTGATTGATTGATTGATTGATTGATTGATTGATTGATTGATTGATTGATTGATTGATTGATTGATTGATTGATTGATTGATTGATTGATTGATTGATTGATTGATTGATTGATTGATTGATTGATTGATTGATTGATTGATTGATTGATTGATTGATTGATTGATTGATTGATTGATTGATTGATTGATTGATTGATTGATTGATTGATTGATTGATTGATTGATTGATTGATTGATTGATTGATTGATTGATTGATTGATTGATTGATTGATTGATTGATTGATTGATTGATTGATTGATTGATTGATTGATTGATTGATTGTATAATACAGTCAAGTTCCAATCAACGTCTAAATTGCGCGCCAGTAAAACTAATAATAAGAATAAAAGACCAATCAGCGGCCACACTCTGCCGACATCACAGGAAGACTTCTCGGTAATTTCATAGCCATCTTTGATTTTTCGTACCTTTTGAAGAATCCGAGATGAAACCGAGATGTGCAATTAGGCCATACAGCGCCGGTTCGCCGGGCAAGTTTTGATTGGCTCATAAAAATAATACCTGGAGCCTTCCTTCCACGGAGCTGGGTTGAGTGCAGAGAAATGGAAGGAAAGTCCTGACGGATATTTCTGTGAAGTTAGGAGCGGAGAAATTGAATTAGCTGTTAGAAAATTCTTTCATGTCATTAGTGTGTGTAGCTTTAATGGTAATAATGAGTACGTTGGAAGATGAGGCCACACTGGATGTGTGTTGCTTGTTTACCTTGAAGAAAATAAGTGCTGCCTTAAATTCTTAAGATACTAAAAGAACGAACGTGCAAACAAGCGACAGACTGCATATCAAACAAACCGATGAATTTACAAATTAAAGAACACCAAGAATTAAATGAATGCATGAACATATGAATGCATGAACATATGAATGCATGAACATATGAATGCATGAACATATGAATGTGCCAACAAATGTATGAACGAGCGAACAGTTCAGCAGAGGAACCGATGAACACAAGAAATAAATTAATGAAAAATTAACGAACACTATTTTTTTTGCATTTATTACAAACAAACTTATTTTTTTATTTTTTAAAACCCGTTTTTCAAATAAGTTCCATTTCAGAGCTTTTCCTCCAACTCCAAGCAGATTGAATGATTTGCATGGATTCCAGGCTAAGAACTTTTCCAATCCTTTCCTCTTCTTGAAATAACTCTTCGTTTTCAATCCATCAATCCGTCGCCGAAAAATTTAAGAAGAATGCAATTAGTTGATGAGAATGTTCTCTTTAGAAAAATGCTTGTATTTTTAAAAATCAATTATTTATTAAATACCTCTAATAGTTTGTTTAATCATTTAAATTAAAAAATGTAACTAAATGTAATAATTAAAACCATTTGTTTATAATAAATGCTTGACAAAGAAGACTTTGAAAGAAAATGTTAGAAAATCAAAGTAGGTTTGTTTATTTTTGTTTTTATTTGTGTTTTCCATCTCCATGCGTTTTATATTGGAAAACTCAGAGCAAGCTAAGAAATAGAAAATTCGATCAAATTAATTATGGTCTCTAACAGGAAATATCTTGCTATTTCTTAACAATGAAAATATTACCTTGGTAATTTAGTACCAATAAAATGAATACCTTGGTATATTTTACAAATGAAAGGAAACAAAACCTTAGTATTTTCTACCATTGAAATATAACCATATCGTAGTATTTTCCACCAATCAAATATAAAAATATCTTAGTGTTTTCTACCAATAAAACAAAACAATACTTTTTGCATTTATCACCAATAAAACATAACAATACTTTGGTATTTATTACCATTAAAACAAAACAATGCCTTAGTATTTATTACCACTAAGATAAAACAATACCTTGGTATTTTTTACCAATAAATAACAATACCTTGGTTTTTATTGCCAATAAAACTAAAAAATGCCATGGTAATTTCTACCAACTCCTATTTTTGTCTTGAAACATTTGGTAAAAAAACTATAAAATATAAACTATATGGAACATTTAATCAGCACTTTGAGGCTCTCAACTATATTGCTTCCATTAGTTAGAATTAATAAATATGTATATCTAATTCAACAAATTGCAAAATATTTTTTTTAACTTATTCTAAATAGTCTACTCTATGATAATTCTAATAACGTTTGTCATTTAAACGCTATTTTTTATACCCTGTTACTTAACTTCGTCGTTGAGTGGGCTAACAGTTAGTCTTGTAATAGCTTTTCCGCTTACTTCCAGTTTTCAGATTCAACTGAAATTTTGCATGCCAGTTATTTTGTGATAATAATAATGAATTTGACTATCAAAAATGAATAACTTTAAAGTTTTTATATATTTCGTTTGGGTGCACTTTCTGATTTTGTGATTTATGCAACTTGGGCTCAATTAAATGTAGGAAATAAGTTGATTTCGTGGCTCTCGGTAGAGCTTTTTTAAACTCCGTGTAAGTTTTTAGCCTCTTGTCGCCGTTCAAAGTTAGCTATCTTGCTTGTTTAAGCAGCTTCATCCATGTTTCTTGGAAGTAGAACGGATGATAAAACTTACATTGAACTTATGTAAGTTAAAGAAGTTCATATAAAATTTATAAATTTTGCTCAATGACTGAAAAGAGTAAAATATATATATATATAAACATTTTAGAAATACAATTTTACTTCTAATGGACTAAAAAACTGAAATAATTTCTCTTGTGTTATCCGATTATATTTCTTAAATATTTGACGAAATATAAAAAAGTTTCTATAACTGGAAGAGTTTGTAAAATATGAACGTCCCACGCTTTTATTTCGTCAAATATTTAAGAAATATAATCGGATGGCAGAAAATAAATTATTTCTTCCTTTTCAGTGCATTCAGAAGTAAAAGTGTATTTTTAAAATGTTTTTCATATATTTATGTTATCTAAAGTTTTTTCATAATTCGAATGATAAACTGAGAGTACAACACAGTCACGATGTTTGGCAGACTGTACCACATAGTGAGCATGTGGACATGATCACACCAACTGCACCACACAGTCAGCATGATCACACCAACTGCACCACACAGTCAGCATGATCACACAATCGGCATGATCACACAAACTGTACCACACAATCGGCATGATCACACAAACTGTACCACACAATCGGCATGATCACACAAACTGTACCATACAGTCGGCATGATCACACAAACTATACCACACAATCGGCATGATCACACAAACTATACCACACCGTCAGCATGATCACACAAACTGTACCATACAGTCGGCATGATCACACAAACTATACCACACAATCGGCATGATCACACAAACTATACCACACCGTCAGCATGATCACACAAACTGTACCACACAGTCAGCATGATCACACAAACTGTACCATATAGTCAGCATGATCACACAAACTATTCCATATAGTCAGCATGATCACACAAACTGTACCATACAGTCGGCATGATCACACAAACTGTACCACACAGTCAGCATGATCACACAAACTGTACCATATAGTCAGCATGATCACACAAACTATACCACACAGTCAGCATGATCACACAGACTGCATTACATTATGTAAACATTAGACGACATTATAACATGATTTAGAGGCAGCGAAACGGCTTGACATTCCTTCCTTTTTCTTGTTCGGCGGCAGCATTTTGATTAGTGCTGTTCTCTCCTTGGATCGACCGAGTGTGAATCAGCAAACAAGTCGGTCATTAATAAAAACTTCCAGAGAGGAAAATAACACCAACATAATATTAAAAACAACAATAATACTAATAATGATGATATTAATAATAGAAATAATAATAATAATAAAAATAAAGATAATGCATAATACAAAAAGAACAAAAAATCAGCAAAATAAACATTTAATTGCAAAAAAGAATGTTGAAAAATAATCACATAAAAACAAAAGAATCCATGAGCGACCGGATTTTTCTTTTCGTCTCGGAAAAATTTCAACAAAAATGGAAAATAAATCATTTCTACAGAGAAAGAAAGTACATCGGGAGGAGTGGGGGTGTAAAGAAATGGGAAACATATGAGAGGGGGATAAAAATTTTGTATGAGGATAAACTGCAGGGTAAATATAATAATTTAAATATGGGGTGGAAAAAGATAACATAGCAGCGAGAGAACAGGAGAGAAAGAGAGAGACAGAGAGTGAGAGAGAGAAAAAGAGAAAGAGAGAGAGAGAGAGAGAGAGAGAGAGAGAGAGAGAAAGAGAGAGAGAGAGAAAGAAGAAAAAGAAGAAATAGAAAGAACAAGTGAGAAAAAAAGAGAAATTACACGACAAAAAGAGAGGGAAAGAGACAAGAGCAGTTGCACTGGAGATAAAGTAGTTCCTTCTATGAAATGCAAATGAGGAAACTTGCTTCTTTAAGACTCTTCCCCCCAGACATTCAAACGTTCATTCTGAAATGCTATCGTTGGATCTTTTTGTTGTGTTGTTGTCCATGATGATGGTGATGGTTTGTGTTGTTGTGCATGATGATGATGATGGTTTGTGTTGTTGTGCATGGTGATGATAATGGTGGTTTGTGTTGTTGTGCATGGTGATGATGGTTTGTGTTGTTGTCCATGATGATGATTATGGTTTGTGTTGTTGTGCATGATGATGGTGGTTTGTGTTGTTGTGCATCATGATGGTGGTTTGTGTTGTTGTTGTGTTGTACTAATGGTAATTTTATAATCTGTGATAGTGGCTATTGTTGCTCTGGATACTCAAGTCACGTTACGTTTATAAAACAATGTTTTAGAAATTATTTTGTTGCTGTAGTTTCTTGCGAGGCGAGGCGGCAAACTGAAACGGAAAGGCACTACTTTTGTATTCATGGGTGGTTTGTTTACGGTTTGCAATTTTTCACAGTCATGCGCAAACAAAATTTGTAAAAACAATTAAAAAACAATTTTAATTTGGCGGAATGTTTTCATAATGAAGCAATCAAGTGCTTTTGATAATGTCCAGCGAAGTATGCAGATGGGTGCATGCGTGGCAGCATAAAGTTAGTCACGTGTGATGGTAAGCCATGCGAGAGAGAGAGAGAGAGAGAGAGAGAGAGAGAGAGAGAGAGAGAGAGAGAGAGAGAGAAAGAGAGAGAGAGAAAAAGAGAGAAAGAGAGAAAAAGAGAGAAACAGGAAAAGAAAACAAAACAAGGTAAGAGAGGAAGCAAACAAAGAAGAAGTTGAGAGAGAAAAATAGAAAGAGGGAGAAAGAAGAAAGAAGAAAGAGAGAGAATAATAGAAAAAAAGAGAGAGATTAATAGAGAAAAAGAGAGAGAGAGAGAAAAAGAGAAAGAGAGAGAGAGAATGAAAGAGACAAGAAGGAAGGATACTTCCATATTGCAGTCTCGGGCATAATTCGACCAGAAGAACAGGCAAAAATAGCATCTCATTCCAATCTTCTCTTCCTTTTTGTGTCTCAAAATTCTATTATTTTTTTCATCTATCTTCCATTTATCCGCAGCTTTGAAGAAACGCTTGCAGAGGTCAGAGGTTAAGATAACAGTTGACCTCAACCAATAGCGGACACGGATGTTATTCAAATATAAAATGAGTCTTCAGTGCAAAAAATAAATTAAATGACCTATTTTATTATATTTCAAAATTACTGTATTTAAAAATTACTTTTAACAAATTATTTTTTAGTTAAATTTATAGTGTATTTTAATAGTTAAGAATACATTTTATTTTGTAGAATTATAATAAAACGATTATGATTTTGTAACATTTTAAATTAAAATACTGTGGAAACGTAATTATTAAATTAAGATTTAATAAATACAAAAACATTTATTAGGTTCATACAAAGTGAAAAGTCATAAAAATAATTATAAGATATTTCCTTTTGTTAGAAATATTGAAATAATTTTTATTAAAAAGTAACAGATTAAAAAGGAAAAATAATATTTTTTATTTGCTTTAAATTAAAAAAACAGTAGATTTGAAAACCATCTTGGCAAACATTTTTTTATTTTTATCAAAGCAATTGAGTATAGCAGTATTACGATCATTATCATCATTAGTAGTCTTATCACTATCATCATCATCATTGTCATCATCGTCATCGTCATCGTCGTCGTCATCATCACTATCATCATCATCATCATCATCATCATCATCATCATCATCATCATCATCATCATCATCATCATCATCATCATCACCATCATCATCATCATCATCGCCATCATCATCATCATCCCTAGTAAAACGGATGGTCTGTTTATATATTTATATTAGGTGTTTGAATGGGTAATATGAGAAACAAAAAGCTCAAAATTTAATCACAAGTTGGTTTGTATTTTGGTGTGAAAGTGTGAACATCGTTGGTTGCAAGTTCCATCGCAACGGAATAATTCGCTAGTAATTTTTAAACGAACCGTTAAAAACGTTAGTATTAATAATATAAATCATAATCATAACAACCATAATAAGAATTAAAAATAAAATAACAAAAAACATAATAAAAATTTAAAGGAGGAAAGTTTGAATTAAATTTTGATGGACGATGACAGATTGAGTGGAAAGAGTAACATTTGATGGAATCGTATTATGGAGAGTGAAGTGGAGAGAGAGAGAAGAGATGAGAGAGGGAAAAAAAGGAAAAAAATGCTTTGTATTGAAGAGTCATCTTTTGAATAAATAAGTAATTTGTTTTTATACGATCGTAATTGATAAAGATGTTTATTATATTTCTTTATAAATTTTAATAAAAACCTTATAAGTTTTTTTTCATAATAAATACATGATGTTTGTTTCTTTGCCTCTGTATACCTGCGGTCAGCTACCCCCTTTCCTGGGAAATTGTTTTGAATCAACCTTCCCTAAGACTTTCAACCTCTTATTCCCCATATACGGCAATATATGCACGTGAAATGAGGAAGCATTGAACCACTGTAAAACAATTAAGAAAATGAAAAAATACTTAAACGTCTCAATAATTAATTTAAACATATTATTATCGTTATACTTAAACAAATCATTAAAATAGTTAGGCTTATAGATAAAATGTTTTCACAAATAAATGAAAAATGACGATATGAAAATTCAACTAACTTTGAATTGTTCTCAAAAGAGCATTTTGTAAAACTTGTGTGGACAAACTATGTTTCTTCTCCTCTTTTTCTTTCATTTCAAATTTTAATTTAATTCTAAAATTTATATTCTATTTTTGATCTTGGTTTTCCAAAATTGTTATTCGCTATAGAACTTAAGTTGTATAATTCTTGTGGATTAAATCGAGTTGTTGAATAAGTTTCTCATTCTTCTCTTCAGAAGCCCGACAAATGCTACAGAGTGCAATGTTTTAATGACATCAAAAGCCCACTAATTCAGAGCTGATTTAATTTTTTAATATATTTAACTATAAGGAATTTAATTCTTTAAAAATAAACAATTTGGTTTAATAATTCTTTTTTATATCTAAAAAAATGATTTTACTACACAACAGACGGCAGTAATTCATAGTTAGCATTAAGCGAGCTCTTCCTAGAAGAGCTGGAATGAAATAACGAGAAATGGATGGAAGGCCAGCATGTACAAAACAGGCGACACACATACACATATACACACGTACATACATACATGCACACATACATATATATACACGTACATACATACATACACACATACATATATATACGTACATACATACATACATACACACATACACATATATACACGTACATACATACATACACACATACACATATATACTCATAAATACACGCACACATTCGATGCCTTAACATCAGTCACTAGCTTCTCTAAAATATCTGCTAACATACACTCGTACCTTTCTTTTCCATTACAATTCCATGCACTGAAGTTATGCTTGTGTGTTTCTCTGTTCTGTGAAGATGTGTTTGTTTATTGCTCTGTGTGTGTGTGTTCACGAGTAGTTTATGTGCGTTTGGGCTTTTGGACAAATTATATATATATACTAGCAGTGCCCGTAGCGGCTTCGCTCGCATGAAATTAGAGAGTTTGAACCGTGCATCCATAGTAGAGATCATTTTTTAGGTCTCGGCTCGGCCCGTCGACAAATTAGCCCAGCCCGTTTTAAAAACCCAAACTCCTGGCCCGGCACAGCCCGTCTGAATTAGGCCCGGCCCATTTTTACAGGCCTAGAAGTTCTATATACTTGATGAAAAACTTCGGCCCGTCCCACCTTGACCTCAGGTTTGGCCCGGCCAAACTGAAGACCCTAAAATCACTAAAATATCTATATACTTAGTGAAAAGCCTCGGCCCGTCCCACTTTGATTTAAGGTTTGGCCTGGCCCGTGTGAAGACTCTAAAATAACGGCTTGGCCCGGCCGATGATAAACTGGACTTAGCTACTTTTAACCGGCACAAAACTTCAAAATACTAATTTTTACATTTGTAGCACTTACAGTTTGTGAGTAGCAGTTATTTTAAAATCAAATAACCCTTATTTCCACCCCACATTTGAGGTCCTGGAAACCAAATTTTCAAAAAATGCTAAAACACGTATTTCATTATTTTTGGAGTAGAAACTAAATACTAATTTTTACTTCTGTAGCATTAACAGTTTTTGAGTAGCAGCTACTTTAAAAACCAAATAACCCAAAAAATGATGAAACACGTATATCTTTTTTTTTGAGTAGATACTAAGTATTAATTTTTACATCTGTGGCAATTACAGTTGTTGAGTAGCAGTTACTTTAAAAACCAAATAACCCTATTTTCCACCCCACATTTGAAGTCCTGGAAACCAAATTTTCAATAAATTGTGAAACCCGTATATCATTATTTTTAGAGTAGAAACTAAATACTAATTTTTACTTTTGTAACATTAACAGTTTTTGAGTAGAAGCTCTTTTAAAAACCAAATAACCCAATTTTCCAACCCACATTTGAGGTCCGGGAAACCAAATTTGTAAAAAAATGGTGAAGCACGTATATCTTTATTTTTAGAAAAGAAACTAAATAATAATTTTTACATCTGTGGTATTTACTGTTTTTGAGTAGCAGTTACTATAAAAGACAATTAGCCCTATTTTCCACCCCACATTTGAAGTCCTGGATACCAAATTTTCAAAAAATGCTAAAACACGTGTTTCATTATTTTTGGAGTAGAAACTAAATACTAATTTTTACTCCTGTAGCATTAACAGTTTTTGAGTAGAAGCTACTTTAAAAACCAAATAACCCAATTTTCCAACCCACATTTGAGGTCCGGGAAACCGAATTTTCAAAAAATGGTGAAACACGTATCTTTTTATTTTTCAAAAAGAATCTATATACCAAATTTCAAAATCTCATTTTTGGTTTTCGAGATATACATTGTTTTAGAAAAAAGTTTGTTTTCCAGTTTTTTCCCCTCAGGAGCAAAATTTTCAAAAATCCTTTCTTAGCGGATGTTTACGCTATAAAAGTAATATAAGTTCCAAATTTCACGTTCCTAGGATGAGGCGTTTGAGCTCGGCGTTGATTATCAGTCAGTCATCTGTCAGTCAGTCAGTCAGTCAGTCAGTCAGTCAGTCAGTCAGTCAGTCAGTCAGTCAGGACATGTTCTTTTATATATATAGATATATATATATATATATATATATATATATATATATATATATATATATATATATATATATATGAATAATTAAATACACTCGATTAAATTATGTCCATGATTATGCAGAATTAATTTTGTTTTTAAAGTTTTCAACACTCTGGATTCGTTTAATAACAGTTTTATTTTTTTTTAAACAAGAGCAATAGTAGCAGCGACTAAAGGTTAAACGATACAGTTAACTGAAAGAAAAGTAGTTAAGTAGAATTTGAATAAGATTTAAATTCATTAAGTACAATACATTTTTCTATTTCCGTTATGTTGATGAAATATCTGTTTCATTTGATAGTTTAAACAAATTATTTAGACTAAAAGATGCATTGGTAAAAACAATCCTATACTACAATTTACTTTTGAATTTGCTAATAATAAACACCAAATTCCTTTCTTATTCTTGGATACTTTATTTACACGAAATGTATCAAAACTATCTTAATCTTCTAATCAAAAATATTATGAATAATGTTTCTAGCCTAGTAGCAGAAACCAACCTAATGTACCATATGGTCAGGTGGAAAGTTACATTGGTCATACTCAAACTCCGCCTTGCATTTGCAAGCCAGTCCGAAGCCTGGAGAAAGAAGGAGGGAAAAGTTAAAAAGATCAAATTATGATCCACGACAGGAAGTACTTAGGTGCTTCCTACATACAGCTATTTCAGTCTTAAAACACTTGGTGTAAAGGACTATAAACTATTATAAAAAAAACAAATTGGTCATACTCGAACGACTCTGTCTTGTAGATTGACTATTCATAGACAGAGTGGTGCCGTATACCAACATATGTCAAGGCAACACTCATGCAGATCAACACATAAAGTTCTAGTTGAAAATACCAATATTCTCATGAAAGAAAGTCACCCCATTAAGTTAAAATTAAAAGAAACCTTAGCTTTATTAAAATTGTAGTTGATGAATTTAGGTATTATTAAAATTGTACTTTTCAATTAACTTTATCTTTTAGCCTTTAGTTACCACTTTTTGTTTATTCTAAATATTGAACAGCTCCGATGATGACAACTAGTAGTGCCGAAACAGATTTTTTCATTGAAGTTCCTGTTTAAAAATAAACTGTCATTTAACAAATTTAGAGAGCTTCAAAATATAAAAACAAAATATTTTTACAAATCATATTTTTTAATCGAGTGTATTTATTTATTAATTTATTGAGTACAACACAATCAAGAAACATATCAGAAAGGAACACAGAAACAAAAAACCAAAAGTCAGGTGCTTAAAAGGTTCATACAAAGTGAATTGCTTCCCGCCAACTGGACAACCTATAAAAAAAAGTTTCAACTTCAAATCAAATGAGAACCAAAAAACACTCTTAAGATAAACAAAATCATAAATTTTAAAATCATAAATCCAGCAGCAACAGGTGGGACTTCATTGACTTTTTAAAGAGTGAAATACTACACCTATTCAACTATGAAATTGACCTAGGAACACTTAAATAAGCACGTTGACTTAAACATTTCCTGGAGATTGTTTTAAGGGCTGTACGAACAAAATCAGAACGAAAATAATGTAAAGAACGCACAACATGAGAATAAACATGAGACAATTTTAAGAAGAAGTTAACAAATGATAATGGAGACATGTGGATTGTTGTTATCATATTTGGACATGAAAATGCTGATTAGAAAGGAATTAATTTGAAATATATTCAGTAGATTATTTTTGATCATGTTTTTAATTTATATATACTTATTTATTAATTTATTTAGATGCATCATGTTGTGTGTTTTTTCAGACATGCAGACCTCCATGTATATCCACATAAGAGTATCATTTGAGTAAATACGATATTTTTAAAATGGTCGATTTTACATTTATTTGATGTCACGTAAGTTCTTAATTCATTTTCATCAATAGACGTGTGTTTTCAATTCACTCTTTTTTTCTCACTTCTTTCCATCCGTTCACTTTTTTCTCAATGAATGAAGAGCTGATTTCAAAAAATTTAAATGATAAAAGTTCTTGGTGAAAAGAAAACAAATTGACAAAAATTTTCCGTCTTTTTGATGCTACACGATGATGATGATGATGGTGATGATGAAGAAGAAGAGAATGCTGATGATGATAGTGATGATAATGATGAAGATGACGATGACGATGACGATGACGATGACGATGACGATGACGATGCTGCTGCTGCTGCTGCTGCTGATGATGATGATAATGATAAAGAAGAAGAAGAAGAAGAAAAAGAAGAAGAATATGATGATAGTAATGATAATGATGATGATGATGATAGTGATGATAATGATGATGATGATGATGATGACGATGACGATGACGATGACGATGACGATGACGATGACGATGACGATGACGATGACGATGACGATGACGATGACGATGACGATGCTGCTGCTGCTGCTGATGATGATGATGATGATGATGATGATGATGATGATGATGATGATGATGATGATGATGATGATGATGATGATGATATTGAATGTTAACGTTTAAAGCAAAAAATAATTAAAATGGAATCTTGTCACTCCAGGGGTGGTTTATAGTGGGGTTGAAAAGGGTAAGAGATCCCTTTTTCAATTTACGCAATTACTATCGAGTTTTTCTTTACCAATTCTTTTTTTTCGTTCCGAAATTTATTTTTATTAAATTGAGCACATTTCAACCCCGTGTGTCGGAGTAATAGGGCATTTGGGCCAGCATATAATCATCCAATATTTGCCAGCACTTGCAACTGTAAGGAATTTCAAGGGCAAATTACTAAAATAAAACAGTTCTCTAGTTGAAATCCTAAAAATAAAATAAAAATGTATTTTAGCTGCAAACGGACGTACACATACAACCACACTTACACGCTTACACTCACACACATGTGCACAAAACGAATGTGTTCCAGAGAAAGTTCTTCCTGCCAGGAGTGCTGAAGACATTAATCGTTCTTCAAGTCTTTAATTGAATGTCCGACACTACTATCATCATCACTCTCGTGTCATGTCATACCCCTGTAACCACCTCCCCGCACCACTATACCACCGCCATCTTCTCATCATCATCATCATCATCATCACCATCACCGACATTACTATCAGCACTTTCGGCATCAACTCACTATATATCATCACGTCAACATCTTGTTGAAAACCCATCACATACGATATGTTGCGTGTGTACGTGTTTATGTATTGGTGAGGATGCATGCGTGGGAATTTGCGTGGGAGAAAAAAAGTCCAAATTGAAATGCGGAGTACAAAAAAACTTCTGATAGTGAAGCAATTAAGCAATTCTTTTTATGGCCATGTTGGTGATTGATATTTAAATGCTGTGCAAATTAAGAGCTACCATGTACTAAGATGTGACGAGTTTATGGATGATGTCACGGACAGGACCTATATTAGTCCGCAAAGTGTCACAAAGTAAGTAGTAAAGATATAATGTGGTTTATTAAGTCAAGGAGATTAGTCATAGTGAGTCACATGATCTCACAGAGATGTCACATGATCTAACGGAGATGTCACATGACTTAACGGATGTCACATGACTTACCGGATATATACATGGGAGATAATAGTCAGTTAGTATTTCAGGAGTTGTCACATGGCTGGTTACTAGACTGCAGATGGTAAAATAAATTTAGATAAAACTATTTGTAAACAGGAAAATAAATATGTATTATTTTACGAAAGTTCTAATACTTAATAGAATGCAATGTTTTGTTTAACGAGTCCATATTCCAAGTATCAGTTTGATTGGATGACGGAAAGTCAGTTTTGTTCAGAAGAAGTAGAGCAGTCCAGCAAGATCGGAAGTTAAGTTAATAAGCTGCATTTCATAAAACTCTGCGATTTGAATATTAAAAGATGTTGACATAGTTGATTAAACAAATTTAAATAATCATTTCAAAACAGGTAATTCGAATAATAAAGAATGCTTATTTCTTAAGTTTATTTGTTTATTGATATGTTTGAAACAACACAGAATTTTTCAAGGAATTTATAAATATAGTTGTTCCTATAAGGCAATCTCGACAAAACAACAAAACCTTTTTGCAATTTTTTTTCTAAGGTTGATGTAAAATTTGAGTCGCTTCACATTAAGCAAAGCAAAAAAGGCCAAAATGAGGAAGAAAAACAATATTAAGTTGATAAAAAAAATAACTGCGAATAAGAAGATATGAAATTTGTGTCGTCTTTCGTGTCGCTTCGTTGCCCAAATATTCATAGAAAAGCAGAATTCGAACTTGTGGCGCCATGATGGCAACTTTGGCGAGCATTAATGTGAAGATATAAATCGCCAACACAATGACCCGCAACAGTTTTATTGATATATATATATATATATATATATATATATATATATATATATATATATATATATATATATATATATATATGTCTGCTTCCTATAAAAGAGTATCTTGAACTGTCTGATTAATTTGATTTGATTAATTTTAATTGATTTAAGGCCTAATTCATGTCGGAAACATTAAATTCATGTATTGTCATCCAGAATAAAGTTTTCCTGAAAGTTTGGACGAAAAGTGGGAAAGCGACCGGGAACGAGAGACACGCATTAGAAAAACCTCTAAAAACCCCGGGCAACGCCGGCTACCCCGTTAGTTGTATATATATATAAGTTTAATAATCTATAAAATTAAAATTAAAATAATCTATAAAATGTTTTTTTTTGTTAATTACAAAGTTAATATCTCTTTATAAACAACATTTTTGTTAAAATAGCATCAGATCCTTTCACCCAGCAAACGTTGTTTTGCCATATAAAATATTTTAGATTTTTTATTAAGCGTTTAATGTACAAAACTATGAAAATTTAAAAAAAATCAATATCGATCTCGAAGAGCAATTGAGTGTACAATGCCCGTAGTTTTTGGAGGTTTTTCTATCGTTTTTCTCTCGCACCCGTTTCCTTCCCCGCCTGCTCTACCGTTCGCGCTTGCTCTCCCGTTCCCGCTTGCTTTCTCGTTCCCGCTTGCTTTCACGTTCCCGCTTGCTCTCTCGTTCCAAGTCGCTCACCCTGTCTCGGTCGCTTTCTTGCTCCCGCTCTCGCTTGTTTTCCCGCTCCCGGTCGCTATATATATATATATATATATATATATATATATATATATATATATATATATATATATATATATATATATATATATATTTGTATCAGTGGTTACGGACGGACGAACTTTGTCAATTATTATATTAGATAACCTTTGATATCCGTACATAGGCAGTTTTGGCCTGAAACGTTTTTTAGTAATAAAAAAGTTAGAAAAAAAATTAATTAAAAATAACCTATAATATTCTACTCTTTTAGATCTACTTACATGCTAAATTTCGTTGAAATTGGTATAGCGGTTTGGATTTGCAAAGACGACAAACAGACAACAGACACACAGTCACTTTTAAATATATAGATTTTAAAGCTTATTTTAATTGAATGCTTTAACCACACTTTGAGGAAAATTAGTGTTTTTTTCTGAACGGTAAAAGAGCGAAGTGATTTGAAAAAGATTAAAAGAAAGTTAAACATACAGCTGCACTGAGCTGCACTAACAAGCAAACAAGTAGAGATACAAATAGGTGGAGAATATCTTACTGAGAGCAGAAATCCCAGAAGAGGATTGGAACTGAACGTCACTGTTTATAAATCAACCTCAAGTAGAAGGCCGAGCCTCTAATTAATCTATGCAAGTTAGCAAAGCGTCTGCCTCAGATCTCTTCAAATATTAATCCTTCCTCATCAATTATTTCGAACACTTCTGCAGACCACCCATGATTTATTTCTCACAACTTACAAATATCTTCACCTATATAAGCAAACTGTTTTAAGCTTATGTATATATTTTATTAAAATATCCGGTGAAACTAAATGAACAATATATATATATATATATATATATATATATATATATATATATATATATATATATATATATATATATATATATATATATATATATATATATATATATATATATATATATATATATATATATATCTCATTTATTACACTTTAATTACATATCGGAGTATTAATAATATATTGATATTGGTTCATTACTTTTTATATGAATGTATCCATGCCAAGTTATTTGCTAGTTTAATAACTAGCTATGGATTCATTCCATTCATCATCATCACTACCTTCATCACCATTATTATCATCATCACCACAACTATTAACACTCTAGTCATGATGATCATCTCATCACCAACAAATCAATTGGATGCTAATTTTTATCGCCACACAGCTGGTGTTATATTTGCAAAGTAATTACTGGCAATATTGAAACCTTTTCCTTTCTTTCTCTCTTTCTCTCTCTTTCTCCCTCTTTCTCCCTCTTTCTCTCTCTCGTTCTCTCTTTCTCTCTCTCTCTTTCTCTGGGCACTGTCATTAATTCAAATGAAGATTTAGATTAATTCCACCATCTGAAGCACCATCATAATTGGCATCCCCATTATCATCATCATCATCAACACCGCCTCCATAATCATCATCATTCTTATTACTATCACCTCAATCGTCATCAACGTCGTCACCATGACCGGCACAACATAACCATTTTATAATGCTTTCGATTCCAAACGATTGTTTCTGATGAAGTTCCTGCTAATGAAAAGAAATGAATTAGGCCGTATTTGTTGGTAAATAATAAAAATAATAAACTTGCCATACAGTGCACTTAAGTTCACGCCAACGCAAAGGCACTCACGCACACAAACTTTCACACACAGAAACACGCCGGCGCGTGCACAAACCGTGCGTGTGGTAATCTGCGCCCCTAAAACGAGGTACATGGCTGATAAGTTGACTGGAAGATGTGAATAATTGATTAAGCGGTCGACTGCTTGACTGATTGATTAAGTGACTCTTTAATTGGCCGATTGATTGATCGACGTGTTGCCATTTTTAATTCAACCAGGACTCGGTACGACCAGAACTAAGATACTACAACAACAAGAGGAAGAACACTCTTTTCAAAGTTATTGAAGTTTAATTAATAATTCAATATATTATTTTGTGACACTTAAATCTGGAAAACAAATTTTCATTTTTATGGATTTTATTTTGTTTAGTTTTCTTCGTGCTTGCGACAGCAATAATTTAATTTTGAATTAAATTTATTTTTTATAGAATCCATCATTGACTGTTTTAATTTGTCAACGCTAACTGGTTTTCAATGCAAAGCATACCTTACAGCAGGCGATGTTGGTAAAAGTTCAAAAACTCTTCAAAACGAAATCTCTCAAACGAATCTTAAGTACATTCCATCGAATCTATCAAGATTTTTAAAATATTAAAAATTTCTAAAATGTGATCTTTCCACAAAACCTTCCACCCTGATAAATGCCACTTTTAAACAACACCCTCTATAAGAAACGCCCACTTAAAAAACCCCTTTAAAAACATCATTTTTTTTAATGCCCAACTTTAAAAAACGTTTAATTTAAAAACACCATTTTAAAAACATCTTTCCAGTAGCACCCCTTTTAAAAAAGGGTCTTTAAAAACAGTCCCTTTAAAATTTTCCTCTTTATAATCGCCCCCACTAAAAAACGTTCTCTTTAAAAAACACTCACTTTAAGAAACACCCCTTTTAAAATATGTACGTCTTAGTAAAGCCTTTAATAAACGCCCCATCCACGGTAAAAACTGTTGTATTAATTTTAATATTAATACACCGAAATTTAATTGCTCAATCGTAACATAGAGTATTAATCTTATATTTAAATTAAATTCTAATAAATTGGCAGCTCGATCAGTCCATTTTCATTATAAAATTTATTTAAAGTGATGAAGAAAGGAATTGCGTATATTTGCGATCGTGAAAAAATTTATTAATTATTCAGAAGGTGTGTTTAAAATTAATTGATATTTAAATTAATTTGAAATTTCGGACCAATTACAACATTGAAATCAAATAATAACATTAATAATATTTCTTATGATACATTTATGTTATAAATACAATATACATTTACGCTGACTCACACACTCTGGAACGCTCGCTTTTTATTATTTACTATATTTATTATTTACTATATTTATTATTTACTATATTTATAATTCATTTATTTATTTATATTTATATTTTAAAATTTATTTTTTTATATTATTACAATATTACTATATGTATTGCTAAAGCATGTACATAGCAGTTTATTTCTAATTAGCTCACTAAGTGTCGAATCCGTAACGTTGGTGTATTTTTTTACAAAAGCATTTTCCCTGATAGATCGTATACATCTCTGGCTAAGGTTTTCCTTACATTCACTAGATGGCAGTTGGAAAAAAACTAGAAAGTAAAAAATAATATAAGTATCTGTACTGGACATGGCCACGCCGCCACGGTAGGTACAAGGTGGCCAGTAATTAGTTTTTCATAGCTAGTTATAATGTATTGAAATTAATTATGCTTAGTTTATTAAAAATGTTATAGGAATGATATCAAACTTGAAAATCAAAAAAAAAAAAAAAATCAAAAGACAAATGATTTTTAAAGAAAAATAAAATGTTGCAATTAATGATAGTTTAAAATCTCCAAAAAGACTTAGTACACAAAGACCTAGTTCTAAAAATTCAGTACACAAAGACTCAGTACACAGACCGCAAAAACAAACAAAAAACGATAACAGAATTTTTGTTATGCTAAACACTGATCCTAACTAAGTGGAATTAGTAATAAATTTTATATTGAGCAAGCAGACCCAGAAGCTTATAACTTATAACCTATAAGCCATCCTGCCAGCTCACGGCACAACATGACCGATATTTAGTAGAAATCAAGTTTTTTCATAAATAAAATTTACACCAACTTCCTGCACTCAAAACTTATGCAAGTATTATGATAGAGATTTGTACAATGTGCATACAAACAAACGTGTGTGGCCATAAAAAGTAAAAACTTACTCGGATTGCAAACAAACTTGCGACCGGAAATTGGTCAAGTTATCCTGCAGTAAATATTTTCAAATGTAAAATGACTGCATTTGACACTTTTTTTTAAATCCTTCAATTTATAATAACTCTGTAATTATACTACTACATAACATTTATAATAATTAAAATAAATTATAAAATATGTTTGTTCTTAAAAGACATTGAATCTGCATGCAAACCAATTTACTCATAAGTTGTGTGGCCACCACCTCCGTCCGCACTCTGCCTAGCTACAAAACCGATTTTTCCCAGATTCAGCTACAAAATAGTTGATAGTGATTTTCAATATTCGACTAAAAATAAATAAAAAAATTTTCAGACACCTATTCTGCCACAATCACGACTAGTACCGGAAAGTCTCTCACATTGGCAGAATCAACCGGAGACATTAAGCCCTGTTAAGCGGCGCTCAACGAACTTTGATTTTCAGTCCCAGATGGGGGTTCGATGAAGTTCCGTGTGTCGAAGAATTGCGTTATTGTATGCTATGCAAGTGAGTAATGATTGTAATGAAGCAATTAAATATCTCGTTATGCGCCTTTATCGGATCGTGAAGAAAGGAAATTAATACACGATTTTGCTTTTATGTTTTTAAATTGAATCTCCATAGGTGTCTCTGGCGAAGTTCTTGATTTTTTTTTCATTTAAACTAAAAAGTGTTAGAAATAATTATAAATTCAATTTTTAATTGTGGATTTTTGTCGTGTTATGTGTGTTTTATCACCTAAAAGTAGGAAATAATTTGTAAATTCTAAACGAAAAAACATTTTATTCCCCAGTAAAATATGAACGAATAAAATATTTATTTTAATCTGCAAATCATGATTTAAAGAAAGGTTTTAAATTATCGAATTATTTGGAATAAAATTGAATGAATTATTTTTTTTATTTATTTCGAGAAATCATATTTGCTTACATGAACCATGTGTAGTAAAGAATATCTTTTCAATCTGATTGCTTAGTTATATTCTTATCACCATCATCAATACTACAACCACCATCGTCATCGTCGTCATCGTCGTCATCGTCGTCGTCGTCACTGTAGCTATCATCATTTTCATCGTCGTCATCACAATAATCAGTATCATCTGCATCATTTTATCACCATCACCATCACCACCACCATCATCATCATCATCATCATCATCATCATCATCATCATCATCATCATCATCATCATCATCATCATCATCATCATCATCATCATCATCATCATCATCATCATCATCATCATCATCATCATCATCATCATCATCATCATCATCATCATCATCATCATCATCATCATCATCATCATCATCATCATCATCATCATCATCATCATCATCATTTAGCCAGCCATAGTCATAACCGTTTATCATCGTGAGACATTGAATCCCGGTTGCGCGGTGGAATCCCTCGTGTCAAGGACACCTCTTATCGTCATAAATGGTAACTATTTCTGCGTAACAATCAGATATCGCCGCTATCGTCATCATCGTCATCATGGACGTCGTTGTCGTCATCGTCATCATCATCATCATCATCCCCACCACCATCATCATCATCAACATCATCATCATCATCGTCGTCGTCGTAGGCGTCGTCATCGTCATTGTCATCATCATCATCATTATCATCATAATACAAAGGATTTAAAAACTAAAGTTAAATTCCGGACACACAAGATTTAATAGAAGCCGTTTCAAAGACAAGCGAAACGAAACTCTATTATGATTTTTCTAAACTACTTGACAGTTGTTATCTCTTTTAAAACAAAATTGGGCATTCATTCAAGCGGTTGTGGTTATGATGATGATGTTTGTGTCAAAGTTTGTTGTTTTTTTTGCCAAAATCTTTTAAAGAAACTATGATTAATTGGTAAATGGACAAATAAAGTTTTCCAAAATTCTTTGAAAGATGAATAAATTATACTACAATCGCTTCGATGTAATAAAAAAAAATATCCAAATTGCTTTTTGTCATTTTTTTATTATTTTTTATTCATTCTCTTTTTCTTTTGTCTCTCATTCTTCTCTTTCTCTCTTTTCTTCTCTCTCCAACTCAGCCTTCAAGCTCTTTAAACCAGAAACAAGTTGAGCTGACCATCTTGATTGATTGGACCGAAACTACACGGCAGGCCAAAAAAATTTCCTCCGAACCGAATATTGCACCATTTTTCACTTTTTCTTCTTTTAATTTTATTTTCGTTTTCGGTTTTAATTTTTAAAAAGAAATTTCAGTTTTTTTCGCAGTCAGTGAGATTTTTTTTTAGATTTTTCCAAGTAGAACTTTCAAATTAGGTTTGTTAAAATTTGTAAAGAATATGCGGCGGAAAAAAATGAAGATTTCAAGTTTGTTGCACAACAATGTTGAAAAACACAGAAATGTTTTCATCACGACCTAGCTTATTGGAAATATTACCAAAGCAAGTACCACCGCCATTTCCTTCATCTAATCCACATCATTTCATTTACGACAATTTAAACCTCACTTCTGAAGAACGAATTTACCATACATTAACAATAGCTTAAATATATACTAGATAATTATGGATTCAATAATAAGTCAGGTGGCGTTAATTTTGTTTTTATCTTGACGACATTAGTTGTATGGGATAAAACTTCAGACATTCAAGACTGGATGTAAAAGAAAAATGCGCATATCGGATTTCAGCGGATATCATGTCAAATAAACAAAATTTCTTGGTGAAAATAAGAAAATAATGTTTGTGGAAGATACTTATTTCTGTTCTTTTTGTATGACAAAAAAAATGTAACAATTAAAGGAAAAAACAACTTTTTAACACAAACTTTGATTTCAAATACACTCGATGTGTGTCTGTGTGTATGTGTGTATGTATACGACAGATGTTCAAATTAAGTTTTTTTTAATTGAATCATGTATTGTCATCCAATATAAAGCTATGCTGAAAGTTTCAGCTTCCTAGCTAGTCAAAAAGCTGGTTAAATTTTACTTGCATGACTTGAGTACAGAGAAAGCCACACACACAAACAGAGATTGTAACCTGAATAAAAATTTGTAATAAAATATAAAATATAAAATATAAAATATAAAATATAAAATATAAAATATAAAATATAAAATATAAAATATAAAATATAAAATATAAAATATAAAATATAAAATATAAAATATAAAATATAAAATATAAAATATAAAATATAAAATATAAAATATAAAATATAAAATATAAAATATAAAATATAAAATATAAAATATAAAATATAAAATATAAAATATAAAATATAAAATATAAAATATAAAATATAAAATATAAAATATAAAATATAAAATATAAAATATAAAATATAAAATATAAAATATAAAATATAAAATATAAAATATAAAATATAAAATATAAAATATAAAATATAAAATATAAAATATAAAATATAAAATATAAAATATAAAATATAAAATATAAAATATAAAATATAAAATATAAAATATAAAATATAAAATATAAAATATAAAATATAAAATATAAAATATAAAATATAAAATATAAAATATAAAATATAAAATATAAAATATAAAATATAAAATATAAATTATAAAATATAAAATATAAAATATAAAATATAAAATATAAAATATAAATTATAAAATATAAAATATAAAATATAAAATATAAAATATAAAATATAAAATATAAAATATAAAATATAAAATATAAAATATAAAATATAAAATATAAAAATGGAAAATGGAAACCTGAAGCCTAGAACATATACCGTGAAACATGAAACATAAAACATAAAACATGCAACATAAAATATAAAACATAAAATATGAAACATAAAGCATAAAATAAATAAAAAAATAGATATTTTATAAAAATTTGGCAAATGTTTTTTTACTTCTAAAAAAATGGATAAAAGTTCAGACTTAGTGGCCTGTCGTATCAATTCTGTTTTTTCATGCACAGACATGCACTTCTCTTACCAGTGGGATGCAGAAGTAAGATGGTGGTGATGATGATGATGATGATGATGATGATGATGATGATGATGATGATGATGATGATGATGATGATGATGATGATGATGATGATGATGGTGGTGGTGGTGGTGGTGGTGGTGGTGATGATGATGATGATGATGATGATGATGATGATGATGATGATGATGATGATGATGATGATGATGATGATGATGATGATGATGATGATGATAATGATGATGATGATGATGATGATGATGATGATGATGATGATGATGATGATGATGATGATGATGATGATGATGATGATAAGGATGATAAGGATGATTATTATTATGTGATGAAACAAAATAGTGTTATTAAAATCATTTAATGGTAGTTGACATTAAATATTATAATGGTGACAGTAATTACCTGAATGATGACTTGTGAACAATAATTACTTTGACATTAATCACTTCCGTTTTCTCCTTTGACACCTTATTTACAGCTTTTAATTTTTGTTTAAAGTTGTTGCAGAATCAACAATTATTTACATTAAAAAATTACATCGTACAAAAATAGTATTGTTGATCAAGTTGAAGTTAATAATCATTATGACGGCGATTACGATGCTGATGATGATGATGAAGTCTGCGATAGGTCTAATAAAAATTTGAATCTTTAAAGACTGATCCTTTGGTGCAGTTGACAAAAACCGAGGAACGAAAACACCAAGATAAAGTAACTTCATTATTTTGTAGACAACCTACTACCTACTGCTGCTAATTACATTTGTATTTTAAGCCAACACATTTTAGTTCCAATGTTTAATCATTTAAAAACAAGATGATTCTAAATTCGTTCAGTAATCATTTTTTCTAATCATTACATCTTTGATTTTACGGTCAATAGACACAAAAAACTGAAAGAGCCAAATTATTCGAAAGATGCCAGCGTTGAGGAGAGGATAGATGGCCAAGTACAGCTTTCAACCTGTCTATCTTGACTGGCAGCGTCAGACGTTTTAATGCAAATAAACCTCTTACTCACATCATCGCTAACAGCTATTCTTTAATAATTAAACGTTTCTGTTTAAATGCTTCCCTGACAGATCTGTGGCACGGCAGACCAATATTAATCGTCTGAACTTTCTGAACTTTGTTGACCCCTCTGACATCTCGGTCTCTCTCGTCTGAAACTCTGAGCTTGCTTGTCTGGCAAATTGGCTTTTGAAGCGATCAAACATCTTGTCGTTCTTAGTTCTGTTGTGTTACATGGAACCTAATGAAGTGCTGATTACATCTAGTTTGTTGTCAGCGTTGATTTGCTGTTGAAATAATATTTTTTCATAAATAATCAAAAAAGGATTTAAAATATTTATATACTTAAATCATTCACATTAACTATGCTATTTAAGTTTATTAAATTGAAATATCTTTATTATTATTTAGTTTTACACATATTTAATTTTAGAGTTTATTTCAACTCAAATTAAATAATGTGAACATTCCAACAAGAATATTTTAAAAACTTCTAAACTACCAACCAATGTTAATATCTATAATAATATAACGACGTCCATTTGTTCTTTTCACCTTTTGAAAAAATTTTTATTATTTTGAAAATAAACGTGATCATAATTTGTTTAACAACAATTTTCTTGATATAAAAGTTTTGAATTTTCACTCGTAGATAAATCATCATGGACACATTTTAATCGGTAGTTTTTAATAAATGAATATGATACTATAAACTTTAGTTTAATACAATAATATGATTCTTTCAACTTTAGTTTAATAAATTAATAGAATTTTTATAACTTTAGTTTAAATCAATATTTTTTACCTTATTTCGTGCTATTTTTTTTTATAATTGGCTAAGTTATTTATTAACTTTCAGTGTTCTGGCCTATGTTAAGCAAATTATATAAGTTATTGAGTTCAGCACACTTAAGCCTGTCGACTACGTTCAGCTAAAATCTAGGTTTAAACTTAAGTTTGACTTGTTTAACGTGGCCCTAGTCCTTTCTAGGCCACGAATCACTTATCCAACATTTACTCACTTGTGGGCCCATTTCACAGAACAGAGTTATCCATTCATAGGCGCTTACACACACCACTTGTAGACGCTGGTGACGTCGGTGGGATTTGAACCACCGCAAATGCCTTGTCGCTATAAAGTCAACATGGGATTAATTTTGGCGACCCAACCCAACCAGACCAACCGAAAAGTTAAATTTTAAGACCCAACCCAGCCCACAGTTAAATTTTGTTTTAATCAATTAAAAAAAAAATCAGTTTTTTAACCCAACCTAACCCATAACGCCATAACCAATGCATGTGCCAAAAAATTGGACCCAACTCAACCCAGCCCATCTCGACCCAACCCATTCATACATACATACATACATACATACATACATACATACATACATACATACATACATACATACATACATACATACATACATACATACATACATACATACATACATACATACATACATACATACATACATACATACATACATACATACATACATACATACATACATACATACATACATACATACATACATACATACATACATACATACATACATACATACATACATACATACATACATACATACATACATACATACATACATACATACATACATACATACATACATACATACATACATACATACATACATACATACATACATACATACATACATACATACATACATACATACATACATACATACATACATACATACATACATACATACATACATACATACATACATACATACATACATACATACATACATACATACATACATACATACATACATACATACATACATACATACATACATACATACATACATACATACATACATACATACATACATACATACATACATACATACATACATACATACATACATACATACATACATACATACATACATACATACATACATACATACATACATACATACATACATACATACATACATACATACATACATACATACATACATACATACATACATACATACATACATACATACATACATACATACATACATACATACATACATACATACATACATACATACATACATACATACATACATACATACATACATACATACATACATACATACATACATACATACATACATACATACATACATACATACATACATACATACATACATACATACATACATACATACATACATACATACATAAATACATACATACATACATACATACATACATACATACATACATACATACATACATACATACATACATATTTTTTTTTTTATAATAGTTTATAGTCCTTTACACCATTACATACATACATACATACATACATACATACATACATAGTAATACATAAAAACATACATGCATGCATGCATGCATGCATACATACATACATACATACATACATACATACATACATACATACATACATACATACATACATACATACATACATACATACATACATACATACATACAAACATACATATATACATACATACACACACACACACACACACGTACGTACGTACGTACGTACACACAGACATAGGAAATTATGTATGTTGATGGTTCCACTGGTGCTCTTGATATTACATGCAAAGAACTCAGAACGGTTCTGGCAAAACAAATGAACTTCTGTTTTTGTTATAATTCCGGTTCCCAGGATACTTAATTTTTTAAATAACACAGTTTTATGTGTTTCAGTTTTCTACTTTAAAAAAGTCATGGGTGAGCAGCCGGTTTATTATTCTTTTCCTGATAGTAATTTAAGATTTGAATGACAAACATTTGGTAGAATCATGTTCAAGCCGACATTGGCTGAAGCACTTTCAAGTTGTTCCACCAGAATTTTAATTCCCACGTTAGTAGAACAATTCATCGGCAAAGTTGATGTAAGTTGCAGTTGGCGGAGTCTTTATCTTCCGAAACACCACTTGAATGATCCACCTCGCTCATCACCACGTCGCTATTACTGTTACTACTACTACTACTTCTACTACTGCTACTTCTACTACTGCTACTGTTTCTGCTACTGCTACTGCTACCGCTACCGCTACCTCTGCCACTACCGCTACCACTACCGCTTCTACTAACGCTACTAGTACTACTACAACAACCACCGCTACCACTACCACTACCTCTACCACTACCACTACTACTACTACAACAACCACCGCTACCGCTACCACTACCGCTACTACTACTACTACCGCTACTGCTACCATTACCGCTACCACTACCACTACCACTATTACTACTACTACAACATCCACCGCTGCTACCACAACGACCAGTCACCCAATGCTTCAATCAACCCCACCCTCACTCGACCTCAGCCGCGTCGCATTTTAATTACTGACCAGATTCCACATCAACTTGAATTAAATCGTCCATCTTAGAACTTCTCCGTTCGATGGCGACTAGAGCTTTTTTCCCCTCCAAAAAACTTCTTTTCACACAAAATTGCAAAGACATTCGCAAGTTTTTCTTCTAAGTAAAACGATTTCTACTTTTCAAAGCGAATTTAAGTCAAAGTGAATTTAAAGAAAAAGTGTGTTGAATTCGTTAGTTCAATGAGAAAAAAAACTGTAAAAATGTATAAGTTATAAAATGTTTTAGTTATAAGAAGTATTAGTAATAAAATGTGTTAGTTAAAGGACGTATTTGAATTAAAATGTATTAGTTTTAATGTTTTATTTATAAATGACATTAAATAATGTTTTAGTTAAACAATTCTTTAGTTTTCAAATATATACTCGTCAACATACATAATTTCCAATGTTTGTGCTTTTAAGTGGCGTTGCAATCGCAAAACATTTCTAATTAATTTCTATATTGGTAATTAAAAAATCTGTCATTTTTGATGGGGGTATCTCTTAGTCATGATACAAAATATATTGAATAAATAGCAATTATCGTATGTTTGTCATACAAATTATATTAGTTAAATATTATTTTAAAGTAAAATTAATACTTTAAAGACATTTGAATAATTTTATCATCGTCTGACCCGAGAAATTCCAGAAAATCGTGCTTGCAATCTTGTCTTCTCAATTCCTCGGCGTCCGATTATCACGAACGGAATACAAAATTGTCTCAATCGAAAAATCATTCGCCCATACATCATTCATTTGTGCACTCTTTCACTCACTGGCTTGTCCATCCGTCTATTCATTTCACTATCTATTCATGCCCCAACGTCCCCTCTGAGACCATGGCACCCTTTATATGTATATCTGAGCCATTGAAAGAAAATGTCAGTAACGTTAACATGGGCAGTACATATACGAGATCTCAGTGCTGTATGCTACGTGGTGTCGCTCAAATAGACTAGAGTACTAGATGGGCCGGGCCGGGACAGATCAGGCCAAAAATTTTGTGTCAAGTATTGAGGTTTTAGGGTTGTATATTAGACGGACCAGGATGCAAAAAATCGACCTGTGCCGTATACTCTAAAACAGACTATAGCAATTCAACTATTAAAGCAATTGTCCTTGTTAACTCACTGTTCAAGTGTCCAAGCAATTTTAAAAATGACAAATTATGAGAGAAAAAATAAATTTTGACCATCATATATCACACATCTACATGCACCACACAAAACAATCCTGAGGCAATTTTCCTATCAACATAAAGAGTACGATCAGAAGTTATTTTCTATTTTTTGGCAGGTTTTTGACAATACAAAATCTCTTTCAAGAAGTTGCTTCTTTTTCTAGAAATTTCTTTTATTACTTTTTTTTCATTATTTTTAGTTTTCATAGCAAAAGTCTAGTTCATACTAAGACTTTTAAATTAATTTTGATACCACTATCGCAGAACATTTCAACAAGCACAACTTTTCTTATGTTTTACTTGGACCATAAAATCAGAGATTCAACATTTGAATTAAAAAAAAAAAAAAGTGATGAAATATTCCAAAACGGAAGAGGTCAAATAAAATTTTATCTCCTTAACATAAATTTGATACAAACATTAAAGCAAACATAATAATATTGTTCAACAAAAAAAATCAAATAAATATAAAATAGGCACAAATAAAAAAGAGAACAAAGTACGACCATTTAGTGAGAAAGTATAATTTAGTTTCATGATAGATTCAAAACAAGATAGAGATGAAATTGACTTAGGAATACCCAAGGACCAACACATTTCATAGAAAACTGTTTCATAATTGTCCTGGCAAAGTCCGAGCAATATACTATACTATATATATAACTAGAACCTATGTTGTAGTTGTGAACAATGTTGGTTTCGAGTAAAAAAGTAATAAAAGTTGCAAAGAATTAAGCTGTTTTAAACATAAATTTGCCTGTTAAAGTAATTTATTTGCGTGTTTGGATACAAAATGTAGATGGAAACACGTGTTGATTTTGTCATCCTAAATTTTCAATATTACAAATTAATGGGAAAATATGCTGTCCAAAGTAAAGGAAAGATTCTGAGAGATTTTAAAAAACTAATAAAAGCTGAGTTACTGTCGGGAATAACTTGAGCTAACTCTAAACAACAAGTGTGTGAGGAGTGAAATTAATTGAATAAACGTGGGAAGGAAACAGATGAAAAACCAGTTCGACTGAGACTCGTCCCTGAGACCGTGGTGGGTCTGTGTCACGCTTTTTTTTTCTTTTCTTTTTCTTTCACACGCCTTTTCCAAGACAAGTCTCGCTGGAAGGCGAGAAAGGGTACTTGCAGAGGCAGCCATTTATAGGGCCCTACCCTTTTAGCAATGCGAGTGAACTCCTTGCTTAAGGGAGTTACGCTGGTGACGCCGGTGAGGTTCGAACTGCCGACCTAACGATCGACAGGCGAACGCTCTACCGCTCTGCCACCAGCTTGAATGCTATGAAAATATGGCAAACGTTTTCAAGTACTCGCGACAAATTAATCGATGTAATGCTGACCGTCTTGGGAAACAAGTAAAGGAAAAACGAGTTTTTCAACACAAACTTTGATTTCAAATACACTCGATTTAGAAATACGAAAGATATTCAAATTAAGTTCTTTTTTAATTGTCATCCAATATAAAGCTATACTGAAAGTTTCAGCTCCCTAGCTAGTCAACAAGCTGGTTAAATTTTACTTGCAAAATTTGCGTACAGAGGAAGACACAGACACACACATACACAAACAAACGCACAAACAGAGATTGTAACCTAAATAAAAGTTTGTAAAAAGACAAATTTGGAAAAGATTCAAACGACGCTTCCCAAAAAAACGAGACAAACATTCCATGGCTGGAAAACTTGGAAATTTGAAAACTGACTGAAAATTCTGGAAAATTGAAATTTACTTATATCTGACTTAATGGTGGCGTAGTAGATTAATGGCACAAGTATGGAATATATGGTGGTGGTGGTAGTATTAGTGGTTGTGTTGCTAGTGGTATTTGTAGTATTAGTGGTTGTGGTTGTGGTGGTGGATAGTGGTTGTGATGGTGGTAGGATTAGTAATTGTGATGGTGGTAGTTTTAGTGGTTGTGGTGATGGTAGTATTAGTGGTTGTGGTAGTAGTAGTATTAGTAGTTGTGGTGGTGGTGGTAGTATTAATGTTTGTGGTGGTGGAAGTATTAGTGGTTGTGATGGTGTTAGTATTAGTGGTTGTGATGCTAGGGGTAGTATTAGTGGTTGTGATGGTGGTAGACATTGTAGTATTAGTGATTGTCGTGGTGGTAGTATTAGTGGTTATGGTGGTGATAGTATTTGTGGTGGTGATAGTATTAGTGGTTGTGATGGTGGTGGTGGTGGTGGTGGTGGTGGTGGTAGTATAAGTGGTTGTGGTAATGGTAGTATTAGTGGTTGTGGTAGTATAAGTGGTGGTGGTCGATGTGGTGGTACGTATTAGTTGTAGTGGTAGTGGTTGTACTAATGGTTGTGGTGGTGATGGTGGTAGTATTAATGGTTATGGTGGTAGTATTAGGGGTTGTGGTGGTCCTATTACTGGTTGTGATGGTGATGGTGGCATGTATTAGTGGTTGTGGTGATAGTATTAGTGGTTGTGGTGGTACTACTAGTGGTTGTGGTGGTGATGGTGGTATGTATTAGCGGTTGTGGTGTTAGTATTAGTGGTTGTGGTGGTACTATTAATGGTTGTGGTGGTGGTAGTATTAGTGGTTGTAGTATTAGTAGTTTTGGGGGTGGTAGTATTAGTGGTTGTGATGGCGATGGTAGAATGTATTAGTGGTTGTGGTGGTGGGGTTTGTATTAGGCCCGAGTAGAATATATGGGGAATTAAAATCTGTAATTTTTGGCTTGATGTTTGAACATCCGGGTGTTTAGGGTGAGTCTGGGTTCATAAAATTGTGGCCTAAATTATGGGTAAAACGTGGTTCAAGTCACAATGAAAAGCTAGGTTTTTATTTAAAAGCATTTTATTTTTTCGAGCGTTCCTACTGCCAGCATTGAATTTTTTCTAATAAATTTATCGACGTTAACCGACGTTGCTTACATTAAAAACAAACAGTGGCTTGGAAAATGAAAACTCTACCACAGAGTCATAAAATATTTCAAATATGAATAATGTTAATTAAACGTAGAAAGTCTTTTTGAATGAAATTTCGAGTATTTTTTTCAACAAAAAGTTCTAAAAAGTGTTATAAATTACACTAACAAATTTTATACTAGGAAACAACTTTTGAAGTTCATATTTCTTCCGAAGTCAAAGAATCTGAGTACGCTAATATTTTTACACTCATAACATATTTATTCATTCTTTTTGTTTACTCGTCTAATTCAATTATAAATGTGTTTTTTTTTCATTCACGTATTATTTAATTGTTTTTATTTGATTGTTGATTTATGATTTATTCATTCATTACTTCAAACAGACCCTCAACCTCTGGTCTGAACCACCCGAACACACACACTCTACTCTCACCACCAGTGATATGAATTCCAAGTGAAGAAATCTAGCGAGTTTTTTCGCTTTTAAAAACATTAATCTTACCAAGCAGCTACAACTTTTTTGTCGATTTGAATAAACGATGCATCCACTGTAATCAAACACTTGAAACTCAGATTCTTTAAATTTAATTTTATTCAATCAACCAGGCCTCAATATTTGAAATGCGATAAGTTGATGTAAAGCTGGGTTGGCTCATTTAGTTTGATTTGGGTTTTGGGTAGCTTAATTCGGGTTAAGTAACAGATTGGGCTGATTGAAATTGGGTTGACACACAAGTTGGTTTGGATAGAGTTGGGTTGATTCTTGCTTTTGTAATTCCATTCATACTTTATTAAGTGCTAAGCTAGCATGTTTGATGATAGTTTTTTCCACGAGAGAACTGTCGGAAAATTCAATACTTGAACTTGCAAAGTCATGCATACAGTTTTTGTCTGTCATTGGTTGTACAGAAACAGTAGTCAACACAGGACATGGGTGTGGTGACCATTCATATAACTACCGCATAGTAGTGAAAAGACCTTAAATTAAATTACCTGTTTAAGCAACTTGACGACCAGAACCACAGAATACAGAACGATGAATCTTTCAAGTCCATTTGCAGCACTTTCTTGCTTTGTCGCATTTTACACTGTGGTACCAATATTTTTCTGTGAGTTCGGAGGGCCAAGACTCGTGAAATCGTTTAAGCCACACACAAACTTTCCATCTTTTGAATCGCAACTAAACTTTTCTTTTCTTTGACGAAACCGGTCAGAAAGGGTTTGCTTTTATTTATGTTTTTATGGGGAAAACTATACCGTAACTTCTTTCATCTGTTCATGTTGTACCACCACCTGATTTTCTCGAAACAATTTCACGTGGTGTTGCCCCCGGTACGCGAACGCGAGAAATTTGTCTTTCAATTTTTTTGCATGAAACTCTTTCTCCTTTTTTGACAATAATTTATTTTGCTTATTAAAGTGTTGTATAAATGAAGATATACGAATGTAGCTATTTTCATTCCAATCTTTGTCTTATTTGTTCGGATAAAAATTTAAAAAAATGTTTCAAGTTTAATTCAATTCCCTGAAAAAATCTTTTCAAAGATTCTCTCGGAAGAAAACCAGATTCTCTCATTTCATTATTCACGAACATTTCACGAGGTTTTTCTCAGTTTATATAAAAAAAATTAAATTTCATCAAGCCTGTTTATTCGATTCATGTAATATATTTTAAAAATAAAAATGTATTTGCAAAGTCAATTCTATTCCACAGACATTAAGATCCTTTAACTTTTTAAATGTTTAAATAACAAATCAATAATACAGTCATAGTAAGTGACGAAGAAATGTTTTATATATGCAGGTCGAACAGTGAACATCGAACATTGAAACGACAGTAAAGTTTGAAGAAAGAAAGACCGCTTCTTGAACAGGAAAGTTTTCTTAGTTAGTTTTAATTAACATAGCAGATAGAGATACGTAGGCAGGTTTCTATTTATAGTTATTCCACCATGCTGGTTCATCATCTTAGTTCCTCCTAGGAGGCGAGGTCCGTTTAAAATATGCTAAATAGTTCAAGAGAACAGCTGGATGAATCGGTTTGCCAGTCTTGATGGGGCGTGGATGGTTACAGGGTCAGTGTTGATGGGGCGTGGATTGTTACAGGGCCGTCGGTTTAGAGACGTTCCATTCGTTTTATTGGTCCGCAATTGGAGGTCGTGTCGACGTCTGATTGGACGGGGAATCGAAGGTTGTGAACTTTCTGTGAACTTGTCGCTGGGTAAAATGTAACAATGTCGAAATTTAAAAAAAATCAGAAAAACGACTTTTTAAAGTTTTTCAACACCCTAAAAGAAGAGCAATGGTCATTCCTGAGTTAACCTTGGTCGTAGGTCAGCCTGCCAACCTCGCCGTCGAATATGATTGTGTCTTTCACTTCATCGAGTGGGCACTGAAAATAATTAATGTGTTGTTATAATTATCAGTTTTGTTGTTTTTATTATAGTTCTATTTAGTGACTATATTTTTTTATAGCTATAGCTAGATGATTGTCCAATGCACATAAGACGTTAGGTCAACTCGAATAGAACTAGTTCGATTTGTTGTGATCTCTTATTAGTCGGTTTCAAGAGAATTAACGAGATAAACCATTTGTGTTGGTCCTTTCGTGGAAGTTTTAAAAAAATTTTTATGTGCTAATATAAATACTTCAGTTTCAAGGTAAATGTCACACTTGTTCTCCATCTAGCGAATACAATTAAACAACATTACACCCTAGCGAACATTGCCAAAATATTTTAATTGTTTTTTGGTTGCTCTAAGTCTCTAAGAATTGGTAAAACTAATTTAAAAAGGTTTTTCAAAAAAAATTGTAAAGAAGTTACGTTAAAAAATTATGTAATTATATATTTTTTAAATCTTAGTGGTGGTATAACGGTAACCAGGAGCGTCATTTCAGAAATTTCTTCAGTGAGTGGGAAAATTTTTTTATAAACATTTTTTTACTAAAGGCTTCAATTCTGCCTCCAAAACTAGCTGATGACCAGAAGGAGAAGGTAGTTAGAGGTACATTTTCCAAAATTTTTCTAAAACGGCTTTCTTATTTGTTTTATACAAACTTTTTCGAAATGATGCCCCTGGTCGTAAGAAACCTGACAGTCGGTGGTTCAAATCCCGCCGGCGTCACCAGCGTCTGCAAGGGGTGTGGGTAGGCGCCTATAAATGACTGTCTCTGGTTGTTCTTTAAAATTGGGCCCACGAGTGAGTAAAATTAACATAAAGTGATTCGCGGCTTAGAAGTCTAACGATTAACTCCATGCCAAACATTATGAAGCTTTTTTATTAAATTAGAATACTGTCGAAATAAATACTAATTTTGAAATTATTATCAATAATTAAATCTAAAAAACAGGGAGAGTGATATATATATATATATATATATATATATATATATATATATATATATATATATATATATATATATATATATATATATATATATATACAATATATTATACCATAACACAAAAACACATTAATAATAAATCTGATCTAATATAGCTGCCATTGACTCTATCTATCTATATATTTATAAATAATCGATATAGATTATCTATTTATCTATAAATATGTTTGATAAAATTCCCCTCAAGGAGATAGCATCTCTTCATCTTACCGCATTTCATATAACCAACTGTACACACAATAATGTACACCGCTTTTGCTTCTTCTTCTTCTTCCAAATATAACGTTCAACGTTCAATTTCCTGGACCTTCCAGAGCGTTGGCAATCTGTGGAAGTCTCAGATTTGTGGTCAGCCAAGTGTCCCCGTGTCTGTGTGTCCGTTTGTTATTTATATCTTATTATTATTTTTTTAAATCTTTTCCTTTCTTTCCTTTTCCTTTCCTGCTATTCTTCCAGCGTCAGTGTATCTATTTTCTTTATTTCTTTTTGTTTGTATATTCTTCCGTTTGTCGACTATTTGAGCTTGCTCATGCGCACAGAATGTAAACATGTTTTAAATGGATCCTTGTGTGTGTAGTGTGTATGTGTCTGTGTACGTATGTGTGCATGTGCTGCTGACTTGCTTCTTTTTCCAACACTTGACTTTTTGAAGTCACTGCATTCCACTTTTTCCACCGGCATTTAAAAAAAAATTTCAAAGTGCTTATAATCAATAATTAAGTACAATTTTTGAATAATTTAGATGGTGAAACTGAAACTGAAATCATTTTAAATTTTAGAGTTTTTTCTATTCTCTAAATCAATCAAAAACATCACTGCCGACAAATCACCGGTGCATATCTGGAGAGGCTGGCCGGTGGAGGGCAGAAAAGGGCTGCGTTGAGGTTCCTTTGCAGGAGACCGGGGGAGGTGCTCTGAAATGAAGAGGACGACGAAGATGGAAGTTGCTGCTGCTGATGATGCTGATGACGATGTTGTTGTTGTTGTTGTTGTTGTTGTTGTTTCATGATGGAGTGAGCTAGCTGCTGGTGGTTGTTAGATCTTAGCTCCAAATCAACTGTCTGGTGTTGTCTTGGTAGCGATTGGAACCTATTCGTCCTGGACGCATGCATTTGGGGATTATGATAATGGTGGTGGTGGCGTCGATCATATTCGTCGTCCTGGAGAGGAGGTGGAGGTGGTGGAGGGGAGTGAAGGTGAAGGTCGACCTTGGATAGGGTGGATACGCATCTGGTGTGGTCGAAGGGGCTGAAGTCGTTGTAGAGCGGGTGGAAGTGTCTGGAGTGGTGGTGATGGTTGTTGTTGGAGTGGTGAGGTGTTGGAACGAGTGCAAGAGAGTCAGAGCTGTCGAAACAATCTTGAAGGACCTGAGGTTTGGAAGCGATGGAAAATGTGGTTATTAATTGAATATTATTTAATTCAAATAAACCATTATTTGGGATTTCATTGAAAAATTAAAATTTCAGAGCTTTCTTGGTTTTTGACTTCAAAGACATCGACAAAGAAATTGCAAAACTGGCGGCGAAAATCGATAAGATGATGACGAAGACATTGTTTACGTTTATTTATAGCTCACGAGAGTTTCTGTAAAATTCCAACATAAATAGTTTTTGCATATCTGATCAATTTTTCTGTGAATACTATTCTTAAATGAAGTTGAAACAAAAGTTTTTTATTTGATTAACAGCTTTCTAAGACTTATGGTGCTGGGATCGAAAGAAAAACAAAGTAATATCTTTGAAGCAAGTTAAACCCAAGCAGTTTCTGCGCTATTGAATGGTGCACATGTCTAGTTATTTGTGGGTCTTGAATTATTTTTATGCACGTGTGGATGTGTTGTAAATGTAGAAGTGTGAACGGACGATCGTAAGTGTGCCTTTGTGAACGAGTTAATAGAAAATATGAAATTTTGAATAGATGTGTGCGTGAATATACATCCTCCCTTCTTCTCCACGTACTAGAGTTTATTAAGAAATGAATCTCTGGACGAGACTAGCGATTGAATTTGCCTCGAGCTTTCGTGAGCCGATCCAATCAGAATTAGCGCTCCATTAATTCAGGACGGCCAGACAGGCGGGCAGGGGGCAGGGGCCACAGGGCAGGGGGCAAGGGCCACAGGGCCGACCCACTTCTACCCGCGTGCACCGAGGAGGATCCCTATCCAATATCAAAGAAATGCCGACTCGGCGACAACTGCTCCACGCGAGACGACGCCATATTGAACTTCAAATTATTTATTTCGCTTCCTCATACGTAAATCATTGTGGTTTTTGTTTTATCAAATATTTATGGAAAAATATTTTTTTTTTGTAAAAATCATTCAACGTTTATCAAATATTTATTAATAATAACGTTATTTTTGCACAACGTCTCGTTTAGTTGAAATAAATAAATCAATATATTCATTATTAAACATATAATATACTCATTAATCATTTTTATTCTGATAATATAAATCCATGTTAAAACTCATAGAGAAGAAGTTTATATTTTTAGTGATTCGCGGAGACACAAAAATTAATTATATTGCGAGGTTCTAAGAATCGACTGGTAAAACATGTTTGAAACTCAAAAGGTCTTCGGCTGGGGGATTCCTAGTTGTCGCCCACCCGTGGCTGGAACAAGACATTGCTGGTACTAAATGAAAACCAACCCGTTGTAGATGGGTAGATCCATGGACGTCTATATAATAGTATCTGGACAGTTAGCCAATAATAGCCTTGTACCCAGTTGGTCCCATGACTGCGCAATGCTTCATATACGCATTATAAGTTTGATTTATAGCTAAATCATGTGGAGTGAAAAACACAACGCTGTTTTGAGATAAAACAAATATATTTTACTTAATCAAAATCCATAAAAAGTAAAAATCATAAAAAAATAAAGAAAAAGTAAACTTAAGAATTTTAAATTATAACAATTATAGTTATTTATTAGTAGTAAAGTCAAAGTTATTAGAAAATTTTCAATATTTTAACATTGTGATAATTAAAACAGTAAAAATTGTATGTTTTCAGTTCTGAGTTGAGATTCAAAGGTGTGCAATCAATTATTTTGCAGAAAAGTACTCTGTGACTCGATGACAATGACGACAGAAATAATTTTGCCAGTTCTGGTGATGCCTTGATTTCTTTAAAAACTTTCCAGCAATGTACGCATAAAATGAAAGCGTACTCTGATGGTCGTGTCAAATCTTCCTGCTGCTGCTATCAAGGATCTGTTTTACAGAAATTAAATAGCAAGCACCAAATTATCGAGCCCATACATTTCATCAAGACATTTGATGATCTTTTCAAAATGCTGGTCAATGGAATAGTTACCTAACTCGATTATCTTAAAGTGTTATAAGCTGCTGGACTTTCTGCATGAATCGTATATATGACATGATTGTGAGCCCTGGTGAGTAATGACAATGAAACTTGCTTTTTGTAAGCAGTTTGGCTTGTTCTGAAACAAATTCAAGTTTGCGTTGTTTTTCACTTTCTGGACTGCATTCTGTTAAGATGTTTATTCTTTCTTTTAAAATGCTAACAGCCATTTTTGTGAATGACGGACAGGTTATAGTTTTTAAATTTTCTGACCAAGTCTTCATTCGAGCTGCCAAATTAATAAGCTGAGACGTTGTCGTAACTAATCCGTTTGTTAACAAATCTTTGAATGTGTTGGCTGGAACATTTACATTAACCACACTGACAACCGTTGACAGATTTTCTGCCACCGAGATGCAAACAGCCACTTTAACTTAACCAGCTTCTACTTTAAAACAATAAATTAACAAAATGCCATCAATTGTGGTAATAGTAAAGTTTGTTGGCAAAGTCATTTCTGCCAAAACGTTAGGTGTTTGATTTGCTAAACAATCACTTTTGAAAAAATTCTTCTCCATCTCAACATTTCTTTTTATTTCGTACTCGTAGCGAATTGAAACTGTAGCACAAACAGTAGATCTTGACGGTACTCTACAAGTTGAGCAGTATTTTGGACCACCAGGAAAAATACTAGGTACTGCACCTTTTTTCAGTCGACGTTGAAAAAGCTGTCCGGACTCTAATTTTAGTTTTTTCCTTCTTTGATGCTGATTTGTATCGACACAGCTGGATTCAAAGTCTACTTCATTGAAAAAATTGAGCAAATTTTTGAACTGGCAGTTGGTTTCCAGTCTTTTCGAGGATTTGCTTTAATTATATTTCTGTAGAAGTATATTGTCATTTATAGGAACGCTATGAATTGTTGGTTTATTTTCGCCCGCCGATAGTCCCGGAACACTTTTGTAGTTGGTTTTGCAACGATATGCCTGGCCCTTGTGTGGCATTTTTAGCAATAAAAACTTTTATAATACAGAAATAAATCCAATTGTTCAAAATAGTAGCAATCCCAACTGTTTCCAAACGTCAATCAAGTCAAACTTACGATAGCGTAAAGCTAAAAATAGCTATATTTAAATAAACAAGTGTTGAGCGCAGTCACTAAACTAAAGCGTAATTTCAACAATAAATATTATTATATTTCAATGTTATAAACATTTTCAATGTTAAAAGTAACCAGTACAGGCTTTATAACTATAAATCCAAACGCAGACCGAACAACTCGAATACGAACAGCTAAATAGATATGGGACCAACTGGGTACAACACAACAGCTCAAAATGATTTGGCTCATTGTCCAGTTGCTATTATATAGACGTCCATGGTAGATCAATCACATTACGCAATTTCTCTTTCACTCATAAATGCAGATGATGACGCAGCAATATGGCAGCTGTTTTTTTAAATCTTTTATATTAATTTCACAGTGTTTGCTTGCTTGCTTGAGCTATGCGTTGGGACCCTTTGACGCTTAAAAATCTATACTTCCCGTCATCCAATCGTGCTAAACTTTGGTATATTGAATTTTCTAAAATTGATTGGACACAATTTAAATAAGATATAAAGTAAATTTAATTAAAATTTTAAAAAATTACAAATTTTTTCTAGAAAAATATACCATCCATTTTTAGTTTAATAATAATAATAATAATAATAATAATAATAATAATAATAATAATAATAATAATAATAATAATAATTATAATAATAATAATAATAATAATAATAATAATAATAATAATAATAATAATAATAATAATAATAATAATAATAATAATAATAATAATAATAATAATAATAATTATAATAATAATAATAATAATAATAATAATAATAATAATAATAATAATAATAATAATAATAATAATAATAATAATAATAATAATAATAATAATAATAATAATAATAATAATAATAATAATAATAATAATAATAATAATAATAATAATAATAATAATGAAACAATATTTAATTTTTCAACTCAAACATTTATAAGAAAAGATGTCTTTCCATACTGATTTGAATGTTTCTTATATTTAACCTATCAAGTATTTAAAAACTTTGGTCAATGTTTTTCTATTTTATAGAGTTATCATCATCAAAAAAGATTTTGAAAAAATTTAGAAACTGCTGAATTATAAAATATGAAGATTTATAAAAAACAAAGCTTTTACGATTCACTTGTTTCAAGTATAAACAAACTGTTGTGACATGTTTGTATTAACTTTCATAGGTCCGGATGTCCATGGGATGTCCGCGGACGTTTTGAAGTTTGGAAGATCATTAAAACATTAACCAACATCAAAAATATATATAATTTAATTGAGCAAAAATAGATATTAAACAATTGACGAAGCAAAAATTATCAAAATATAATTTAAAGAAGCATAACAATAATTACGACAGAAACTTTCATCGTCATAGTAACTATAAACATCTTTTGTTTACTATTCGTCGGGGTAATATTTTTACAATGCGAAGTCGCTATGAAATGTTATCACAGTCTTAAAAACATGATTTCACTTGTTTTAGCATAAAATTCCATGAAGTCTTAGCTAGATGATTCCTCTGTTTGTAGCCTTTGGTAAAAATTCAACCACAGGTCACTAGAGACTAGATAGAGTTTGATGGGCGCGAGCACCTGTCATTTTAAACATCTAGGCTACATAACTATAAAAAAATCAAATAACACCCAAGTTGTTTTTTTGAATCTACCCATTAATCAACAAGTGACCTTCCATACACATGCATGTCTATTATTTTCGCAATAACCAACAGGTAATCTTCCCCACAGTACATGTTTATCGTGTGAATACGATGCCTTATGAAGAAAAACAAAACTAGATAAAAAACTTTTTAAAAATACACTATTACTAGTAAATGCATTAAAAAGAAAAAATAAGTTTTTCAGTGCAATTCGATTAAATTATCTCTTAAATAATTTGACAAAATATGAATGTTCGGGAATTCATTTTATATTTTTCTATGACTGACAGAGTTTGTAAAAAATAAACTTCCTACACTTTTATATTTCTTCAAATTTTTTGAGATATATAATCGGATAACAACGAAAAAAATATTTATTTTTTTAATGAATTTAGAAATAAAAGTGTATTTATTAAATATTTGTATTTCAGTCTTTTTAGTCCTTGGGGAAATGTTAGAAATCTTACACGAACTTATGTAAGTTTTCTCATCCGTTCCACTTCTACAAAACATAGGTATCTAACTAAAACTAACTTAATGAATAAGCTTCTGCTAAGCCTGCTACTGCTAAGCTATATTGCTAAATATAGCTAATGGGCTAATGGCGACAAGAGGCTAGCGGCTAGCTGAACACAAGCGTACTATTAACCTTCCGATTTCCTTGATTGTTTTATAAGAAAACAGAAAAATTAATACAAGATCCAAACAAAATAAAAAAGTGAAACTTTAATCGGAGATTTACAATCTACTTAGAACCAAGAGCTGATCCAGTGTGGCCAGTCTGGCCATGGCCCCCCTCGTATTTTGCTAATAGACTTTTCCCCCCCTCGTCAAAAATTCAAATTTTAAAAATAAAAAATTCAGTAAATGATATCTAAATTAGTACAAATATATGATAAATTTGCAAATGTTTTATTATTTTATTGCTGTTTTATATGGTTGGTAATGTTAAATTTGCTTATGTTTTATCCATAGACATGGTTTTATCATTGAGTAGCTGTTTTTTCGTCTTGGCTAGTTGAGTCCTAGCTAGCCACTATGGTATTCCTTGTTAATAAATTTGTGATATAATCATTTATTTGTGTATTTATCCATAAAACTCAAACGTTTTCTCAAAAATACGACTTCTGAAAGCCGATAGATATTAAGATGTCAAGTGAATTAAGTGGACCTCCATTGAAACGGTTGAAGAAAATGATGCAAGCGGAGTTACAATTAGGATTCGCATATCAAGACTGGTGTTCAAAGGCAGAGGGTTCTTAACTCCGACCATCTTCTGCGATACAAGTGGCTTGTTGTTTCAAAATGTCTTGATAAAGCTGGAGCCTGTTGCGCTGTTTGTGTACTATTCTCTGTGTCCGATTCTTGCCATGGTCAACGAATGGGCAAACTTGTAACCCGTTCCATAACGAATTTTTCAGATTTGACTGGCAAGAATGGTCTACTGGATCTTCACGAACAGTCTAATTTTCACACTGCAAATGCAGCCAGAGCACTTGAATAATCAGTTTCTCGAGCTAAAGACCCTACAACACGTGTTGATGCCCAAGTTAACTCGCAAAAGACAGCGCAAGTGTTGCAGAACCGGAAAGCTCTTACATCCATTTTTGAGACAATTAAATTTGCCGCAATTCAGAATTGTAAATTTATTTTTTTAGATATCACATGAGAAAATCTTTGAAAGATATTGCTGATTTTTAACTAAATAAAACTATTCCAAATTTTAAACATGTAAATGCTAATTTCACCCCCTCTACAGTCATCGGGAAAAAATTTTTGGAGTCAAGTTGCCCCTCCCCTCAAAAAGGTTGTAAATCCGCCAGTGCTTAGAACCAACCACGAGCGCCGTTGTTTTTTTACTACATTAATTGCATAGATCACACAAGCCGAAATGTGAGCACCAACGGAATATATAAAAAAAACCTGAAGGAAATTTATTTTTGATAATCAAATTGAATATTCTCATCCGAAACTCTTACGCTTAAAAAATTCCAGCTCAATTTGAAAACGTGAAGTAAGTAAAAAATCGATCACAAGAACCACAAGTAGCACACTCCACTACGAAGCTAAGTAAAAATTTTATAAAAAGGATGGGCTTCATTAAATATTTTAGATGTTAAAAACCATTGCTAGACAGCTTGTTTAGTTATGTAAATGTGAGTGTGCACGTCTGGTTAAAATGTTCCTGATGATTTCATAAAGATGGGCTTTTGCCATGGATATCTTGATATAACTACTGGATCCACAACCTAATAAAATAGGCCTAAACGGTACGACTAGTTAAGCCATAGTTATATCAAGATTTCTATAAGTGTGACATAACTTCTAATGCTACTGTTGTTTGTTACATCAATTAATTTATTATCATGATGTAATTAGTAATAACACTGTAGGCCTAAATAGGTATTTTTTATTAGGTTGTGGATCCAGATGTTATATCAAGATATCCATGGCTTTTGCAAGTGGCTGGTTTTTGCATAAGGATGGACTTTTGCATAAGAATGGGCTTTTGCATAAGGATGGGCTTAGCGAACGTTGACTTTGTTAAACCACGTGTCAGCGTTCTAGGCTGAGTGAGTAATGCTGAAAGATTATATAAGTAGATTCTCTTAATGTATCAAGCGCCGACTCTGGTGTTGAAATATCTGAGAACATGAGCGGATAATAAGAAGGATCCGCTTCAAACCGAAGCACTCAATTTGCTGCTGATTAATTGGGTTTCTACTCACTTAGTTTTCGTCTTTGGCAAAGGAATTATTATTCTTGTGTTGTCCTGACGCCATCTAGCTTTCGGATTTTATGCGTGGTAAATAAATAAATAAATAAATATTATTTAAAAATTGTTTGGATATCGAATTATAAATAAAGTATATAAATTAATTATAAATAAAAAATTATCATTTAAAAATTGTTTGAGTATGGAAACTGTTTTAATCAGACGAACAACAATGTATTATTCAAATTCAAACTTTTAATATTTTATTGAGACCTTTGAAATCGGGATATTTGGATTTCAATAAATTCTTAGAGAGCAATAAATGAGAAATATAAACCATAATAAGAATCAATGGCGAATTGTCGCTGAGATATTCGAGAAACTAATATGTCTTTATGAATAGGCAGTGCACTAAAAGAAGTAATATTACTGAGAAAAGCCAGTGAACCGTGCCAGCATGTGAAATGTTGGTGATAGATGGATGGTATGTCAGTCCGTCAGTACGTTCGTTATCCATCCATCCGTCTATACATTCATCAATGTTTTCATCCATTTTATATATAAAAAGTTGACAAATTAAATATAGAGTGAATGAGTGAGTAGGTGAGTGAGTGAGTGAGTGAGTGAGTGAGTGAGTGAGTGAGTGAGTGAGTGAGTGAGTGAGTGAGTGAGTGAGTGAGTGAGTGAGTGAGTGAGTGAGTGAGTGAGTGAGTGAGTGAGTGAGTGAGTGAGTGAGTGAGTGAGTGAGTGAGTGAGTGAGTGAGTGAGTGAGTGAGTGAGTGAGTGAGTGAGTGAGTGAGTGAGTGAGTGAGTGAGTGAGTGAGTGAGTGAGTGAGTGAGTGAGTGAGTGAGTGAGTGAGTGAGTGAGTGAGTGAGTGAGTGAGTGAGTGAGTGAGTGAGTGAGTGAGTGAGTGAGTGAGTGAGTGAGTGAGTGAGTGAGTGAGTGAGTGAGTGAGTGAGTGAGTGAGTGAGTGAGTGAGTGAGTGAGTGAGTGAGTGAGTGAGTGAGTGAGTGAGTGAGTGAGTGAGTGAGTGAGTGAGTGAGTGAGTGAGTGAGTGAGTGAGTGAGTGAGTGAGTGAGTGAGTGAGTGAGTGAGTGAGTGAGTGAGTGAGTGAGTGAGTGAGTGAGTGAGTGAGTGAGTGAGTGAGTGAGTGAGTGAGTGAGTGAGTGAGTGAGTGAGTGAGTGAGTGAGTGAGTGAGTGAGTGAGTGAGTGAGTGAGTGAGTGAGTGAGTGAGTGAGTGAGTGAGTGAGTGAGTGAGTGAGTGAGTGAGTGAGTGAGTGAGTGAGTGAGTGAGTGAGTGAGTGAGTGAGTGAGTGAGTGAGTGAGTGAGTGAGTGAGTGAGTGAGTGAGTGAGTGAGTGAGTGAGTGAGTGAGTGAGTGAGTGAGTGAGTGAGTGAGTGAGTGAGTGAGTGAGTGAGTGAGTGAGTGAGTGAGTGAGTGAGTGAGTGAGTGAGTGAGTGAGTGAGTGAGTGAGTGAGTGAGTGAGTGAGTGAGTGAGTGAGTGAGTGAGTGAGTGAGTGAGTGAGTGAGTGAGTGAGTGAGTGAGTGAGTGAGTGAGTGAGTGAGTGAGTGAGTGAGTGAGTGAGTGAGTGAGTGAGTGAGTGAGTGAGTGAGTGAGTGAGTGAGTGAGTGAGTGAGTGAGTGAGTGAGTGAGTGAGTGAGTGAGTGAGTGAGTGAGTGAGTGAGTGAGTGAGTGAGTGAGTGAGTGAGTGATATCAACAAAATATATAGATTTTGGGCCTTCTTCCAAACCAGCATTGAATGGACTCCCGGGCGTCGACTTGCTGATGGTGAACAAATGAAAATTGAAACTCTTCATTGTACCAAGTACCAGCATTAATTACGTCATTACGATACAAACCGATACGATGTATTGTTTGTTTAAATTAACCATTAACGACATTATTGGTTGTTTTTTGTCAAAATTAAATATTCTTTGGTAATATTCCATTTATTTATTTATCTTCGTGTTTATTTGTATGTGAGTAAGTACCACAGTTGTTATAGTTTACATTAAACAGCATATAGTATTTAATGTTTATTTATGAACAGCCCACCAACACCAATAAACAGCCAAGTCTTGTACGGAATTCCCAGACGGAACTTCCGGCAGAAGTAAACAAAACGATCCAGCCAATCATCTTCATTCTTGTGTTGCCGCGCAAAAATGTCTTCCTCTTTTGGTTTATTTTTTTTTAAATGTCCAAGAAACGTTAAGATGTTGTGCGGAAAAAGCGAATTATTATTCCCGGTTGAGTTTCGTATTTCCGGAAGAAGAAGAAGAAGAGGAAGAAGCAACGGTCGTCTTGGTGTTGTGCTTGTTTAAAGAAGATGGCGGAGAATTTATGACTGACATTTTCACTTACGTTTTTTTTTGCTGTAATAGTTTTTTTTATTATTAGTCGTTTTAACAACAATTTTTAATATTACGAAAAGAATTTCGTAATATTAAAAAATAAAAGAAGACACTTTGCGTTGTTTTGTGAAAACGAAAATAGATAAATGTCTTTTAACGTGAATATTTTCATTCAAAGCAAACTTCTATCTTTTTAATTAGTTTGCATGCCTCGTTGCATAGCGATCCAATATATTTTGGAATATTATTTACACATTTTGAACAATTAAAAAGATATTTTCATTTAAAATACTATATCATACAATTTATGTTATAATTAAGACAATATTTATTATACCTATTTTTTTTTAAATCCTTTATATTAACTTCAGCGTGCTTGCTTGCTGGCTTGAGCCGTGCCTTTGGACCATTTAAAAAAAAATTAACTTTCCGTTATCCAATCAAGTTGAAATGTGGGCAATTTATTTGTCTCTGCGGACTGTACAATTTGTTATATTTTCAGATATATTGGACAAAATTTAAGCGAATTATAAAACAAAATCAATTGCAACTTTAAAAACTAAAGTAAACTAAAACTTTTCTGTAGAGAAATAAATTATCAATTTTCCGTTTACTTAAAAAAAAATTTAATTTTGAATTTAAAAATTTATAATAAAAAATTGTTTTATCCATATTAATTCGACAATTTCTTATATTTTCAATTATCGCATACTTTACATATCAGGTATTAAGAAGTTAATGTTTTCTATGTTATAAACTAATTATCATCAACAAATAATTTGCAAACAATTATTAGCCGCTGAATTACAAAATTATAAATGATTTTTAATTAAAAACGACATTTCCTACGGTTCACTTGTTGTCAAATACTGTTTTCATCAAAATTGATACCAGAAGAGTCATTGACCTGTACGGATACACGGGCACATGGAAATTAACCTATATTGACACATGGACACATGAACATTAAACTGCATGTACAGTATGTACACATGAACATTAGACTGTATGGACACATGGACATTGCACCGGCATCTGTGCTATATTATGCATAACAGCGAAGAGAATAATCAAGTATACACTGATTCACATATACATGCAGACTACATAGCTTACAAGCAACTGCTGTTACAAACAAGTAAAGCAAAAACAAAGTTTTTTAAAAACACACTTTTATATTTTTTTACTACATAAACAACAAACATATTAGCATAGACAATAAATAGTTTGACGAAAATATCACAAATAATTATTTAATTAAATGTTGTCCAATCGATCCGAAAATTTGATAGAATGCGTTATTAATTATTTCGGAGGTATGTTTAACTTTTGAAGTCTCTAGCTCATCGGGAAGTTAGTTTAAAATCGATTGCAAAATTTGACGACTGACAGATAGACAGACAGACAGACAGACAGAGAAGTCAAGTTAAGTAAAAGTGTGTAAAAACTCTGCTTATATGTATATATAATTAAATAGCTTGTAAAATACTAAGATGCGTTACAGCACTGTTTTATACAAATATGAAAATGTTACTGATGATGTAGATATTTAACTGAACGACAATATGACAGCTTGCTTGGTACTCATACGGAAATCTTGTTTAACATCTGCTAGATGAAATAATTCATTTTCTACCGCTTAAAACCTCATTTGTGCCACACAAAGTAAAACACACAAGCAAACGACATATTTACGCATAAACCTTCTAGAGTTATATATATATATACATGTATACAAATAAATTACTTCGAAATAATTACTTTGATGAAATAATAATCTTTATATACGACTTAATTTTGCGTTCATTTATTGATAATCAAATCCCACATGAATATGAATGAAAATTGAGTAATTATTCCCTGAAGATTCGAGAAAAATATCATGAAACAATGCAATAAAGCATTTTTTTTCATTCATTCAGAATAAAACGAATGTTATTAAGAATCCACTGAGCTGGTGATGTATTGCACTTGCGAGCATTCTCAGACGCCGAAGACTCAGAGAGTCTCTTGCTACTTTGAATTGGTCTTTTTGCATTCGTTTTCAACCAACATTGCATTTTTTATACACTTCTATGTAGAATTTTTTTTATTTTGAAATATCAATTGATTTCATTTTAGCATAACTTCGTAAAATGTTTTTTACAAATATTCAGAAAGTCGTCGGTGTAATTCTGTCCCACTCTTTCCCGATTTGTCCCACTCTGTCCCGTTTTGTTCCATGAAACTCATTTCTCGCGAGAAAAAAATTATTTAATTTTTTCATCAGCTTTAGAACATTCATTTTAAAAATTTCAAAAAATAACTATTGTTTATATATTACTATATAAATTTATATTTATATTACACACGGCATCGGAAATAACGGACTCCAATGGATACACGAATCTGCACAAAAAACACTTTTTAAAGTCAAATGGATGATGATTTATACCTGCAAATAACACCATCATGAACATGACGAACCAACGAACATCCGAACATGACGAACCAACGAACATCCGAACATACAATCTCTTCTGCTTGAACGGATGAAAAATTACTCAACTGAGAAAAATTATTAGCTCCTAGATAGATGGACGATGTAGTCTCATAAATGAACGAAACAGGATGGATGGATTGTTTAGGGATGTGTGAATGGACGAGAAGATTCATTAATTGATGGATAAATCAAGGTGAAGATTGATAAAAAGCGTTATTGTAGGAACGTATTGATACCTCCATGGATGCACGGATAGATGTGTGGACGACGTATAAATACATAGACGGACGGATGAATGTGTGCACGTATGGATGTATGAACGGATAGATGGATGTGTAGACGTATGAATGAACGAGATTATTTGGTAAATAAATGCTGAAGCGTCCAATTAATGACATGAAAAATTTCAGAGGATGTGTGCGAATAGAAAAAAAATCTAAAATGGATGTGTGAACAAAGATATGAAAGATGAGATGAATGAAGAGCTGAATGCATGAATGCATGAATGGATGGGTCAGGCAATAAATGGAAATATGAATGATTGCTGCAATGAATGAGTGGACACGCACAACACACACACACAGACACACACTCACACACACCCGAAGTGATTGAATGACCACACCGCACACAGAGAAGAGAACAAAGAAGATATGGACCTTGGATCAACAACAAATAACAACAATGATATTTAACTTTTTTTCTATTTATATGCACACCGCCTATGTTTGCTTAATGTTATTAAAATTAAAACTGTCTCCTATTTCAATCTTTTAATTTCGTTTCATTAAAAATAGTTCTGGAATATTCCAGGTGTGCTATTGTTAACGAAAGAGAAAGAACGCAGTTGCAATGTTTGTTAGATATGGGCATTATTTACAGGTATAAATAAACATCTACCTAGTTAAATAGAATACCTGTATTGTTTAGACTGAAAAACACCTGTAGTTTTTAAACTGAACAGCTTCTAATAGCTTGTTAATTTTGAAGAAATTATTAATTTATTAGATAAACTCTGGAAGAGAAGAAAATTACATTTTATGATATTTTATGTTTTTATTGAATCTAAAGATCATACTGGTTTTGTGATAGAATATTTATTTATTCATTCATTCATTTGTTCGTTCGCTTATTCATTTATTCATTTATTTATGTATTTATTTATGTATTTATGTATTTATTTATGTATTTATTTATGTATTTATGTATTTATTTATGTATTTATTTATGTATTTATGTATTTATTTATTTATTTATTTATTTATTTATTTATTTATTTATTTATTTATTTATTTATTTATTTATTTATTTATTTATTTATTTATTTATTTATTTATTTATTTATTTATTTATTTATTTATTTATTTATTTATTTATTTATTTATTTATTTATTTATTTATTTATTTATTTATTTATTTATTTATTTATTTATTTATTTATTTATTTATTTATTTATTTATTTATTTATTTATTTATTTATTTATTTATTTATTTATTTATTTATTTATTTATTTATTTATTTATTTATTTATTTATTTATTTATTTATTTATTTATTTATTTATTTATTTATTTATTTATTTATTTATTTATTTATTTATTTATTTATTTATTTATTTATTTATTTATTTATTTATTTATTTATTTATTTATTTATTTATTTATTTATTTATTTATTTATTTATTTATTTATTTATTTATTTATTTATTTATTTATTTATTTATTTATTTATTTATTTATTTATTTATTTATTTATTTATTTATTTATTTATTTATTTATTTATTTATTTATTTATTTATTTATTTATTTATTTATTTATTTATTTATTTATGTATTTATTTATTTATTTATTTATGTATTTATTTATGTATTTATGTATTTATTTATGTATTTATGTATTTATTTGTTTGTTTGTATGTTTGTTTGTTTGTTTGTTTGTTTGTTTGTTTGTTTGTTCGTTCGTTCGTTCGTTCGTTCGTTCGTTCGTTCGTTCGTTCGTTCGTTCGTTCGTTCGTTCGTTCGTTCGTTCGTTCGTTCGTTCGTTCGTTCGTTCGTTCGTTCGTTCGTTCATCCATTCATTCATTCATTCATTCATTTATTTATTTATTTATTTATTTATTTATTTATTTATTTATTTATTTATTTATTTATTTATTTATTTATTTATTTATTTATTTATTTATTTATTTATTTATTTATTTATTTATTTATTTATTAGATTTATAAAATGCTGTTACTCGTAACCAATTATTTCTACAAATTTTCACTTGTGTATAACAATTTTTTTGCTGATTTGAATACTTTAAGATCAACTGACATTGCACTATCTTTATCAAAAGCGACTTTTTTCAAATCGAATTTAATTAAAGAAACAATTATTCAAGAATTCAGTTGGTCTTAGAGAAATCAAAATATTTCGATCGAAGCAAAAGTAAATTTAATTTAAAAACTCAAAAACCTAAAATTATTAAAAAAACCAACCATGAAGTAACAAGATTTGTCAAACATTTTGAAGCAAAAAAAGTGTACAATATTGATTTCTGCATGACCGGCCACATTGAATTCGAAACAAAGAATAGTCGTATAACGTGATTTCTTAAACTCCCTAATTTAATACTTTACCAACTTTTTACAGTAGTGACTAATGATGAAGATATGTTTAGCTAATTTGTGGAATCACGTAGCGAAAACATGAGCAAACTCACTTAACATTTCGGCAGATCAATATCACCTAAACCAAATAAGCTTATTTAACAAAAGTGAGAATTCATTTTCCAAAATATGTATTTTAATGCTAATTGCACCGTTATTTTACACAGTTAGGAACGCACGAAAATTGTATTATTTTAAATACCGTCAGGAAGAAATACCTATGAGATATACAAAAACAGGTAAAGAATGTAAAACGACAAATAATTATAATTGCTGTACAAAAGCAGGTAAGGAATGTGAAAATATCGCAAAAGAAATACATAAATACAGACAGGAAAGCAGTACAAAATATGAACAAGTAGTGTAACAATACCGGTAATAGGTTTATACCGTGTATAGTACACGTACTAGTAAAAAGTGTACAAATAAAAATGTAAAATTATAAATATTAAATATTTTAAAGAATGTCAAATTGCAGGTAGGCAATTTAAAAATTTAGGTGAATAATTTAAATACAGGTGAATAACGCATAAGGACAGGTACATTTTTAAATCCCTTACATTAACTTCAGCGCCGGTGTTACTTGCTTGCTTGAATGTTTGCAAACCTTAGAAGTAAAATATTACGAAAAAAAGATACTTTTTCAAAAAACACGCTTTAATTTATGTGTGGAAAGTGCACTAAAAATTATAAAATAATTTTATTTCCTTTCCTTCTATGTCATCAAATAATCTTTTACTAAAAATAAAAGCGTGGGACCTCATCCTAATCCATTTCCATCATAATCCATGGATTATGATGAGCGTCCCACGCTTTTGTTTGTTTGTTTATTTGTTTGTTTAATTACGTTTGTTTGTCTGAATGTTGAAATTTATTTTTTCCAACCCTTTTTTCTAGAAATAATGGAATTAATTTGTTTCAAGAATATCTCAAGTACCCGTCCTAACCCGAATTCTGACTTTAAAAAACTGCAACATCGAAACCGGATATTTCAAATCGTGAACCCGGTTCTGAAAACATCGAAAACGTCAAATCAAGAATATTCTGATTAGTATGCAATAATTATTCACGCTACGTTAAAAATATCATCATTGTCATTATAATCATCGTCGTCATCTCCATCATCATTATTATTATCATCATCCTCGTCATCATCATCATCATCATCATCATCATCATCATCATCATCATCCTCATCATCATCATCATCATCATCATCATCATCATCATCATCATCATCATCATCAACGACAACATTATTATTATCATTAAACTTCATACATAAATTTTTCAAACAAAAAACTGAGAATTTCGTCACACACACACAAAAATAAATAAATAAAACATTTTTATTAAATATTCCGCACAAAAAATTGCATTCTTTCAGATTGAAAATTGAAATCTGAAACGGCAAGATGGCGCCCATGAAAAGGACCTCATTATAGACGTTCCGAGATTCCGGAAGTTGATCACGATCCGAATTCTATGCTTAATAGGTCGCCATAATATCGCTTTCTTTCCTTTTTTATCGCCCACTTCTGAACGACTCGAATTGACTACAAAACTTCCTTTCAGTTTCTCGTACGTTCGAAATGAACAGAAGAACCAGTTAAATAATTGTTTTAAAGAAATATGAAGTATAATATTTTTGTGTTTTTTGGCCATCTTATAAACTAAAAATAGTTTATATTTGTTAAATTTTATTTAAGAATCATTATATGTAAATAGTTATGTCGTGATCACTTGTCGTGGTGTCGACTGCGTGGAGTCATGTGGTCATGTGACTTTGTTGAAAGAAAGAAAAGAAGAAAGAAAGAAAAGATGGCGTAAGTCTTTGAAGTGGAAGCAGGAATTTAAAATAAGGAAATGATGTCACAAAGGGGAGTGTTCATAAATATATTGTTTCATATAATAATTTTTTCATAAATATATTGTTTCATATAATAATTTTTTCATAAATATATTGTTTCATATAATAATTTTTTCATAAATATATTGTTTCATATAATAATTTTTTCATAAATATATTGTTTCATATAATAATTTTTTCATAAATATATTGTTTCATATAATAATTTTTTCATGAATATATTGTTTCATATAATAATTGTTTTATAAATATATTGTTTCATATAATAATTTTTATAATATGTTTTTGATAAATAATATTTTCGTAAATATATCGTTTCATAAAATAATTTTTTCATAAATATATTGTTTTTTATAATAATTTTTATAACAACTTTTTATAATATAATTTTTTTAGATGGTTGTTGATTATATTTATTCTTAAAAATTACTCATTAAACTTCCTATTAATATTTATTTCCTGACGACAAAATTTAAATTTGATTTTGACTCGCCATCAACACTAATAAGAAACCCAAACACCAACCTAAAGAGATACACAGACAATCTATCAAACAAACAAACAAAAAAACAGAGACAAACACACGGACACACCACTAGACACATACGGGCCATGGAATAGACTGCCGAACTTACTTAAGCACTCACTCGCTCACTGGCGACCACACACAGAAGAACACACACACAAGCTCCCCATAATCCTCCATTCACAGCGCGACTAACAAACGACCCTTAGAGGAGCGAGATGTTTGACCGAAAAGTTGAGTCGCCGATGTTTGCAATGTACGCCGAACCGATGGAGCGTGAAATCCGGAAAATCCCCACCGGGTGAAAAATACGTCTCTCACTTTCGAACGCACGCCCTGAGCTGGAGTGGCGCTGAACTTGTTTATGCGCTGTTTTATTCTCCCAACCAGCTTGTGACGTGTTCACTGTTTCCACGGGCCAATCACGTGTCAGATGTTGTTTTCCATAACTTTTTCCGTCTGTCAATCCTCGAGGAATAAAAGGAGGACATAAAATACTTCTCCATACGTTCGTGTTTTATGATACTTCAAATGTTTTACAAAAATGCATCTGTATTCAATATGTGTACTACAAAATACATCCATACTCATGAATGTACTACAAAATTCATCCATACTCATGAATGTACTACAAAATACATCCACACTCATGAATGTACTACGAAATACATCCACACTCATGAATGTACTACAAAATACATCCACACTCATGAATGTACTACGAAATACATCCACACTCATGAATATACTACAAAATACATCCACACTCATGAATGTACTACAAAATACATCCACACTCATGAATGTACTACGAAATACATCCACACTCATGAATGTACTACAAAATACATCCACACTCATGAATGTACTACAAAATACATCCACACTCATGAATGTACTACGAAATGCATTCACACTCATGAATGTACTACAAAATACATCCATACTCATGAATGTACTACAAAAGACATCCACACTCATGAATGTACTAGAAACCACATTAATATTCATTATTACTCATTTTTGTACTACAAAATAAATTCACATGCAATGTATGTTCTGTACATATAAGAGCATTTGTTTTTTATGCGTTGATTTTATGTTTGTTTGCAGAATTCAGGTTGTTTGCTTGCATAACAACGTGTCATTGTTTGTACGTATATTAACATTTATTATTTACACAAAACTACAATTCGGAAATAATAAAAGGGAATTAATACATGCGTTCGTTATTCACGCTACGTAAAATATACAAGTATCATCATCATCATCAACACCGCCATTACCATCATCACCACGACCAACATCGTCATCCATCCATCCATCCATTCCTTCGTCCGTCCGTCCGTCCATCCATCCATCCATCCATCCATCCATCCATCCATCCATCCACACACCCATCCGTCCGTCAATACGTCCATCTCACAATCCATTCATATGTTCTTGTGACTCTGCCATCATTCATTTGTGTTCTCAATGACGACCATCGGAATTTCTCTTTTATGAAATTAAACCATTACACGTCTGTACGTATCTCATTCATCATACCATCTATTTGTTATTCTGTCTCTATCTCTCTTTCTTCCTTTCTTCCTTTCTTTCTCTATCTTTCTTTTCCTTATTATCTCTTTCTTCACACACACACCAACACACCAACACACAAACACACACACAACCAGACATATAACTAACATAACCATTATATCCATCGATCACATTTTCCACGTAATGGAAAAAATCGATTGTAAACTTTATCTTTTATTTTACAATTGGTTTTCTAGGATCAATCCCTCTTGTAAAGATTAATTTACTCTCCAATCAAATCATTCACATTTAGAAAAAAAACAAAATGCTTTATTAAGCTGCATATTTAGAAATAAGTTCCCAAAAATGCGCTAAAAACTGTGACTTCATTACTATAAACTTTGTAAGTGCAGATATTAGACATAGATAATAGATAATGACCAACTACGATTAAACAAGAGTTGTAATGTAAAATAATCTTTCTCTTAAAAATCTCACAAAACACGCAACAATCACTGACAATATTATGGGAATTCCTGGGAGTGGGAATATGGTCCATGGGGATGGGAAAAAACGCTTAAAATTTTACGGGAATCCCATGGGAGTGGGAATTGTGTCTTTGGGAATGAAAATCAACGTGATTGGAATCTGGAAAATTCTCACTTTAAAATTATCATATCCTAATTTTATTCATTCTTGTTTTGTTTTTAAGAAACATAAATGCTTCAAAACGGGTTTAGTTTATAAAGTTCAAAGTTAAATTAAGCCCAAAAAGCCATTACGTGGAATTGCAAAACTTTAATCCCTTCTCTCTCTCTCTCTCTCTCTCTCTCTTTTTATTTGAAACCTTTCACACTTAAACACAAAAAAAGTGCAAGCGGATTATTAGCTGCTCCATTCCTTCATCTATCTTTCTACCTTTCCGGTCATTTATTTTCCTCCCTATTAATCGGGCTTCTCATTATTTCATGGACCGCTTGGCCGTGTTGCACGGATGGCCGGCCGCGGTGTTAAGGGGTGCCGCTAGGACTTTTGCTTCGGGGGCTCAAAATGTCTCGGTTGATTGATCGCGGATTAACCGGCAATGTGCGAGCAAGTTTCCTATTTGCCTACCTTCCAATTCATGTGTCTGCACGTGTGTGTGTGTGTGTGTGTGTGTGTGTGTGTGTGTGTGTGTGTGTGGGTGTGTGTGGGTATGTGTGTGTGTATATGAGGTATGTGTGTATGAGTGTTGCACGAGTGTGTGTGCGTGGGGGCATTGTGCGTGATTATGTTCGTGTTTGTGTGTGCGTGTGTAATTGCACGTGGCGCAAGTTTCTCACACTTGCGCTATTCGGTGTAAAGTTCAGTGAAATAAATAAGTTGTATGGCTCCCATAGTAGCCTAGTGGTGAGGTCATGTTGGGTCACTCGAATCATTGACCTCCAGGGTCAGCACTCACCACCCGGGGTTTCAACTTTTGGGAAAAGAAAGAATAAAAAATGAATACAGCGGATAAGTCTGTTAAAAAAAAGAAAACAAATCACTAAAATATTGCATTCAATGAAGTATTTATAAACCACTAATTACTTAAACAAACTTCGGCGACAAAGCAAGTTGAAACAAAATGACTCATTAATTCACTTAATGACACGAAGAGTCATGGAAGCATTCAAACCTTGTGAGGATCGTTACAAGAAGATTTATCCCTGGCCTCTTGTAGCGTCGGGTTGATGGCATCGCTAAAATATTAACATCACCGTATATTGTAATTGTAATGAATTGATATGTAATCATGCAGTAATGTTACAATGTAATATCACACAGCAATTACGTTTTAATTCATCATCATCATCATCATCATCATCACCATCCCATCGTCATTCTCAGCTTTAAATCTTTCTACCTGATTAGTCAACCATATATCCCAATGAAACCACATTTAAACTACCCAGCAACCTGAAACACTGACGCCGAGTTATGAGCGCCAAGCAGCTAACCGGGTCTGTCGGGCTGACAGGCGTGTTTAGTCTGCGACAAATTTGATATGCTTTAAATCGGCAGGAATTAATAAACAGACATTCGAGAGATGAAAATCTGAAGTTGATTATGATGATGTTGAGAGTGGTAGTGAGCAGTGGTTTTGTGGTAGTGGTAGTAGTGATGGTAGTAGTGATGGTAGCAGTGATGGTAGCAGTGATGGTAGAAGTGAAGGTAGTAGTGATGGTAGTAGTGATGGTAGTGGCGGCGATGATGATAATGGGAGCAAAAAAAAAGTCTAAGTAAATGAACATCATACACTGATTCTGTAATGAGTGTCAAGTCGATCTTCCTGACAATCTCGGGACTCGACTTGGCTTCGTTGTTCAGCGCTCTGTGAATATCGGATTTGTTCTTGGCATTCGATTTGTCGAAACTCGAGGTCTTTGTAAACAACGAATTGGTCTGTTGTTGCTGCTGCTGTTGCTGTTGTTGTTTAAACAATTCCATGTTTTTACTGTTGTCCATGTAGTCGTTGGTGGCTTTAATCTTGTTTACGATCTTTAGTGAACCGTTTGCACTTGCACATTTCGGATCGTATTTCCCTCCGCCTCTTCTCCTCCTCCTCTGCATCCACAAAACGGCGGCGATCGTGATGAGCAGGAAGAGGACGAGAAATAGAGACACGCTGGTTACCGTCCACACTGCAACTCGTTTTGATTTGTTCGAAGAGAAGTTCATTATGAACCAGCCTTCGTACCTTCCTTCTTCTTCATTTCCCAGCCAGTAATCAACCACTAAGACGTTCAAGTATGTGTAATTCTTTAAAGGCATCTTGCCCCCGTCTTTGGCACACAAGACCAACGAGAACGAGGATATGTTTGAGAGACCTGAACCCTCCGTCAGTTCCTGATTTAGGATCATTTCACCACTCTCTGCGTCCAAGCTGAACGCTTCCATGTCGTTGCCCTTGATGATTTCAAAGGTGACGGTTCCGTTGTGTCCTTCATCTCCGTCGTGGGCAGACAGTTTCGTAATGAGGTATCCTTTGCGTGCTTTCGACGAAAGCCGGATCGTGTGGTTGTCGGAAGTTGGAAACACGAAAGCAGGTGTTTGATCGTTGACGTCAGTTATTTTAACCTGAACGGAGGCCGTACTGTAGAAGTGAACGTTTTGTAGGTCGATGACCGAAACCACGAAACGGTGAACTTTCTGCTCCTCCCGATCGAGGAACTTCAGAGTGGACAAACGACCGCTGGCTGGATCGAGTTTGAAGCTCTCCGAGGCAGGCGCGTCGTTCGGATGGAAAGCAAATCTGAATTCATTGAACGGCGGTCCGTCGCTATCCGTCGCTTCCAGGTAGCCGACTTCCGTCTCCGCCGGCTGGTTTTCGGCCACCTCGAACTTGAAATTTCTCGTAAATTTCGGCACCTCGTCGTTCACATCGAGAATTCTAACGAAGATTTCTGTCGAGGATGTAAGCGGCGGGTCGCCACGGTCTCTGGCGAACAAGGTGAATTGATGTTCTTGATGTCTCTCGCGGTCAAGTGACACCGATGCCACGATGAGGCCGTCTTTTTGAACTACGAAACTCGATGTTGGGTCGTCCAGCCAGTATTCTGGTATGGATTCATTTCCAGAGTCTTTGTCCACGGCTGTGACCTAAAAATAGATTTAACTATAATTCATATATAGATTTATTAATAACTCAGTTATTAGAACTTTAAGCTCAAACTGGTTTAATGATTTACAAGCCTCCTAGCTTGACGCCATTTTGTTTTACAGTTGATTTTAAATGAACATTCCAGTACAAAGAACTTTCATTTATTTTTTAATAAAGTTTATGAACTCCTCAATGCGTACAATTAACAACTGACTTGTATGACATGAGCGCCAATGTAGTTGTTCTCGGGCAGTTCGGCATGATAAATGGGCGCTTTGAATGCGGGAGCGTTGTCATTGGTGTCGAGAATGTTGACACTAATCTCTTTTACTGAGGTCATTCTCGGCTGACCTTTGTCTTTACAGACGATGGACACAATGTAGCCGCTCTCTATCTCTCTATCGAACACTTTTCCGCTCACAACGTGGTATTCGTTAGCCATCAGCTGGACGAGCTGAAAGGCTTTGCTGTCGCCGTTTCGAGCTACGTTGTTGCTGTTGTAGCTGGCGTCGTTTAAAATAACGCTTCTCTTTCTCCTGTTAACCTCTCCATAGCCGTATTCATTTATTCCATCTTCATAAGCGTATTCATTTATTCCATCTTCGGCATCAACGAATTTCAAAACCTCAGCTCTGCTAGTCAACTCGCAGTTAAACTGTCCCGATTCTTCGCTGTCAGGATCGCTGACGATGACGTGGCAGACAAACGTCCCTGTCGGTGCGTTCTCTTGAATGTCTGCCGCCGAAGCGTCCGACGACACCAACGAGTTGACGACGATGTGCGGTTTGTTGTCGTTGGTGTCGTTCACCTTTACTATGACAGTCGTTTCTGACGCGATCGGATCCATTCCACCATCGATGGCAGAGACCAGCAGGCGATAAACAGGACTTCTCTCGTAGTCGACAGTACCTCTGACCACTACGTCGCCTGTGAGATCGTTGACGGCAAAGACGTCTCCGTAGCTTGATTGACTGCTAGGACTGAGCGAGTAGGACACCTGCCCATTGATACCGGCGTCTGGGTCGTGGGCATTGACCCTGATGATGGTTGTCCCAATCGGAAGGTTTTCTTTCACCGTAATCTCGTAGCTTTTATGTTCGAATTGCGGCTGGTTGTCGTTGGCGTCGAGCACAATGAGAGAGATGTCGATCGACCCTGACCTTATCGGGTGACCCCCGTCGTATGCTATGACCTTTAACCTGTGCTCGCTTTTCTGTTCCCTGTCCAGTCGCTTGATCAGGAGTAGTTTAATCTGTTTCAAAGCAAACGGAGACGATGTATGGTTGTCGTGCGCTGCAGCAGCAGCACCAGGGCACAAACGCATAATGGAAGAAAATATGAAAAAAAAAATCGATTGCTTTTAAATAAAACAGAAAATGGTTTTGTTAATTGGAATGAAAATTTTATAAACAATGGGAAATGCTTTATGCGGGGGAGAAAGAGAGCTCGCATTGCAGGCGCAGGTAGCATGGAATGGAACGGGAACGATGAGGTTGTTGTAAAATAGATTTATACGATTACTCGTCAAAAGGTTTTCAGTTTCGAGATATTGTTGCTAAATAGAACTAATTACGAGCCATACAAGGGCTTGTTTAATCATTGATTTAATGCAATTGTAATTTATTTTATTCGTGATCAATTCAAAAAATAAAAGATAAAAAAGTTTAAATATTCTCTTTATGAACAACATACATATTTTTACATGCAAATTAGGTAAAACTTTATAAAAAAAAAGCAATAAAAAAACAAATAGTCTCACATCAGATGATCCGTCCAATTTTCTTCCAGTAATGAGATCCATGATTCCATCTTCATCAACCAATTCGTACCTGACGATTGAATTGAAACTTAGATCTGCATCGCTTGCCGTCGGTATGCTGAAACCACTCAGGTTCACTGCTGACGATTCTTGCATCTCTTGGACCAATCTCGATGGTCGAAACTCTGGATCATTGTCGTTTATGTCATCGATTTCAAGAATCACCTAAACAAAAGAAATCAGACTTTAATTTATTGTGTAGATAAACAAATAAAAAACACTTTGTTAGATATAGGTGGTAATCAAGTTACATTTCTCATGTCATATTTGTGTCATAGTAAATGTAATCCATCAAATGTTGACGGCAAGCCATTCATAACTTCGTGACACTTCTCACATCCGCCATCTTCAGCGTTGCCAGTTCTTGGCGGCGTGCCAAAGAAACGGCGCCGATCCTTTACGTCACTGACGATCATGCAACCGTAGTAGCACTCGGTGCAAAGGTCACGTGTACGCGTACTTGCTGGTGATTGGTCAGATATAATTTGAATTGTTATTAATTTTATTCCAATAAGCGTTATTAAAACTTTCCTTCAACACTGATTGTATGTTTCTAAAGCAAACCGAAAGCCTGTCGGGTGAAGAAAAGGGTGGGGGGTGGGTAAAAATGGCCCGGAGCCCGGAAAATTTGAAAAACTTGGCAAGTTTTAAAAGATGGATCTGGGCCACGACATATTTAATATAATACTTTTTGAAAAGAAATTATTTTTTGGAAGCTATATTATATAAGGTCGGTCCAATCAGTACCTTAATATATATTATAGTTGGTTTCAGTTTTAAGTTTTAAGCTCAAAACTGAGATTGTATCATGCATGAAATAAAAATGATACGTACAGAGCAAATTTAAAAACATCAGGGTCGGCAGTCCCCTAAGCCTAGACTCTTAAACTCTTTGAATACCAATTTAGTGTTAAAAGTTCGTTTTGCTTACAAGTCTACTTAGATTCCTACCAACCCATCCACACATCTACATACCTAACCACCTATTTATCTATCTGTTTACCTACCTACTTAACTACCTTCCGATATACCTACCCACTTATTTACCCACTCACCTATCTAACTACCTCCTACGCGGATGTCTTAAAAAAGTTGAAATTTAAAAAATTTAATAAAAAAAATGAGAGCGGCAGATGTTTTGAAGTCTCTGCAACATCTTTAAAGTGGTGTTTATAAATTATTGAGCTGAAGTTGAAATACATAGTAGCGAGAGTGAGTGGTGGTGAGGTTGGTGGTGAGGTTGTGGTGAGGTTGTGGGTATGGTGATGAGTGTGGTGGGTGGTAGATTAAGTGAGAAGTAAGGTACTGGTTGGGGTAGTGGGTGTAGTTGTGGTTGTGATTGTGGTTGTACGTGGGTTGATAGGTGAGGTACAGGGTGGGGTAGTTGGTGTAGTGGTGCGTGCGGTGATAGGAGAGGTGGTAGCAAAGGTTGTGAGTGACGTAGTGATTGAAATGGTGGATGAGGTTTTAGGTGAGTTAGTAGAGGAAATGGATGGTGGGTTATCAATTAAACGGGTTTATAACATTGTAAAGACATATGATAAAATTAGTGCTCAAAAATTAGACTTGAATTTGAATTTAAAAAAATTGTTGTTATTAATATAATTTTATTCGTTTAATTATTATTTATTTACTCTTTATTTATATTAGTTTTATTTATTTTTATTCAGCTACTTTCTTTAAATCGCAGCAACTTTTATCAGGCTGACAGTTTTATTACTTTTTATCGATTAAATGTTTTGTTAAAATGCGTTGCTGCTGACGACGGCGATGTTGATGATGATTAAGATGACGATGATGACGATGGTGACGATGACGATGATGACGATGATGACGATGATGATTACGATGACGACGACGATGATGATGATGATGATGATGATGATGATGATGATGATGATGATGATGATGATGATGATGATGATGATGATGATGATGATGATGATGATGACGATGACAGTGACAGATGGCAATGACGCCAACGTTGAGGTTATCGAAGAACTGACACCTTATGTGCCTATATGACGTGACACCACAAGACATACACGGCAAAAAATAGCTACAATAAAAACAACGCTTCTACCACAATGAGAACACAAACTATTGGTGAAAAATTTCTAAACTAGCCTTGATGATCCTGAAGTACTGGATTGGATGAACGGCCACGTCCTGCCTCACCTTGCAAACATCAACTGGGCGATGGTCGTACGAGCCCTCCATTTCTCCGTGAGCATACCCGCCCAGCTTCTTGATCTTCAGCCCGTCTCCTCTGGCTGCTTCTCCATACCGTCCCGCTGACATTTCACCTCCTCCTCTGCCGCACAGTGCCTCCCTGTCGATCCTACCACCGACTCTCAACTCCCCGCTCAGCTCGTCTATCTGGATCCGAACGGTTGGAGTTGTCAGGAACTTGAAACGGAAGTTGGCCACAGGAAGTGAATCCTCGAGGTTGTGGAAAACGTCGGCGGCCACGTTTCCAATGAAGAAGTTGGTCGGCATTTCTTCTTTGATCCTGTAGCGCAGTTCCGTCGCCGTGGCGGCGCTTACTGACGATGATAGCAAAATGGTGGAGGTGACGATGAGCATGCAGTGATGGAAAGGTTTCATTGTCATGAGAGATGACGATGTGCTGTGGTGTGCTGGAATGACTTTTCCAAGAGTTTCAAAGTTTTTCTTTGCGGTTCTGAAATATTGGATGAAAGTAAAAACGCCAGAGAGGAATAATAAAAAATTTCGTTTGATGCGGTAGCCGCTATTATGATATAAATTGAAAAATGAATTAAAAATTGATTGAATTCAAATTTGATTTTGATTGATACAACATGCGCTCTTTCTCTTCTTTCCATCCATCTTCTTCATATCTCACACAATTCTCTCTTCCTTCTCTCTCTCTCTCTCTCTCTCTCTCTCTCTATCTCTCTCTCTCTTCCATGAATCCCGGAACACACTACACGCACACAGAAACACGCACACACCAGCACACACGATCTCACTCATATTCCTCCATCAAACGTTCCCTCCAGAGGCCAATCGTAAATATTGAAAATAAATAAAAAGTGAATAAAATATAAATATTGAATAAATACTAAAAAATATTTTTCAAGTTTTACCATCAAAGCTATCCTACTTCGTGACCGAACATGACCCCACCCATGTCTAGTAGGGCTACCACTACCACCATTTTTATACCCCCGAACTTTCTTACTGTCCCTTATTTTTCCATTCTCCATAACTACTCAAGTGTGGTTTTTAAGTTTTTCTAACTCCACATTGATCCATAAAATCAGTGATCACTTTCCTCCTTTCCTCTACGTTAAAATTAAACATTAATTAATGATGTGAACGTAATGGATAATTCTGTTGATCGGTAAATTTACTTCTTCTTGTTATTTAGTCACAAAAATTTTAGTTTGCCGACAAAGTTCGCATTATAAGTCCGACATTTATTAGTTATTATCGTCAGCATTTTTGTCTTGCTTCTTTATTAACAGCAAACTTAAACCTTAACATAAACCAAAAATATTTATAAGACCATGTGGGTCACAAAAATTCAAAACAATAACATTTTTAAAAAATGGATATATTATGGAAAGCTTAACAAACATGGAAAGCTTAATGCCACCACCAAAAAGGAGCACGAACAACGATATATTTAAGTTTCTCTTTCTGACACTTGACATCTCTTCATTCGTATTTGTAATAATGAAAATAAATTTACTATAAACTGAACAATACAGAGCAATAATAATGTCACTGAAATACAAAATACGCAGCACAGCCATGCGTGAGTTAGTCGGTGAAATATTGTGCATGAGCTTAAGGTTTACAGAGGTAAATGGATGAAATACAATTTTAATAATCTGTCATTATCAAATCTTGTGCATTTGTACAATTACGTATAGCAGAATATTGTAATGTTTCAGTTTTAAAGTTGCTTTAAAATTTCATTCTTGGCAACGTACAGGCTGGGCTATAAAAAACTGTTTGGCGGATGGGCATGTTTGACACCATTGAGGTTGCACGATGGGTCTCATCAAACATTTCTTTCTCTTTTTTTCTACACACCACTTCAGACCATGTTAATTTTGAGCAACTGTCCTGTCCCACCCCTTTCCTTAGTCAGTGTCATCTGAACCTGCAAGAAGTCTAGAGTTGAAATACAAGAGGAAATTTATCTTTTACCGACCAGAACTGAGACAGGGCATCATTGTTTTTTAAATCCTTTATATTAATTTCACCGTGCTTGCTTGCTTGAGCCATACGTTGGGACTGGGACCCTATACCACTAAGAAATAGCAACTTTCCGTTATACAATCAAATTGAAATTTGATGTGTTTGTTTGTTGCTGCGGACTTTACATTCTATTAAATTATCAGATTGATTTGACAAAATATAAGTGAATTGTAGAAGAAAATCAATAAAACCTTTAAAAATTAAAAAAATTAAACATTTTATGTGCAAAAACAAACCATTAATTTTTGGTTTCTTTAAATTTATTTATCTATTTAATTTTCACATTTAAAAATTTTCAATAAAGAATTTGTTTATTCCATATTGATTCGAACATAGCTTATATTTTCAATCTTTACAATCAAGTTGAAATTTAGTGGGCTTATTTGTTGCTGTGGACTTCAGATTTTGTTAAATTAAAGAATAAACTAAATTAAAACTTCAAAATTTTTTAAATTAAAAAATTTATGTAGAGAAACGGACTTTGTATTGTTAGTTTATTTAAAAAAAATGACATTTAATTATAAAATTTAAACATTTTTAATAAAAATTTGTTTATTCCATTTGGATTCCAAGGCTTCTTACATTTTCAATCCTCACATACTTCACATATTAGGTATTTAGAAGACTGTGGTCAATGTTTTCATATTTTATAGACTTACTATTATCAAACAATATTTTTTTTAATATTTTAGTCGCCGAATTACAAAATTATAAAAGATTTTAAAAAAATGGAGTTTTTACAGTTTTCTTGTTTAAGATGTTTAAGATCTGTTTCAGATGACAACCAGCAGATACCAAAGACCCCTGACATACTCGATTTGTCGCCTGATTTCAGTTGAGTGTCCCCGAAACCACTTTTAGGAAATTAATTTTAGTTAATTAGTCTGGAGACATAATTTATTCAAAACAGATGTAAAAAAAACATTTCCATAATTATTTGATAGAAATGTTCATTGAATTGTTATTAAATGAATGTATTATTAAATGAATGTATTATTAAATGAATGTATTATTAAATGAATGTATTACTAAATGAAAGTATTATTAAATGAATGTATTATTAAATGAATGTATTATTAAATGAATGTATTATTAAATGAATGTATTATTAAATAAATGTATTATTAAATAAATGTATTATTAAATGAATGTATTATTAAATAAATGTATTATTAAATGAATGTATTATTAAATGAATGTATTACTAAATGAAAGTATTATTAAATGAATGTATTATTAAATGAATGTATTATTAAATGAATGTATTATTAAATGAATGTATTATTAAATAAATGTATTATTAAATAAATGTATTATTAAATGAATGTTCATTGAAGACATTCGAGTACAAGTAGTTATTGTTAGCTCCTCACCAACGTTGTCAGAAACAGCAAGGAATTGGAATGATCGAAAATCGATAACGCTAAATATTTAAAACTTGTTATCTATTAGTCTTTTCTCCCTCTCTCTCTCTCTCTCTCTCTCTCTCTCTCTCTCTCTCTCTCTCTCTCTCTCTCTCTCTCTCTTTTTCTCTCTCTTTCTCTCTCTCTCTTTCTCTTTCTCTCTTTCTCTTTATCTCTATCTCTATCTCTATCTCTATCTCTATCTCTATCTCTATCTCTATCTCTATCTCTATCTCTATCTCTATCTCTATCTCTATCTCTATCTCTATCTCTATCTCTATCTCTATCTCTATCTCTATCTCTATCTCTATCTCTCTCCCTCTTTCTTTTTTTCTCTCTCTCTTTTACTCACCTTATTCGCTTCTCTTCTCCTCATCTCTCCGTCTCCTCTCTCCTTAGTGTTGTGCAAGAGATAGGAGTGAAGTTAAAAAATTCATAGAGAGAGAACAAGGCGAACGATCAATCATGCTCATTCACCGACAGTGCATTGTCTTCAACAGACTCACAAAATGCCGCTTGAAGCTCCGTTCGCCATTAAGCAGTTTTTGTACTTTCCAGTTCTTATGGTGCCACTGCTATGCCCATACTTTGACCTTGCCCTTTGCGTGTGCCTGTGTTTGATTGTTTGAATTGTCTATGTTTATATTTTTGGAGTTCATCGGCCCTTCATATTGATGGATCCTATTTTTTATTTTTGACGCATTCTCCGTTTCCCATTCTCTCCCTTTCTCATTTTTATTTCTTCTTTCTCTCCTTTGTTTTTGTCTATTTCTTATTTTTGTTTTATTTCTATAATAGTTATGATGATGATGATAATAATAACATTATTATTAACATCAATAAAGTTATTAGCTAATCACTGGCTAATGTGCTAAAGGGTGTTTCAATGTCGAAAAATCTAAGATCATGTTTGTCTGATGTCCAAAAAACATTTCTTCTCACGACTCACAAATTATACTCTATGCTATCAACTGCATGAAACCCTCTTGATGTCAGTACAGTTTGGCGCGGAGGTGGACATGAATTCATTTTTGGCGGCCCAACCCAGCCCAACCAACCACTTTCTCAACCCAGCCCGACCCACATAAAAAGTTAAATTTTCTAACCCAACCCACAGTTAAAAATTTTTTTTTAATTAAATTTTTTTTAGTTTTTTTAAAACTCAACCCATGCATGTGTAAAAAAAACGGACCAAATCTAATCAAACCCTCGGGTCAACCCAACCCATGTCAACCACTGGTTTTGCGCGATCTCGATGTTTTAGACTCGGATGATCTGAAAATTCTAGAATGAATAGAAAAGGCAGCGTCATTAGCCAATAGCCTTTGGCAGGCTCGATCGACTCAGCGCTGTGTCACCGCAGTCTCGCCGACATCCGACCACATCTCGAACTCGCCATCCAATCCCGGCCATCTCATCAAAATTGTTGGCATCGATCTTCTCGACAGAAGAAGATTCAAGAAATAAATCATCAATGGTATGGGAAGCATCTACGACAGATTTGAGTGATCGGACATCGCCGATCTGATCGAGTAATTCAAGACGGCTCACAACATGGAAGATGTCAACCTTTTCGTTCCACAACGACAATCAACTAGTCACAATTCACATAAAAGCAAACCATAATGCCAACTCGTCAGAGCGTAGCAAAAGCGGCTCCGTTTCTTGGTTTTCCTTTAAAGATCTAAAAAAAAAACAATAATTTCACGCTCAATCGGTCAGCACCTTAGAAGATCGAATTTCAATTTTTCAATAGCGAATGGCTACCCCACTGAGCTACCTCACTGAGCTACCCCTCTCAGCTACCCCACTGAGTTACCCCACTGATCTTCACCCTGGCCTCTTGATCAACAACTTCAGCCAGCGTAGAAGAATCCTATGTAGCCATTGACCACCTTTTCATTAAAAATACAAGTTTATTTAAATTAGTTTTACAACTTTTTTTTTTAAATTTTTGATATTTGTCATACATTTGAATCTGAAGTGAGCAAACTCAACCTCACAGTTGATAATAATGATGGTGTGTGTGTACACAAACATGATACATAATTCATTTCTCCTTTCCTCGCTTTAATTCGTTTCTCTTTCTTTTCTTTTCATCTTACGCATGGCAGAAAAAAATTATTTAAAAAATCTTTTCTTGGAACACTTCCAGAAAAGTGTATTTCACTCTCTCCAAGTCATCTTTTTAAATATGTGCCATTTTGTAAGATATAATAAAAAAAAATAAACGACTGTCAATAAATGTTAGAACTAAAACCAAATGTAATTTACCTTAACATTTACAATGTCCCCATCTGAATGTAGACGGACGACAAACGTTGTGTGTGAATGTGAGGATGTGTGAATGTGAAAATGTGTGAATGTGATGATGGGAGGATGTGTGAATGTGATGATGGGAGGATGTGTGAATGTGAGGATGGGAGGATGTGTGAATGTGAAAATGTGTGAATGTGAGGATGGGAGGATGTGTGAATGTGAGGATGTATTAATGTGATAATGTGTGAATGTGAGGATATGTGAATGTGAGGATGTGTGAATGTGAGGATGTGTGAATGTGAGGATGTATTAATGTAATAATGTGTGAATGTGAGGATGTGTGAATACACAGAAAACAGCCTGAAAAGCGTTGTGAAACGAAGATACTTTATAAAAAAACTTTTTTTAAACAAAATATTCTTTAAAAAAATCATTTGAGAAAAGAAATGTTTTTATACTTTAGACAAAAACAAACTTTTTAAATTGTTTTTACGAGTTGACTCAATCTAGTAAATTCCAGAAAAAAATAGAATGAGAAAGAAAGAGAGAGAGAGAGGAAGAAAAAGGGAAAGAGAAAGAGAGGGAGAGAGGGAGAGGGAGAAGACGAAGTGCGGTACAACGGCGGAACAACAATGGAGTTACGCTTATTAGGCATTCATCGATCGCAGGAAGTACCGTTGAAAAATCACTTTGTGAATAAATTCAGCAATTATTATAAAATATTAAAAAGCAATTATATTTTATATTTTGTTTTAATAACATTTATTTCAGAGTGCACTGAATTATGATCACCACTGAAGATCGACAGCCATCCAGCAGTACAACTAAACATAGGAAGCGAGAGAGAGAAAAAGAGAGAGAGGACGATAGAGAAAGAGAGACTGAACATGGACTCATATCTGAAAAAAAAATAGTTATTTTACAATACAGGAGTCATCAGGGAGATCCCCAAACTCGTTCTATCTTCTTTCTTTTTTCCCACTTTTACGAACTCAGCAAACCAGAACAGTTGGACGTATAAATACATAAAGTAGTATTTATACGAGGGTATAAAATCGCATTTTTGTGTTCAGGGGGCAACACTTAGGGTGGCATCGCATGGTCTTTCAAGAGTCTTACATAACGCAAATACATCTCTGTAAATGCTGCTTCAATGTCATTGGTTATTCATGAATATCGCAGAACTTTTAGACGTTTTCACTCGAATTTATTTCATTTGTTGGTTTAATATGTATATTTATTTATTATATATTTTATATTTTAAATTATTATATATTATAAAGATTATATTTTCTAACAACAAATGTAGTTTTTCTTTTAGGCTTGCTCTATTAAACACTATCGACCAATTCACATTAGTAATTTTCCTAGAAAACCTTGTAAAAGCTACTTGATCTGTTCGAAGTGAAGAAAAGCCAAATTAAAGAAATCATAAGACTTAAACAAATGTCTGTCTACTGGCCAGTTTCGAGAATGTTTGCAATGGAATTATCGTAAATTTGTGGCGTTTTTGTTGTACATATGTTCTTTTTTGCTAAGGCTTATGTTTTCTGTCAACCTAACAAGTGGAATGTTTAATATTTTGTTTCTGAGCCAATTCTTTGACACTTTTGGCTCTTTTGGTCAGTGGCGTAGCTAGGGTGGGGCGGCTGGGGCGCCCCGCTCCGTTTTGGGGGTGACACCCGGCTGCGATTACAAAAAAACCTTACACAAACTCCATGAATTGAAATAGTGGCTAAAAATCCAAAAATATCTATATACATATCTAGGTTTTTCATATATACGCGCGGCCTCCTATAGAATGATCTATCTAGTAAATTAAATCCTTGACACCAGTGTCACTAGACACCAGAGCTACATTAAAAAAACTTTCAACGACGCTTGGAGTGTTCATTATGCTGCAGTAAAAACACTAAAAAAATATGTTGATGAGGTTCTAGCTGCAGTTTAAGAATTTTGTAATCAACAAGAACGTATTGACACCGAGGTGCTGCGCAAAACTTTATGTTTGCGGTATGTAATTTAACTTTTCTTCTTTAAATCTTCTTTTGGGATGGTGTACTAAGAAATATAAAATGCACTCAAATTGCATTGCACAGTAAATGCTTGAGTTAGCTATAATTATAGAAGCACTTCATTTTTAAATTTAAAAAAATAGGATCATATTTTTGACGAAGCAATAGGACTTGCTGCGAAAAATCGAAGGAATACGACATTCCAATGGAAAAAAGAATTCGGCGTAAAAACAAATGGCAGGTGAAAACGATGACGGCTGAAAATCAAAAGGATAGGCCTGAATGTTTCGACCGATTCAGTGCGGAACTTCGAACTAGATCGAAATCTATTGAAGATGTAGCTTCGTCGTTTTCGATTGTCCCGACAAATACTTTTCTCTGGGCAAACATCGAGGAGTTGAAATTATTTCTATCAAATTTGACTGGCTTATATGATGAGGTGTCAGAAGCAAAACACCTCCTAGCTAGGGATACCGAGGTTGGAAAGATGTTCAATGCCAATAATACAGTGCCTGATTGGGTTTATGTAGACTTTTTAAATTTATTGTAGTATCGAACAGATTAATTGAAACAAGATGAAATTTTTTTATAAACTATTTTATCTGTCATTATTAAATCCAGTGTTGGGTAAAATCATTTTTGAAATGATTTGAAATCAAAATCAAAATCGTCAAGAAAAATATGATTTCAAATGAAAATCAAAATCATTAATTACAAAATGATTTCAAATCAAAATCACATTTAAAAATGATTTCAAATCATCAAATCAAAATCATTTTTTTATAAATTATTATTACACGGTATGGTTTAATTTAACATAATTTTGTCTATAAAATTATGTTTTAACACAATTTGATCTAAAATCACTTAAACAATGAAATGTGACTAAAGTTTATTCATCTTCAAAAGCAACAATTTCTCAAATATTGAATCAGTCAAACTATTTCTTCTGTGAGTTTCAATTAAACCGGCGGAACTGAACAGCCTTTCGACAGGAGCTGACGAAGGCAGTGTTGTATTATATCGTATGAACGCTTTTTTAATCAATTCATATGAACTAAAAATGGCAAAAGTGCTGTCAACATCCGATAAATAGCTCATCATTTTTATCTTAATGTTGTAGACATTGTTAGAGGTACCGATGGTCTGTGAAGAACACTGATCATCATAGTAGCCGTAGTCATTATCAATTCGTTCCATGCTTTGACTTTTGAGTCCATCAGCAGTAGCTGACACAGATATGACGCTCATCCTTTAAATATTAAAATCAACAAAATTCAACAGCATTTGAGTTTTCGGCATATTAAGATAGCAACCTATTTGATTTAATAATTGTTCGGTAGGAAAGTACGGTTTTACCGTATCTATTAGTATTATAGTATAATTATAGCACGTTACCTTCAAATGACGAAGAAAATGTTGATCCTGAAATTGACTTAGCGCAATTAACACACTTAGCTACCACTCTTTCACCTTTCCCGCTAGTTATTTAAAAAAAATTATCATCAAGTAACGAAGGCAAATTACACATTCTTACGCAATTCAAATCGCAATCTATACTATCTGAAATGTTGTTAAAAACTATTTGTAATCATTTATTGTATAAGTTACCGCTCAAAGCGATTGTTGGCTTGGCATAGAAATAGCAACATAGAAAAAATATGTTATGATTTTGATTTTCGAATATTAAAATAAAATCGAAAATTGTCAAAAAATGATTTCAAATCAAAATCATAATTAAACTTAGCAAAATGATTTCAAATCAAAAATCAAAAATCAATATTTTGATTTGAAATCGTGATTTGAAATCATTTGATTTCAAATCCTACCCAACACTGATTAAATCCCTCAACCAATCACAAAACACGTGCTACACACTGCACAACGCTCGCTAGACTGTGTTGAGAAGTAAAAAACTGACAGTGTTGCCATTACAAATAATAACAATATGGCCAAAGCAAGAAATGCAAAGAAATTTTTTGTTTCAATTAATCTGTTCGATTAGAATGGGTTTTAAAAAATCCTTTCCAAATCCTATCGTAGCATTTAATTTATTTATTTACGACAATTTGCTTATCTGTTGTTTCGTGCAAGAGGAGCTTTAGTAAATTAATTACAAACTACTTACGGTTAGCAATGAGCTACACAAGGCTAAACAATCTTGCAATGTTAACGATTAAAAACGAGACAACAAAAAGTAATTTTGAAGATATTATTTCCAAGTTTTCAGTGTCAAAGCTAGAAATATTTTAAAAGAAAAAGTTTTTGCAAGTTTCTTCTAAATATGTTTGAAATACGTGATTGATAGTTTGGTAATTTGATAATCAATGACTCATAATTTTTTAAATTTTATTTAAATTGTTTTATTAAAATCAGACTTCACGTTTAATTAATTTTTTCTTTTACTGAATGTTGATTTTAACCTTTTTCGAAGGGTGACACCATCGTTATCCGCCCCGGGTTTCACCCATGCTAGCTACGCCAGTGCTTTTGGTTGTTTGTTTTTTTACTCTCTTCGTTTAACTTTTGACCCTGATGATGAATAATAAAGTTCAAACGGTCTGTAGGTCTAACAATAAAAGTTTTATTCGTAATAAATATATATATATATATATATATATATATATATATATATATATATATATATATATATATATATATATATATATATATATATATATATATATATATATATATATATATATATATATATATATATATACGCACCTTACTTATATATTTTAAAGTACAACTATATGCAAAGTATTTTAAACATGATAGGAAGGATAGATGTCATTTCACTTTCTCAACCTTCTCGTGGGTTAGCTCGAGCGAAATAATCGCGAATGACAGTTTTGATGGTGGAGATAGTGATGATGATGATGATGATAATGACGATGACGATGACGACGATGACGATGACGATGACGATGACGATGATGATGATGATAATGACGATGATGATGATGATGATAACGATGACACTGACAACGCGGATGTTCAACATGATGATAATGATTTTCTTATAATTCTTACGATATGAGCAGGAAATATAAAAATCTTGTTTCGATGGTTGCCCGATAAGCATGTTCTTTTTGTATACGATGGTAATGATAATGATTGTTGATGTTGCTGTTAAGTTGAAGAGGATGAAGGATTGGCCATTGGAAGATATAAGAAGGAAAGATAATGACAGCTGCAATGCTTTGTAGATGAGAAATCTGCAAGTGTGTGACCAGAGCATGTGGTTTGTCATTTCGCATATGTAGTTAGCAGGCGCGGCGCTGAGCGGGGGGGTCCAGGGGTCCGGACCCCCCCAGCTCCGACAGGTGCCACCCATGAGATTTTTGCAAATCCAAAGACTTTTTTTTACTAGGGGGGGGGGTATTTGAACCTCATTGGGTTAATCAGACTGCAGACTGAAAATAGTCGAAAAAATTTTTCGCCTGCGGCGGGCTTTCTTCCTTTTTCAAACTATGTTTTTGCTGCATGGAGTTTAACTATATTATAGTAGTTTTTCTTAAACATTCTGTATAGTTTGATCATTATTCAATGTTTATTGATGATAGTTCACTGTTTTTCGTTTACAGTAAGTACTTTATGGTATTATTGAATAATAATTTTATTAGCTTCGTTTGTTTTTTTGAACTCTTCTTTCGTGTTAGTTGAATAAATTTTAATTTTTGAAAAAACTAGTAATAACAACTTACATTTTTCCATTTATATTTGAACTTTGCTTTGCCAGTAACAAACCTAGATAAACTAGAAAAAACATGACTAAATTGTGATCTGCTAGTGTAAATACTTCAGTATTTATTTCTTACATAGTTCTATTTCAGTTTTTTTTAACAAAATGGGTAAAGGACTATGAACCATATATATATATATATATATATATATATATATATATATATATATATATATATATATATATATATATATATATATATATATATATATATATATATATATATATATATATATATATATATATATATATATATATATATATATATATATATATATATATATACTTCAACTTGTCCTTGGACATTTAACTCCGCCTTGCATTTGCAAGCCAGTCCCAAGCCTGGAGAAAGGAGGAGGAAAAAGTTAAAAAGAACAAATTATGATCTACGACAGGAAGTACTTAGGTGCTTCCTACATACAGCCATTTCAGTCTTAAAACACCTGGTGTAAAGGACTATAAACTATTATAAAAAAAAACCTTGGACATTTTGGACCCCCCCAGAACAAAATTCCTGGCGCCGCCCCTGGTAGTTAGTATGTGTATGTTGTCTGTATGTTTATGTAGTCAATGTGTTTAATGTGGTTAATATGGTTCTGGTCAATATGGTTCTGGTCAATATGGTTCTGGTCAATATGGTTCTGGTCAATATGGTTCTGGTCAATATGGTTCTGGTCAATATGGTTCTGGTCAATATGGTTAATGTGGTTAATATGGTTAATATTATATGGTTAATATGGTTAACGTTGTTAATAGTGTTAATGTGGTTAATGTGTTTAATTTGGTTAATATTTTTAATATGGTTAATATGACCTAGCATATGGTTTATATGGTTAATATGGTTAATATGACCTCGCATATGGTTAATATGGTTAATATGGTTTATATGGTTAATATTGTTAATATGACCTCGCATAAGGTTAATATGGTTAATATGACCTCGTATATGGTTAATATGGTTAATATGGTTAATATGGTTAATATGGTTAATATGGTTAATATGGTTAATATGGTTAATATGGTTAATATGACCTCGTATATGCACTACTTCCAGGAGTGCATATACGAGATCAACTCACGTCCATAAGGAGCATAAATGAATACTTATTTCTATACTTGACTTTAACGTTTCTAGCAGTTCTCTCAAACCCCCAATGTCAGAGATTTGTACTATGATGTCGGTGAGGTTAGTTCCAAGTACGTAAGCGTGTGTGTGTGTGTGTGTGTGTGTGGTGTCTGCGTCTGTGTATAAAGGTGTAGGATAGTGTACGTGCATTATTACAAGATTGCTTCAATTTTATCGTGCGAGTACGTGGATAAAATTATCATCTGGTGATTACTGGTAGAAATTAAATATCAAGTTCATTTAAGGTTTTGCCAGTGGTTTTTTCAACGTGTGTGAGTGTGTTTGTTTGTTTGTTTGTGTGTATGTGTGTTCATTTATGCCGGTACGTGGTATTGCGGATGTGTAGATGAGTATGTGTGTGATGTTGATCAGTTTGTACTATTGCGCATGTGTGCATGTGTGCATGTGAACCAGATGTGGAAGTTTAACTGTTCAGACGTTCAACGAAGGATTTCATGGCTTTTCCGAGTTGGAAATAAAACAGTTTTTAACGAGGGTCGCTATCAAAGATGATCAGTTGTTATGTTTGCTATTATTATTGTATTAACTTTTTCATTTCTCCTCCCCTCTCTGAATCCCCCCTCTCTCTCTGAATCCCTCTCTCTCTCTCTCTTTCTCTCTTTTTGTTTAATAGCTTCCTATCTGTGGCTCTGTCGCCTTCCATCGTCTTCAGTGACTCATTGCTTTTCTTTCCAAATTTATATTCTCCAGTAGGACAAACACAGCAATCGAACGCAATCCGCCAATGAAGTGGTCACTTTTGTACAATTCTTTGAAGTGTGAACAAAAAAAAATCCAAATCGAATTTATCACATCAGAAGATGACAAAGAAACCACATCTGTTAACCTCTTACCTCATGTGCTTTCGAAAATCTCCCACACACACACACACACACACACACACACACACACACACACACACACACACATACGCACACACTCACACACACACAATACATGCATTATAGAATAATATAAACACAAATATACGCCAATAAATAAATTAAAACCCCAAAACAAAGCTTGTCAGTGTTCAATGAGCGTTCCGATAACCTCCGAGACACACATTTTGAGGGACAGATAATCACGCACGTCTGTAGGAATGTTTGTCAACCTGTCACGACCTCAGAATGGCGGACGGCCTCTTCTGTGACGGACGCACAATAGCATTAGGCGTCAACCGACCATAAAATCATTCTCAGAAAGTCATCATCGCTGTTTTTTTTCGACATCGTCTTCGTCGTCATCAATTTTTTTTTCTCAATCACTTCCCTATTCGCCATTATTACACTACAGTATCTTTCTCACTGCTGCTTATGGATGACTGGTAGTTCATATCTACCTGTAATACCATTTCGATTACCGTACCAGCATCGTCCAACGGCAACATTCTGCCAGCTATTACCATTTAAAACCACTCAGAATCACCAGCATCTGCTCCGTGATAACGACCATGCCAATTCCGTATCATCGCTCCAATCGTTCAATTATGTAAGTCTCGTTATTCCCTCTTATCGACTCTACCGTCGTCCTATCGGTACCGAATCTCCAGCACCATCATCATCATCATCATCATCATCATCATCATCATCATCATCATTCATCATCATCATCATCATCATCATCACCATCATCACCATTACCATCATCATCATCATCATCATCATCATCACCATCATCCGGATTAGCATCACCATCGTCATCACCATTACCATCATCATCAGTATCAACATCATCATCATCACCAACAACAACATCATCATCATCATCATCATCATCATCATCATCATCATCATCATCATCATCATCATCATCATCATCAACATCAACATCAACATCATCATCAACATCATCATCATCATCATCAACATTATCATCATCATCATCATCATCAACAACAACAACGACACCATCATCACCATCATCATACTCATTACTCTGACATCCATCATCATCTCCAATCCATTGATGTTATTATTATTATTATTATTATTATTATCATTATCCTAGTTGCTCTTATTATTATAATCACTTTACTGACCATCTGCATTGTTATCAACATTGTCCCTGTTGTTATTACCATCATCATCATCACCATCACCATCATCACCATCATCCGGATTAGCATCATCATCATCAGGATCAGCATCAGCATCATCATCACCATAACCAAGATAATTATCATCAATAGCGCTATCGTCATCATTATCAAGATCAGTATCATCATCATCAGGGAGACCTCCTTCCACACAACTTTCTCATTATCGAGTCCTGATTCTTATCGTTGCGATGGCAGAAAATGCGCTTTTTTGTGCTGTGCAAAGCTTTTTGACGCCAGGATAGATGTGTTTATAGTAATGATGATACGCAAGAGGGTGGGGGAAGCCTTGTAATTGTGCCCTAAGGGGTGACGCCATGTAGAGCGACCCCTGGTTCTGTAAAATTTGGGAATGTGTGTATACTCATCCTTCAAGGGGGCTTTAAAGTCTAGCGATGAATTAGCGCCACCCTAAAAAAATAAGAGACATAAAATTTAAAAAAAAAACGAAATAAATCACAAAGTTTTAAATAGAATTACAAAGAGACAGAAAGAATTAGACGTAATTACTGAGATGTGGAAGAGAAACTGAGAAGGAATTTGAAGAACAAAAAAAGAGAAATCTCTCAAGTGTTTTGTCGAAAGTGTCAAGCTGGGGGTCTTAGTTGAATAACATTTCACTCTACAGCTCATTATCCATTCCGTGTTAAATTTTTTTAGGAAAAAAACGTATAATTTATCTTTCTTTAAAAAAAATTTCTAAAAGCAGCAAAAAAGTGAATGTGTCTTGAAATTATAAATTATATCATGCGACATCACAATTTCGCATGCTCTTTCTTCTTATTTTTCTATTTATCTCTATATCATTCTCTCTCTCCCTCTCTCTCCCTCTCTCTCTCTCTCTCTCTCTTTCTCTTTCTCTCTCTCTTTTTCTCTTTAAATCTCTTTCTCATTTTTCTCAATATTTTCATATTCATCCCAAATTATTTCTTCCTCTTACATTTTCACTTTTTCTTTTTCATAAGGATTATGTTTAGCAATAAAATATTTTAATTATAAATGAATTAAATATAAAAAATACGAATATAACGATAATTATCAATTATTATAACTAATATTATAAATATTATAATCATTAACGAACACAGCGTAAACAAGCATCCTGCCTAGTTATAAGACATGTCACGAAGGTTTGAAAGTCCACAAAACGTAGCAGTGTTAACTTTTAAATAGTTAATAAATCAACTTTTATTTATTCAAAGTGTTTAGTTAGCTTAATTCAGCAAGTCATGAAATGAGAGCATTTAATTTTATTGTTCTGCTTATACGACATTTTAAAGAGCGCTCAATCGTCTCCAAAGCGTCGCATTTAAACTTGGCGGGAGAAATTAACGAAATTAGTTTTGAAATGAAAGAGAAACTTTTTTCAAGTTTTGCAGTCGAGAAAATTTTCTATTTTTTTTTTCGTCTAAGTTGAAGAATTAAAGATTAAAAAAAGTTCTGGAATGAATGCGAATCTTACATATAAGATTAAATCGGGAAAATGCAATTGTTATTCGGACTTGTATCCGCGTGGTCGTTATCGATCCACGCTCTCTTGCACACGTCCACGAAGACGCACGTACACACGCAATGCACTCATTCACACACTCATTTGCATACATACATAAATGCACACAATTACATATGCATATATACATACATATATATATATACATATATATACATACATACATACATACATACATACATACATACATACATACATACATACATACATACATACATACATACATACATACATACATACATACATACATACATACATACATACATACACATGCATAAAAATAAAAACACACATGAATATCACAAAAGAACACGCACATTCACACGGTCACAGCAAAGCACCACTTCAACTCAGTTTTTTGTGAAATGCTCTGTTTTTAATTAATTATCTCTCATACTCGTTTGTATTTCCAAACTGCATTATGGTAATAATTGTTTTTATTGATTTTACTTTCAGTCCAACTAAATTCATTCTTTTCAATAAACTTAAAAATAAATTAAACCTGCCTCATTAACAGCAAAATGCAATTTCAATTGGAAATCTTGTTCGTGTAATATAAACCACAACAAGCACAACAACCACAACGAAAATATATCACTGTCCGATTAAAGATAATCATCGTACGAATAACATCTCTTATTCGTACGTCTCTTATTAAAAAAAGCTTCTTTGAGATTAGATTGAACTCACTGCCAAGATACGTATCTTCAACTAAATCATGGTACAACTACACGCCGCAACATTCCTAATCTCCCGCCAAAAGCTTCTTTCCCTCTTTCAAATAAGATTCACAAAATCTTCAACTTCCTTCTACACAACTTCTACTAAAACAACTACGCCCGTCAACAAGTCTCAACAGCGACTACAGAGATTCATCAACAGCACTCAATGAACAAATCCACAACAACAATACTATAGAACAAAACTAACAACACCACAAAAACCAGAAACAACAAGTCAACAAAATTACCAACAACACAACAAAATTAATAACAATAACAATACGACAAAATCAACAAAAACCCAACAAAATCAACAACGGCGACACAATAAAATCAGCAAAGCACCAACAAAAACAAAATCCACAACAACACAGCAAAATCAACAAAGCACCAACAAAAGTAAAATCAACAACAACAGCACAACAGCACAACAACACAACAACAACAATCGGGACGGTCTAGTTAAGTGGAATCGTTCCTAACAGGAAGAACGGCGGCAAAACTCGTTAGAGACGGCAAACGCGGCCACGATAAGAGCACTCGATCATGACGGACCTCAGAAGATTTCTATCAATAACAACAAACCAGATGCTGCACGCCGCCCCCGCATTGTCGCTTTGTCCTCATTTTTGTTGCCGTAAAGAGACTGTCGTTTGTAGTAATTTTATGTGATGGTGGTAGATGTGGTGGTGGATGTGGTGGTAGAGTGGTGATAGATGTGGTGGTCGATGTGGTGTTGGATGACGTGGTAGAGTGGTGGTAGATGTTTCGGTAGATGTGGTGTTGAATGTGATGGTAGATGTGGTGTTGAATGTGGTGATAGATGCGGTGGTGTATGTGATGGTAGATGTGGTGAAGGATGTGGTGGTAGATATAGTGTTGAATTTGATGGTAGATGTGGTGGTAGATGTTGCGGTAGATGTGGTGGTAGATGTTGCGGTAGATGTGGTGTTGAATGTGATGGTAGATGTGGTGTAAGATGTGGTGGTAAATATAGTGTTGAATGCGATGGTAGATGTGGTGGTGGATGCGGTGGTAGATTTGGTGGTGGATGTAATGGTGGATATGATGATGGATGTGATAATTGATGATATGGTTGATGTGAAGGTGGATGTGGTAGTGGATGTGATGGTGAATGTGATGGTGGTGTATGTGATGGTGGTGTGGTGGTAGATATGATGGCAGATATGATGGTGGATGTAATGGTGGATGTGATAATTGATGATATGGTTGATGTGAAGTTGGATGTGGTAGTGGATGTGATGGTGGATGTGGTGGTGGTGTATGTGATGGTGGTGTGGTCGTGTATGTGATGGTGGTGTGGTGGTGGATGTGATGGCAGATATGATGGTGGATGTGGTGGTGGATGTAATGGCAGATATGATGGTGGATGTGGTGGTGGATGTGGTGATGAGTCGGGACGATGGATATGTTTATCCCAGGGTATAGACAATTGTCTTTTGTGCTGCAGTGACCTATGGGAATGTGTTGAGGAAACAGGAGCAGGAAGTATTCTCCTTTCCGTTACTGGTATTTATTGAGAAGGGCAAACAAAAGTGGATTGCATCTACGTATCGCAAAATTATAATTACTCGATTTTAATTAATTTTTTTTATCTTTTTTGTCACTGCGGGTATTTTAATTATTTAACTCCAGTAGAAAGAAAAAAAATTTAATTTAATTATGTGCAGTTTATGAGTCTATCAAACAATGTCACATTACGTACACATCCACACATGCACACTAACACACGCACACAGATTACACAAATGAACACACACATATTCATACAAGCATACATCCATACACACACACACACACATACACATAGGCACAACTAGAAGTAAATAATGCGTACAGTGTTCATCATGGTCCATGTGGAGGACAAAATCGTCCCCTTCAATCTTGTAAAGAGAAACAAGTTTGATCCGGTTAAAGAAATTTGATTTGTCCCATTGCATCCTGAAAAGTCTCTATAATCACGCACAAACACACACACAAACACGTCCTTAAGTGCACGTGCCAATATACACACTTACCAACTTTAAAATAACAGTTACGTTTATCTCGATTTTGAGCTATTGTCGTAATTATGTTTTCTGGTTTTTTTAACTTTTAATCATCATCGTTCATTAATATCCGTATTCATCGTCGAAATTGCTATTATCAACCTATTATTGTCAACAAATCATCACCATTATGAAAATAATAATTTTATCAACTTCATTATCAACATCATCATTATTATTACTACCACCACCATCATCATTACCATTATCACCATCACCATCATCACCACCACCACCATTATCATCAATGTCATCATCATTTCCGCTTTGCACCTGCCAACATGAACGTAAAAAAATATGAACTCGCACATGAACAACAACAACAACAACAATAGTGCACGTGTGACACGCCCAATTTGCGTGCACGGACGTTTTGTACGCGACGACGTTTGAACCGACGACACGAAACCACAGAACAAAGACGCGCAGCCGCCATTATTTCATTTTCTATGTTCTCCATCACTGCTAACATAGCGCTTATCACGTGGTTTTGTGACGTCATCAAAAACAACCTTCCCCCTCCCCATTCCCCCTTCCCCCTTCCCTCTCCCCCTTCGCCCTGTTCCCTTCTTCTTCTATTTTTCTCTTCTTTACCGTGAAGTCGTTTGTCAAAAGGGTATTTCTTAATCAGAAGAAAATATTCAAAAAGAAAGATCTCTGAAAATATCACACTTTTTGCACTCCCTTCATCATTGTATCACACTTTTTGCACTCCCTTCATCATTGTATCACAATTTGTGCACTCCCTTCATCATTGTATCACAATTTTTTTGCACTCCCTTCATCATTGTATCCCAATTTGTGCACTCCCTTCATCACTATATCACAATTTTTGCACTCCCTTCATCATTATATCACAGTTTATGCACGCCCTGCATTATTGCATTATTCTTTTATATATTTTTTACAGGTCCTGTACATTAGTACCACACCTCCACGCTAGTACTTACATGTCCACGCACCCCACAGAATAGCATCACGTTTTGACACTAGGTGTACACACATGTGTACTATTTTGTACTTTATTTTGTACACATTTCATAAAAAAAAACATTTTGCTAAAAAAAAACATGTCTTTACATATTCAACATGTTGGTATAGTATGACGTATAAGCGGGAAAGTTGCATAAGCCAAACAAAATAATATGAAACAAGTGAAGCAAAAAATAACGTTTTTTAAAACACACGTTGATGTTGTCCAATCCATCCGAAAATTATATTTGTTAAATAAACAACGAGCATATTAGCATAGATGATAAATAGTTTGACGAAAATATCACAAATAATTATTTGATTAAATTTTGTCCAATCGATCCGAAAATTTGATAGAATGCATTATTAATTAGTTCGGAGGTATGTTTAAATTTTTAAATCTCTAGCTCATCGGGAAGTTAGTTTAAAATCGATTGCAAAATTTGACGACGGACAGACAGAGAAGTCAAGTTCTGTAAGTAAAAGTGTGTAAAAAAATTTTGAATTTGAGCGTAATTTTTAGGTCGTATTATACAAACGTCGCATAGTTGAAGATCCTACTGTATCACATTTTTAAAGCAACATGTTTTACACATTCTTTCTAGACATTAGTATCCCATGCGTACACTCATCTCACAACAATATCATAATTTTACACATAAACGTATCACACTTTCACACAAATATGTAGACCTTTGAACATTAGTTTTTTGTGTAGTTAGTTATCTCCAAAAGGTTTACAAAGGGCACGCTTTGAACAAACATTGTCTACTTCTGTGGAATTAGTTTGTACTCAGTTGAGCCATTGTGGAGTGCACGTTGTGTGTGTACTGTTGAATTAATAAACTTGTTTTATTATTTCAGAACGCACTCGATTGTTGAGCAAGGAATTATGAGTAAGTGTGGAGTTCGTCGTTCTTTTATAAAACTATGTTGAGGTTTTTTTATTATTTTTTATCGTCATTATCATGACGCTCATCGTCATCATCATCATCATCATCACTATCATTATCATCATCCTACCCCTATCATCATCATCATCACTATCATTATCACCATCATCATCACTAGCTTTATCATCATCATCATCAGCATCATCATCGACACTGTCTGAATGATCATCATTAATAATGACATTAGTATTATTTATGCAGTTTTATTTTCCACAAGACAGCAAACACCTGCAGCGCCAAAGAGCTAAGAACAGGTAATTCCTCACCTCTCTTCAATTCTTATTAGGTATCGATTGGTGATAAATAAAAAAGAGACTACGCACATACGCACATATTCACATACGCACATACACACATATTCACATACACACATATTCACATACACACGTACACACGTACACACATACACACATATTCACATACACACATACACACGTACACACATACGCACATACACACATATTCACATACACACATACACACGTACACACATACGCACATACACACATACACACGTACACACATACGCACATACACACATATTCACATAAACACGTACACATATACGCACATACACACATACGCACATACACACATACATACGTACACACATAAGCACATACGCACATACACACATATTCACATACACACGTACGCGATGTTCCAACATGTTCACATGCACATGAACGCGAACTTAGACGCGCGCAAACAAACACACCCAAGAACTTCTAACATACGTTGTCCAGCAATCGGGCTCTTAATAGTTTGAAATTCGTGCAAATTGAAATCATAACTTACAGTAAACTGTCTCATTTCAGCAAAATGCTGAATAATAATAATAATAATAATAATAATAATAATAATAATAATAATAGTAATAATAATAATAATAATAATAATAATAATAATAATAATAATAATAATAACAATAATAATAATAATAATAATAATAATAATAATAATAATAATAATAATAATAATAATAATAATAATAATAATAATAATAATAATAATAATAATAATAATAATAATAATAATAATAATAATAATAATAATAATAATAATAATAATAATAATAATATTAATAATAATAATAATAATAATAATAATAATAATAATAATAATAACCGTAATTAATATATATATATATATATATATTATTTTTGTACATATAATGTTTTTTTAAAACGATATATAAGTATTGATATTAAAAGAATTTTTAATTTTAATAATTAATAATAGAAACTGGGTTTTTCTTTAAATCAAAAGTGAAAATGCGTCCTAGTGTTGTGGGTGGTCTTTGTTGTTAGGGTTCATATTTATGTACCTACTGTCATCTACGTAACCTCAGTACAAATCAAAATATTAAATTTTTTTCTTGTTTTTCTGTGACAATCACGAAATGACAGCGATGATGAAGACGATGACGATGACGATGATGACGACGATGACGATGACGATGACGATGACGATGACGATGACAATGACGATGAAGATGACGATGACGATGACGATGACGATTATGGTGATGATGATGATAATTTAAATTATAAATAAAAGTATTGCTCTCACTCTAACCATAAATATAATACGTAGAAGGAGAAAATGATGATAATAAATCTAACTTTATAATATTAATAATAATAATAATAATAATGATAATAATAATAATAATGATGATAATAAATCTAACTTTATAATAATATTAATAATAATAATGATAATAATAATAATAATAATGATGATAATAAATCTAACTTTATAATAATATTAATAATAATAATATTAATGATAATAATAATAATGATAATAAATCTAACTTTATAATAATATTATTAATAATAATAATAATGATAATAATAATAATGATGATAATAAATCTAACTTTATAATAATATTAATAATAATAATAATGATAATAATATTGATGATAATAAATCTAACTTTATAATAATATTAATAATAATAATAATGATAATAATATTGATGATAATAAATCTAACTTTATAATAATATTAATAATAATAATAATGATAATAATATTGATGATAATAAATCTAACTTTATAATAATATTAATAATAATAATAATGATAATAATATTGATGATAATAAATCTAACTTTATAATAATATTAATAATAATAATAATGATAATAATATTGATGATGATAAATCTAACTTTATAATAATATTAATAATAATAATAATAATGATGATAATAATATTGATGATGATAAATCTAACTTTATAATAATATTAATAATAATAATAATAATAATGATAATAATAATGGTGATAAATCTAACTTTATAATAATATTAATAATAATAATAATGATAATAATATTGATGATAATAAATCTAACTTTATAATAATATTAATAATAATAATAATGATAATAATATTGATGATAATAAATCTAACTTTATAATAATATTAATAATAATAATAATGATAATAATATTGATGATGATAAATCTAACTTTATAATAATATTAATAATAATAATAATAATAATGATAATAATAATGGTGATAAATCTAACTTTATAATAATATTAATAATAATAATAATAATGATAATAATAATGGTGATAAATCTAACTTTATAATAATATTAATAATAATAATATTAATAATGATAATAATAATGGTGATAAATCTAACTTTATAATAATATTAATAATAACATCAACTAACGAGACATTTCTCTCAAGAACCAAATTCTTGTATTCCTCGCTCCTGCAATGCAGTAGTTGCACCATTAAAGCATAACAGCCGTTTGATAAGTTTTCATTACACTGCCAAACAGCGCTCAAAAGCCACACGATATTCCCAAACTCATCCCCGTGGAACAACAGAATTGCTACGACTTCCATCCGAACGCTGCGACTGTTATTTTATATAGGAGTCGTTAAAACTCTTAAAACGACTTGAAAATTTCAATTTCTTTAGATTTTATACTTTTTTAAAACGGTATAAAACCCGGTTTAAAAATGTTATAAAATTATTATTTTAACAAATATTTACCAAATTTAGAATAAATTATTGTTATCTGACTGTTACCATGGGGCGCTGGCGATGGTATAGCGATGTGCCATTCGTCTTTAGACCTAAAAGTCGGTCGTTCGAATCCTGCTAGCATCACCTTGGACTGCTGCTCTGTAAAATAGCCCCAAGAGTGAGAAAACACAAGTTAAATGGTGACAAGCGGTACTAAAGTAATGTCCTCTCCTCTTCAAGGATACAATTCCGATGCCGCTATAACCACATGTGAATTAGATGACTATAACCTCATATGAATTATACGATTATAACCACATATGAATTAGATGATTATAACCTCATATAAATTAGTTGATTATAACCTCATATGAATTAGATGACTATAACCACATATGAATTAGATGACTATAACCTCATATGAATTAGATGACTATAACCTCATATAAATTAGTTGATTATAACCTCATATGAATTAGATGATTATAACCTCATATGAATTAGATGACTATAACCTCAAAAAATAAATTACAATATTTCTTATCTTTGAAACGGATTATGTACTCAACGAGGCTAGCTGCTCTTGAAAAACTCCAAGCTAGCCCTAATAGCGTAACAGTACAAAGAGCTGCTCGAATGCCATGTTCTCTTTGGTCTTTAAATTTTGCAAAGTGCCTCTAATATAATTCTTTAAAAAATCATGAGCTATTAAAACATTAAAACATCTGTTAGCAACTAAGAGTGATGATAGAAAAGTGCTGAACTTAGCACGGAGTTAATGAATAAACACAAGACTCGGTTCAACAAATTTTATTAATTAAACAAGAGATGGTTAACTTCGTATTTTTAAACAAACAGGTCTTTAGAGATCAATCGAAAGAGACCGCCAAAAGATGATCACCGTAGTTAAATGAGTTAACTCTCCATTTTTCCAGAAACCGTTACAGTCAGCAAGGATGGAACTTAAAAAGGGAAGAAGCGATTGTAACAAACATGGTGAAAAATTCCAAGAAGGAAATAATTCGAGGTTTTCAAAAATGTCAAAGCTTTTCAATGACTACCACCTTGTAAAATTGTCTCAGTTAACAATTGAATTTTTCAAACCATCAATTAACATAACTTACAGCAGTGTGAACCTTTAAATGCCCTTCACCTTCAAATGACCTTTAGCTTCAGGTGCTTAAAACATGTTTGCAGTAATACTACGTACAAAATCAGAACTGCAATATTGCATAGATAATGCCAGGAAACAGCATCTTAATTTATTGTAATTTTTATAAAATAATTATATCTACAATGCCAATACATCTTTCTCGAGTTTGCAATGAGAAAAAATACAATTGTAAAATGGCTCCTGTAATAAATCTATTCGCATTACTTGTAACTTATTTTTCTCATCAATCATTCACTTGGGAAAATACATGTAAAGCTACGCGATTCTTTGTCAATGTAATGCTTACGTAAGGCTGCGACACCTTTTAGAAAAGCTTTTAAAACCACTTTTTGAGACATGTCTATCTCAATGGGTCGCCGACAACCCGAACACGATTTACGAATTGGCTATGATTCAATGGGGAGTGTTTAAACAGAGAGAGAAAGAGAGAAAAAAAACAAAATTATTAATTGTAATGAAAATAAGTGTTATTTATTAATTTGATTATTATAGTTATTAATTTGTTTGTAATATTTAATAATTTGTTTATAATAGTTATTAATTTGCTTATAAAATTTATCAAAAATATCCTTACAGTTGTACACAGAAAAAATGTAACATTCATTACCCAGAATAAACTTTTAAAAAACTATAAAATATAAGAAAAAAAATCTTTAAGGCATTTGAGAGACTTGAGCTATAGAAATATAAAATATATTCTAGATTACACAATAACATTTTTGTTTTCATAAACATATTCATATATACATATAAGTAGATTTATAATAGTAACAAATTTCAGTGTATAATACGTACAAAGATATTTAAATCACCTACCATCAAGACATAGCAAGATAACAATGCCACCACGGCATAAAATTACAAATTGTAAAGTATTATTTCTTCTTTAATGTAAAAATATTGATTTTAAATTAAAATTATAAGATCAGAATTAAAAATGTTGATATTATTATGGTGACGATATGCTATAAAATCCTCGATTTAAAATGTCGGGAAAAAATTATCAACGCAAGCACCGCTATATGACGTCGCCCTTCAATGAAGGAATCGCCAGTTCAAGTCTCTTTTATCCTTACTCCATGTCTGTACACATCTCACTTTTCACTCTCTCTCTCTCTCTCTTTATCCCTCTCTTCTTACAAACATTTTCTTTTTTTCTCTCTTTTTCTCTTCAATTCTCTGTCTATCTCTTTTCCCGTTCTCTCTCTTTTTTTTTAATTTTGCGTAATTTCTTTTTGTATTCTTTTTTACTTTTATTATTTTTGTTATTATCAGTCTTCCATATTAATTTTCTTTTTTTTTCTTTTTGCTATTTTCAGAGTATTTCTGATAAATGTTTGGCAAATTATTAAACATATCAGTAATATTACTTAATGTCACATTATCTAGTTTTACTAAAAAATCACATTATATAGTATTACTAATATATCACAATATCCAATATTACTAAAATATCATATTGTCTAGTATTAATAAAATTTCACATTATCTAGAATTTCTAAAATGTCACATTAACTAGCATAGCTTAAATATCACATTATCTAGTATTACTAATGGCATTTTGACCTTGAAGACCATGAAATCATACGGATTAAAGTTGGTCAACTAACCTCATCACAAATCCTGATATTGAAGTATATTAAATCAAGTATTGCTTGCTGACATTTAAAGAAAAACCAGTATATCTTTTATGCTGTTTTGAGATGGACTTGATCTCTGATATTAGACTCTTATTGAGATCTGGCATGCGGTTATCCTAGCACATTATGAGCAAGCAGTCAACAAGAAACACCAGGTGTATGTGTTTATAACCAGAAACTTCAAAAACTTTACCAAATAACCTCAAGTTAGGCTTTATTGTTTTATACTTAAATTACCAAATGGTCAGTACATCATCATTCTCACATTTGGATGCCACCCAGCATATTGTCACTGACTCGCCTCACTCGCACCTGGAAAGAAATGTCATCATTATCATAACAACCGACGTCACCACCGTCGTCAAAAATATCCTTCGTCGTCATCATTATCACCGTTATCATAGTCATCATTATCATCATCATCATCACCGTTATCATCACCGTTATCATCATCGTCATCATCATCATCGTCATCATAATCATCATCATCATCATCTTCTTCATCATCATCATCATCATCATCTCATCGTCATCATAACAAATCAAAAATTTAATGAAAACCATAAAAAATGTCAAATGTCAAATGATTGTGTGATTGTTTTTAAAAATATATTCTTCCTTTTGAAAACGTTTCAATAGAAAAGTAGAAGTTAATAACAAAAACAGAAAGCTCTGTGAAAGTATTTTATGTTGTTTAATTTCTCAATATAACTCAATATATTTGAAAATAACTTCTTAATATAAGTAGATATATTAAAAATATAATTTAATATAATTTGGTGCAATTTAATATAGCTAAGTAAAATTTAATATAATTCAGTAAAATTTAATATAATTCAGTAAAATGTAATATAATTCAGTAAAATTTAATATAATTCAGTAAAATTTAATATAATTCAGTAAAATTTAATATAATTTCAATTATATGTAGCACAATTCAATATAAATTATTGCAATTTACTATAACTTCTACAGTATTGTTTAATTTAGTAAAATTGATATAATTTAGTAAAATTTAATATAATTTAGTGTAATTTATTGTAACTTTGTACACTTTAATATAATTTAGTACAATTTAATATATGTTAGATCAATTTATTATAACTTAGTACAATTTAATACTACTTAGCACAGTTTAATATTATTTAGTACAATTTAATACTACTTAGCACAGTTTAATATAATTTAGTACAATTTATTACAATTTAATATAACTTTGTGCAATTTAATATAATTTAGTACAATTTAATTTATTTTAGACCAGTTTATTATAACTTAGTTCAATTTATTACTACTTAGTGCAGCTTAATATAATTTAGTACAGTTTATTATAATTAAGCGTAATTTAATATAACACAGTAGAATTTAATATAATTTAGTCCAATTTAAATATAATTTAGTACAGTTTAGTATAACTGTCATAGGTATATGTGCAACCGCTGATTTTTAAACAAATTAATTAAGAAGCATTGCATTAAATAATAACAATAACTTATTATTTTATTTGTTAAAATAATAAGTTAATGTTTTGATTATATGAGCAACTAGCGAAGTTAATCGGCGTTTCCCGGTGACTAGTAGGGGTTCCCGGCGTTACCCGGAGACTAGCAAGGTTACCCGGCGTTTCCCGGGATTTTAGAGGTTTTTCTATCGTTTTTCTCCCTCCTTTTATCTTTTTTTCTGTTTTCTTCCTCTCCTTCTTTCGCTTCCGTTTCCATCCCTGCTTGCTCTCCCGCTTCCTCTTGCTCTCCTGTTCCTTCTCGTTATCCTTTTCCTCTCCCTTTCCCGCTCGCGCTAATTTTTTATTTTACTATCTCCTAACTTCTTTTAGCCCATAAAATGTAAAATTGAATTGCTAAAAATTGCTTGAAGCCTTCAAACGTTGTTGCGTAAACTAAATTTGAATTTTATTACGCAAAAACTTTTGATGTTCCTACATAGGCACTTTTGGTCTGAAAATTTTTTGGTCATAAAAAAATTAATTACAAATTACCTTAACTTTTTCTAGTTTTTCTACTGTTTCAGATCTACCTTCATGCCGAATTTCGTTGAAATTGGTCCAGACAAACAAACCAACAGACAGTACAAACTAGGTTATAATTACTACAAACTAGTTTAAAACAGAAAACCTTAAATGATTTAAAATAAGATAAAATTACCTTAAAACCAAACTTATTAAGAAATACTTTTATAGCATAAAAAAGCTACAATAAATTCCCGCCGTACGCTCCTAAACAATCATTACCAAAACCACTCCATTGAGGGGAAGCACTTCAATTGACATGCGCAGATCATTCCAAGCAAATTGTATTCTTTTCTTCTTTTTTCCCAAACACATCTCTCCTAGATTATATATATATATTCTTATTCATAATTGGACCAAAGTGCAATGCATGCATGCATTTGAATTGACGTTTATGTCGTTCAATATGCTAAATTTATTTGGTACCTTAAAACCAAACTAATCGCCAGAGAATATCGTGCGTCGTTTGTCGCATAGATAAATGAAATGACTACCCTCTTAGCTGGATTGGTTAGCAGACGTTTGGTTGTTTGGCTGGCTGAATGGTCGTCTGACTGACCAGTTGGTCAGCTGCTTGGCTGGCTGTTAGCTGTAAAGATACAAAAATAATTTTTCACTAAGGAGTCTTAAGCAGCTGACTCCAATCTGAAAAAAATTTGCCGACTTGTTAATTGGGTTGAAATTTAAACTGTTTTGCAGCAATTTATTTATTGATTTATTGTAAACTGAACAACATTTTTAAATGATCACAACTCTAATCAATTTTTAAAGAGTAGAGTTTCCGAAAAAAATGAAAACATAAAACACTTTTATTTAAAATTTCTTTAAAAAAATTGTATTCTGGAGTTTAGCAGTCAATTCCCGGCTCAGAAGTAGAGCGCACTCAGTCCTAAAAGACGACGATCACCGATCTGACTCTTGCTTAACGAGCCCAGCCAACTCGTGGGGGTGGTTGAGCCAATACCCCCCTCCCCGTGGATCCCGGATGATTTGAAACAACAAGCACCTTGGGAGTCGTTGTGAGTCTTTCTTGTAGGGCGCGAAGAGGGCGTAAATAAGTTTCGTCGTGTGAGGTTTGAAAGGAGGAGGAGAACAAGAGAGACGATGAGAAAGAGGGGAGAGAGGGAGAGAGAGAGAGAGAAAAGAAAATGAATGCACTTTGTAAAAAATGAGAAACAAATTAAGCAAAAAGGAATTGTTTGATTGTAAACAAAGAGAGAAATAGAGAAAGAATACAACCGTCGTAAGATCGTGCGAAAATATAATTAATACGCGTTTCAGCCATTGTTTCGACGCAATCCATTTGCCACATTCTTATAAACACATTTTTTAATTTAATTTAAAAATAACTTTTCAAAATTTACGGTGGCAAGATTTCAGTAAACAAAATTTATTTTATTTTATTTTATTTCATTTAAGATTTAACTGAATAAAATAATTTAACAATATTAGCAAACATTCTGGTTTCTATTTTTATATATCCATTGAGTCATTGTTTAACAATAAAGTAAAAACATTTCAATGTTTTCGAGCATCAGTCTGCTTACAGACATAACTTCTCAATTGAGAACACTCTTGATGACAGCCTTCGATGTGTCTGCCTCTTCGCCTCTTGGTCCTGAAGCAGCCTTCGATGTGTCTGCCTCTTCGCTTCTTGGTCCTGAAGTTACATCTTTTTTTGCAAGTGTCGATTGTTGCTTTTTGTGATTTTTCAGTTGAAAATCTGTTCAATAATAATAACAATCGTTTGGCTGCGATTTTCCAGAACAAAAACTTATCTAAAACGTTACTTAACGCTTTTGCACTTAAGGATTGTATAAATTTGCGTTATTTGTTCTTTGAATAACAAACAATTACATCATGTAACACACACACACACACATACACAAATAACAAAAAAGAAAATAACCAAAAGTGAATAAATTGTAGTTCATAACTTCAGGTATACAAATTATATTTCTTGATAAAAAGTTTTTCAAACAAACAGTAAAATATTTTTTTCTGATATCTTCATAATCTTTTCAAACTTTCCCGATCTTAAATTCTTGAGTTTTTTCAGACAAAAATGTTTATTTTTTCAGACAAATTCCTTTTCAATCAGCATTTTTACTATCTTCTACCAGCATTTGTATACCTCTACTATCATCCACCGTATCTACACTTCTACTATCATCATTTACTACATCTCTACTATCATCATTTACCACCCCCTTTCCTCTACTGTCACCATGTACTACATCTCTAATATCATCATTTACCATTTCTTTCTTCTATTTTCATCATGTATTAGCTCTCTACTATCATCATGAACTAATCTTCTATTATTATCACATACTACCCATTTACTATCATCACGTACTACCCCTCTACTATCATCATGTACTACCCCTCTACTATCAGCATGTACTACCCCTCTACTATCATTATGTACTACCCCTCTACTATCATCATGTGCTACAACTCTACTATCATCATGTACTACCTCTCTACTATCAACATGTACTACAACTCTACTATCATTATATACTACCCCTCTACTATCATCATGTACTACCCCTCTACTATCATCATGTACTACCCCTATACTATCAACATGTGCTACAACTCTACTATCATTATATACTACCCCTCTACTATCATCATGTACTATCCCTCTACTATCAACATGTACTACAACTCTACTATCATTATATACTACCCCTCTACTATCATCATGTACTACCCCTCTACTATCATCATGTACTACCCCTCTACTATCAACATGTACTACAACTCTACTATCATTATGTACTACCCTTCTACTATCATCATGTACTACCCCTCTACTATCAACATGTACTACAACTCTACTATCATTATGTACTACCCTTCTACTATCATCATGTACTAACCCTATACTATCATCATGTACTACCCCTCTAGTATCACCCATTTCAACTTTGAATTTCAATTGTAATTGGTTTGTTTAATATTTTAAATTTTATAGTTGAAACTTTATTTCGGTTTCAATAAGATTTAAAACAAACCGTCAAGAAAATCCTGGCAATCTTTTAAAGACATTGACAAACCGTTAGCAATGCTTACATTAGGAATTGTTGGAATTTGTTGCCGCGCAGTTTTATTGTACAACAAAATAAAAATAAAATAATTTTTTAATAATAATACTAAAAATAATAATAATTAAAACAGAATTATGTTTTTCGTGTCTGTGCAAGACAAAAACGTCGATCTGTCACAGATATTGGGGGGCCCAGTCCTTCCCACTCTTAACCCCTGAGTGGCTAATTTCTACCCATGCATTTTAACATTTACCACAAAAATGGAACAGAAACGAAAATTGTGATCAATACGAAGTGGTTTATTTATTTAATAAACGTACTAAATTTATATTTAGGCTTGAATGAGTGTCATGGTGGCTCAGTTTTGAAGCCGCTCTCACTGTAATCGTCCGCTCACTACCGCTCAGCTCATTTATAAATAATTGTAGACACTCTTCTCAGACTCGAATCACTAATCTCATGTTTTTTTTGTTCTATCAGAATCTTTAAACAACCATTTTTTTATTACGATAATTTAATTTTTTTAATTAATTAATTTATTTATTTATTTAATTATTTGCATAACAATATCGGTAAATTTTCAATAAAATTTAAAAAAGAAAACGTTTTCAATAACTTTTTACTTATTTAATTTCAATTTCAATAATTTTTTTAAAGCTTTTTACGTTGTTTCTCATGAAGTAGCAACATCGAGTAATGACAGAATAGATATCAATGAAAGTATGTAAATATAATGCGCAAAGGCGCTTAATACAAGCCAATCACAACTTGTACATTTTATATATTAATTTTATAATAATAAAATATAAGTTGAATAAAAACCTCCAATTTTTCAAATAAATGAAATAAACGATGAAACAGGAAATAAAGATTTTTAAGTATAAAAAGTGATCGCTTTTTGTTTTATAATGCGTGTCCGTTCAAGCCATATATTTTAAAACCCATTATTTATATATTAATTAAAAATTATTTTATACTTGAAATAATTTTTATTGTTCTTATACATTATATAAATCGGTTAAATTCCTAATTTAAAATTTATTTCAAATTAGGGATCGTGAAGTTTAAAACGTGTAACCTTGGAATATATTGTATCTTCTTATTTTCGCACTCACGTGGGTGATTATCGATCGGATAGTGCAATCGGCAACGTCGTCAATAGTTGCAGCAGTCGATTATTATTATTTTATATTGTCTTACAATTATTGTATAACAATACCTACAATCATGGACAACGAAGAAGGAGGAAAAGCACTCGGAAAACTGAAGATGAAATCTCTTTCGAGATCGTCAAAAGCGGGCCTTCAATTCCCAGTCGGTCGTATCCATCGTCACTTGAAGACGCATTCTACGTGCAGCAAAAGAGTTGGTGCTACAGCGGCCGTCTACACAGCTGCCATCCTGGAATACTTAGCTGCCGAAGTCCTTGAACTGGCTGGCAACGCCTGTAAAGATCTGAAGGTGAAGCGCATCAACCCTCGTCACTTGCAGCTGGCCATCAGGGGCGACGAAGAGCTTGACGGTCTCATCAAAGCTACCATTGCTGGCGGTGGTGTCATTCCTCACATTCATAGGTCGCTTGTCACCAACAAGCAGAATGCTGGAGTTGAAGTCTAATTAGATGATTTAATTTATTTTTTTATTGAGACTGCTGCGTTTGATCACATATAATATGATGTGTGGACTTTTTTTAAATGATGAATAAACATATTAAGTACTGTTTTTTGTTTGCGAATCCCTGGATGTCAGAAAATACATTAGCTAAATTATCACGATTGGTTTTTTATTTATAGTATTTGTGGTCCTTGTATGAGCCGAAGTTTGATTTTGAAGTTTATTATTGCACCTAATTGAATATTCATTATGAGCTAGCTGCATAGCCCTCTAAGGCTTTTCTTAAACTTCGTCCACTAACTAGCTAGCCAAGAGTTATATTATATGTGCGCTTCTCTCTTTCATCGTATCACGCTCGCTGTAGCTAGCCAAGCTTTCAAATTGTAATCATTCAAAAGTGTACACACAACTTTGCAAAGGTAATCGGCTATGAGGTCGGCAAAATGTGCTGAGTCGCTTAGATAGGAATTTGCTTTATTTCTCTTTGTCATTTGAACCTTTTATTCTCATCCAGACTTTCTAGGAAGAAGTTGTTTACGTGGTTTAATTCTTTTCAACTCGAATAACCCCAACTGTTCTATTGTAACTTGACACGTTTGTTTACATAATTTCCTACGTAAATTTGCATATTCATATAGAATGACGCCTGTGGCTAGTCTTCATTAACATAAAACTACATAACCGGAGCCCAGGACTAAACGTTTGATGCTCTTGTTATGAATAAATGTAAATTATTTTAGTAGAAGCTCAGGTTTCATCGATATAACACTATATATGGGTATAATAATTAATAAATTGTAAAGTTGAAGTTGTTCTTTATGGGTTACTACTAGTTACTAGCGGAGCTATCCGGGTTTTTTAAAGTTTTTCTATAGTTTCTCTATCTCTCTCTCTCGCTGTTTGTCTCAATTTCTTTCTTTCTTTCCCTCCTTCCTAACTTCTTTTTGCCCATAAAACGTAAAAGAGATTGGTTAAAAGTTGCTTGACACCTTCTAACTGTGTTACGTAAATAAAATTTGAATTTTGTTACGCAATAATATATAGATAAAGACTTCTAAATAACTATAGTTTATGTTAACTGAAGATTTAGGTGAAAAGTAATTGGAGGAGCATATAAAAAGCTAATAAAGCTCATTATCATGCAAATTGGTCAGTTCATTACTTGTTCACTTTAGCGAACAACAAAGCAGGCGTGTTTGACAAACTTAATCACATCTTGCTGATAAAATTAATGTCCATGTCATTCTACGTGTGATAATTTTTGTACTTTGGCACAAATGTTTGAAACATAGCTACACGTTTGATCTTTATTTGGATTTAATTACAACCATGCAAATCCTTTTCTTCGAGAACTCCACTGGCTCCGCCTTTCGGAAAAGATAGAGTTTAAAGTTGCGCTGCTCGTGTTTAAGTGCATGCAAGGAAAGTTCCCGTTGTACCTGATCCGATGACAGCCAATCGCGCCATTCTGGGAGGCCAGAGACTGAGATCATCATCCACAAAAGATTTTCTGGTACCAACCTCTCGGTGCAGGATGCTTGGTGACAGAGGTTTCAGCGTCATCGGGCCCAAGATTTGGAATGGCCTTCCATCTACGATAAAAGCAGCAGCTTCTGAGACGGAGTTCTGCATTCTGCTCAGGACTTTTCTCTTCTCTAAATTTTTCTAACATTGCCAGTAGTTCAGAAAGTTTCATCCATTTTAAACAAACTTTTCGTAATTTTTAATTAGTTTAACTTTTTAATCAATTAGATCTATATAAGCCGTATCCATTGTATTCCCCAAAATTCTCAGAATACTGAAAAACTGCTGATGTTCACAGAGTACGTTATAATTTCATCAGAACACTACCTATCAAATTAAACTCATGTTTTGAGACTTCACCAGTCATCAGTGGACCAAAAAATGATGCGGGTATCCTCCTTGGTGCCGGGTGTCATATCAAAAAATACTTTAGACATTGGCTCTGATCAATTACAAATAATTTGAAGGTTTTCGCAAAAACTAAGTCTATTTTTGCTATTTTCAGGATTGTAGCAGTTTTTCTGACGTGTCGAGTCTTTGCAAGTGAATGAAGACTACAAGTCGTCCTAAGCCACGAATATCTGAACACACGTGGCAATTGACATTGTAGCAAAATATGAGTACAACAAACTGCACAGGTAGTTGTCAACGACTTTGTTATGGTTTGCCTGTGGAAAAGCAAACATTTTCGCTAGTAGACCATTGACTACCAATAAAACCGTAGCACTAAACCAATTAAAATTAACCATTCAAATTATAGTTTTACTAGCAGTGAAATTAGAAAATTTGAACCGTGCAGCCATAGTAGAGTACTGCACGAGCCGATTTCTTACAGCTCGGCCCGTCGACAAGTAGGCCCGACCCGTTTCATAAGCCAAAATTTCTGGCCCGGCCGGGCTCGTCTAACTTAGGCCAGGTCCGTTTTTACAGACCTGAAATTTCTATAAACGTGGCGAAAAATTTTGGCCCGTCCCAACTTGACTTCAGGTTTGGCGCGGCCCGTCTGAAGACGCTAAAATCACGGCCTGGTCGGCCCGTGCAGTACTATAATCCATAGAGCCCTACACGGATTTTTTAGATTTTTTTTTTATTTAGCGTTTTTTTCCGACTAAGTCGATTTGGACCCAGTCCGGTTTATTTTATAGGCAGAAAATTCCAGGCCTGGCATGTTATTTAGGTCCCAACTGGCCCGTTTCATAAGCACAAAAGTCGAAGCCTGGCCCGGTCTGTGCTGAACTGAACTAATTTTTCAAAAAATAATGAAACATGTTTTTTATTATTTAAAAAACGTAAATAGTGAATTTTAATGTTTTTACATTTTTATTTATTGAATTTGAGAAGCAAATAATTAATTCTTTTAATCATAGAGCAGCTCTAATATATATATATATATATATATATATATATATATATATATATATATATATATATATATATATATATATATATATATATATATATATATATATATATATATATATATTAGAGCTGCTCTATGATTAAAAGAATTAATTATTTGCTTCTCAAATTCAATATCAATCTGCGAATCTATATATATATATATATATATATATATATATATATATATATATATATATATATATATATATATATATATATATATATATATATATGCATGCTCTATTAAAAATAACTGCCCATTTTTTGTTTATTATTTTCTTAACGTAAGATTCCAATCTGCGAATCTCTCTCTCTCTCTCTCTCTATATATATATATATATATATATATATATATATATATATATATATATATATATATATATGCATGCTCTATTAAAAATAACTGCCCATTTTTGTTTATTATTTTCTTAACGTAAGATTCCAATCTGCGAATCTATATATATATATATATATATATATATATATATATATATATATATATATATATATATATATATATATATATATTTGTTTTGATGTAATGTCATATCCATGTTTCCTCTACAATTGACTTCTCCAGTGGCACTGGTCATCGCAATGTTTATTTTCTCATTATTTTACAGTGAAGCTCTGCTAAAATTAAAACGACAAAATGGAAACACTTAATGAACAGCAACCATTTCCAGCTCAAGACTCTGAGCCAATCATGGATTGCAGCGCAAGACCTCCCATGCAGGACAGGCCGAGCAAATCCGGAAAAATCCCTGGCACAAGAAATCAGAGCAAGTCGACAAAAGCGGGTCTTCAATTTCCTGTCGGACGAACGCATCGTCATTTAAAAAAATACGCCCCCGGAAGTGGACGTGTCGGAGCTACAGCTGCTGTCTACACGGCTGCAGTTTTAGAATATCTCATGGCCGAAGTACTGGA
>OZ022241.1:37789332-37796832 GCA_963978895.1 Erpobdella octoculata
CGTTTTAAATTTGTCACTGGAGAGAAAAAAGAAACTTTTTTTTTACAGAAAATTTTCTTTTCAGTTAAATAACAGTTTTAACGTGGCGTGATTTGGTAACATCAGTTGAACTTCTACTGTGGCTGGTATGGGGTGTATGGGGGGGGGGGTCTATTCTATTCCTGAGAGGTTATATGGAAATTGAGGGGTTACAATAGGAAGGGGAAAATATAATGCATTATAGACAAACATTTTACAGTATATAGAGGGAAAAAGCTGTTTAACCCTAATAATATACTTATGAAGGAGAAAGTTATGAGTTGTTTTCGTTCAAACGAAAATTTAATGATTTAAACGAATAAATGGATTTATTTAAATTGCTTAATCGAGTTGTTATAAAAGTTTAACATGATCTTCTACTCGTACAAAGGTTCTGCTTTCCTTGGATCTGGAATGCGCACAGACTCACACGCACTCACACACACACACAGTCACGCACACACATACACACACACATACACATACTCACGCGCACAGACACACTCCCATACACTCGCACATAACAAACACACTGATAAACTAAAGCGATAAAAAGGATGGAAAAAAACGACATTTTCTTGAACACTGACGCCGGCCTGGAATGATTTCACAAGCAAATTGAAAGCATTTTAAACAAAACGACATCCCCTGAACAACCATAAAAAACAATTTCCAAACAGGAACAGCTGCAAAAACTCTTCTTACGCGACTCCTCCACTCGCACACACACATACACACACATACATACACTCACATACGCACGCACGCACGCACACAGGCACACAGACACAAACACACTCACTCACACACACACACAAACACACACACACAGACACACACACACACACACTCACTCACACACTCACACACACACACGCACGCACGCACACACACACACACACGCGCAGACAACGACTGCACGCTCAATTACACACATTTTTGCACGCGCAAGAAGTGCCAATTGTGTAGAAATGTGAAAGAAAGAAAGAAGGTTTCTTGGTACTTCTTGTTCCTCTTTTAATATCAATATTAATCTTCCAACAATGTTGCAATCGTGTTTCTACTTTTTTTTTCTCTAAAAAAACCACGTCGAAAAAACTCATTTTTTCCTTGAAATTACGTTTTTATTAGCGTTATTCCAGTTGCAGCCGTTCTTAGCGTACAACGTAACTCATGATTTGATTTGTTTCGCAAGTGGAAAATCTTGCACATCGCTCTTCAATAATTTTCCGCCAGCCAATCACACGCACTCTATTACTCGGACAGCACTTCCAGAGCATTCACACGCACGTTTAACAATCACTCGTACATATGATCACGCACGTGAACACAAACGCGGCAAACAAATCCACAGAGTAAACAAATTGATTCGAAAGAACAAGAGAAAGATGAACAAGAAGAGAAGTGTGGAGAAAAAAAGGACACAATTTAAAACATCGGTTTGGAAACTTCAAGTTCAGAATGTGGTTTCAACTAGCATCAAGTAGCATAATTCTTAAAAGAACAGTCCCGTTCATATGTGCCATGGAATTCTAGATATCCATCATGATCTGTACCATTCATTTCATTTCATACACACATACACACAGACAGTCTCACACGTATAAAACATTTACATACTCACACACACAAATACACACAGACAGTCTCACACGTATAAAACATTTACATTTACCGTTAACACGTACACGTTACGCATTTAAACACGCACGATCGAGAGTACACGCACATGGAGCAGCACTTACAGGAACTCATCCGTCCGTCCGCAGCACACGTACTGCGGACGGTCACCGACAGATCCACGTAAAGACAAATTGAATTGAGAGATTAAGAAGACGTTAAGAGAATTTAGTGGCAACGTAAAGATTAACCCCGGCTTTAAACACTTCCCCGATACATTAGGACAATGACGATGTAAAACAGTCTTCAATTTACAGCACATCCCCGCATGACGGACGCTTGATCCGGAGCCGTTTTCCGTGTAAACACGCTCCGGTTTTAAGGGCAACGTTTACAAAACAAACTAAATTATTTTTTTTTATATAAAACCATGGAGTCAGTCCCTCTGATGTAGGAAGCAGTGTTATTCAAGTTAACTGAAACTGAAATTAGTCAAAGCTCTTAATTTTTCAATAATTTAACTGAGACTAAAACTGAAACTGAAAAAGAATTTAAAACTCAAACTAAACTGGAACTCAAAAGAAAATCCTAAAACTAAACTGAAACTGAAACTGAAAATTTTTTTGAAACATAAAAAACACCGGTAGGAAGGTAGGGAGCGAAGAAGGAAATCGGTGGGGGCTGCTCTAGGGGACACTTTAGAGTGGAACTTAAAAAGAAATTATAGAGCAAAAGATATTTGGCGGATAAACAGATATAAATATATATATTGATACAATTACCCTTTATTGTAATGGGGTGCCGTTTTGGAGGCCCCCAACCAGTGCGTCCGGTCATTTTCGAGCAAACTGGTAGACATTTAAAATAAACAAAAAAAAAGAAAAAGAGAATCTGTACAAAATATTACCGGTGGTGGCCCACAACCCCGAAACATAATTTACAAAATTGACAATTCGAAATCCAAGGAAAATCTTACTTTGACTGTTGAAAGATTAAACTTGCGTTCGGCCGTGTTTGAATCCGGAAGATGTTTTCTTGCTTGGTAGCTTAGAAATGTATTCCGGAAGCATCATGTCCCCTCAATGGGGGGGGGGCTGTGATTGAAAAAAAAGTTTAAATGTTAGCCCATATCGGCGGAAAGTGGGATGCCTAGTTATCTTTTGTGCCCTGGGAGCCACCGGGTGAAAATGTGATGTGATGTGGGGGGGGGGGGGGGGGGGTGTTGCAAGTGGAGGATGTCATGTCACGGCTGACTGACCTGGGTCGGTAACAAATATGCAGATTTATTTATTTGATTTTTTTTGTTACAAAGAAAAAATATTCGGTTTGCTATTAATCTATTAATCTATGTTATTTTTGAGAGAAAGCAGCTTGTTTTGTGCGAATCACATTGAATCGTCCACACAAACTGTCTGTCTATCTATACTCATCTTTCTTTTTATAATATCACATATTTTCATATCATCACATGCTTTCATAATATCACATATTTTCATAATATCAGATGCTGTCATATTATCACATATTTTCATAATATCCCATATTTTCATAATATCAAATATTTTCATAATACCATATATTTTCATAATACCACATATTTTCATAATATCACATATTTTCATAATACCACATATTTTCATAATATCACATATTTTCATAATACCACATATTTTCATAATATCACATATTTTCATAATACCACATATTTTCATAATACCACATATTTTCTTAATGCCACATATTTTCATAATACCACATATTTTCATAATATCACATATTTTCATATCATATCATGCTTTCATAATATCCCATATTTTCTTAATACCACATATTTTCATAATACCACATATTTTCATAATACCACATAACCTCAAAGTTATTTTTTCTTAATTTTTTTCTTTTTCTTTGCAGTCGCTTTATTCATTTAATATTGTTCTGCGATCGAGTTCGGAGATATCTTGAATTCTCCTTCATTCTCTTGCGGATGGTTTGAAACAATCTTCGTTGCGAGAACAACATTCAAACAACAACCAGCATTCAAACAACAACCAACATTCAAACAACAACCAACATTCAAACAACAACCAACATTCAAACAACAACCAACATTCAAACAACAACCAGCATTCACGTGCACAAACAATTCATTTAAACATGCACGCATTACACACAACCACTTCCATGCCACGCACCCCCATATATACTTCATACACATATACACACACACACATATATATATATATATATATATATATACACACACCCATACACACACATACACATACACACACATACAAACACACACACCCATACACATACACACACACACGCACACACAGACAAAAATCTCTGGAAGAAACTTCTAAAACTCGAAGGAAGTTTGCTTGAGTGATGGAACTCGCTTGCATTCAGCTTGACAGTTGAACCAAAATGCATGCTCTTCGTACAGCCTCAATAAGGCTAGCGAATGCAGTTCGAATTCTCACTATTCTCCAGGAAGTTGAAAAGAAATCTTTCGTGGGGGGTGGGGTGGGGGGGCGGGCTGGTGGTGCGAAAGGTCAGCAAGAGGTCAAGAATGTGGAATACCCAGAAGCGACATTTAACACTGTGTAATAGTTTATATAATTGTATACAAATATAATAAAAATAATATTTCAAAACCAGACACTGTCTTTTAATCCATTTTTCCTTTTACAACCAAAAACAAACAGATAAAACAATTGTAGCGGAAAGATGCTGACGCAGCTGAACTTCGACAGCTGAAACTCATCTTCACAGTGGCCACAAAACAAGCCACAAGCAAGCCGCTAACAGAACTGATCACGTGATGTCCTGAAGCCCTTCGCGATAAACCGGTTAGGGAAACTGGCTGATTGCAATTATGCGCTATAGAAATTCACCGGAAATTCATAACGACCGAAGATAATGAAAACATAAAACGAGTAAATTACATTCCTTGAAATTACTTCATCGGGTTGCCAAGGAGTTTTGTTTATTTTATTTTAATGCAACATTTATTTCAGTTTTCAGTTTTATTTCAACGAAATTATTTTATGCACACACAGACATGCACGCACACAAGCACATGCAAACACACAAACCTACGCACATTCACACACACACGTGCACACAAACGCATATACACCCACGTGCACAAACACACATGCCTATGCAAATACACAGAGACATGCACACACACGCACAAATGCATTATTGCTGTTAGAGTAGAATGAATATTTTTGTGCGTGAGATGTGTTGATGATGAATTTCTTCGGAAGAGGAAACTTGTATTGATTTTGTGGGGGAAAATGTTTTTCGAACATTTTGAAATCCGGAATTGAGCGAAATATATGAGTAAAAAATAAAAATAACAAAAAATTGAAAAAGATGAAAAGATGAAAAGGAATACAAATAGAGAGAAGGAGAGAGAGAGAGAGAGAGAGAGAGAGAGAGAGAGAGAGAGAGAGAGAGAGAGAGAGAGAGAGAGAGAGAGAGAGAGAGAGAGAGAGAGAGAGAGAGAGAGGAATGGAGTAAAAGCAAAGACTCGTTGTAGAAGATGAGATAGAAATCAAAAGAGCAATAGATTGGAAAGAGTTTTTCAATAAATCCAAACGAAAATATAATGATAATAATAAAATATAATAATAATAATAATAATAAAATAACGTCCTCTAATAATTATGACATCACTATGGAGATCAAAAAAACAGATAGGACAAGATTTGTTGTAAGATATTTATGCTTTATGGCTGTCTTCTTCCATTTTGTTTTTATTTTTCTTCTTTTTGTTTTTTCTCTTCCATCCTCCTCCTCCTCATCATTATCATCTACATGATGATCATCATCATTAGCATCATCATCATCATCATCATCATCATCATCATCATCATCATCATCATCATCATCATCATCATCATCATCATCATCATCATCATCATCATCATCATCATCATCATCATCATTATTAGCATCATCATCATCATCATCATCATCATCATCATCATCATCATCATCATCATCATCATCACCACCACCACCACCACCACCACCACCACCACCACCACCATCATCATCATCATCATCATCATCACCATAAACGACAACATCTCTATTATTATCACCATCTTCATCATTATCATCTTCTTCTTCTTCCAACTAATCAATATTCAAAATATTACATGTTATTCACTGATTACATTTAAATACGGCATCATCGACAAAATATTAAAGAACGAATCCATCACATTCATACTCACATGGCCCATCTGTCATTTGGCATCAACTCGAAGAAATTGCACTTGACGAAATCATTCATTCATTCATTCATTCGTTCTTTCGTTCGTTCGTTCGTTCGTTCGTTCGTTCGTTCGTTCGTTCGTTCGTTCGTTCGTTCGTTCGTTGGTTCATTCATTCATTCATTCAATTTTTCCACCAATATTTCGTGCATGACTTCATTCCTTCACTCCTTCACTCACTGATGTCTTCTTCACTCGCTCATCCTCCAGCACAGTCAATCCTTGGCACTCATCTCAGAAAGGCCAACATCTTTTTCTTCGAAAGCTCACGTGCACAGCACACATTCACATAACCTCACAGTCTTACACACACACACACGTTCACATAGAATCATACACATTATAATGACACACTCATAAACTCACATACAGGATCTTGCACAAAAATCCACATTAATTCACATACATAATTGGCATACTCAATCAAATGACCTCACCTACCAGAGTACTGCACTTGCGATTGTTCCTGGCTCGTCGAACAACTCGATCCGGACAATTTCATAGTCCAACATTTCAGGGTCGGCCTGGCCTGACTTCGAGCCCACCATGGCCGGGCCCGTTGAAAACTCTAAATCTTTGCCCCTAATTTCTATAACATTCATAATTACACACACACACATCACAACCTCATATGCATGCTTTCAGACACACACATACACGTAATTTATATACCCTTGCACACATTCACACACACATAAGCAAAACACATGCTGGTTCGTTCACGTACATATACACACAAACCGTCACACGTGCAACACCAATTCACGTACACACGACAAACACGATGCTTCACACGCGCGCAAGTGTTTTCGACACCGGCCGGACTCGTCTGAGACACCAGAGCAAACATATCGTGTGACAGAAGATCATAAATAAGCGAAGATAGCTCGGCAATGGCGGACGGAAGTGAGAGTGAATAATTAATCAATCATCGACGGAATAGCAGGAGAGTGGAAGCAGCTTCTAATAACGGGGAGGGCTAATTTGCGCCTAATCAACCTAATGACGAAGAAGTTATGGCCGTAATTGTTAATGTTACTACATTTTTAATGTAATTATTTGCATGAACATTAATAAATAAATTAGACGATCAATCAGTCAAATAATTACTCAATCAATCAATCAGTCAGTCACTCAGTCAGTCGATTAGTTAGTTAACATGAGCACATTCAAATTCCTCCCTTGTTCTGGTTTATGTTTCCCGCAAAAAAACTTACACCATTTTCATCTAATGTCTCTCTCTTAGTTATAGTATTTATATTATCATTTTTATTTATCTTATCCTTTTTATTTATTTTATCTTTTTTATTTATTTATTTATTTTATTTATTTATTTGTTTGCTTGTTTTCTTGTTAGTTTGTTTGTTCATTTGCTTGTTAATCGGTTTTCTCCTATGCTGTTTATTTACCCTGAATTCTTCTACTATGGCAGTTCTTCCTGTGCACCATGTTCCAATCGATATCAGCTTTGCATTATCTTATGTTCGATGCTTTCATTATTGTTATGTAAACATCAAAACATGCTCTTAATATAAAAATTGAAACAAATAAAATTATTTTTACCTAG